>CAJQZP010001402.1:6615000-7271735 GCA_907164705.1 Parnassius apollo | reverse complement strand
AACGTATCTTCAAGAGTATTATTTAAAGATAAAGTATACAATTCAACTCCCTTACCCATATAAATTTTAACTAGACTTTCCATGATATTCGAAGCCACGTTTTAGTTTTCTTCAGTAATTATTATTATAAAATTTTGTGCTTAAAATTTAATAGGAATAAAAAATACACCTTTCGACTGGAGAACACCAAGTTCATTCTTAGAATTTCTTCTAAAGTAGATTCTAAAATCAGCAGGGATATCTTTTAAACCTGGCGGTTTGTAAGTCCAAGTACGATCAGTTAAAATTCTTCCGGTTGCTGGCTCGTAGACAATTTTTTCAGAAGTCCAATAGCCCAAACCCATAACAAAAGCTCCTTCAATCTAAATGAATAAAAAATATTGAAATGAGCAGCTCCTCTTCGAAGTTTAATTTCTATTAAAGTTTTCTGCATAGTTATTGAAAGGTTTCCGAATTTAGTTCATGAATTTTGATGATGACACATTACTAAAGACAGAAAATAATTATAAGGTTCCTTAAATAACAGCGAAATAAAAAAGTGTGTTTGCTATATATACATAAAAATAATATATTCTTAGAACGGGGCTATGCTCGGAGTTTCTCTGCATGATAGACTCAGAAATGAGGATATCCGCAGTAAAACCAGAGTGACCGACATAACCCAACGGATTAGTAAGCTGAAGTGGCAATGGGCCGGCCATATAGCTCGAAGAACCGATAACCGATGGGGAAGAAAGGTTCTTGAGTGGCAGCCTCGTACCGGTAGGCGTAGTGTAGGGCGACCCCCCACTAGATGGAGTGACGACCTGGTAAGACATGCAGGAATCGATGGATGCAGGTGGCTCAGGGCCGTGCTTTGTGGTATTACTTGGGGGAGGCCTATGTTCAGCAGTGGACTTGTGAAGGGCTGTAAGGATGGTGATGATGATGATAGAACATCACTTCAATCGTCTCTCTCCGGTGGTGTCCGATTGTCGTTTCATTGAACTATGACAGTACGGGAACAGGAAGAAGAAGGGAACAGTGAAACTGGCTAACGTGAATCTTGGTATAGACGACATCATTTCGATGAATGACGATGTTTCATGACAGATATGGTGCAAACTTTGGCGTTATTTTCTGTCATCTGACCAGTTATTTTAAATATGTTACACAATTATTTATTGTGTTGTTTTTGTATTTAACTATGATTCTTAAACGACACCCGTGGGATAAAATGAAGAGATTGATTCTCTTGCACCACCATCACACGGCGATAATAGTTTTATATAATCTTTTACATGGTAGAACCATAACTGTTATGACTGTAGCATACTGGAGTAAAATGGCAGTATATTGCTGGTGTATTTCGTATTTGGACTGACGGATATGGATCGGAGATTTCTTTACCCCTAACGAGGCTATCATCAGGTGGACTGTTGTCATTTGTCACCCTAGCTTGTAAATAAAATCCAAGTGTTTTCTGTATTTACCTGTCCAACATCAATTTCGGGGCTTAAGCTTCTACCAGTATCTTCAAGTAAATCTACTCTGAGAATATCATGGTTTCCAGTTAGTATATCAAGCTCGAGCTCTAGAGCAACGATACCATAAATATCATATGGGGCTAAAGGATCTGATGTTGAATATGTATGTGACGCCTGTAAACAAATACCTGAAAGGTAAGCCTCTTGTACTATTTCATTCCAACTGGCGTTTTTATTTTTCTCTTTTATTGGTTGCAATCTCTCTAAAATAATTTTACAAGCCTTTATAACTGCAAACGAAATGCATTCACTTCCAACGCTACCTCCAGTAGTCATTACGTTTGGCGATGTGAAGCTACTACTGGGCTTAACGCTTACTTTCTCAAGAGGTATGCCCAAAATATAAGCGCAGACCTGCGCTGCTTTTGTATTGAGCCCCTGGCCCATTTCTATACCACCATGGATAATAACAACAGAACCATCAGCGTGATATATTGATACAATGGCATTATATGGCCCAATGTAAAATATTTCATAAGTCATCGGCATTAACTTAATGGCGCGTTTCTTCCAGCGGTTATTTTTATTAAAGTTTTTTACATCTGCCAGTCTGATTTCATAATTGGAATCGACCTTCAGTTGTTCTATCAATTCGGGAATGGGATTATTTTCTTTAATCATATTCAAAAGTCGGATATCAATCGGGTCTTTACCCGTATGGTGCGAAATTTGTTCCATGATATATTCTATCATTGCAATTCCTTCCGTTGAGCCTGAAATATATGTTACGTAAAATATTTGACCACTGTTTTGTTACAGGTGCTTTTAATAAAATTATATTAAATAAGATTTTTTTACTAGCTCAGATAAGTGCTTGTCTTTAATTTTATAACGAGTAGTCAAGCCGAATTCAACTCCCACTAGCTACAACATAATGTTAAATTTTATTTGAAGCGATGATTTTCTATATACTTAAAATTATTAATTACGATGATTAATTTCGTACGAAACACTGTTCTTTATTACACAATATATTTTAGTATATTTGTAGAGAACATTATTATTTAAAGTTATAGTTTTCTACTTACCGGGTGATCTACACCATGTATTAGAAGGAGTATCAGTAATGAGACTATTAGCTTTGATATACCACCTACTTGTATCATAGCAACTACGAAAATGATGAAGTGTTAAAAATGTGATAGTATCATTCCACGAAAAACCATTGTCTTGATAGAATTCATTTTTTAAATATTGTATAACTCCTTCATTGTTAATTGCGACCTGTGTAAAATATTTTTAATTATATCGGAGCAAGTTTCAAAAATTGCACAAACAAATCTTACACTTTAACTCACTTCGAAATTGCATTTGGTTGGTATTCGTTTCCCAATAATCTTCATATTATCCATTAACGATAGTATGAATCTACAAGTTTTTCCAAGTAAATGTGATACTATAGCTGCTGCACATGCAATTTGACTTGATCGAGTTATTTTACCCCCATATGATCCACCTACACGACGCACGATTACATTGATACTGGAATTTTGTTATTTCATAATTAATTAAATAAATTTCTGAAATTGTTTATTGTACAACGTTTATTTTTGTAATTTACCTATTAACTGGTATATTTAAACATTGTGCAACTGCTACATTTGTAACATCAAGCCATTGTGTAGATGAGTATACTGCTAGTCCATCTTCAGTAGGAGTCACGACACATGTTTGAGGCTCAAAGTAATAATGATATTGTGTTTCAAAATTAATATTCCCATAAAGGACAGATTTTACTTCATTGCCTTTATCAGTTGGTTCAACAATTTGATCTGTTTTAATTCTTTTTTCCTTTTCATTTGATTTCAAAACGTCATCAATGTTTAGTAAGGGTTTATTATTGTTTATTGAAACATAATTTACTTTTACGAGTCTAGCTGCCTTATTCGAAGTTTTTTGTCTATCCGCTACAATAATACCAGCTGGTTGACCGTAAAATTTTACTTCTTTGGAGCACAGAATTTCTTCATTTTGAGATAAAATGGGAATATTTGAGGGTATGAATGAATTTTCGCCAGGAATATCTTTGGCAGTATAAAATGCGATAACACCAGGTATTTTCTATAAAAAAGATATATTCATAATGTTTAAACAACTCTGTGACATGTCGATAAAAAATATAGTTTGTAAATTCTTACAAATGCTTCGGTCGTGTCGAAGTCACCTAAAATACTGCCTGGGTTCACATCAGCGGTAACAAATGATCCAAATACTTCATCGACTTGCTTTGGAAAATCATTTGAAAAACTTGCTTCGCCACTGCATTGTGCTAAAGCTTCTAGTTTAGGAACTGGTTTATTTAACGGCCATACGCTTTTATCGGTATCAAAAACTTGACTTCCTTTTGATCTTATCCTCTTAAGTGCCTTGCCTCCTGATTTTAAAGCCGGATTTAATTTATTCTCAGGACATAAGTATAAAACTGCCTGTTAATAAAAAAAAAAATGTGATAAATGGAATATTAGTCTTTATAAATATTCAGCAACACTTTTGATATAATGCACGTAGTGTAACGTTTCGACGTCCCCACATTCTGTTAACATTTTTTACCATCTCTCTACGGATATTGCTTAGTTTTCTTGATTTCTTTTGAGGTATTTAATTTTCCTATAACATTGTTTTCCGCAATAGCAATTTAATTTTTTGTAGTAAATGCGTAGTTTTAGTGTTAGTAAAATTTTAAGTGCTTACATATTTTTGTGTTATTACAAAAAATTGTGGTTAATTTTATGCTTTAATATTTTTTATTTTTTGTTTCTATGAATTGAGCTTGATCATCCCTTAGAACAACCTACTAATACTTGTTATGGTCACATTATAATTCCGTAGCAATTTTATTTTTTGTAGTAAATGCATAATTTTAGAGTTAGTAAATTTTAAGTGCTTACATATTTTTGTGTTGTATATAAGGTACTTTCCACGGAATATACTCCGCATATCTGTTTCTTGTCTTACCCGGAACCCAACCTCCTTTGATTGAGCACTCTAAGAAAATTGGTATAGAACGTCCGTATATTTTATAGCTAGCGAGATTCAATTATTTATTTATTTTTTATAGAAGAGCAACCGAGCATACGGCTCATCTGATGTTAAGTGACTACCGCCGCCCATGATCAACCGCAACACCAGGGGAATTGCAGGTGCGTTGCTGGCCCTTTAGAAAGGAGTAAGCTCTTTTCTTGAAGGTCCCCAGGTTGTATCGGTCCAGAAAAATCGCCGGTGGTAAACTATTCCACAGAGAGGTTGTACGCGGAAGAAAACTCCTTTTGAAACGTACAGTGGTGGACCGCCAAGCATCCAGATGGTGTGGATGGTATCGGGACGTTTGCCGCGTAGTGCGTTTTTATTTAGCTACTGAAAGCTTGCCAAAATATTATATCCTTTGTCCATTATTGCAGTCTATTAAGAGGTAAATAAGTAAAAAGAAACATTAAAACTTGAGAACTATCAATATTCACGCTAAGTTTAGAGCTTGATGGCAAATCAAACTGCTTTAGCGCAATAAAAGTACGTAAATAGTAGCGGAACCTTCTGTAAGTTAATGGGAGTGAATTTTTGACATTCTTCGATTTTTGTTCTACATATAACAAAGATCGTGAGGAGGCAAGTGCAAGCGTTAAAAAAAGTGGCGTCCAGTATGTGGACGTCAAATGGCGGTAGACGTTATTTTAAATGCATTTTTTCTAAAGCGAATGTCACTTATACTCCAGGAACGGGTGCCCAATGAAATTTTTGAGGTTAATTCTTCATGAAAGCCAGTAATTTTTAAGATAGGTTGTTGAAAAAAATAATATGTCATATATTTGTTTTAGAATCATAGAAAACAAGTGCAAAAAAACTATAGTAATATTTTTTTCAAAGTGTAATATTTTGTAAAAAATATTACTGTAATTTTTTTTATTTGGGATTTTATAAAACAAAGTTTATCATGTTTGACAAAAAAGCTGTCGCAGACCTAAAAGTTTGGCTGCAATTGCAAAGTTTAAGCTAAAATTTGATTATGACAAAATTTTACTAAAGTCCAAATAACTTTTGAACTACGTACAAGTGTATTTATCGCTATTGGGATATTAATGAGCGTAGAAATTAAATGGCTTTATTCCTCCCTCTCTATTACATCACCAGACAACCAGATAGTATGTGAGTCTTCCTTTGTAGTTAAAATTTCACGCATTCAAAGTAAACTTTCGGTTTGACTTCATCTTTCGTAATGCGTACAGCAAAGAAGTAGAATTATTTATCAGGGTCCGTTTTTTTATCCTATAACAATCAGGGTGTCTTAAAGGCAAAAAAGAATGGACTTTTATTGCGCTAAAGCAGTTTGATTTGCCATCAAGCTCTAAACTTAGCGTGAATATTGATACATGACTAAACTATACTTCAGCTGTGTAATACAGCTGCAATATAAATTTGTCGGCTTGATCAGGCAAGCACCACGCTTTCACAGTTACTGGTGTAAAATATCAGCATGATTATACCGTGTTTCATCTTGAGTCACGGGAACCGGGAATTCTTATTAGTGATAATGAGGTATTCTATCTTAGTCGAAGATAAGTCAGTAAGTCTTCAAGAGCCACAAAATCCACACAGCATCCAAATGGACTATGTGCTTGTGTACCACAAGTTATATAAATATATATAAATTTGTTAAAACAAAATACTAATACGATGGGTTCGTATTAGTATTTTTCTTATTAGTACTTTCCTACAAATTAAAACTGCAGTTTTATATTGTTTCGCAATCATTAAATCTAAAATTATTTTAATAAGTATTTCAGTTACCTTGTAATAGAGAGCTGTTGCCAGTATTTTTCTAAAAGCAGCACGTGGCTCTGGCGGTGATTCATCTGGATTTAATTCCATAGATAAAGTACTTAGTGCTACTTGTAACGTTTCATTAGTAAAGAGATCTTTTCCCACTAGAATTTCTTCTGTTTTTTGAGCATGAACAAAATTAGCAGCTATTCCACCATACACGATTTTCACTTGTTTAATTATACTCGAATTGATTTCAAAATTGAACATAAATCCAGCATTAACAATTGCATGTGCGTTTTGAGATCTAGGCATAATCTGCAAATACCATGCCATTTATTTCAATATGTATTTTAAGGGTTAAATTTCCAATCCCAATATACTCGTAAAATATTATATTCATAGAATAAATAAAACACAATCAAAGAATGAGAATTTTCCCCTGAGTCGATTAAACATGTATGGCAATAAATAACGATTGATAAAGGTTTAAATTAAATTAAAAATTGTAAACTTTCGCAAATGAGTTTACTCGTATATATTGAGTATTTAGTATATTTATCTATGTGCGCTTTCACATATTTTGTTATAAAAAGTTCGTAAAGCGTTTTTTTTCTTACCTTAAAAGTTTTCACTAAGCAATACTTTGATATTGGTGGTAATAGGACATTAAGTATAATTTTTCCTTTCATATCGGTTTGGAGGAATTCCATTAATGAGATAATTGTTTTTCTGGCAGTACTGCTAGCTGTTCACAATTTAAGTATAAAGGATTTTGTATATCTATAAATCTCAGAATACACAAAGTAATCTATGACGAAGCAAATGTATGAAGCTTGACTTAGATAAGTTTTCTTACCAATGGTAATCATAGCTCCAACTGTTTCGAGAAGTAAAAATATATCTGACTGAAATTCACGATTTGAATACTTCATAAACAAATTTCCGCCAATAGTACCAATCTAAAAAATACTATTCATAAATTTTTTGAAACATTTCGTAGCATGACATCAATTTGTGTTAATATTAAATGAAGACGAATATGTTTTTTCGGATCCTGTTAAAAATAACTCAAACAAATCTTCTAAAATGTTATTTTTTTTCTTTTCGATTCAAATCCTTACTATCATTACATACATCATGACCAGTCTGCTGCTAACCCATAAAATTGTCCAAAGGACGTCACAAAACATGATTCATGTCTTACAAGGTGATCATCTCCAACTATTGGGGTATAGGTCGTAGCTGCCTTTTACTCCACTCACCAGAACTACACTGCCTAATTTGTAACATGAAACCATCTATATTTTACTATGTATATTCTTTCAAACTTACGTTTTTTACAGGAATATGAGCCACTAAATCTAAATGATCATAAAATTCTTTTAAGTATAAGAAGTCTTCATTTTCAGAGCATATTTTTAAGTACACTTCCATCATTTCTGATAATGACATTCCTGCGCCGAGTATTAAATTAACATCCAATAAATATCCTTTAATTTCAGCAACATCGGCAATGTCAATCATATTTGAAGGATAATCAGTTATATGATATACTCCTGTAAAATAATTCATAGGTTTTAAAGAGAGCAGTTAGTTGGTTCAGTATCGACAATTTGATATTTTAAATCGATATATATATTTTTTTAATAGAATGAGGGTGACAAACGAGTACACAGTCGACTTTATGGTAAGTGAAGGTTGAGATGATATGATGTCACCCCTGTGGACTAAGAAATTTTTAAATGAAAAACGAAATCACTTTTAATTTCAATTTAACCGAAGCTCAAGGAGAAAGTTTTTCGGGTGATAGCTCCGTACCCGTAACGCTCACATACTTATTATATTTAACGTGGTGAGTGACATGACTATTCTGAGAAAGAAATTTAAAAATGTGCGGATTTTGTTCCCTACTAAACGAAACATCTCTACACATTATAACCGAATGCGGACCCTGTAGTGTATTGTGTGTATTAAGGGCCATAGACTACATACATATACATACATAAACACTCACGCCTGTCACCCAGAGGGGTAGGCAGAGACTACAGACTTCCGTTTGGCACGATCCTGACACACCTCTCTCGCCTCCTTCACATCCATACACCTACGCATACATGCTCGTCGGTTAAGGGTACTCCTAATTTGGCCTGTTTTTAATAAATCGCCAATTTGGTCGATATATTTTCGCCTAGGACGTCCCTTTCCGACTCTGCCATTCACTTCTGCAACATAAATTTTCTTTGTCAGTCTTTCTTCATCCATTCTTTCCACATGACCAAACCACCGAAGCATTCCTTTCTTAATCCTGGTCACAACATCATCTTGCAAACCACTACTCTCGTGCTTCTTCTACCACACCCAACTTTCACTACCATACGTTAAAGTAGGGACCAACACAGCATTGTGAATTGCCATACGTGCCTCTTTCGACACATTTTGACTCTTCACAATATAGTGTAGGGCCCCATTTACTCTATGAGACTAGTGACTGTATATTGTAAGTACGATTGCATAGTATTATCGAGCCATTGACTATAAGGTACCTGCAGGAACTGCATATCCCTAATCCAAAAATGAAGCATCTGTTTTGGGGTACTACTTACTAAGCCCAGAAGAAGTTTTATTATTTATTATTTATTTATTTAATATATTATTACATTAATTAATTACACATTACGTTACGGTACAATCATAAGTTTACAGAAACTTTACCGTGTACCGGTATCACCGACATTATCAAATATGAGGGTGTAGTAAAAAAAAATACACTTAGTTAATTGCGTGGCCTTCTATAACATAATGCATCGCGCATGGATCCTATATATTATACAGGGCGCTTGTTTTAGGGCCTTATCGTAGTAGTTTTTATTAAAACATATTATGTATAATTTAAATTAGTGGTAATGCATTCCATAAAGTAATTTTTTAATTTTAATTTAATATCTTTTTGATTTAGTTCTGATTTTACAGATACTGGTAGCTGGTTAATTAGGTTAGGAATCATATATTCTAAGGTACGTTTACCATATAAATTATTGTATTTAGGTAAGGCTAGTTTAGGTTTTCCTGAGTTGCGAGTTTTAGTGTATTCACATGTATGTGCAATTTTTAACTGTTTATGGAAAAATTCTTCTATAAGAAGGGTAAACTTTACCTTTTCGTGTATAGGTATAATTTTGCATTGACTAAAAAGATTATGGTAATCTGATTCTTTATACTGGTTTAAACCTTTACCTATGTAACTCCTTTAATTTCATCTCCTTTAATTTATTATTTCCATAGCAATTAAAATACAACAAAATAAAAGAAAAGTAATATTTTTATTTAGCTAAGAGTTGACATCGATAGATTTTCAGGGCATCAACCTAGAAGCTTATAAAAAATGTGTTGATTTGCGGTAATCGCCACGCTTGGTAGGGGGATGTCAATCTTTGTATCCTTTGACACTGCTTCCGGTCGCAATTCAAGGTACATCTCATTTGACAAAAACCCTACTAAACACTTAACAATTACACTTAAAAGAATTAATTACCTTGTCCTGTGTTGCCAGCTATTAGTTTATAGTCATTTTTATCTTGATCAATAATTTTAAATATGTCATTTAAAGTGTATACTTTAAACCATTTGAATGCACTATTTTTCACTGCTAAAGCTTCAGTGTTAATATTACCAAGAATACACCATGGACCATTAGTATTAGTTTCAGCATGAAATTTAACTTTATTTTTTTTACATTGTGTCATATTTCTATACGAACATATCTTAGGGCATTTTACACCACAAGCTTTAAATTTTGATAAGTCTTCTACGTCAACTAGTTTTTTCAGGATATCCTGATCGGCATCTGAAGCAAACGTTTTGAATGCATCTGCAATTGACCTGTACCCTGTGCATCTACAAATGTTGCCAGCAAATGAGTTTTCTATTTCTTCTGTACTCAGGTTTCCATTTTTTGATTTATACAGACTGAAATAAATGGTTAAAAATTATTGCTATAAAAATAAATAGTTTTGTTTTATATTTTCCACATGAACTTTTTCACTTATTAATTTTTAAAAGGTAGCCTTTATGATCACCAAATAGTTAAGGGTTAGAGGTAAGGGGTAAATGAAGAGGTAAAGGCTAAAAGACCGGTAGACGATGGTATCGAGTGGTATCGAGGAGCATCTAAAAGCATTTGAGCCCAGAGTGGTCCGTCACGGACTCCATTGGCCGTAGATGCCCTGAGAAGCTAATCAAAGTTAGAAGTACCTAGTGGTATGACTTCGATTTCCCACGATTAGGTCACTTCGTAAGCCAAGTCTATATAACTGTATCATGATATCATACTTTTGGTTACCTGTACATGCTCATAATCCAACCAGGCGTGCAAAACCCACACTGTGTCCCATTAAAGTTTGCTAATCTGGTCTGAATATCATGAAATCCAATGGTTCTGTTTCCAATGCCTTCCACAGTTATTACTTCCCATCCATGACAGGACAAAATGGACACAAGACACTAGAAGCAAGTAAAATATAACAATATATTATATGTATTTATTTTTATATATAAAGATAACAAACCATTCTAATGTTGGTGGCGCTGTTGTCGACAAACAAAAATCACCCTTGCGTAGCTGGGACGGATCACTAGTAAATACATAAAATCTAACAAAAAACTTATGGTTGTATTCTCATTACCATAAGCGATCCTTAATGCGTTGTGTAACAAACAATTTCAACATTTCCTTTATTAGTAAATTACAATTTGTAGAGCACTTACTGTGTAGTGGCAGTGTAAGAATATCCACTATCCCATATAATCCTGTGGGTGTTATAAGAGGCGTGAAAGGGAAACTGAAACGGGCAATAGACAGCAGCATCTTCCTGATAACAACTCAAAAATCACATGTGGATATCTCCCTAAGTCGTCACTCCATATAGTGAGGGATACGCCTTTACTGATTAATACTGTAAAAATAATTTTCAATTAAACACGTATATATTTTCTTAAATAATTAATATATATAAATTTATATACAATCTTAATTACAGCCCTTCGTAAGGCCTCCCCCAAGGAATGTCACAAAGCACGATCTTGAGCCACCTGCATCCATCAACTACCTGCATGTCTCACCAGGTCGTCTATTCATCTGGTGGAATGTCGTCCTACACTACGCCTACCTGTACGAGACTACCACTAGAGACCATTTTTGCCATCGGTTGTCGGTTCTTCGAGCTATATTGCCAGTCCATTGCTACTTCAACTTATTAATCCTTTGGGCTATGTCGGTCACTCTCTCTCTCTCTCTCTCTCTCTCTATATATATATATATATATATATATATATATATATATATATTATTTTTATTTTTTTTTACGACAGAATGGGGTCCCACATATATGCAATAAATGAAACCATATACTTGTTATCGCCTTTGCTGACGATATACAAAAAATGAACGTAATCGGTCCAGTAATTAGGTCAAAAAGTAGAGTTTTAATTTTAAGCAAATTTGAACTCTCTATAGAATTGGGTCACTAAGTCAATGATTCAATGAACTTGAATCCTTGAACATTAAAAAGCGACGTTGCCACGCAGTGCAAATTATTGGTATTGCGACATATCGACAGCGGTGTCTTTTGTCGGCGTCCATAAACAAGCGGCACGAGGCACGCGGCGTACTTCAAAGGCATGTAGTAGGTAAGTGAGTGTAAAAAGAAAAGTATCGATAAACGATAATTGCACCTTGTGGCCGCCCTATTTATTACTTTTATTATTTTCGCCATTTTGGAATTTGGAAATTCGGCTTCCAGTTCACGCGCAATTCTCCCAGAATACAGGTGTGTTTCGCTGCCTACACGCATCGCAATTATTTATCGTAAGATAATTATCGTATTATCGTAAGATAAATACAATTAGTCGAACAATTCTTTTACGGTGAAATAGACACTTATTAGTTAATTGACTTTGTGTGTGTAAATAGTGTTTATAAGTACGTTTATTTTTATTATATTTTCACTGTGATATTGACACTACTTGACTTTTGAGTATACGTTTTGGCGGCGGAAAATGCTAAGACAACAGCATTTTTAGCAGAGTATACAGACATGGTTTTATTGTATGGCGAATGCCACCAAAATTCAGCGTTAACTCTGCGTACTTATAGTGAGAGATACGGCGCAACTCGCGTCTGCCCTACTAGCGTCCGGATAATCCTAGGTGCTGTCCAAAGAACCAGGGAAAATCAGCGCATAGTGCCCAACACTCATGAAGGAGTTACTCCGCATCACTTTCCACCCTCGTTCGAACAACGAGTCTTAGACCATTTCGATCGGAATCCAACCTGCAGCCTTAGACAAGCTGGGCGTGTGTTTAGAGTGAGGCACAATACACCGAGTGCTGAAAAGGAACAAACTACGTCCTTATAAATATGTTAAGGTGCAGGCGCTGCTGCCCCGCGATAAGCCGATTAGAGAATCTTACTGCCACTGGGTACTGGAAAAAATGTCTCAAGACCAACGTTTCCTAACAAATGTGTTTTGGACAGATGAAAGCACGTTTACTCGAAACGGCATATGGAACCGACAATCCATGCGTTACTGGAGCCATACGAATCCCCATTTATTTAGGGAATCAGCTCATCAATACCGCTTTTCCATTAATGTTTGGGCAGGCATTCACGGAGATCAAATAATCGGCCCTATTTTTATTGACGGAAACCTGAATGCACAGAAATTTCTCAATATTCTTAACGGCCCAATAACAGAATATTTAGAAGGATTGTCTGTGGCAGCTTACCAAAGGGTATGGTTCCAGTTAGATGGAGCTCCTCCACACTCCGTAATCCTCGCGAGAGAGCGACTTAACACCATGTTCGGCGAACAATGGATAGGGCGCTATGGCCCTCGCAGGTGGCCAGCTCGATTGCCCGACCTCACTCCTCTAGACTTCTTTTTATGGGGCTTTATTAAAAATGAAGTGTACTCAAAGATCTCCGAAACCGAAGATGAACTGCGCAATCGTATTGTTGCCGCCTTTAACAAATTAAAAGCCCTGGCTCTGGATCCTGAACGAAATTTGTTGAGCAGGCTTCAGGACAACATTATGCGGCGATGTAACTTGTGCATTCGAGAACGTGGCGGACATTTTGAAAATTTTAAAATTTATGGTTTCATTAAATTTTGCTACTAATATGCAATAATATTTATTTCGTTCAGTTCCATTTTCGCGAAATAAAAAAGTGGCGGTAAAATATCTAAACAGTTTAGTGAGTAAGTTTTTATTTCGTCGCACATTGTCCAACGAACCATAGGCCGTGCCGACAATCGCCATGCCACCCGCGTGCAACGTTGTCACTCTTCCAAGGGGTCAAGGTACGTTGTCTAAACAGAGTGTTCACTTTTACTGAATTTATTTTAATATTTATTTTGTTTGAAAATTTCACTTTTTTATTTTACGGGTTTTAATTTAATATTTAATTTTTCTACACTTCTACGGACTAGTATTACTTGTGGTTTCATTTATTGCATATAGTGGCACCCCATTCTGTATATATATATATAGATATATATTGTATTATGCCTTACAAAAAAATTGTTAAGAAATTGTATTTAATGGTATATTCAACGTGACTTACGGAGTTGACAGAATATGTTCTCAGTTCGCCAGTTGGTTGTGAGGGAATGCGAACTGCTACCACACAGGCACCGCATCCTCCTTCATGACACATGGATTTAGTGCCACGTAAATCTGCTACTGTTCTGATAAATTCGTTTAATGTGAAATCAGGACCATATCTTCCATCAACTGAAAAATATTTAATTATTTCTCAAATATAATTTTTCAAAAGTGGGTGAACTAAACGACAATGAGTCTCTGAGAAATGACTATATATACGTGCAGCATTGACTTGGTAGAGACCATAGAACACAATTACTCTCTACCGAGAGGAAGGACACAATTACTATCTTTGGATTAGCTATTCCGATTATAATGTTACTTTAAGAAAATATTGATACAGCACTACCAGGAGTGATCTAGCCTACATTTTTCCGAAAAAGGAGGATTTATGTGAAATCGAAAAATGATAAAATTAATGATATCAAGTTATGTTTGAAATGTTTTTTTTTACTTCAACGCTATTTTGTAACAAAATTATGACTTTGCAACACACCTGTGCTCAGCAGTAGAACATATTTATAGGCTGTAACATTGCTGTACTTTACTATTATTTCCTTATTTAATACATAAGGAAATATCGATGATTTATTATAAACAAATATTCGATGTGCTGTTGCTAGTTAGTTAGTTAGTTAGTTAGTTAGTGATGCTATTCTATTTGTGTTTTAGTATTCAATTTGTAAATATTTAATGAATAAAATTTATGAAATCTTACCTTCATACTTTTTTCCGTTTATTTTGAATGTAATTTTGGACATTTTAACTGCAATGAAAGTTATTATTAAGCTTTCATAATATGAATATAAACTAATAACATATGATTCCGGCCTATTTTCATATTATGGTTATAGACAACACGGGTCACCAACGGATCGTAGCCCGCAGGAAAGTGACCATAGCATTTTTCCCCGATACAGAACTGTCTGTTATTTTTTGCAAAGGGAAATTTGCGCACGAAAATTTTTTGTCACTACGAAACTCACATATAACAATTAAAACAATAAACTAACAATTTCACATATACATATATACATTATTATAGTATCGCTCGGTGACAGCAACAATTCGGATACACTCGACCGATCCGCATATTTTATGAGGGCTAGCGACCTGTGTCGGTAAGTAAATACAAACCAAATCGACAGATATTAGAGTAATTTTTAAGTTAAAAAGAAATAAATATCAATAATGTAAATAAAAATTACTTATATATTATAGCGCCATCTTTTTCTAAATTTGACGTAGATTTGAATAATGAGAAGTTTAGAAGTGTACCTACTCACAAATACAAAATTGTACACTTGTTCTAATATACAGTAACGTAATATACACAGTACAGTAATGTATTACCATGCATTTTGAATTTCAAATATAAAAGGGACAGAATGTTTGACTTCTTTTATTTATGAACTTTCTCTGCAAATTTGACCGATTATTGCAAAATAACCCTTTATACTATCCCCAACACTTGATACGAGCATATCAAAGATAGGTTCGAATCAAGAACAATCAACATATCTAAACCCAAAATTTTACCGCTTAGTTTTAAATTTTTTATTAAGATACGAAAAGATCCAACTATCTAATAAAAACTTTACGGAAATTGAAATTGCAGCCAGGGCCAATATTTGTAATGTATATATATATAACATGTAACAAAAGCCCTGTGGTTCCCGTTAAGTGCGTTATCAGAATCAGTATCCAAGCGTATAGTTATAATTTTTTTCACAAAAAACCCGTTTAAAAAATAATTTTAATGTATCTTTATATATTGCTCGCCTTCAGTTGTTAAGGGTTGAGGTTGCTCCGAACTTCACTGTTTTTATTGAACGTCTCAGTGTGACTTAGCAAGGGTGCCACAGGATGCTTTGGGTGTGTTTTGTAACCTATCCAAAGCCTTCGATTGTGTTCACCATGAAACATTAATCAGGAAACTTCAACACTACGGTGTAAGAAGCGATGCTCTTAAATTAATTATTTCATATTTAAGTGACAGAACGCAAAAAGTTGTCATTAATAGTATGAGTTCTTCTGGGTCGATCGTACAAATGGGCGTGCCGCAGGGCTCAATTCTCGGCCCCTTTCTGTTTCTTGTATATATTAATGACTTACCTTACATAGTAGGGGATAACCATGATAAAGTATTATTTGCTGATGATACTTCACTAATTTTCAAATTAAAACGACGGTTATTATATTACGACGAAGTAAATAATGCTATAGCTAAGTTAGTTAATTGGTTTAATGTTAATAATTTACATTTGTATGGAACTAAAACGAAATGTATGAAATTCGTAACTCCTAATGTTAAACATGTCAATACTAATGTAATTTTAAATGGAAAGGAACTGAGTCTTATTGATACCACCATTTTTCTTGGAATCACACTGGACGCAAAGCTTCAATGGCTCCCCCATATAACAAAACTAGCTAGCAGACTTAGTTCTGCAGCATATGCTGTAAAAAAGATTTAAACTCTTACCAATGTTGAAACAGCTAGAATAGTTTACATTAGTTATTTCCATAGCATTAAGTCGTATGGTATTTTGCTATGGGGACACGCGACTGACACTGAAATTATATTTATTTTACATAAGAGGGCCATTAGAGCAATATATAGTTTAAAACCAAAAGAGTCACTGAGACAAAAATTTAAGAAAATTAATACTTTAACTCTGGCCTCTCAATACATTTATGAAAATGTAATGTACGTACACAAAAATAAAAGTAGTTTTGCGAAAATAAGTGATATTCATTCTGTAAATACTAGGAACAGACACAAGCTGGTAGTACCGGTTACTCGACTCCACCGAGTCAGTAATTCATTCTTGGGGCGATGGCGAGTTGGCGAGGTGGCGACTTGAGGCGATATACGCTTTTACAACAAAATCCCAGAAAATATACAAAATTTATCATACACAAAGTTCAAAAATGTTATTAAACTAAGTTTGTTTAAAAAGGGTTATTATAATATTAAGAAATTTATGGATGATAATAACCCCTGGGAAGGGTGATCGCTACCAAGTTATTTCTAATTTGTTTATGTTGCTAATTGTAAACATGATTGTAAGCTATTATTGGAAAAAAAAATAGTCCCGCTGGGTTTCTTGCTGGTTCTTCCAGGACAGAGGTTTTTTTGCGAACCAGTGGTAAATGAAAAAAGTGACTTTCAATAAGTATTTATTATAATCTACATTGAATAAAAAAAGTTTCTGTTTCTGTTTCTGTTATTCTATAGGATGCATTTCGGTGAATTACGTGCATTAATTCTTCTTTCCTCTATCAAGCATTAAATAAACAGACGTTTGGCTGGTCTCCACCCCTTTGTAGTCGATATTTTACGCATTAGAACCAAATAGTTTACTTACTCTTTCGTAATGTGTACAGTAAAAGAGTGGAACAATTTACGTCTGTTTTTCCGTCTAAGTACAATCTGGGTATCTACGTGATACAATGAGTATTACCTGTATGGTGATGATGTGCAAAGCTACATCAACGATTTTAATGTATTACTTTAGACTGTTTTAGAAAGTATTTCGATCTTGCTGTATCTGCTAAAATACAGGTAATAATTGTTGCCTGTACAAATATTACATGTTAATCAGCCTTTCGACATATATCCAATTTCATTCTGAACGGCATAGACTTAGAATATTATATTAGGCAGGTTAAGAATTTGGGATTACAGATGATTTAAGCTGGGCTCTGCAAGTCAATGAGGTATGAAAACAGAGGCACTTATTGAAACATTGGGTCCAGTTTATACCCAGGATGACCAAGTTTACGCTAGTCAACACAACAAAGAGTTTGTCATCATCACATGTCACCTATTCAGATGTACTGAAGAGCTGTTAAACTTGATCGTGTGGTCAACCTGTGTATACGCTGTTTTTGGCCCGCGCAAGGTTGATTTTATATCCCAATTTCGTTCAAGAATTCAGTAGCTTGGTATTCGCTTTCGCCGGAATACTGATCTTCTAATCACGTTGTATGGTGTTGTTCATAACCCTCGTTTCCCATTTTATTTTCAAGACCATTCTACAGTCTATAAATCTATATAATTATCAGATTCCTTTACAGTTTTATGAATAACACGAGAATAATCTTCTTCTTGACATGAAGGAAGTGTCTTCAATTAATTTTTTCAAACTTAAAGTTGAGAGGTACTAACCTAATAATTCCAAATAATAGCTTATATCTTTACACACTTCAAATACTTTTCAAATCCTTTCTGTTCAAATAGAAATATACCTGTTAATAATGTATCGTACATTATGTTTATGTTGTCTATTTATTCTATGTATGTACCTATATATTTTATATAAACCTATAAATATATACATCTGTTTGTACGTTATTTTATATTTTTTATGAATATTTGTCAATTAACCTAAATATATTGTTTGTTTTATTATTGTTCGACCTGTAACTCGCACCACAAAGGAAGCTGAAAGAAAATGCAATTATAGCACTATGTTAAAATATTTGTGCAGTAAAGAATTTTCTATATGTATATCTACCTAATATTGTGTGTCCTCTCCGTTAGCCCTGATTACACTTTATATTCTTATGAACATGCGGTAGATAACGCTTTTTATTATTTTATGAGGAACGCGCAATCACTCCACGACTATCTTTGTTGGTTGGTCGCGGGTTCATTAAAATATATTTATTCTTTTGTGGCTTTATAAATAAACAAGTAAATGTTTATTAAAAAATAACCGAACTTAGGTTACTCATTGTATAAATTTTTTGATGCCTATCTATCATTTGATACCAACAACTTTATTTTTAATTTGATGACAAGATCACTCTATCTGTTCTTATTTAATTGTGAGCGTCAGAACATCTGAACCTCTGAACCATAGAGAAATTTCATTTTAAGTAATATTAAATTTCGGTACCTAAATGGTAATATTTGGTTAAAGTTAAAGTTACAGCCTATATAATACACGTCCCACTGCTAGTCATAGGCCTCTTTTCATTTCTGAGTGGGATTTAGGAAAAGGAAATGTCCACCGCGCTGCTCCAAAGTCTCGCCAACACGAACTTCAAATGTCTTCGAATTATTTTTTTTTTCTTATTTCTAGACTTGTCGGTTTCCGCACGAAGTTTTTATTCACGGCCGAGCACGTGTAAATCAACACTTGGTCTCCACCAACACGGGTAGCTCGCGTACTGTAGAATTTACATGTCCGCCGCGCTGCTCCAAAGTCTCGCCAACACGAACTTCAAATGTCTTCGAATTATTTTTTTTTCTTATTTCTCAGACTTGTCGGTTTCCGCACGAAGTTTTTATTCACGGCCGAGCACGTGGTAAATCAACACTTGGTCTCCACCAACACGGGTAGCTCGCGTACTGTAGAATTTACGGCGAGCGTTAACCATCTGAGCTACCACGGTATTTGGTACCTAAAATAAAATAATTATTGGTACCTTGTTAAATACCGTGAGAGAAGAAAGTGGTCAGTCATTCTGACGTCAGAACGTCTGGACCAAATTCATTTCATCAATTTCTAGCCATTCTAACTCATCATCATCATCATTACAGCCCTTCACAAGTCCACTGCTGAACAAAGGCCTCCCGCAAGTAATGCCACAAAGCACGGTCCTGAGCCACATGCATACATCGACTTCCTGCATATCTTACCAGGTTGTCACTCTATCTAGTGGGGTTCGCCCTACACTACGCCTACTGGTACGATGCTGCCACTCGAGAACCTTTCTTCCCCATCGGTTATCGGTTCTGCGAGCTATATGGCCGGCCCATGCCACTTCAGCTTACTAATCAAGAAAAAAGCTTACTCCCTTTCTAAAGGGCCGGGAACGCATCTGCAATTCCCCTGGTGTTGCAGTTGATCATGGGCGGCGGTTGTCACTTAACATCAGGTGAACCGCAAGCCCGTTTGCCCCCTCTTCTATAAAAAAAAACTAATCCGTTGGGCTATGTCGGTCACTCTGGTTTTACTGGGGATATCCTCATTTCTGAGTATATCACGCAGAAAAACTCCGAGCATAGCTCTCTCTATAGCTCGCTGAGCGACCTTGAACGTCCTCATACGGCCAGCAGTGAAGGACCACGTCACAGATCCGTAAGTCATCACTGGCAACACGCACTGATTGTACAATCTAGTTTTCAGACATTGAGGTATACTTGACGAGAAGATGTGTCGTAATTTCCCGAAAGCTGCCCAACCGGGTTGAATCCGTCGATTAACCTCTCGGTCGAAGTTGGACTTACCTAGTCGGACTATTTGTCCCAGATAAACGTACTCGTCAACGTCTTCGAGCATAGTGCTCCCAACAACTATCGGCATAGGTGTGACATGGACATTAAACATGATCTTTGTTTTTTCCACGTTCATCTTAAGACCTATCCGTTGGGAGACACCATTGAGATCATTGAGCATAGTGCTTAGGTCCTCCAGCAATTCTGCCATAAGGACTATATCGTCGGCAAATCGAAGGTGAGTGATTTACTCGCCATTGATGTTTATACCGTATCCTTTCCAGCCCAGTAGCTTGAAAACGTCTTCCAATGCAGCGGTGAAGAGTTTAGGGGATATAACGTCACCCTGTATTACACCTCTCTGCAGTTGGATAGGTTTCGAACTCTGGTTCTGTACTCGGATAGCCATCGTAGCCCTAATATACAAACACTTCAGCACTTCGATATAACGACAGTCAACTTGACACCGCTGAAGGGGCTGTAGCACCGCCCAAATTTCGACGGATTCAAAGGCTTTCTCATAGTCCACATATGCCAGGCAAAGTGGCAGATTGTACTCTTCGGTCTTCTGTACAATCTGCCGCAGGGTATGTATGTGGTCTATGGTACTGAAGCCTTTTCGGAAACCGGCTTGTTCGGGAGGTTGTAATTCGTCGAGTCTGCGTGCGAGTCGATTCGTGATGACTCTCGAAAACAGCACGTAGACGCGGCTCAGAAGGGAAATCGGTCTGTAGTTCTTCAAGAGAGCATTGTCGCCTTTCTTATATAACAAGAACACCGCACTTCTGCTCCACGCCTCCGGAGTAGTGCCACCATGTAGGACGGAATTGTGTTCTAACTAGTTTATCTCTTTGTCAAGATTTACCTTTAAATATTTTTTTAGATTTTTAAATACCATTATAAAGAGTTACGCCTAGAAATATTTTCCAAGACGTTTTCAGAATTATTCAATATATCATGTATTTTCTTCATTTTTATAAAAATAAATCCAAAAGATACATAATGTTTAAAGTAACGGTTGAAACATTTGTCCACAGTTTGACATAGGCGTCTTCCAAGGGTGCGACACATAGCCCGGTTTTCGGTTTTTGTGTCGCACCCTTGATTGTATTTTAAACAGATCATCGCTGCATCTAGTCTGGGGGAATCATTTAAATTACGTACTAAAATTTGATATGGTTCAAACATAAAATTTTTCTTATAGCCCCAGGTTCTGACGGTCACTAGTAGATTCTATATGTTAAATTATTGTCAAATTCGATTTAATTATTTTTCTCACTCAGAATTAGTTGCACAATTTTACAGTAAAGTATGACGAAAATTATTCAAAATGGCTATGCAATATTGTTCAGCTATAAAGCAATAATGAAGTATCAAAATGCCAATAGGTTTTTAATATGATGTATCCTTTAGCGATATTTCTTTATTATTTTACTTTTAATGTTGATTAATTATCTTATGAAAAATACACACAAAAGATACGGAATTGATAGTACTAACTTTGTCCCCTGAAGAACACCACTTCTTGAATTGAAATATATCATAGAACTGGTTTTAGATATAACCAACGGCATTAAAAAAATAATAGTTGTGACACTGACTATGTGATAATACTAGCGTAACTAATAGTGCAAAATTGTTATGAAGCCGTAATTGTCAGTTGCCGAACCATGACCAAAATTAATGACATTATTAATTTAGTAAATTATACAGTAGATTTAGGATCACTCTTGTAAAAGTTTTGACTTTATGTTTTTTAACTATTAATGAATAATTTACTCAAGTTACAAGATATAAGCTATTTATTAATGGATATTACGCTAGTAATATATAAGTCAATGATTCTCGATGGTTCGATAGTAGGAAATAATTTAGTTACATTACATTCAGTGTTTCCTTTAGTAAACGGTTGAAATAGGTTGCGAGTTTGTTTTTGTAAGTTGACATGATATAGTGTGTAAGTGAGAAGAAAATTCCTTATGGCAATATAGCAAAACAGAAAAGGATAGCAAATCTCATGACCTTGTAACCGATTTTGAATGACAGGTCGGCACAAGTAGGCACGCAAGAAATAAGCTCCTAGATATTTTGTAATTTTTTAGAATAAAATAACTACTTGCTTTCATAATCATCATCATCATTACAGCCCTTCACAAGTCCACTGCTGAACATAAGCATCCCCCAAGTAACGCCACAAAGCATGATCCTGAGCCACCTGCATCCATCGACTTCCTGCATGTCAACTATTTTTTTAATGCCGTTGGTCGTCACATCATCTAGTGGGGGGTCGCCATATACTAGGCCTACCGGTACGAGGCTGCCACTCGAGAACCTTTCTTCCCCATCGGTTATCGGTTCTTCGAGCTATATGGCTGGCCCATTGCCACTTCAGCTTACTAATCCGTTGGGCTATGTCGGTCACTCTGGTTTTACTGCGGATATCCTGATTTCTGAGTCTATCACGCAGAGAAACTCCGAGCGTAGCCCTCTCCATAGCTCGCTGAGCGACCTTGAGCGTCCTCATACGGCCAGCAGTGAAGGACCACGTCTCAGATCCGTAAGTCATCACTGGCAACACGCACTGGTTGTACACTTTAGTTTTCAGATATTGAGGTATACCTGACGAGAAGATGTATCGTAATTTCCCGAACGCTGCCCAGCTGAGTTGAATCCGTCGATTGACCTCTCGGTCGAAGTTGGACTTACCTAGTCAGACTATTTTTTCCAAACGTACTCGTCAACAACTTCGAGCATAGTACACCCAACAACTACCGGCATAGGTGCGACATGGACATTAAACATGATCTTTGTTTTGTCCATGTTCATCTTAAGACCTATCCGTTGGGAGAAACCATTGAGATCATTGAGCATAGTGCTAAGGTCCTTCAGCGATTCTGCCATAAGGACTATATCGTCGGCAAATCGAAGGTGAGTGATGTACTC
Organism: Parnassius apollo; assembly: GCA_907164705.1. Taxonomy (NCBI): domain Eukaryota; kingdom Metazoa; phylum Arthropoda; class Insecta; order Lepidoptera; family Papilionidae; genus Parnassius; species Parnassius apollo. Next base: position 7,248,614 of record CAJQZP010001402.1, on the reverse strand, counting down.
GCCATTGATGTTAATACCGTATCCTTTCCAGTCCAGTAACTAGAAAACGTCTTCCAACGCAGCGGTGAAGAGTTTCGGGGATATAACGTCACCCTGTATTACACCTCTCTGCAGTTGGATAGGTTTCGAACTCTGGTTCTGTACTCGGATAGCCATCGTAGCCCTACTATACAAACACTTCAGCACTTCGATATACCGACAGTCAACTTGGCACCGCTGAAGGGACTGTAGCACCGCCCAAATTTCGACGGAATCAAAGGCTTTCTCATAGTCCACATACGCCAGGCAAAGTGGCAGATTGTACTCTTCGGTCTTCTGTACAATCTGCCGCAGGGTATGTATGTGGTCTATGGTACTGAAGCCTTTTCGGAAACCGGCTTGTTCGGGAGGTTGTAATTCGTCGAGTCTGCGTGCGAGTCGATTCGTAATGACTCTCGAAAACAGCACGTAGACGCGGCTCAGAAGCGAAATCGGTCTGTAGTTCTTCTTCGAGAGAGCGTTGTCGCCTTTCTTAAAGAACTTTCTTAAGGAGCTTCTGAAAGCGGGTGGAACACCGGTACTTGAAGTCCTTCAGAAGCTCTTAAATTCCGTCCTCCGTGGTGGCACTACTCCAGAGGCGTGGAGCAGAAGTACTTGCTTTAGTAAGTATTTTCCAAAATGATGAATAATAGAAATAATCCTGATAATTGCACATTTCACAGGTAATTTCTCAAGACGTCGTCAATAATAAAACGCGTCTATTTTTGGTTAATATTTATGTTATACACTGTTTAAAATATAGAATATTTTCAATTATTTTATTAGTTTTGATATTTTGCAAAGAAAGAAGTCACGTTGTTGATAATTTTCATGAATTTGTTAAATAATTTATTATACAAAATATTTTACATGTACGCTAGGTATTGACTCGAGTATATTCAAATTAGTACAATGTTCAAGCATCACGCTATTTAGGGGTTAAGCGGAGCTTCGTGTGATATTTCCAAGTCACAATGATAAAACATAGCGTAGTTAAGTATAGATATTAAGTAATGCTCCTGAAGCGCCGCTAGACGCGCGCATGACACGTGTTTATTTTTTGTAAAACGTTAAAATAAACTTCTATAATGTATTTAGTTATTAAATATTGAAATAAAGCATCCATTATCTACTCCGTGTCCTCAATTTATAATCTACCTATTTATTTATTATTAAAATTATGTTAAAAAAGGAATTCCGAGGAATTTGTCGATGGCATTGTTTTCTAAAGGTTATAGCTTCAAAATACAATTTTCCGAGCCTATTCTTGGTGAATTTTTTTAAAGTTGACGATAGACTGATCTGTTTAGAGATCAATGGGATTTTGTACATCTTGATCCATCAAAACGCAGGTCTTGGTGCTGTTTATTCTCGGGAACATATTAAATGAATATCTTTTAATTATTTTAGAATATCATGTTAAAAATTCACTTAATTTTTGAAGTTATTCAATTTCGTGCCCTAAACTAGTTTTTTAATTATTTTACCGCTTTCTAAGCAATAATTTTACGATAGTCCTTATAAGCAAAATGTACATCACTAACGCACACAATGACAAATCAAAATTGGTCACGCGTTTTCGGGCTGTCAGGTTGTCTACACGCCAATATATTATATATAACAATGGGTTAAAATGTATATTGATTTATACTTTTGACGTTTACAAACTATACCGCTAGAAACTTTGACGCATGCGTACTAAATAAATAAGTAATTGAATCGGGAGACAATGTGGCACTTTCGTTCTTGGAAGTAGCGTCGAAATACGAAATTTTGGTCAAGGTATGTTAAAAAATGATTTCCACATAATAACACCTGAAATTAAAACTTTAACCTCTAAACCCCCAAGCGGTCTCATGAGACAGCGGCCATATTCCGTTAAATCCCTAGCGGTCTCATGAGGTCGCACCCTTCTTCTTCGTAGAAAAGTAGTCTCTAAATATAAGTTTTAATGGTTTTAAGTGCTGTGAGTGGGTGCGGTCGCATGCGACCGCTCAGAATTTGACAGGCGCATGCGAGTGCATGGGATTGTTATGGCGCTTGAAGGGTTAATTCTTCTACGTGTAACAGTGACAAATATTTCGCCTATGAGGCAATTTATGGGAGGTCTATGTTCAGCAAAGGTTTTCTGTTGGGCTGTATAAATGAATGAAAAACTCGCTGTCGTTTACAATTTGTTCCAAAACTAATCGTTTTTTCCAGTTGCTTAATTTTTTCAAGGAACTAGCCTGTGTAATCTTACAAATTATACAGTTTCATTTTCAGTGTAGAATTTTCATAGACCAGTGCCTCTTTAAATTGTTGAATTCTTGTTAGATGTTAGCAAGTACACACATTATATTATGTCGAAGTTAATAATACAATGATAATAAGCTTGTCTTGTGTAAGCAAGTAAGGCATCTAATTTTATATTACGTTTATTTATTATGGTACCGTATCTCAAAAAGAAAAACGGAACCGTTATCACCTTGCTGTCGTCTATGTGTTTGTTTGTGTGTAAATCCGTCTGTTAGGACCATCTTTCTTAGGGACGGTTAAGATTTTAAGTTGAAATTAATATAATAGAACTATGGTCCCTCAGACTTGTAAATAATTTAAGCTTTTAAGTCAACAAAAACCAATCAAAAATCATGGTGTTTTATGTTAAATTAACGCATCAAAATATATCTGGTTACAAGAGAATAATCCAAAAATTGTAGAGCAGCACTTGGTGCTTACCTTACTTTGAAATTGCGAGATGGATGATTTTTCAACATATGTGTTTATGTGGATTCCTTTTATCGCTAGGCTTAATAGCTTATTTATACAACTAATGGTTACGAACGAGCACACATTCTACCAGATAGTAAGTGAATGCTGTAGTCTATACTCGTAGATAATAGACCACATATGTAGAGCGTTGTTAACCCTGAGTTGAAATGTCGAGGTTGTTTGATGATGATAGTTTCTTCTTAAATATTAGAATGTTATATTGTTCTAATAAAAAATTAAAAGTGAAGACTATCAATAACATTTGTTCTACTTATGGTCCTTTAGTGTTTTCTTAATAAATTCGTTTACAAAAATAATTAAAGGTATTGCAGTGTGTACATTTTGGTACTTCGAGCCGGATTAAACCACTTCGAATTTTTCGACTTGGAAGACAAATAAAAAAAGAATAACGATGCAAGAAAATTAAAACATCCCACTTGTAACAATTCTTTCATCATAATATCTAACATTACAGTCCATCAAAACCCAAGAAACGGCATAAAGCGTATTCCTTGAATTGAACTCTCTCTTTTAACCTCATGTGTGCAAAAGTATTCAATAACGTTGCTGAAAATTTAAAAGCAACGCTCGAATTAAAATATGTTTATCACTACTTTTACGGATTTCATCGCACAAATTTACTTGATTTTTAATTCCCGATACGTCGGGTGCTTTCCAGCACTCATAGTCACGGGAGACTGAAGAGACTCACGACTCGATGGGAGTCCCAAAGGGTTCCTATAATTAACAATATTAAATCCAAACCCAAGCATACCACTACAATTGACTTCAAGATACTGTAAGCTCGGGCCAAAAATTTATTTTCAAAAACTGAAGGTAGTTGCATGAACTATGACATTGGGATGTCAAATTTCTTAATCCCCTATGACCATGGATGCTGTAAAGCACCCGAAACGTAGGGAATTAAAAATCATGTAAATAAAACGCGATAAAATCCGTGAAAGTAGTTTCAATCAATGTTAACTGTTCGGACTGGAGGAGAAAGGAAAGGAGAAAGCAGGAGAAAGGAATAATCAAATAAAATACGCCGATTAGAAGATTGAAAGACTAGGCGCGCAAGATATATAACAGCTTCAAATTTCTTGAAGAGATGCAGAGATCATAATCTCATTACTACGTTTGTCAAGAAATCTACTATAAAAGACATTCGAGGAAGCGTAAATCAGGCTAGTAAAAAGTTGTTAATAACGGTGATTCAGCAAAAACCTACCGTTCTATATTTCATAAACAAAACCATGGACAATTCGCCCAGTGAATTAAAGACAGTTTTATCGACATTTGATTGTAAGACTTGCATAGAAATTTTAGATAAACGCGAAATAGCTAAATACAATGAATGCAAAAATAAACATATTGATAAATACGAAAAATTAACAATTAAATCAAATGTCCCACACCAATGTCAACGTAAGAACGGGACGAAACTGTTGACCACAGACTCGAATAATAAACAATGCTCAGTCTATAACTTGTCAAAACAAACTCTGGATGACGCCACAGTAAAACTATTATCAAAAGATTTTAATTTCGACATACCAGCGCGAAGAATCCCGTATGATGACATTATCTGTAGTATTGAGAATTGTCTGTATTAAAATAATATTGATAATTAGGATTTAGAGGTCATACGTCAAGACATTTCGTATATGTTACGTCGAAGTACAGCGCCGAAATTAAATCTTCTCAAAAAATACGCGTTGAAAACCTTACGCAAAAGACCAGAGCTCACGATTCTCAGCGCATATAAAGGTAATGTTACGGTTATAAAGGATAGGTTGGATTACAATTTTAAAATACATCAACTTTTGTCGGATTAAAGTACATACAGAAGGGTCAAAACAGACCCTGCAACTAATATGCTTAAAGCAAGTTTGCAACTCGGTCGACGACAACGCAAAAATAACTTGATCATAGGCGTACAAAAGGCATTTGACGGTTAACTCACCCATTCTTAATCCGCATTCTTCACCTTTCAAATTTTCCAAACAACTGTTCATAAATAGCTTTAAAAGCCACGGGTAAGCCACACAGCCTTGTCTGACACCTTTATGGATGCTAAACCACTCCGAGTGGCGAACGTAACGGGTGGCGAACCTCGTCTCCGGTTTTCCTCCCGGAGATTCTTCGTACCTTTTTTTTTTTTTTTTTTTTTTTTTTTTTTGCGGATGGAAAATCATCTAATGACCCCTTTCGCTCTGGGTGGAGCGTAAGGGAGTGTCAGACTTTTACTGACTAAAAACCATCCGTGTTCCTTCAGTGCCCTTATGTTCCGGAGCCGCGGTATCTCTTTCGAACAGCCCGCAGCCCCGGCAGGCGTCGGCCCTTGCGGGCCCCTTCACGCTGCTGACAGCTCTTTGAGGCGCGCGTGGAACAAAACGCGCCGTCGACACGGCCTGTCGTCATTAGACGGACGGACGACGAGCTACCCATTGCTCGCCGTCCACAGGCCCGCGCCTACGGTGGCCGGGGGCCACGACGTAGCCCCCCGACGCCCGGGGCGTCTCCCGCGGCGGCCGGGGAGGAAAGCTGCTGCTCTCTCTTTCTCCCGCTCCGCCACCTCCTTCGCTAGTATCACTGCTTCGCAGAAAGTGGTGACGGCATCCCATTCCGTCTCGCTCCGGACCATGGCTTCGACCAGGGCCGGACGCGAGAGGTCGCCGCCGCCTATCGCCGCTACGAGGACACGGCGGTGCTCCGCCCAAGCAGGGCACACCTCCACGGTGTGTTCCACCGTGTCCTCCGGTCCATCCTCGCAGTGGGAGCACCCGGGCGTTTCCTCCCGCCCGATTCGGTGCAGGAACCTCCCAAACACACCGTGTCCGGTGAGGACCTGCGTCAGGCGGAAGGTGAGGATGCCGTGGCGTCTCTCAAGCCACTCCTCAAAGAGGGGTCTTATCGCCGCTATAGTGGCATGCCCAGCACGGGGTTGCGACAGTCGCTGTCTCCATGCCGCCATGAGATCGTGCCGGAAGTCTGTCCGCTGCGCGACAACTTGCCGCGGCAGCGGGTTTCCCCACGGCATAGTGCCTCCGCACGCCATTCATGCAGGCGCGCGAGGACTATCGCCTCCAGATCCCATGGCGGCAATCCGGCAAGGAGACTCGCCGCCTCGCGGGAGATCGTGCGGTAGCCGCGAACCATGTTCACGGCTATCACCCTTTGGGGCGCGTTCAGGTGGTGGACGGCAAGCCGCGCCAAACCACGCGCCCACACCGGGGCCCCGTAAAGGGCCATGGACCGCACGATCCCCGCGTAGAGCCTCCGGCAGGAGGCGTTTGGCCCTCCCAGGTTCGGCAGGAGCCGCCTGAAGGCAGCCGCGGTCCGTTCCAGTTTGGGAGCCAAACGTCGGAAGTGCTCAACGAAGTTCCATCGGCCGTCGAGGACGAGTCCTAGGTACTTCAGCGTCGACTCGACGTCGATGGATACCCCTCCTACCATCACTGAGGATCCCGGTGGTGGCCTGTTCCGAGGACCATGGAAGTGCATGGCCTCGGACTTGTGCAGAGCCACCTCGAGACCCAGTTGCCGAATCCTCTCAACGACTATCGCAACCCCCGCGTGTCATATTTTCCGCCGCCGCCTCGTACGACCCCCCCCTTGTGCCAGTACCAGCGTGTCGTCAGCGTAGCAAACTACGCTGACGCCGGTAGGGAGGTCGGCGCGCAGCACCCAGTCGTAACCGATGTTCCACAGAGGTGGCCCCAGAACCGAACCCTGTGGGACACCGCACGACATCTCTCGCCGGTTCCACTCACCGTTGCGACCGGGGTAGATGACGGCCCTGTCCGTCAGGTAGTCCCCGACTATACGACGGAGATAGGTCGGCACCCGGTGATACCGGAGTGCCTCCCCTAATGCAGCTCCAGGGCATGGAGTTGAAGGCGTTGGCGATGTCGAGAGACACCGCCAAGACAACCCCTCCTCTGGCCACTGCATCCCCCGTCGTGAGGGCTCTCACGCGCATGATGGCGTCCACCGTAGAGCGCCTCTTGCGGAAACCAAACTGGTGTTCCGCAAGATTCGGCCCCGTCTCCGCAAGATGCTCGGCGAGGCGGTTTGCAATGACTCTTTCAAAGAGCTTGCCCACCTCGTCGAGCAGCACCACGGGCCGGTATGCGGACGGAGAGTCCGCAGGGCGCCCCGGCTTCCGAATGAGGACCAGCTTCCCCGTCTTCCAACGAAGCGGGAATTGGCCTCTCTCCAAGCATGCGCTTAGGAGCCCCTCCAGTCGGGGCCCGAGAGCCGCCGAGGCCAGGACCCAGGCTTTGCCAGGCAAGCCATCGGGTCCTGGGGCGGTATTCCTGGCCTTGAGCCTACGTACCGCCACTCTCAGGTCTACCCCGGTCCCTTCCGGGATGTCGTCGTCGTCGTCCTGGTGGTCCGCAGGTGGCGGAGCTATAGGCGGGGGCGGATTTTCCCGTCGCGCAGGGAACAGAGCGCTCACCACGTCCTCCACGAGCTGGGGCCGGAGACTTTGCGTCAGCGGGGGGGCCCAGGTGCGGAGTTTATCCCGCACCATCTTGTAAGGGCGCCCCCACGGATCTCTGTTGAGAGTCTCCAGCATCTCCTCACGGGCCCGATCCCGGGCCCGCAGGACAGCCTCCCGGAGGGCGTTCTTCGCCGCTCTGTATCCCTCGTACAGCTCCGCTTCAATGGCTGCCGCATTCGGTGGACGAATGCGGAGCCTGCGATGCCTGGTGTACAGGTGCCGCGCGGCGACACACGCCTCGCGCAGAGACGTCAGCTCACGCGACCACCAATACACCTGACGCCGGGCGCTTCCTGGCCGGACGCGCGGCATTGCCACGTCACATATTTCGGACATGGCCTCCTGGAACCACCCTGCCTCATCATTGACGTCGGCAGGCCTGACCGGTGATGACACCCAGGCCTGCACGATCGAGGCTTTCAGGAGGAGCTCCCGGTCCAGCTGCTTCAGCGCCCAACGCGGACCACTCGGGGCCTGTTGGACTGGCGCGCTCGAGGGCTGGGTGGAGACATCAAACCGGATGTACCGGTGGTCGGAGTAGGTCTCCACCCCCTCCATGACACGCCAGTCAATGGCACGCGGCGACAGAGCGGGGCTAGCGAACGAGATGTCCACCCCCGACTCGCCCCGCATCCGCACACACGTGGGGACAGAACCCCGATTTAGGACGACCAGGCCTGTCTCCAGAGCCCAGTCTTCCACCATCCTACCCCGCACATCTGTACGACGAGAACCCCAAGCCAAGTTCTTGGCATTGAAGTCCCCGTGGACAAGTACGGGGGAGGGGATAACTTCCGACGACGACTGCTCTCAGCTCTGCAAGAGAGTTGTGGAGCTCGGCGAGAGATCGGTTCGGGGAGAAGTACACCCCCACAACGACGAACTACCCGAACCGTGCTGCTACGCACCCCTGACCCCTCCTGACACCTTCAAGGGTCGGGGTACCGGCGGCGGCCGAAGAGATGATGGCCACTGAGCCGTTAAGGTCCGCCACCCAGTCCTCCCTAGGCCAGACAAAATACGGCTCAGCGACCACAGCGATGTTAATCGACCACTGCGCCATGCTCTGGAGCAACAGATCCTGAGCGCAGGCGCAGTGGTTGATATTTGCCTGGAGGAAGCTTAATGGGGCCGTTATAGGCATTCCATTTCAGCTTCCTCCACGGGAGGCCCCTCTGCGGGCGGCGGTGGCGCGGCGGCGGCGGCGGCGGCGGCGACAGTGACAGCGGTGGCGGTGGCAGTTGCGGCTGCGGCGGAGGCCACAGAGACGGTGGCGCCTTTGGCCCCTACCCTACCCGCGGCCTTGGCCTTGGCGGGTGGCACGCAGGCCTTGCTTCCGGCCCGGTGATCGGCTGGCTTGCCCGTCGCCGCACATGCATCACAGTGCGGCGTGGCGCAGCAGGTCGCCGATATGTGTCCGGGCTGACAGCAGCGGAAGCAAAGGCCACTGCGGTCAACCTCCGAGGCGCATCTCACTGATACGTGGATTCTTCGTACCCCTGTCCCATTAAACGGGCGCCGGGAACTCGGGGCCATTTCTATTATTTTGTTTCTCATGTTGCGAAATATGGGGTGGTATATTTTACGCCGTTACCACAGCGAGGGGGCGAGTCTGTGCTTTCGGCGCGTCGCTCATTGAGCACCACCCGGGGGACACGTAGGATAGGCCTGGGACGTATAGAATAGGTGGTCAAATCCTACGGATGCAAGCGACTTATCCCCCTTAGTGGTACGGAAATTCGTGAAACGAAATTTTTATAATTATGAATAATACATATTACATAACGTTCTAAACTTGACATTATTTGCCCTCAAAAGGCGGAACATTGTTAAACATAACAGTAAATTGGTCTTTTTATCATTGTGCGTAGGTTAGTATTATTACAATTTGCAACTAGATTGTCTTGAGCTAAATTAAAAGAAGGTTTTGTTACCACCGTAGGTTATACTAAAAGGTTTTAAGTATGGTTATCCCACATTTTTAAAAACAAGATTTGTTTGTTCGTTTTTTTATAAGTTTCCTAAATCATATATGAATATTAATTATAAATTCATCCAATAACTACAAAACTAGAGCGCGCGTCATGTATAGTTAAAAAATAAGTTAAAAATGAAATAACAACAAACGTTGCGAACAACCATAATACCGTACAACAAAACATTGGTAACATATATATTTTATATCTTACTACAGACTAGACAGAGTCTAGACCACAGACCTTAAAATAATAACATAAAAAAAATAACAACAATTTTTTGAGCTCGTTACAAGCAACTTTTTTTGAGCAACGAACTAAATTAATAATAATGTCAATGTCCCTGATATTTCCTTGGGTCGCCGTATAGAAAAAGTTAAATATCAATGATACGGAAATGTGTTTGAAATATACAATTTATGAATAGTAAATCACGATTCCCTACTATAAGTGAAATTTCTTCAAAGAGATAGAAATATTGCTGTATTAACCATAATGATTTCTTATATTATGCGAACACTACATATGACAACAACCGAGGGTAAGCGGAAAGGAAAAGAAACCGAGTTATTATCATTATGGGGTATTTCCCTAATTTCTTATCTGGTTGGGATACAAAATACTTATAAATATGTTGTATCGTTTTTATGATTATGTAAATCTTGAAAAAATTACATTTGTTCATTAAATCTGTTGAAGTGAAAATAAAACAATTACTTAAAACTATTATAATAGTTAAAAAGTAATACCACTACTGGGCACAGGTCTCCTCTCACTTCTGACCTGGTTACCAAGTAATTTACTCTGCTGTGATGCTCCAGAGCCTGTTCGATGTTGGTGAAATGTGAAATATTTTTAATTCTTAAAACCGCAGGCTCGCGATGATTCCTTTGCCGTCAAACACGTGTTAAATCGGTACCTAAAATTTCATTTACCAATAAATAATTCCCAATACAAGCAATCTATAACAGTACAATCATTGCGGCTGTTAAAATACACGTACTGCCCTCCGTCGAACATTTTCTCCGTCGTAATAAAGGAGGAAAACTTTTTAAATTATTTAAGTTTAAGGGAAAATAAATTTATATTATTTTTAATGTACAACGGGAGATGCCAATGCCCAGAAGTGGACTTTTGAGAGCTGCTAATGTTTAATGATGACTACATTCGCAATTTATATATGGCAGAGCCAAGCTGCAGATATATTTGTAATATAGTTGTAGCACGAATGGGTCGGCTCGACCGGGGAAGGACCACGCTCTCACAGAATACCAGCGTAAAATAGCAGCTTAATGCTGCTGTGTTTCGTTTGGTGAGTGTAGAGAACCGGAGTACCTTTTTTTACTCGAAACGAGGCATTCCATCTTAGTCCCCACGGGTGACAACGCATCTGCAATTTGATTTGTAATCAATGATAGATGTAGATGTCTATGGGCCGCAGTAACCACTTAGCATTGGGTGGATTGTGTGCTCGTTTGTAACCCTGTCCTATAAAAAATATTGTTGACTATTATGTTTACCTAGGACAAAATGTACAACCTGGTAGGTCCAACTTGGATCGCGAGGCTACAGGCCTTAATTGTCGACTAATAAAATGCTGAATATAAAATAAAATACTTAAATATGAGTAAACACAAACTTACAATTTGAAAGCATAAAAGCGAAACTGGCCTCATTATTTTTGTTGGTTTCCATTATACTGGCGGTAGATGAATATTTAGTATTAATTCCATTTTGTTGCATTTTCTTAAAGAAATGACCATCCTTTTTCATGTGATTTCTTCGTCTATAATGCTCACAATATATTTTACTTATTTTTTAAGCCGATTTACTAGGTTGGTATATTTTCTTCGATCGAGAATAAAACTTTTTATTTTTATCAAATTTTGTGGGTATTCTGGTCGTCGAATAACTGTTACATGTAGTCTGTAAAATCTTGAGTTATAAAGCGCTCAATTCGAAAGGAAATATATTCAGGCTTTCATTAATTTATAATGTAAAAACTTAGCTATTATCTCACTGTAAAAATACATATTATAAATATTCTTATGTGTAATAAAAGTATTTTATAGGGCAATAAAACATTTTCCTTTTTGTTAGTCTTTACACCGTAACTCGACATGCTGGACTTAAGCTGTACGTGATCTATCGACATTGCTTGCAAAGTGACATAAAAATTACATTTATTTATTGGTTCATTTTGACAATAATGTCTGTAATATTATGTTTTATATTCTTAAGCTATATAGGACTAAATATTAATAGCGTAAATTATTACGAAATGTATCAAACGTCCTACTTAACGACGTAATTTTCTTTATAATTCTTTTCATTAGAATTTCCCCAAACTTTCAAGCGTATTTAAAGGACAAACGTTTATTATGTGGTGGAGACATGCTGCAGTTATATTAGAAGTAAAGTTGTAGCATGAATGGGTCAGCTCGACCGGGGAAGGACCACGCTCTCACAGAATAATCATCATTACAGCCCTTCACAAGTCCACTGCTGAACATGGGCCTCCCCCAAGGAATGCCACAAAGCACGGTGCTGAGCCACCTACATCCATCGACTTCCTGCATGTCTTACCAGGTCATCACTCCATCTAGTGGGGGGTCGCCTTACACTACGCATACCGATACGAGCCACGGATTAGTAAGCTGAAGTGGCGGAGGGCCACTTCAGCTTACTAATCCGTGTGCACTCATTTCTGAGTTTATCACGCAGAGAAAACCCAAGCATAGCCCTCTCCATAGCTCGTTGAGTGACCTTGAGCGTCCTCATACGGCCAACCACTACACACAGGACCACGTCTCAGATTCGTAAGTCATCACTGGCAACACGCACTGGTAATATAATGTAGTTTTCGGAGTTTGAGGTATACCTGACGAGAAGATGTGTCGTAATTTCCCGAACGCTGACCAGCCAAGTTGAATCCGTCGATTAACCTCTCGGTCGAAGTTGGACTTACCTAGTTGGACCATTTGTCTCAGGTAAACGTACTCGTCAACAACTTTGTACTCCCAACAAATACCGGCATAGGTTTGACATGGACATTGAACATGATATTTGTTTTGTACATGTTCATCTTAAGACCTATCCGTTGGGAGACATTGTTGGTAGGCCATTGAGCATTGGGCTTACCCTCCAGCGATTCTGCCATAAGGACTTTATCGTCGGCAAATCTAAGGTAAGTTATTTACTCGCCTTGATGTTAATACCGTATCTTTTCCAGTCCAGTAGCTCGAAAACGTATGTGCGGTGAAGAGTTTTGGGGATATAACGTCACCCTGTCTTACAACTCTCTGCTGTTGGATAGGTTTCGAACTCTGGTTTTGTACTCGGATAGCCATCGTAGCCCTACTGTACAAACACTTCAGCACTTCGATATACCGACAGTCAACTTGGCACCGCTGAAGGGACTGTAGCACCGCCCAAATTTCGACGGAATCAAAGGCTTTCTCATAGTCCACATACGCCAGGCAAAGTGGCAGATTGTACTCTTCGGTCTTCTGTACAATCTGCCGCAGGGTATGTATGTGGTCTATGGTACTGAAGCCTTTTCGGAAACCGGCTTGTTCGGGAGGTTGGAAGTCATCGAGTCTGCGTGCGAGTCGATTAGTAATGACTCTCGAAAACAGCACATAGACGCGGCTCAGATCTTCAAGAGAGCGTTGTCACCTTTCTTATATAACTTTATTAAGGAGCTTCTGAAAGCGGGTGGAACACCGGTACTTGAAGTCCTTCAGAAGCTCTTAAATTCCGTCCTCCATGGTGGCACTACTCCGGAGGTATGGAGCAGAAGTACTTGCTTTAGTAAGTAATTATTTTCTAAAATGTTTAATAATAGAAATAATCCTGATAATTACACATTTCACAGGTAATTTCTCAAGACATCGTCAATAATAAAACGCGTCTATTCTTGGTTAATATTTATGTTATACACTGTTTAAAATATAGAATATTTTCAATTATTTTATTAGTTTTGATATGGTACTGAAGCCTTTTCAGAAACCAGCTTGTTCGGGAGGCTGGAAGTCGTCGAATCTGCGTGCGAGAAAATTCGTAATGACTCTCGAAAACAGCACGTAGACGCGGCTCAGAAGGGATATCGGTCTGTATTTCTTCAAGAGAGCATTGTCACCTTTCTTGAAGAATAAGACCACCGAACTTCTGCTCCACGCCTCGGGAGTAGTGCCACCATGGAGGATGGAATTAAAAAGCTTCTGAAGGACTTAAAGCACCGGTGTTCCACCCGCTTTCAGAAGCTCCGCTGTAATACCATCCTCGCCTGGGGCCCTGCCGTTTTTAAGGTGCTGGAGAGCCATTCTAAGCTCGCACAGACTGACGTCTGGGATATCATCGGAAAAGTGTTCAGCTCACCATTCTTTCTTGTGTCTAGTTTTGAGTTAAAGTCTCCCATTAACACGGTATAGTGAGTTTTGGAGGAATGCATGGCTCTAGAAATATCCTCATACATTTCCTCCACCTCCTTATCGGGATGTTCCGATGTTGGTGCGGAAACATGTATGACCTTCAGCGAGTGTTGTTTGGTGATTCTGAGTATAAGATACGCAATCCTTGTCGACATACTCCCAATCTTTACAACGTTGTTAACGAGAGACTTGTGGACGATAAATCCAACACCTCCTTGTGACAGATGGTCACGTTCCCGGTAATAGAACAAGTTGCCGGATTCGAGAATCACCGTGTCCTTCCTTTCTATTCGGGCCTCGGATAATCCCATAATATTCCAGCGCAACTTGTCAATCTCTTCTTACAGCTCCAGGATCTTCTCGTCAGTCCTCAGGGTACGTGCGTTATATGTTGCCAGGTCGAGTCGTCGTAGGTGGCAACCGAACCTCCACCGGAGATTCTAAGCGCCCCCTGCCCCGCCGATACAATGGCCGCCACCGTAGCCAGGAATAGAGGGGCCGCCGGAGACTGGGGTCCGTTTCTTCGTAACTATCATGGTATATTGCCATAGTTGCCACGATTGGTGAGCGCGTTGGCAAATGCAGGTTTTTTGTACAGTTGCTGCTATCAGGAAGATGCTGCTGCCCATCTCCTGCCTGTTTCCCTCTATCGCCTTTTACGACACCCACGGGAAGATATGGGGTAGTGGATATTCCTAACCGCCACAACACGGAATCTCACGGAACTCTCACAGAATACCAGAGTAACATAGTAGCTTAATACTGCTGTGTTTCGTATGGTGAGTGTAGAGAACCGGAGATCCTTTTTACTGGAAACTTCTTAGTCCTCACGGGTGACAAAGCATCTGCATTTTGATTCGTAATCGAGGATAGATGTAAATGTCTATGGGCCACAGCAACCACTTACCATCAGGTGGACTGTGTGCTCGTTTGTCACACTATCGTATAAAAAAAGCATTTATAGAAATCTTACGAATACAAAACTACAGAATTAAATTTTTCTTGTACATGTCCACAATGTTTCTATGAGAAGGAATAGATTATTTCTTTATCATCAAGTTCGTAAACTTTTTATAAGTTCATAGATAAGGATTTTTATATTATCATATGCTAAAAATTTGGCTAAAATCATGGTAGTAAACCATGTCTGTGGTAACATGGTAACATGGACAAGATAGAAAAGTCATGGTAAAGATAGTACGCCAGCATCCGGGTTCGATCCCCGCAGGCCCCAAAGAAATTGTTAATTGAAATTTTCTTTTGCTAATTTACTACTTACTTACGGTAAAGGAAAAATAATAAGGAAACCAGCATGCACCAACATCCACCAAAGTCCGCCAACACAACCTTCTCAGAAATGAGGCCCGTATCGTATACCCGTATACCCAGCTTTGGGACGTATATAGGCTGAAACTTTATTTTAATAACTTTGCTGATCAACATGTTGTTGCGTGGTGAAACATTACCAGTGGTTTTTTTTTACATATAAACCAGTGTTTGACCACACTTCCACCCGGTGGTAAAATATGGTGAAGATCTGCGTGGTAAATGCACTGTCTTAGCGTAAAAAAGCTTATTCACGTTTACATTGAGGAAACCCAGATTGTGTCATCGGACGTAAAGAAAGACGGCGGCAGATTATTCCACTACTTTTCAGTACCTAGTCATTACGAAAGACGAAGGAAACCATTTGGTTCTAATGCGTAGAAGACTTCGTTTTTTACTAAGGGTAGACTACTTTGACCAATCTATCTGA
The DNA here is from genome assembly GCA_907164705.1 of Parnassius apollo. Taxonomy (NCBI): domain Eukaryota; kingdom Metazoa; phylum Arthropoda; class Insecta; order Lepidoptera; family Papilionidae; genus Parnassius; species Parnassius apollo. The sequence continues at coordinate 7,233,170 of CAJQZP010001402.1, read as the reverse complement.
AACACAGAGATGCAAACTACGGAAAAATAGTACGTATCTGGCTGCGTAATGTAATATTTATGTAATATTTTAATACATTACTATAGTTTTTTAAAATTTTAAGATTTCAACATCAAATTAGCTAGTGTTAAAAAAGGTAAGACCAACATAGTTTAAAAAGACATAAAGAAGAACTTTCTTATACCCAATGTTTTATTTTTTATGCGGATTTCAGTTAATTAAAATTCCTTTATTTAAAATAAACAATTTCAGGAAAGTAACACCTGATACGTTATTTAAGCATTTACATTTTTTGCTACCTAGGTTGATAGAAACGACAGACGTCAGAGAGTGTCTAACAATGAGGGTTAACACGATAAGGTCGTATTTTACTCATGTCACGCTTTTTACGTGATTCTACGGAGTACGTACTAATATTTTTGGGTCGCTGTAACCATATCTTATCGGGCAAACTGCTGTCACTCTTAATTATACAAAAATGTTAAAGTAATTTTACAACATAAGTTCCACTGCAAGGTACAAACTGCATTTCATTTCTGAGAGAGTTATAATGCAATTAATATGACGTACTACTCTATTTCTCTATTACATGTTGACGGCTTTTTTTATAGAATAAGGATAACACGCGAGCACAGAGTTTACCTGATTATAATTGGATGCTGTGGCCTACATATAACTCCATCTATTCTCATTTATGAATCAACAAACAGATGCGTTATCGACCCTTTGGACTAAGATGGAATGCCTTGTTACGGGTAAAAAAGGTCTGCAGTTCTTTACACTCGCTCCGGTACATTTCGGTTGACTCTGGTCGAGTTGACCCATTCGTGCTACAACTATAATATAGCTGCAGCATGGCTCTACTGCTTATTGTAATTATGGTTACAGATGAGTTTGACCACCTGCGTAGGTCATTAATTTGCTTTAGCGTCGTTCTACTAAGTAAATATAAAATGTTATAAGGACTTGAAATGTGTTCATTCAAATAAGCATTTAAAATTTTTGCAATTAAATTTTATAGTGGTACCGGTGGGCATAGAAACAAGGTTGCTCGCGTAGTATGAAATTTATAGCGAGCCCATAACAAAAAATTATTAAAAAGTTCTCCAATTTCTCTATGCGGCTACAGCCTGATGAAAACAAATAGGGAAAGTAGGCATCTAAAATGTAAATATAATTCAAGCGATCTAATACTCAAACCGTTATTGTTAGATATAGCTAACTGATCTCCAGAAAAATATTTTTTTTGGAATTTATTTATTTATTAGATAGTATTGGTAAAACATAGAATAAAATTCAATCTAGAACGTTACACATAATACTAAAAAACTATAATAAAGAAAAACTATAAATAAAAATTTTAACTGTCATACAATCCTCGTTCTTCTTGGAATCATATAGTACGATAATCATCAAGAACGCTGGCTGCGTTTATTCGCTGAATAGTCATACTAAGCCTTTTAGCGGCAAAAGAACCAGCCCTCTTATCACCAGCAGTGATGACCAGTCGTGGATATAGTTCCTTTCGGAACTTCACCGCACGTAGACCACACGGACCGATAGTCTTCACAGCAAATGGCATAAATAGGAAACGTCATTACATCAGATTTGGCAGACCACAAATCCTCGTTAAAGAAAACCGATTCCTTCCAAGGATGATTCGCGAGGCTATTGAAATCAAAGAACATCCTAATTTCAAGAGAGGAGATGGCTGGGCGCTACCATCTGCTTGGGATCCTATAAATAATAAAATTAAATTCCAAACCCAAGCATACAACTGCAAGTCTTCAAGATACTATAAGTTCATTCTGTGTAGATCGGAGCAAAAATTAATAATTTTAATCTGTGAGTAAACGCGGTAAATTATGACATCTGGACGTTGAACATCTCAGTCCCTCCCGTGACCAAGGGTGCTGTAAAATGATCGAAACGTCGGGAATATAAAAAAAGTTAATATACGCGATAAATTCGTAAAAAATAGTATTATTTAAATATGTAGTTATCTTTCAAAGACTCATATTTACGCCACTTAATTCAGCTGCCTCTAATGCCACCCCGGCTCTAAATTAGCTACCCTTGATTTACATCGATCCCAAGGGACCAAAGTCATACCAGCGGGTCTCTTGCCACCGTCTCTAAATATTACATAAGGCTCTAAAATCGAGGGAACAGTTATAGACAATAGTTCTCAAGAGTTCACAAGAGCTCTTCGGATGACGTTGTTCAAAGAACCTGCTGGGAAAACCTACCTGCACTTTTCTTATATATAAGTCCATGCAGCCCAAACTCATCGGTCGACGCTACTACAGAGGCATTAGTGAGGTTGACGAATTGCCGCTCCTAGAATTCAAGCTTTCCCCATCAAACAATGTGCCAAGATTACGTGATGGTAAAGCGTGTCATCAGTTACTAGATTCCTTATTAGAATAAATTGGGGTCAATTTGACTTACGAACTGATGCTGTTAATAGTATTGTGATACTTTTTTGTAAATCTGTAAAAGATCTAGGCTTAAATATTTATCAGATCTTTTTTCATCTGTGTATATTTAGGAGTTTAGGTAGAAAGATGTTTTTCTATAGAATGATAGTGACAAACGAACATACAGTCCACCTGATGGTAAGTGGATACTTTGACCCATACACATCTGTCTTGATTACGAATTAAAATAGAGATGCGTTGTCACCCGTGAGGACTAAGATGGAATACCTCATTTCCAGTAAAAGGGGTCTCCGACACTCTACACTTACCATAAGAAACACAGCAGCGTTGAGCTGCTATTTTACGCTGGTATTCTACGTGAGCGAGGTTCTTCCCCGGTCGAGCCGACCCATTCGTGCTACAACTACAGTACTAATATAGCTGCAGCCATGCTCTACCACGTTTGTGGTAGCAACTACTTTACAACGGTTACACAATTCGTATACTGGTATATTTCTACTAGTTTTGCACTGTTATTTCTTATCCTTGTTTCTCTTTGTACTTTATCATGCCGATAAAAACTACTATTAATTTTATAGAGGATCAATTATATATTTGATTAACTTCATAATTTCGCTATTTGGTTCATATAAGGCCTTTGCCAATACGAGTATGATCATATTTCCGAGTTTTACAATAAACTCAAGTGGCTTCTTATTAGACTTCGTAGAAATATTCACATTATATCTCAACTGTATTGTGTACTACCGAACAGCGAAGTATTTAAATAAAAAATTGAGTTCGTAGGCGCTGATAAAGATCACTCTAGATAAGCAATAAACTCATTAAATGAATGCCTGCGTACTACTCAAACCCTTTTCATTCCTCCTTCTTTGTCATTGCAATTTCATTAAGGATTTTGCTTGCCTTAATTATTATCAAGAAGGCTCAAAGGATTGAGTTTTTCCAAAACGAATAAAGGATAATTATTTAAATTTTTATTCAACTTTATACAGATAATAATTTATATTATAGCTTAATTATATGTATGCACTCTTATATAATATGTTTAAATTAAAATAATCTTTATGAGATTTATATATTAAGCCCATGAAATGGAATTTGTAATTTACACAAGTCGTCAAACTGAGAAAATTACTGTCTCATTATAACAGCTTAAGATATCTAGGTAGCAAAATGGCCGGTTATTATAAACTGCGGTGCAATGGGTCGCGGACTTGATCTTGCACGGAGCGAGTGTTTGAATTTCTTTTAAATAATGGGTGACAAACCAACACACAGTTCATCTGATAGTTAGTGGAAACCGTGGTCCATAGACATCTAATCTGTCCTTGATTAAGAGTCAAAATATAGATGTGTAGTCACCCCTGTAGATTAAAATGGAATGCTTTGTTTCCAGTGAAAAGGTTTCTGACTCTTTACACTCACAACTCGAAACAGCAGCATTAAGCCGCTATTTTACATGCATGGTCTTTCTCGGGTCGAGCCGACATATTCGTGATATAACTATAATATATGCAGCGTAGCTCTATCACGTGTTGGTTTCAAGGATTGGATTTTTGAACGTTTGTAATGTATGCATCTCGAGTGACGGTAAAGTTTTGATATAAAAAACTCTTTTAAAATGTGAATTCGTTTGTAAATTACTGTCATTAGATATAACAAAGCTGATTTAATCTGTCTGCCAGCAATTCAGAGTGTATATATGTACACCTTCCTTCACAAGATTAATCCATTTCTCATTTAACACTCTGAAAGCGTTCATATTCTGACGTGAATTAGTTCTAAATTAAACTCCGCTGTGAATAATAGCTGGGCTAATAAGTTTTTGAATAATACTGCAGTAGAATAAAATAGAATAATTTTTATTTTATATAGACTACAATAATAATTATTGAAAGTAATATACTAGTTCGAATAAAATACCTAATAAATGAATATAGTCCTGAGAAGTACTAGAAAAAAATTCATTGAGACTTTTATAAAACGTTAATTCAAAATGTTACATGTTGTAAAATTGTACCATATGATATAAAATTGTACAATTTTCTTTATACAGTGAATATCTTATGCTTGTGGAAAAAAATGTTAAAAAAATTGCCGCATTTTACTATTTACTAAAGTCTAATGTTTAACCCTTTTGAATGGTTAAGGAAAATTTCATTCCTCATTTCACTACCCTTAGGGATGCCACTTTTTCCTAAAATTCACATGGGGATACTTCTCAAGTATAATCTACTCCATTAAATATAATAATTAAAATTGTTCACGATTGTCAAACAAAAAAAAATCGTTGAATGCCCCACTTTTTTTAAGTTTCCAAAAAATATTTTTCTCTAGTACTGAGCTTATAGACCTCTATCGTTTTGTTACAGTCTATGCGTTTCGTTCACACATCAATTAACAGTCATTTAATCATTCATTAATTCATTACAGCCTAAAAACACACTGAATATAAACAGCTGATAGATCTTACTTATACGAGGCGTTTTTAAGTTCGCGGAGGGGTGGGGGGTGAGGAGTGGAAATAAAAGTCCAAATTTATTTTTCCTTTTCAATATATTCACCTGCTATCTTAATACATTTTCGGACCTTTCAATTAACATGTATATACCCTCAAAAATGATTTGTCCTTGTCCAAAAAATACGCCAAAACTGTTTCCTTCACTTCTTCATCACTTAAAAACTTTTCCCACGGAGTTCTTTTTTTAAGTTTGGAAATAGATAATAATCACTGGGGATCAGGTCAGGACTATGGGGTGGGTGTGGCAAAATTTTGAAGCCCACCTTCTAGAGGACAGCCATCGCAACATGGCACTTGTGAACAGGCGCGTTGTCGTGCAGAAGAAGGATTCTTTTGGTCAATTTTCACCTTTTTTCTCCTTTATGGCTTCCTATAATTGTTTTAGGGTTAAAGCGTATTAATTTTCCATTATGGAGCCATTTTTATCTTTATAATTAATCAATAGGATTCCTTCTGAGTCCCAAGAGACTGTCGCCATGATTTTCTCCGTCGATTGTACCACTTTAAATTTCTTGGGTGCAGGTGTGCCGTTTGTGTGCTACTTCATAGAGTCCTATTTGGATTCATGTTCATAGTGGTGACCCCAAGTTTTGTTACCAGTAACAATTCGAGTCAACACTCCATCTTTGTGTTCCATATAGAGGTCCAAAAATGCACGAGAACACTCCACGCGCTGTTGCTTTTGAGGCGGCATGAGCATTCAAGGCAACCATCTTGCGTTCACTTTAGTCATGCCAAGATGGTCATGAAGAATTTTAAAAATGGTTGTACCTGATACTCCAACCATTTCTGTGAGCTGTTTTTCTTTAGGCTTCTAATATTAATTTTTCGACTTTTTGAATAATTTCCGAAGTGGTCACCTCAATCGACCTTCCTGGCCCTGGGTCGTCTTCAAGTGACTCTCTGCCTTGTTTAAAAAGGGTATGCTACTTGTAAACCATAGTTTTACTTGAACAAGAGTCTTCGTAAACTGATCTCTTCTAATATAGTGTGAATTGATTTTCCGCGCTTGGCAAGGAAATTTATAACGGCACGGAACTCGATTTTCTCCATATTTCACAATTTCTTCCCGATTGACTTGTTTGGTTGACGATAAGTCAAAGACGAATGATCTAAGTACGAAAAACCCAGTATTTATACTAATAATGAGTTGCTCAATTAGTACGTAATTCAGTGACGTCCACACTTATTACCTACTTACCCATTCCGCGAACTTAAAAACGCACCCTCGTAGATTGTTTCATCTCCTACGAGATGCCTGTCATAATTGTTACGCTTAGCAGTTGGGTTAGCAGTCGTAGTTTATTTATAATTTTGAATCTGAATGATGCTACTGCTCATCTCCTGTTTCATATGTCTTCTCTTTTAACCACCGTAAAATGACTACGGTGGTTAATTTTTACGCCGCCTCTACACGGGTATTGTTGGTCAAGCATAAGTCTTTCTATTGTGATAATATCATCAATCTCGTATAAAATAACCAAATATACAACTAACGAGGCGCACTGAAAAATCTCACCCTAATTTATACTAGATAGTTTGCATAATAACTCTTTTATAGTTTGCAGTGTATTTAAAAAAATGAATTTTTTTATATTGTTAAAATAGTATAAAATTAAAATTAAGTAATACGTTTTTTTTAAAGGATAGGGTGACAAACGAGCACACAGTCCACGTGATGGCAAGTGGTTGCTGTGGCCCATAGACATCTGCACCTATCCTCGATTACGAATCAAAGTGCAGATGTGTTGTCACGCGTGAGGACTAAGATGGAATGCCTCGTTTCCAGTAAAAAGGGTCTCCGGTTCTCTACACTCACCATACGAAATACAGCATCATTAAGCTATTAATACACGCTGGTATTTTGTGAGAGCGTGGTCCTTCCCCGGTCGAGCCAACCCACTCGTGCTACGACTATACTTCCAATATAACTGCAGCATGGCTCTATCACGTACACACAATACACACAATATTAAACGTTACACACAATATTTTAAAAAAAACTGTAATTAAGAAAAACTAAAACTAAAATTTTAATTGTCATGTAGTCCTAGTCGGCTGAGTTTTCTCGCTGAATAGCTTAGCCTTTGAGCGAGAAAAGAACCAGCCCCCTCATAACTCACCATACGAAACACAGTAGCATAAAGCTACTATTTTACTTTCTGTGAGAGCGTGGTCCTTCCCTTGTCGAGCCGACCCATTTATGCCACAACTTTACTACTAATATACCTGCAGCATGGCTCTACCATGTATGGAGTACCTACTTTAAGTTAATTGTACTATGCCTTATATCCGCAAGCAAGCAATAAGTTGACAAAGTTTCAGCGCAATCTAACCAGCGGTATGGCAGCGCACAAAATACGAACAAATAAACATTAATTTTTATATATTATACACCAAAAATATAATAATCGAAATCGGTTCAGCAATTTCTGAGAAATCAGTGAATATACTTAAAACAAACATGCATCTCGAGCAAACAGTTCACCAGATGGTAAAGAAATTCTACCCAACGCAGACTGACCGTCACCCCTGAACACTAAGATGGGGTGCCTTATTACCAGTAAAAAGTCTTTGCTTCTTTTGAAAAATGCGGCTATTTTACGTTGATAGTCTGTGAGAGTACGGCCTTTCCCCGTTCGTGCCAACGAGCAGCTTTTACACAGATGTACTACTCTACCACTACTATAAAGGTGCTAAAATGTGAACAACTGTTTCTAAAAATATGATTATTATATTTTTCAAGAATATCCATTCTTAATTCATTATTCGTGAAATCTCAATGATGGTCCTCTAAAACATCTCGATCGTTCATAGGGTGATTTTATTGTAATTCCACTCCGTTTATTTTTGTCACACAAAAGAAAACGTTCACAACCTACATTATTTTTTATGATATTCTTTATCTTTATTTTTGTCGGTCTAAAAATATATTTGAATAAGGAATCGTCTGGTGCCTGTTACACGTGTCACGAAGTATTCTTATTGTAAATGATCTTTCGTATTTGTAAGATTTTAGGTATTATATTCATCATCAACGTCATAATAAATATTTTCTTACATTGCAGGACCAAGTTGCAGCTACATTATAGTTGTACTACGAATGGGTCGGCTCGTTAGGGGAAGGACCACGTTCTCACAGAATTCTAGCGTGAAAGCAGCTTAACGCTGCTGTGTTTCGTATGGTGAGTATGTAGAGTTGCAGACACTTTTTCCTGGAGATGATGAATTTTATCTATAACATCTTGGGTAATAACGCACTTACATTTGATTCATAATCGAAGAGAGACGTAGGTTTCAATGGGTCACAGCATCCACTTACCATCAGATGAACTGTGTACTCGTTTGTCACGCTTATTCTATAAAAAAAATAACAATCCATTACAAGTCCACTGCCGGAAATATGTAAGTGTAATAGTACTCTGCATTCTTTTCACAATTCTGAACGATCCACGTACTCCCGATTATCTGAAATTAAAATTTCAATACCCGGGAGATTCTCGTGATTGTTTTCTCCGTTATTCGGCTAAGTTTAAGTTACTTATCCCACTCTTTTGCCATCACGGCTATCGTACTCTTGAACAACAACCATCCTGAAAACAAGTTTGTGTTTAAAAATCAAGTCCGTAAGCATATGAAAAAATTGTTGCAAGTTTGGACTAACACAGCTCTTATTCTTTTCTCTATAATTTTTATATATGTTTTATATTTGTGACCTAAAAATAAGACTTAATTCAGTAAGACAATAATGTTGTCCAAATGACGTCCCTCAGTTGCTTGGCACTCTTGATATTGAAATCGCAAATTTAGGAAAACTCATTCAAACATTTTCTCGGTATATTGTCAATTTCCCGAATAATGTGCCTTTTTAGCTGCTCCAAATTGTTCACGTAGACCACCGATTTCAGGCAACCCCATAGAAAATAATCACATGGACGTAGATCTGAGCCGCGTGGGGGCCGTTCAATATGCCTCCTTATGGAAATAAATTTACCTGGGAAAACATTTTTCATCAGATCTATGGATACCCTAGCCATATGGCATTTAGCCCCTTCTTATTGGAACCATATCCTCGAGGATGACCTTGAAATTCCTGCAAAGCTGGCACCAAAAACTCTCTTATCATATCGCAATTATTATTGGGCCTATACTTTACGGCCGAGTGTTAGAGGAAAAGGGAAGGAAACCGAAGGGGGGATCATCATTTATTGATTATTTATTTATCATTATTATTATTATTAAATCAACGCTATCCCTACTCTAGGACTTTCTCTTGTATCATGGGGGCAGTTTACATACATAAATTTCACAAAGACAAACATTCAGACCTGGAGCAATTACTTGTAGGCCATACAAATACTTGTTCCGTGCGGGATTCGAACCCGCAGTCCTCAGTGCCTCAACTCATTGTTAAGCCACTGTGCTACGGAGCAGTCCACTTTGTCAGTTCCATGGATTTAATGCTGTTCCTATTCTAAGTTTGTCCTCATATTTTAGTGTTATATACAGTGGTTATTTATTTTTTATCTATACATACAAATGAAATTGAAGTGTCTATTCTATAATATTGATATAAATTGGAATATTAAGTTAAGGACTTTGCGTGGTATTATCAGATGGTTATAAATACCATTTTTAAAAAAATCTCATTTTTAAAATTAAAACTCTGTCTGTCCAGGCTAATTTTTGAAATGGCGAAACTGATTGTGATGAAATTTGCAAACAGATAGAGAGCAATGTCGGAGGGGATCTAGGCAAAATAAAAAATAGACTTTTTTGTAAAGATGAAAAATTGATAAAATATCAGGGTGATCTGAAAAGTTTCCGACCTCAACGTGATGGTGGCAGCACTCGTTAATAAACGCTAGCCAATGTACTTATGCATCTTTTGACAGTTACGCACCGATTACGATTACGATTACGCCATTTTGGGCGCATAGTTCTTATTTTACAGTCGTTTGAGTGAGTCGATGGGAGTGTTTTTATGAAAATTGAAAAAGTTTTATATAGAGCTGTCATTTACCACAGTGAAATTTGGCACAGCTGAATTTAAACGTGGTCGTTAGAGCTTGGGAGATGATGAACGTTCGGGACGTCCAAAAACTGCTACTACTGACGATAACATCGCTAAGGTTCACCAAATGGTGCTGTATGACCGAATTAAAGTGAAAGAGATAGCAGAGGCTATGAAAATGTCTAAAAACGTTTTTATCACATATTAAATCAAGATTTAGGTATGAGAAAGCTGCCAACGCGTAAGGTGCCGCGTTTGCTTACGTTACACTAAAAACGTGTTCAAATAAACATTTCCAACGCTCTGTTGGCACAGTTTAGGCGCAATGAATCAGAATTTTGGTGCCGAATACACCATTATATATTCGAAACTAAAATACAGTCAAAACAGTGGACTGCAAAGGGGGAACCGGCTCCAAAAAAGCAAACACTGTTATGTGAATAGTCGTGGAGTTATCTTAAATGATGTCAAGGTCGCAAGGTGACATAAAGGGGTGAATGGACGATAAACTACTTTTAGTGCAAATAAATGGACAAAATACAATATAAAAACAATAAAATAATGTTAGTTGTGTGTTATTATGAACAATTTATACATAAGGAACTGTGAGATTAGTGGTATGTATTAAAAACATTTATTAACAATTAAGAATTTAAGTGTGTTGAACAATATACGAGTTAACGAACGTAGTGATTTATAAAGTATTTAGTGAGAGAAATAAGCAACGGTTGTGATATACTATTTCGCTCGGCGCTTGAACATTGCACTATTTTTATTTTTATACCCACGAATAACTTACTTTCGGTTATTTGTTATTGCTTTGTTACAAAATTTAAGGATATTCATATTTAAGGAGTAAAATTAACATTTTTTTAACGAATATGGATTCAACAGAAAAACGAATGAACATTCAATGTGATAGTTACGAGAATATACAAAGGGCTTATGCAAATTTTAAAAAGGCGCCAAAGGAAAGAATTACAGTAAGCTATTTAACGTCTAGATTGGATTCCTTAGAAGTTTATTCGAAAGATTTTAAGTGTTTGCATCAAAACATCATACAATAAAAATCGAAGGAAGAAAGAAAGTCCTGTTATTATTTCGATTACGAAGTTTATGATCATTTTGAGGAATTATATTATACATATAAAGGAGAATTACGAAATGCTTTACAAAAATTGCAACCAGATACGGACACTAAAAATAAATAACAACAATTAGAACAAAGGGTATGTCAAAAACCGAATGATACCAAGTTGCCGAGAATCACAATACCTATCTTTAGTGGCGATTACACCGAATGGCAATCGTCCCACGATTTGTTCTTAGCACTTATTCATAAAAACGATACTCTTGAAGACGTGCAAAAGTTGCATTATCTAAAGAGAAATTTAAAAGCACATGCTGAAGTTCTATTATGACAATTTGCTATTACTGGAGAGAATTATGCAGAAGCTTGGTCCGTATTAAAAAGGCGTTATGATAACAAAAGATAAATAGCAAATTGTATTTTTTTTTAAATTTAGTCAAAAAACCTTACCTTATGAGTCATCAAACTTATTGAAGCAGCTTTTGGACACATCTGTGGAGTGTATTAATGCGTCAAAAAATCTCGTTGGGATGGAAAACTTCACATTGGGATGCAATCGTAAATTCTCGTCGTTTCGAATCGTTTAATTGTCTTATGCCTAATCACACAGTAGTTAAATGTAAAAACACAATATCATGTGAAATTTGCAGAAAACGTCATCACTCCTTATTACAGAATGATAGAAAGCATTTGACGACGAATGAAATATTGACAACAGAAGGAACTACTCCAAAGCAACAAAATGAGACAGATAAAGGTGACAGCGCATATGTCTAAAGAAACTGGTCAAATGATTTTACTGGCAACAGCATTGGTAGACATTACATCGAGGACAGGACAAACACATGTCTTCCGTGCACTTATTGATCAGGGATCAGAGGCTTCATTCGTGACCTCACGAGTTGTTGACTTATTGGGTTTAAGAATAACTAACATTAACGGCATGGTCTCTGGTGTAGGAGAGGAAGGTAGAATATGTATCAATCACATGACACAATTGGTAGTTAAGTCAAAATGTACATCAAACTTTTCTGTAAAATTAAAAGCATATGTGCTTAAATCATTGACTCCTAACCGTGAAAGGTAACTGAGAGAACAGAAAGCTGATCCCCATTTTCACACTCCGAGTAGAATAGTTATTCTTCTCGGTGCTGATTTTTTTGTAAAATAATTGGCTCAGGTTAGATAAGGCGTCTGGGTGCCGCCTTATCTAGCCTGGGGTGGATTTTATCAGGAAGCGTTAGCAAGTCAGTAAGTGGTTTACCACAAATAATAAGTCTATATGTCACACGTTTGGATGATGAAACTAATAATTTACTGAGAAAGTTCTGGGAGATAGACGTTGAGCATTATAAAAGTAAGAAAATATTAACTAAAGATGAAACAAAATGCGAAGAAATATACAAAGATACAAAAACAAGAAAGATGCAAACAAGAGTTGAAACAGGAAGATATGTAGTATAGTTACCGTTAAAACAAAGTTATGAAGATACAGTAAGGATGTGTGGAATGTCTAAAAAAAAAAGATTTAGAAAAAATGAAAGGTTGAAAATTGCATAAAAGGGAGTAATACACGAAAACTTACGGTTGGGACACATGATGCGAGTTGAAGATGAAAGTGATGAAAGTGCAGTTTACCTGGCGCATCATCCAGTTATCAGATAAGACAAAGACACTACAAAAATCAGAGTAGTCTTTGACGCCTTTGCAAAGGGTACAGTTTTACAACCAGATCTTCGTAGTATAATCTTCAGGTGGAGAAAACTTAAAATTTGCGTGATCGGTGACATAATTAAAATGTACAGGCAAGTGAAAGTGACAGAAGACCACGCAAAATTACAACGTATAGTGTAGCAAGACGAACTAATGACAGTAACCTTTGGCACGGCTACTGCACCTTACCTTGCCGTAAGAACATTATGTTAGCTAGCTACGGAAGAAGCAGAAGAATATCCTGACAGTTCATCTGTAATAAAAAATCTTTTTACGTTGATGATTTAATGTCCGGAAATGAAAATATAGAAAAAACGAAAAGGATGTGCGTAGAAATTAAAAGAATACTTAGAAAAGGGGGATTCGAAATGCAAAAATGGTCCAGTAATTGTGAAAAATTATTAGATTTTTTACAAGAGAAGGAATGTACTATGAAACAAAAATTAGATGTAAAACTAGACAAGGTTATAAAAACTTTAGGTTTGACATGGGATAGAAGAAATTTTAAATTACTGTAAATTTGCCCGAAATACAGGGTCTTATAACAAAACGATCAGTCCTCTCCGATGTAGCTCGCTTGTTTCACCCGTTTGGTTGGTTGTCTCCAATAGTCATAACAGCAAATATATTAATTCAAAAACTATGGATCTGTAACTTAGGTTGGGATGATGAATTACCGCCGCATTTTATTGAAGACTGGTTGAGATATAGGAAAGAGCTGATTCATTTACAACACATTACTTTACCACGATGGTTTAATACAACATCGCAAAATTTGGTAGACATGGAAATACATGGTTTTGCGGATGCATCAGAAAACGCATACGCTGCAGTTGTTTATCTCATGGTAATTAACAACGCGTCAATAAATGTGATGATACTCGTATTGCATCGAGGACTAAGGTTGCACCTTTGAAGCAAATATCTGTTCCTAAATTGGAATTATGTACTGCAGCTTTACTAGCAGAACTCATGAGTGATGTAATTTTTGCTTGGTCCGACTCAATGGTAGTTCTATCATGGTTACAATCAGAACCAAGCCGGTGGCGAAAATTCGTAGCAAATAGGGTGTCTGAGATAACACGAGTATTAGACAACAATCACTGGAACCATATATTTTATTTTATTATTTTTCCCCCTAAATCTATGAAACAAGTTACAATAGAGATGGAAATATTATTATTCAATAAAAAAAAAACGCCTGTTAATATTAAAAATGTCAAAGTTTTACTAATTCCAAATGTATGCAATTACTATTTGGAATAATTGAAGCTTTTCTATTAAGTTATATTTCACAATTTGTTAATTATGTGCTGTAATTATTGTTATTGGGTTAACACAATAATATTACATTGACATCTTATCGCTGACATTGTAAAAAACTAAGAATTGATAATAATTGGTAATTACGCTGTTTCTACGCCGATACCGGTAAGACATTATGATCCTCAAAGTTATAATGCAACAACTTATTGTACCATGTCTATGAAATAAATATGTATATAATGGATATGAAGAACAACAAAAGAAAAAAGGAAAAACCCTTACAGAAGCATACTACCCATCATTACTTGACAAACTGAAGGCCGAAATTGCGGAAAAAAGTCACATTTGCAGAAAAAGAAAATCCCGTTTCATTATGACAACGCGCCGTCTCACACCTCAGCAGTTGCCATGGCGAAAATCCGAGAACTACGGTTCGAACTGCTTAAACATCCGCCTTACTCTACAGATCTAGCTCCGAGCGACTTCTTTTTGTTCCTTCATCTAAAAATTGTGCTCGAAGGATAGAGATTTTTATCAAAATCAGCTTCGTGAACAATTATTTTTGCAGAGAAAAATTCCGAGTACTATTTGGATGGGTTAGAGAGATTAAAGTGTCGCTGGGAGAAGTGGGTCAGACAAGGAGACTATGTAAAAAATTTGAAAAAAATTTAAGAAAAAATGTCTTGTATCTTTGTTAAGTCGGATACTTTGGTCTCTGATTATCTTAGATATAAATAAACCTACATTCATAAATTCTTACCATGCGAAGGCGTGACAGATCACAGGTTACACACACACTTACATATAACCACTAGAACTCCGAAATATCATTTCATTAATAAAACGTTATCTATCAAACGCACCTTCAGGACCTTTTATAAAAAGTGACATATCTACTCATAAAAACATAAACCCAGCTGTGATTATACTTGGAGCGAAATTAATCAGCCTGAAAATCTGTCATTCGCAAAATAAAGCACATTATATCAGTTAATTTAGTTACTCTATTATTTGTGTATTCTTATTGATTGAAGTTACATTAAAAAAAAAACGTATAAGAAATTAAAATGAAAATGTTATTATTTTCTCCACCACAGTGCAGTTACAGGTCTACTAACAAAAATGTTATAAAAAATGCTTTATGAAATCTTATTGGACTTTAAAATCTTCGGTTTTATCTTAAATCTTAAATTTGATTTATTGTTATATACTTTCTTATTTATCGATCCGTAATAGTTCCTTATAGATATTTACCATTCGGTGGACTATGTGCTCGCTTGTCACCCTTGTTCTATGAAAATATAGGGTAAACATACCAAAGTTCGCCTTGTAAAAAATTTCATAACTCGTAAAGTTCAAAATTTTTTTTTCGGACAAGATATTGGTTACAAAAGATTTTTGTTTAAAGAAAATGTTTTTTTTTGGTAAAATAATATATTAAACGTGTAGTTTTCTTCGCTTTTATTTTATTTTTGAAAGAGTGATCATGTGAACCTTTAATTTAATGTTTTCATAACAATTATATAAAAATATTATACTTTAAATTGTGTTTTTAAATAAAAAGTCCCGCTAAATTTCTTGCTGGTTCTTCCCAGGACAAAGATTTATTCCGGACCGATGGTAAAAGTAAAAAATAGCTTTTAATAAATATTATATATAATCTATATTTAAAAAAATTCTATTCTATTCTATTCTTTAGTTGTGGGAAAATTTGGCTTTCTTTCTTTTTCTTCATTATTTCGTGTCTGAATACGTAAACCTGAAAATTGGTCTTCGTCACCGTCTTTTTCTGAACTGCCGCAATATATAAAGGAGAATCTAGGCTGTTTAATATTGAAGAAATAACAAGCAGAATTCTAGAATTGCTCTGATCTGAGTTTCTCTGCGTGATAGAATCCACAAAGATGATATCCGCGGTATATCCAGAATAACCGATATGCCCAAAGGGATCAGTAGGCTGAAGTGTTAATGGGTTGGCCATATAGCTTGAAAAACCGTAAACCGTTGGAGTTAAAACTTCTTGAGTGGTGGTCTCGTATTGGCAGTAAGCGAAGTGTATGATGCCCCTTCCTTACTAGATAAAGTGACAACCTGGTAAGACATGAAGTACATCGATGTATGTATGTGTCCAGAGACTATTTATTATGTTATTCATTGGAGGAGGCTTATGATCACTACTGATTCATTAATTCACTCTACTTCTATTCTAGATTATAAAGATTATATTAGATTCACTATACTTCTATTCTAGAGACTGAGTGAATTATTGAATGAAGAGTGATTGTTATACCAACTCATAAACTCTGTTGCGGATATCTGCATCACGAATTCTATCACGCTGAATATATTTTATCCATAGCACGCTTAAGATTTATCATACCGACAGCAGTGTTTTCAAATTTTGAGGAATAGGTGACGAAAAACTTCTGACCGTTGCCAAGCAGAATATGATCTGACGAATGTATACACTGTACTTATTATACGTGAATACACATTTTAAGTAACCTTTTTATAAAAATTATAGGACTAAGTTCCATCTAGAACTTAAAAATCGATTCGATGCCCTGAGACCCACTTTGGATATTGACGAGGACCTTAACATCGTGATTAAAATCTTACGGGATGAGGGCAACAGGTTTTGTTGCAAGCAACATACAGGCCGAAAGTCTAAGTTCTCAGATGAGACACTTCGGCTTATGAAAGAGGGCGTGAGTTAACAACAGCACCACCATCGGAATAGGTGACACTAACCAAGCTTGTGAGGAAAGCGGTGAGGCGGGACCTGCGTCGCTCTAATGCAATTGCTATACAAGCGGCAATAGAGCGAAACAAGGGATCCAAAATCTTTGTTCGGGAGCTTGGAAGAAGTCACATCGCAAAACTCCAGATGCATGATGGCAAAGTCCTCACGTCAAAGCCTGAGTTGCTCTCTGAGATCGAACACCATTATGGTAAACTATATGCCTCACATAAGCCAAAACTCGACTAAATGCGATGATACCAAAGCCACGCTGACCCGCCACTATACCGATGAGCTGCCAGGCATCTGCCTTGGGGAGATTGAGTTGGCCCTCGGTCAACTTAAAAATGGAAAAGCCCCTGGAGAAGATGGAGTTACAACAGAGCTCTTAAAAGCTGAGAGTCAACCCTTGCTAAAAGAGCTCTGTCGAGTTTTTAACTGCATCTTACGAGATCGGAGAACTCCCAAGGCGTGGAGCAAAAGCATTACAGTCTTGTTTCACAAGAAAGGTGACAAGACTATGCTAAAAAATTATCGCCCCATCTCGATTGTGAGTCACGTCTATAAGTTGTTTTCGAGGGTCATCATAAATCGACTCGCGCAGACTCGATGACTTTCAGCCTGTGAAACAGGCTGGGTTTCGAGGAGGATTTGGCACTATAGACCACATTCACACAGTGCGGCAAATAATACAGAAGACAACAGAGTATAATCAGCCCCTGCGTCTTGCATATGTGGACTATGAGAAAGCCTTCGACTCCATTGAAACTTGGGCTGTTCTAGGTCTTTGCAACGGTGCCAAATTGACTGGCAGTACATCGAAGTGCTCAGATGCCTTTACAACACCAGTACGATGTCCGTTCAAGTACAGGACAGTCAAACAAAACCAATCCAGTTGCATCGCGGAGTGAGACAGGGGGATGTTATATCCCCTAAACTGTTTACAAATGCACTGGAAGATGTTTTTAAGACGTTAGACTGGAAAAGACGCGGTATTAATGTAAACGGTGAGTACATCTCACACTTAGGATTTGCTGATGATATCCTCGTCATGGCAGAATCGCTGCAGGAACTTCAGGATATGCTGAACAGACTAAATGAATCCTCCCAAAGTGTTGGTCTGTGCATGAATCTGAACAAGACAAAAATTATGTTCAACGATTACGTCATGCCAGTTCCAATTACTGTTGATGGTGGAATTCTCGAAGTTGTCCAGGAATATACCTACCTCGGGTAGATATTGCACATAGGTAATAATAACTTCGAGAAGGAAGCTGATCGGAGGATTCAGTTGAGCTGGGCAGCATTGAGAAAGCTCCGTCGGGTTTTCTCGTCGCCCATACGGCAAAGTCTGAAGACAAAAGTCTTCAAACAGTGCGTTCTGCCCGTACTCATTTATGGTGACGAAATGTGGACACTGACGATACGTCTGCTCCAAAAGCTTAAACTCGCTCAGCGAGCAATGGAAAGAGCTATGCTCGGAGTTTCTCTGGTAGACAAAATTCGAAATGAAGAAATCCACCGGAGAACCAAGGTTACTGACATAGATTTCCGGTTTTGTAAGCTAAAGTGGCAATGGGCTGGTCATGTCTGTCGCAGAGGTGACAACCGGTGGAGTAGACGTGTTATGGAGTGGAGACCGCGTTTAGGCAAACGTAGTGTGGGTCGCCCCCTGACCAGATAGAGCGACGATCTGCGCAAGGTGGCTTGTAGAAACTGGATGCGTGTAGCCGAAGATCGGGCTAAGTGGCGCGCCTTGGGAGAGGCCTATATCCAGCAGTGGACTGCCGCAGGCTGATGATGATAGGACATTTTCTTGATTAAAAATATGTATTTTATGAAAAAGAAAAAGAAAAAAATTTCATGCTAAAAATAATATTGAACAATTTAGTACAATCACGGTATGCTTAATCAGCATCGGCAATGTTGTTATTTAATAATTAATTCCAAAATTATTTTTCAAAGAAATTATACTTAATTGCCAGTCGACCTTAATTAACGAAAATTTATAAGAGAACAATATTTCTTGTAAATTTAGGTAAAAATAATATTAGTGTAATATTAGTAGTTAAAAATATAATTTAGATGCCGTCACGTTTTATTGGGTTCGATGGTCACAAGAACTTCTTTCAGAAAAGGTGCAAAGACATTCGCCCTTTACGAATCAAATCACAGATAAAATTTTAATTAAATTGAGTTACTTTGAACATTGTCAATTTTGATCTAGCTCCTACGTGTTTAAACGTAGTCCAAATTATTTTATTTGTAGCGTAAAGGGTTCTTCACATATTCTGCATTGCGTCAGGCCTCTGTCGCTCTTGCTACCTGCGTGAAATAATTAACTAAAATCGCGAGGCGCCCTGGGCGTTATACGCAGTCGGGGCTAGCGTGTTGTAGGCGATTCAATGTTAAAGTTTTTTTAACGTTGTTTAAGTAAATAGTTTTATGTAAATACTTGTTGAAATAGTTTTTGTTTAGTGTTTAGTATATTTAATTGTAGGTAAAACCTACAATTAAATATACTAAAAAAAATAGTTGTAAAAGTTTTATGTATTCTAAAAATTATATATTACGTATATTACTTATTTGATAAATTACAATAGCAAAAACTCGTTCCTACCATAACTGTTGCGTTGATGGTTACTAATCGAAATGACCAACAAAAGGTTTCATATCATTCTTTATGTTACCGAAGAATTTTAGAAGGAAATTATGAAAGGTGAATTTATTTAATTTTTTTTGTTAGATAAGTATTTGAAGCAAAAAAGAATTAAGTAATAATTTTTTCTACAGAAGAAATAAATTTTAACAAATTTTTGTAATAGTACTTTATTACAAAAATTAGTTAAAATTTACTTCACCATCCATCCATTTACTTACATACATACCTATACTTGTTTTTTGTTATTAAAATATTCCCCCCCCCCGCTTTCCAGCACCCATGGTCCCCCGTGACCATGGGTGCTCGAAAGCGCCCGAAACGTTGGGAATTAAAAATAAAATTAAAAATAAAAATAACGCGATAAAATCCGTAAAAGTAGTTTTAATCAAAATATTTTAAGTTATAATAAATTATAACAATAGAATAGATCACATTTCTGTTAGGAATCGTATTTCAGGTTTATTTGTTGTTCACACTATCTACCTATTTCTTCCGAACCAAAGGTTGCGATTCCCGATAATGACCTTGCAATTTTCATGCGTTAGGCATCGCAATACTCACATAGGGGCGTAAGTATGGTCAGTCGATCATAGTCAGAATAGGTACTTCACCTAAGTAACATAATTAACATTTCGCAATGTATTTTTTTACTTTCTATTGACATCCCTTAATAACCACGGAAAGTCCGCCGTGACTTAGGAAGCGGAAAAGATGCAAAGTAATATGGACACTAACGCGCAGCGATAAAGTTTTATTTAGCTTGCGTGCGCGATTTATCTGATTAATAATAATTATGTAGGCTATTAAACGTCGGCAAGCAGTTGACATCAAAGGAGTGCAACTTCAGTACGTAGTACTATTATTTATTCTGTGATATGTGACAAAATATTGTTTGCCTATTATACTTAAAACCAATGAACTTTTCCAAAAATGAATAAATACCATTATTGCTCAAGAAATGCTTAATTCAAATCCGTATTTGATCACACTATTAATTAATTATTTAATTAGTAATTAATAATTAAAAGTACAAAATTTTTTCCCTTAACCGATAAGAATAATGAATAAGTGCATAAAATTGCTCACTAATTGCTCCTTTCAAATCCACATTTGCTCACACCATTAATTTATCAATTATTTTATTAGTTATTAATAATTAAAAACACAAAATTGTTATTGCTTTAAAACCAAAGAACTTTTCTGAAAACGAATAAGTATTTCTAATTGCACACAAAATGCCTAACTACAATACGCAATTGCTCAAACTTCTCACTAATTATTTAATTAGTAATTAGTAGTTAAAAGTACAAATTTTTTTCCATTAACCGATCAGAATAGTGAATAAGTGCACAAAATTGCTCACTAATTGGTCATTTCATATCCGCAATTGCTCACACTATTTATTTAATAGTAATTAATAATTAAAAATACAAAATTGTTATTGCCTTAAAACCAAAGAACTTTTCTAAAAATGAATAAGTACTCCTAACTGCTCACATAATGCCTAACGCAATTGCTCAAACTATTTACTAATTATTTAATTAGTAATTAATAATTAAAAGTACAATTTTTTTTCCCTTAACCGATCAGAATATTCAATAATGGCAAAAATGTCTCACTGATTGCTTATTTCAAATCCGCAATTGCTCACACTATTTATCAATAAAATTATTTTAATAGTTATTATTAATTAAAAATACAAAATTGTTATTGCTTTAAAACCAAAGAACTATTCTAAAAATGAATAAGTACTCCTAATTGCTCACAAAATGCCTCACAGCAATACGCAATTGCTCAAACTATTTACTAATTATTTAATCAGTAATTAATAAATAAAAGTACAATTTTTTCCCTTAACCGATCAGAATATTGAATAAGTGCACAAAATTGCTCACTAAATGCTCATTTCAAATCCGCAATTTCTCACACTATTTATCAATTATTTTAATAGTTATTAATAATTAAAAATCATCTGAATAAAATATAAATAAAAAATATCAAACTCACATGAAAATTAATGGCGTGGTTGCCACACGACAACGAAAAAAAAGTATGCGGTACTAAATCTGCCGTTCCTCTGCGTTAATACAAAGGCACTTATATTCACGCGGCGTGGATTTTTCATAACTTTTTTACGGTTGAGGTCAAATCTCAATTAGATTTAATTATATTATAAATATATAAAAAAACATACTCAATGATCTTGAGAAGTACCCTTAACCGACGAGCATGTATGCGTAGGTATATGAATGTGAAGGAGGCGAGAGAGGTGTGTCAGGATCGTGCCAAATGGAAGTCTGTAGTCTCTGCCTACCCCTCCGGGTGACAGGCGTAAGTGTTTATGTATGTCAATAATCTTGCTATAAAAAGGAATCAATATAATCAAATAAAATTGAATTTCGGAGTTTTAGCTTTAATAATAACACTAACTTGCTTAAGGTTATACATAATTTGCAATCAATTATTTAACAAGATTCAAATTAAAATGTATAATTTCATAGATCTATGTACTAATAATTAATGATTAAATTACACGCAATATAAATAAAAAATGAACAAACAATGACTTACAGGTTGTACAAAAATATTTAATTTTGCCAGTTGCACATGAGTAACGAGTTGAATCAATCACATGTGCACAAGTGACATACTTCTTGCCACCTATGACGTCATCATTTAGAATGTAATACATTTTTTATTAAACGATAAATAAAAGATATAATATTAAAAAAAATTAAAAGAGCATTCGGTAAGAAGTTTATTAGAAAGAAAATTAAAAAAAGGACATTAGCTTACGAACATTAGGCAAAAATAATTTTGTGCAATAAATTATTAATAACTAATCCAATTATTAAGTAATAGTGTAAGCAATTGAGGATTGGAATTGAACTAATTGTAAACAATTAAGAAAACTTATTTATTTGAAGAAAAATTAGTTAGTTCTAAGGATAATATGTAGAAAGAATTTCGTATTTTTAATTATTAATAATTAATTAAATCATTCATTGATAGTGCCAGCAATTGCGGATTTGAAATTAGCGATTAGTGAGCAATTTTGTGCACTTATACAATATTCTGATCGGTCAAGGGAAAAAATGTTTGTACTTTTAATTATTAATTACTAATTAAATAATTAGTCAATAGTTTGAGCAATTGCGTATTGTAGTTGGGCATTCTGTGAGCAATTAGGAGTACTTATTCATTTTTAGAAGAGTTCTTAGGTTTTAAGGCAATAACAATTTTGTATTTTTTATTATTAATAACTATTAAAATAATTGTTAAATAGTGTGAGCAATTACGGATTTGAAATGAACGATTAGTGAGCAATTTTGTGCACATATTCAATATTCTGATCGGTTAAGGAAAATATAAATTTGTACTTTTAATTATTAATTACTAATTAAATAATTAATTAATAGTGTGACCAAATACGGATTTGAATTAAGCATTTGAATTTTGAATTGAGCAATTAATGGTATTTATTCATTTTTGGAAAAGTTCATTGGTTTTAAGTATAATAGGCAAAAAATATTTTGTATTTTTAATTATTAATAACTAATAAAATAATTCATTAATAGTGTGAGCAAATGCGGATTTGAATTGAGCAATTAGTGAGCAATTTAGTACACTTATTCATTTATCTTAGCGGTTATACTTCCAAGCCAACTTCTTTGTGGTCATTGACGCACGGTATACGAATGCTGTGTGGCGGTGTAAGAAAATTTACCAGTGTATTTCGAGCCGTGGTTCGAAGCGGCATTTATGTTTATGACACGTCAGAAAAATCTAATACTTTCCGATAGATGCTGAAATAACAATCTCGTTTACATCAGACAAAATATCGTGATGATGATATCGTCACTGGTGATAAAATAAAAGGAAATTTATTCATTTCTTTGTCGTAAAATATATAATTTTCGTTTGCCAAATGTCACATTTTAATCAATTTAATCTACTACTGCCGTTTCGAATTGAAGTACCTCTAAACGAAGAAGGAACAATGAAAATAACTCCGCGTGTATCTCGTAAATTTCGGGGTACTCCCCTTGTTGCCTAAGCCAGCATCGGGTTTCTCGGCGTCGACATATCGAACGATATTCAGTTTCGCGGTCACTTTGAAGGGAAGGTCAAATAAGCCTCTAAAAAGCTTGGTGTACTTTGTAGAGCAGGGCAATATTACATCCCGCACATCGCTTGCAACTTATAAGAAGCAGGTTTGTCCTCACATAGAACACAATTTTCATCTGTGGGCCGCGGCTACCCAGTGCTAGCTCCTTCCACTTGACCGCACCCAGGGAACAGCGGCCCAAATCGTTGACGACCGATTTCTTTCCGATCCGCTCGCTTCACTGGTGCTGCGAAGGGATGTTGATTAGTGCTCAGAGGCATTTATCAGATTATTTAAAGCCACCAAATTCCACCAACGTACATTGCGACAAAATTTCCAATACCATCTGGATCCTTTTTGTTCCACGGTTAGTAAGTCGTGCGATTGACTAGTAGTTTTATTTCTCACCCGACTTCTATGTGAAATCGTTTACGATACGACTTAGGGACCTTCAAGAAATGAGCTTACTCCTTTTTTTTTAAACCGACAACACACCTGGAATAGTCCTTGTTTTGCAGTTCTTCGTGGGCGGCTGTCGACACTTTCCATCAGGTGAGACGCATGCACGTTTGCCTCCAATACTATAGAAAACTTCCTTTATGGGGTTTATTTGCATACCATTAAGACATGAATAATTATTTTTGAAATTACTGTCTGTATCTGTGTTTGTCGTTCTGTCTGAATGTCGGGAGTAATCTTGACTATCGAGTACGAGTATTATCGGTATAACTTGGATTTTTTTTAAACAAACAAACAATTAATAAAATAAATGGTCTTCAACTAACTTAAGTCTGAATACTACCACGGCTCCAGTGCATAACAGAAGACTGATTTTTACCGTTACCGTTACAGCGTGTTGAAACTCACGGCTGAACCTAGGTCTAGGGAGGATATTTGCCATAGAAAGACGCTTCTGCCCATCTCCTGAATTGTTTCACTCTGTTGCCTATTTCGACGCCCCCGGGATTATATAGGGAAGTGGATATTCTTACACTGCCACCACACGATAAAGACTGATATTTATTACGATTAATTATTAGAAGTTATGATTGCTCTGCTAATAAGTGTGTAATTTAAAGCGGTATCTGGAATTATCGTTGATAATGATATAATTTCATTCTAATACACGCTAATGTCGATAATTTCGTAGTTAATGTCTCTATTATCGTGTCATTATTGTTGTGATCTAGGCTTGTTAACATGATACTGAGGTTTATACGTAATCCACTTTGCTTAACTGTATGAATATCCGATTAAAGAGTGAGGGCTTTTAGTTTTAAGCTCAGTCAGTAATCATGAAATATATTTAAAAAAATTACGTGAAAAAGAAAAGCAAACCGATTTTAAACAAAAAATTAATTACTAAATTATTACAGAAAAAATCATCTCAATATTTGGATTTCAGATCGTATCCGGAGTATTGTCACCATGAAGGATGGAATTGAAGAACTTCTGAAGGACTTTAAAAATACCGGTTTTCCACCCGCTTTCAGAAGCTCCGCTGTAATTCTATCCTCGCCTGGGGCCCTGCCGTTTTTAAGGTGCTGGAGAGCCATTCTAATCTCGCTCAGACTGACGTATAAGACTTGTATAGTGTCGGATAAGACTTGCTCTTGGATCATTACTCACACTTGAATGTGGCTCCAACGATGATGTGTACAGCTGCCTATAGAACCTCTCATTCTCACTCAAAATCTTAGGTGTCTCAGAAACTATGCTGCCACACTCAGTCTTTAGCTTTGATAGTTTGCTCTTTCGGGCAGACAGATCTCTGGCAAAGACTTTGGAGCCCTGATTCCGCTCGATCGCTTCATCAATACGAGCAGTATTAAAGTTGCGTAAGTCCCGCCGCATGCATTTGGAGATCTGTCTGTTCAGTTGCCTGTATGCTGTCAAATCTGCTGACGATTGCAGCCTCATCTCCCGTCTAACAGCCATGAGATTAAGAGTGTGATCGGAGAGTTTTTGTGTTCTTCTGCGGCGGGTCTGGAACGACTTACTACTGGAAGAACTTAGCTTCGACCACATGGACAGTTTTCACGAGCTTGTCATTCATATTATCCTCTGAATTTCAATCTTCTAGGTACTGAAAGTCGCTTTGTAATTGGAGCTGAAAGGTTTCGCGATTCTGAATTAGAGCACGAGGGGGACGGAGCGTTCTCACATCACATCTCTAACTTAACGTTTAGGTTCAGTGTGCCTCTATCCATTCGGTGATCGCTGCCAGTTTTCACCCTTGCGGTCACTGAGACATCACTGAACAATTGCCGTCTGGTCGTCATAATGAACTCATTCTCATTTTTGTCAAACCGTCGGGGCTCGTCCACTTTCTGTTGGGCCGCTTCTGGAATAAAGAGTTCATTATAAAGAGTCCCTCTTTCTCCATGAAGTCGGCCAGCTGCTGGCCCCTTAGGTTCCGTTGCCCTATACCAAATTTCCCTACCTTCAGCTAACCGTTTTTTCTTGTGCCTAGGCACAAGAAACACAGTGAGCTGAAGGTTTTGCGTTAAAGTCTCCCATTAACACCGTATAGTGAGTTTTGGAGGAATGCATGACTCTAGAAATATCCTCTTATATTTCCTTCACCTCCTCATCGGGGTGTTTCGAGGTTGGTGCGTAAACCTGTATAACTTACAGCGAATACCATTGGTAATTTTGAGTGTAAGGTTCGCGACCTTCGTCAACACATTTCTAATCTTTACAAAGTTATTAACAAGAGACTTGTGGACGATAAATCCAACACCTCCTTGGGACAAATGGTCACCCTCCCGGTGATAGAACAAGTTGCCGGATTCGAGAATCATCGTGTCCTCCAACTCTCTTCGGACCTTGGATAATCATATAATATTCCAGTGCAACTTGTCTTTCGCTTCTTCCAGCTCCAGGATCTTCTTGTCAGTTCTCAGGGTGCGTGCGCTGTATGTTGCCGGGTCAAGTCATTTTAGGTGGCAACCGAACCTCCATCGGGGATTCTTAGCACCCCCTGCCCCGTCGTTACCATGATCGCAACCGCAGCCAGGAATAGCGGGGCCGCCGGAGACTCGGAGCCGTTTCTTCGTAACTTTCATGCATGGGGATATATTGCCATAGTTGCCACGCTTGGCGAGCGGGCAACCACAAATTTTTTGTACAGTTACTGCTATCGGGAAGATGCTGCTGCCCATCTCCTGCTTGTTTTCCTCCTGTCGCCTTTTACGACACCCATGGGAAGGTTGGATATGAATATGGATGTGGATATTCTTAACCACCACTACACGACACATCATTATCATTACAGCTCATCAAATTCCACTGTTGAACATAGGCTTTCTCTAATTATATCTCATATTTTAGTTTTTATTATTTTACTTTATCATTAGATCTTAGATCTTTATTCTTAGATCCTGCTGACTTAATTCCTTTATCAGTTTCACTGCGCTTTTCTGAGAACCTTTTTCTATATTCATTTTTACACAAAAATAAATTTAGCGTTACAAAAATAAGTGATATTCATTCTGTAAATACTAGTAATAGACACAAGTTAGTAGTAGCAGTTATTTCAATGCACCGAGTCAGTAATACATTCTTGGGGCGATGATACGCATTTACAACAAAATCCCAGAAAATATACAAAATTTGACCTGCTCGAATTTCAAAAACTTTATTAAACTAAATTTATATAAAACGGTTATTAAAATATGAAGGAATTTACGGATAATAATAACCCCTGGCGATGAGGTGATCGCTACCAAGTTATTTCTAATTTGTTTTGTGTTGATTAGTTGTATAACATACGAATAAATGATTGTAAGCCATTATTTAAAAAAAAGTCCCGCTGGGTTTCTTTCTGGTTCTTCCCAGGACAGAGTCTTTTTTCCCGAATCAGTGGTAATTAAACAAAGTGTCATACTTCAATAAGTATTATTTACAATCTATATTGAATAAAAAAGTTTCTGTTTCTGTTCCTCCATTGGTTGCCGAAGCGTCGAGTCTATCGGTACATTGCCATTTTACCTTACGTTGAGCTACGTCAATTAGTCTAGTTCTGCTAAGGAAATCATTGCCATGTATTCTATCACGCACATAAATTCCAAGAAAAGCCTCCTCCCTAGCTCGCTGAGTGATTCTAAATACCTCATACAGCCAGAAGTCAAGAATCTCATCTTAAGTTCTAAAGGGCATCACTGACAACACATACTTAACTTTTGTTTTAAGGTTTTGAGGAATACGTGGATCCATCGATCGACCTCTTGGTCAAAGTTGGACTTATCTGGATGGGCAATTATTCCTAGATAAACATACTTGTCAACAACTTCGAGTATAGAGCTCCCAACAAATACCGACATATGTGTGACATAAAAGAAACTTAAAGAAACAAATATATTAACTTTGGTCTCTCAGTATATTTACGAATATTTAGTATATTTAACGTATGTATCTAAAATATCCTAGTATTAACAAAATATACATCTCGATTCTTGCACACAAGCACAAGTTAGTTATAGTAGTTACTCGACTCTACAGTCAGTAATACCTTCAAGGTGCAATCTCCAAAAAAATATGCAGGACCTATCTAACAAAACGTTTTAAATTTTTAAGCAAAAATTGTTTAATAAGAGTTATTATACTACTGAAGAGCACCTAATTGATAATATACCCTGGGAATAAGGTGATCTCTACCAAACTGTTTCTAAAAGTTTTCATATTTAATTGTAAACAATATTATATTGCAAATTAATTTAAAAAAAGTGCCGCTAGGTTTCTTGTTGGTTCTTTAAAGGACAGAGGTTTTTTCCCAAAATAGTGATAAAACTTAAGTGACTTTCAATAAATATTCTTGTAATGTATATTGAATAATAATGCCGGTGGCTCAGAAACATGTTTTGTGGCATTATTCGACGGAAACCTATATTCAGCAATGAACTTATGAAGGGCTGAGGCGATGATAATGATGGTGACGATATGATGATGATGATATATATATAGATATAGATTATATATATATATATATATATATATATATATATATATATATATATATATATATATATATATATATATAGTTCCATAAACATACGGAATAAGCATTAAAAGCAATCGAAATCTTATATTTACAGACTCTACCTTTTCACAGATTTGTAGAAGATAAAACGAAACTCTTGTGAAGTTCGATCATTATTATACACGTCGCTTCATTCGAAGATACGATTCGCTTACTAAGTAGTCCGTCTAACTTTCCAGACAACTTCGAGCGTTTTTAAATACGCACAATTGATTAATTTGACTTTTTAACTTCCGGTCTGTCTTTGTTTGTTTGATCATTTATTGTACTTCTTCGCTTCATTCTTCCAACGATATTTACTGACCAAGTGTATGATGATTGAAAATGTAAAGCAAGAATATTAAAAAAAAATTATTTTTTATTTATATATCTACTTGTTGTTCCCCCGCGACTTCGCCCGCGTGGAATCAATTACGATTGGATTTCATGGGTTTGTTTTTGCTCGGAAACCTAATTCTTTTTCCGAGATAAAAGTATACTGAGTTATTTTTTATAACATTAGCTATCTGCTAGTGAAAATCCCGTCAAAATTGATCCAGCCGTTCCGGAAGTTAGCCGGAACAACAGACAGACAGAAAAAAATTGTTTTTATTATAAGTACCGCATATACTTTAATATGCATTTAGTAATAATAGAGAATCACCGTGTCGTCCCCCTCTCTTCGGACCTCGGATAATCCTATAACATTCCAGTGCAACTTGTCTATCGCTTCTTCCAGCTCCAGGATCTTCTTGTCAGTCCTCAGGGTGCGTGCGTTGTATGTTGCCAGGTCAAGTCGTTTTAAGTGGCAACCGAACCTCCACCGGAGATTCTTAGCACTCCCTGCCCCACCTTTACCATGGTCGCAACCGTAGCCAGGAATAGCGGGGCCACCGGGGTCTGGGGGCCGTTTCTGCGTAACTCTCATCATGGGGGTATACTGCCATAGATGCCACGCTTGGCGAGCGTGTTGGCAACCGCAGTATATTTTCTGTACAGTTGCTGCTATCAGGAAGATGCTGCTGCCCATCTCTTGCTTGTTTCCCTCTGTCGCCTTTTACGAGACCCACGGGAAGATATGGGGTAGTGGATATTCTGAACCACCACTACACGCCACATCATAATCAATACAGCCCATCAAATTTCACTGTTGAACATAGGCTTTCTGTAATAATATCTCATATTTTAGTTTTTATTATTTTACCTTATTATTAGTAAGATCATGCTGCCTCTCTCCTTTTTCAGTTTCCCTTTGTTGGCCCTATTTTCTGCATCTCTTATGTCACCACTACACCAATATATTAATTAATTGCATCAAAAACAAAAATATGCAAAATACGGGCGGGCCATGTTTGACGAAGATTGTAATGTAACTGAAATATTTTGGCGATCTTCTAGTTGTTGCCTTGAATTAAGATATTACTTACGCTACGAAAAAGTTTAAAGATTAATTATTAACTATTTAATTATTAACTAGATAATTAACCTAACTAAAATCAAAAATGATTTAAAAATATTAAAATAATTTCCTCATGGTAACTTCTAGGGTCATAATCGTTAATGCACTTTGTCTTAACACCGACTTCAAAAGCTATTATGACAAAATGATTTAATATTTTTAGCTTTTGAAGCGGGTTTTTAATTATTTTTTGTCTTAATAGGTCGTCAGCTAATAAAGCTTAGGCTAATCTTATATATAGGTGCAACTTGGCTCTATCTAGTAAGGTAAAAAAAAGTTACAGCCTATATACGTCCCGCTGCTGGGCACAGGACTTCCCTCCTTTCTGAGAGGGTTTACCACGGCTCTACCACGTATAAATTGTTAATTAAGCGACAGTAGTCTAATGGCAAGGTGCGGATCGCGAACTCAAAAGGTCGTTTGTGCGAATCCGATATTTAACTACAGTTGTGAACCACTCCTAACACGAGTGTTTCAAGCTTACCAGGAGTGGTTAAAAGGAATATTAGTAATGTTAATTAATAAGATTACTAATATTTAAAAAAATTAGTTGGGATTTAAAATCTGTCGCTAATCTATACAAATAAATAAAATAGATTATCTGTTTGTAAGATGAAAATAACAGCTTTTTACTAAATGCATATTAAAATACTTGCGGTACTTATAATAAGAAACAATTTTATAAATTTTTGTGTGTCTGTCTGTTTGTTCCAGCTAAGTTCCAAAAGGGCTGAGCAGATTTTGACGGGTCTTTCACTGGCAGTAGGCTGATGTTATAAAAATTAACTTTTACTTTTATTTTAGAAAAGAACTAGGGTTCCGAGCAAACACATCCCATGAAATCCAATCGTAATTGATACTACGCGGGCGAAGTCGCGTGGGAGCAACAAGTAGATAGTTAGTTAGATTAGTTGAAATAAATAAAAAATATAACAATTTCTTTTAATATTCTTGCTTTAAATTTTCATTCTATATCACGATATTACTGACCTAGTACATGATGTACTTGGTCAGTAAATATCGTATCGTAAATATAATAAATTATCAATTTTTTGAGGCATCTATCTATCCGCAAATAAGAATCGATCTCTCTGGTCTGTCTGGTCTGTCTGGTCTCTCCGGTCTGTCTAGTCTGTCTGGTCTGTCTAGTCTGTCTGGTCTGTCTGGTCTCTCCGGTCTGTCTAGTCTGTCTGGTCTGTCTGGACTGTCTGGTCTCTCCGGTCTGTCTGGTCTGTCAGGCCTGTCTGGTCTGTCAGGCCTGTCTGGTCTGTCTGGTCTCTCCGGTCTGTCTGGTCTGTCTGGCCTGTCTGGTCTGTCTGGTCTCTCCGGTGTGTCTGGTCGGTCTGGTCTGTATGGTCTGTCTGGTCTCTCCGGTATGTCTGGTCTGTCTGGTCTGTCCGGTCTGTCTGGTCTGTCTGGTCTCTCCGGTCTGTCTGGTCTGTCTGGTCTGTCTTACTGTAAACACTACCAACTAAATGATGTTAGAAAGTTTACGATATTTTTAAAAGTATAATCGATGAATGTGACATTAAGCGATTATACTTTTAAAAACGGTCAAAATTTTAAAAAAGTTGTTTCTTAATAAAGCAAACTTCTGAAAGACTTTTATGGGTCGTAATGCACACAGGTGAGTAAAGATAGTAAGAGGTAAAAATTTGTTGAAATTTTTAATTTCAAGTTCTTTTAGAAATAGCCTCTCAACCCGTTGCCGGTCTGATTTTATATCTAGTATAAATACAAAATGATTATACCACAAATCAAAGAAAGCTTGAAGTATTTTAAGTTACTATCAGGATGATGCTGCTGCATATCTATTTCATTTACCACCGTCGCCTCTTACGACACCCAAAGGATGAATATATTCCTGGATCAAATACACTGATATTAAATTACTTTTGTACTTTTTTGAAAAGAAACAAATTCAAAATTATGTATTATACCGCAATAAATAACTACTTAATAATAAAAATACTTAAGGACCCTTTCCGATGCTGAAACATACCGATACCTGGGTATGTCACAGAACATCGGGCTCTACTGGGACCGGGTCATCATCACAGGCAGGACTATTCTTGCGAATAAGCCTGATATTGTGCTGATGGACCGGGCACAGTCAAGGATATTTTTGGTCGATATTACCATTCCGTATGACGAGAACCTCGTGAAATCCGAAACAGATAAGCGAACAAAATATCTGGACCTGGCTCTCGAGGTGACCGACATGCGGGGTGGTCGGCCGGCCGAAATTATTCCTGTAGTTGTCTCTGCGAATTGGCTAATCCCAGTCAGACTCTCGGGTCATCTGAGGCGACTGGGACTCCGTGACGGACCTGTCCGGGCTCAAATGCAGAAGGAGGTGCTCTTCGATACCGCCCGCATCGTCCGCCGGTTTCTTTCCCCATTCCTCCTAACCCTCGGCCGTTTGGTCTCCCCTGCCGAGGGCTTCTATCTGGTTGGATCTTTATTTATTTATGTATTTTTTGTATTTATTTTATTTTATTGATATTTATATATATTTATCTTTTCATTTTAATTTACAATTATATATTTAAAAAATGCAACCAGGAATAGCGGGGCCGCCGGGGACTGGGGGCCGTCTATTTGTGTAATTGTTCATGGGGGGTATATTGCCATAGTTGCCACGCTTGACGAGCACAGTTTTTTTTGCCGTACAGTTGCTGTTATCAAGAAGATGTTGCTGCCCATATCCTGCCTGTTTCCCTCTGTCGCCTTTTACGACACCCACGGGAAGATATGGGGTAGTGGATATTCTTAACCGCCACTACACGGCATGGAGGCGTGGAGCAGAAGTGCGGTGGTCTTGTTCTTTAAGAAAGGCGACAACGCTCTCTTGAAGAACTACAGACCGATTTCCCTTCTGAGCCGCGTCTACGTGCTGTTTTCGAGAGTCATTACGAATCGTCTCGCACGCAGACTCGATGACTTCCAGCCTCCCGAACAAGCTAGTTCCGAAAAGGCTTCAGTACCATAGACCACATACATACCCTGCGGCAGATTGTACAGAAGACTGAAGAGTACAATCTGCCACTTTGCCTGGCGTATGTGGACTATGAGAAAGCCTTTGATTCCGTCGAAATTTGGGCGGTGCTACAGGCCCTTCAGCGGTGCCAAGTTGACTGTCGGTATATCGAAGTGCTGAAGTGTTTGTACAGTAGGGCTACTATGGCTATCCGAGTACAGAACCAGAGCTCGAAACCTATCCAACTGCAGAGAGGTGTAAGACAGGGTGAAGTTATATCCCCGAAACTCTTCACCGCTGCATTGGAAGACGTTTTCAAGCTACTGGACTGGTAAGGATACGGTATTAACATCAATGGCGAGTACATCACTCACCTTCGATTTGCCGACGATATAGTCCTTATGGCAGAGTCGCTGGAGGAATTAAGCACTATGCTCAATAACCTCAATAGTGCCTCCCAACGGATAGGTCTTAAGATGAACATGGACAAAACAAAGATCATGTCTAATGTCCATGTCACACTTACGCCGGTAGTTGTTGGGAGCACTATGCTCGAAGTTGTTGACGAGTACGTTTACCTGGGACAAATAGTCCGACTAGGTAAGTCCAACTTCGAACGAGAGGTCAATCGACGGATTCAACTCGGCTGGGCAGCGTTCGGGAAATTACGACACATCTTCTCGTCAGGTACACCTCTATCTCTAAAAACTAGATTGTACAACCAGTGCGTGTTGCCAGTGATGACTTACGGATCTGAGACGTGGTCCTTCACTGCTGGCCGTATGAGGACCCTCAAGGTCGCTCACCGAGCTATGGAGAGGGCTATGCTCGGAGTTTCTCTGCGTGATAGACTCAGAAATGAAGATATCCGCAGTAAAACCAGAGTGACCGACATAGCCCAACGGATTACTGAGCTGAAGTGGCAATGGGCCGGCCATATAGCTCGAAGAACCGATAACCGATGGGGAAGAAAGGTTCTCGAGTGGCAGCCTCGTACATATGCGTAGTGTAGGGCGACCCCACACTAGAGGGAGTGACGACCTGGTAAGATATGCAGGAAGTCGATGGATGCAGGTGGCTCAGGACCGTGCTTTGTGGCATTACTTGGGGGCCTAGAGCCGTGGTAGCTCAGTGGTTAACGCTCGCTGTAAATATAACAGAACGCGGGTAACCCGGGTTCGATCCCCGCCGGCACCAATGAAATTGTTAATTGTAATTTTAAGTGCTGATTTACCACGTGCTCGGCGGTGAAGGAAAATATCGTGAGGAAACCTGCATGTCTGAGGAATAAGAAAAAAAATATTTCGAAGACATGTGAAGTTCGTCAACACGCATTTGGGCAGCGCGGCGGACACTTCCTTGCCCTAAACCCTCTCAGAAATGAGGGGAGGCCTGAGCCCAACAGTGGGACGTATATAGGCTGTAACTTTACTTTTTACTTTTGGGGGCCTATGTTCAGCAGTGGACTTGTGAAGGGCTGTAATGATGATGATGATGATGAGAACGTAACCAGATGAGAAAACTATACAGATATCCCTAAATAATAATAATATTTGTTTTGCAACAATATGGTTGTGCAATGGTGTTTAAGTGGTAATGTGTATATTTTAATGGACAAGTAACTATAACAATATTTATCGTAATTTTAACTACATATAAATTATTCAATATTTTTTTAATTGATATAGTAACTTTCTAATTAATTATGTAACAGCGTCAGAGGAAATACCAACGCAAGAATATTATTATAGCTCAATGTCATATACTTGTTATAATAATTAATTTGTCAATCATTATATATTATAAATTGCAAATGTTTCAACCAATTATCATTAATTTGTTTCTGTATTTATGTCAAATTTATTAATTCCTTATTAAGCAATGTTAAAAAAATTATTACTAAGAACGTCGTTATCGTATAACTTCTTCTAATAAAGAATAACAATAACATTTAAAGAAAAAGAAAAAAACACCAAAATATTCTTAAACACATAATAAAATCCAATACACATCATAATAAAAATTAAAGGGAAACTGACTAGAAAAATGCTATTCAATTATAAAGTATGTACGTCGCCGGCCTAAGGCGATTTAGTAATGGTTTTTAATTGAGTTAACTTTGACGAAAAAAATATTATCCCATTTTGTACAAAACGTTTACGTGGAAGACAAGTCGTCACAAGGATGTATTTAAAAGGTCTGAGAAATAAAAGAAAGAAATGTTCAGAAATGGGAATACAAATGAAAATGAGTGGTTAAATTTCGTCAATATTGGACTGATCACCCAAATATTTGATGATGCTTAAACTAGTAGTATTGAAGCCGTTAGGAGCAAGAATTATGCATGGAAAGAATAGATATAAAAGAAAATAACTGACCCCTGTAAGCCAAGCCATGCGCACTTTCGATCGTACAATACCTACCGTACGTCCGCCAAGCAGTGATCTAATTTGATCAGAATTATGTAAACATGTGTACCTATGAAAAAACTATTTTTTCGTTTTAAACAAAACCAAAGACACTATGCAATAGATAATAGTATCAAAGACAAAGATATGCTCTTTTATTTTAAACCATAACCTGGCAATGTTTCTTAGAAAAAAAAAAAAAAAAGAAATCACTCTGAACTTTCGGCGTTCCACGTGCCGTTTTGATGAAGGTGCTCCGTCTTTTTTATAGAATTTTATATTTGTGTCTGGACTAAAAACGAAAGTATTATACTTTTTTATATTCCTTGTAATATAGTGAACATATATATATATAATTTGTGGTATAAAAAGTGAAAAGTAAATTGCCAAAAGTGCTTCAAAATCTGGAAGGCCCATTATGGCGGCTGGGTCATAAATGTGGTATTTTTCACATTCTCATTTATTTTTAGTGTAAAATGTAAGTAAAAATAGTTTTCTTACATATTTCAAATAACTTGACGTTGTATTTATTTCAAATTCACACAAAACTATTTTAGAAATATTGTTCTAAATGTCACACAGATAAAATATTATAATTTAATTTTTTTAATTTCTTTATATTTTAATATTTTGGTATGAGTAATGAATGGAAACACATAAAACATAAAAATATACATATTTCCAAACATTTTCATATAAATTTCTCTAAAAACAAAAGTGTAGAATTCAAATTAGTAGTAATTTTGTCACTAAAATTGAAGTATATACCACTATACAGCTATACAGGGTAATTTACGTATTTTATTACAATTTCTAGCAACCAAAAATAATTTTATTCGATAGTTTATACATTCAACAAGAATTCCTGTAAGTTTTATCCATAAATATTGTCTCAAAGTGAAAATATAGCAAAATTTGCAATATAGCAAAAAATTTGCTAATTTTCAAATTTTGCCGCCATTATGGTCCCGAGCGAACGGGATTATAACATGTCGCGCGCTGTCAGAGCTTACAGGATAAATAGGTATTATGATTGGATGATATGAATCGGCCGTAATGGGTACTAGGTAACAGTACCTTCAGTACAAGTGATGTACACGAGTTTACTCATATTAGTACTGTTAGGGACCAGAGTAGTCTTAAATTTGTTACCCTTAATAACGGTACATAGAGGTTATATCCTTCATTGGATCATGTGTGAACTTAGTTTTTCTTTACAGGATAGGATGACAAATGAGCACACAGTCCACCTGATGGTAAGTGGTTGCTGTGACCCATAGACATCTACATCTATCCTCGATTACGAATCAAAATACAGATGCGTTGTCATCCGTGAGGACTTAGATGGAATGCCTCGTTTCCAGTAAAAAGGGTCTCCGGTTCTCTACACTCACCATACGAAACACAGCAGCATTAAGCTACTATTTGAAGCTGGTATTCTGTGAGAGCGTGGTCCTTCCCCGGTCGAGCCGACCCATTCGTGCTACAACTATACTACTAATATAACTGCAGCATGGCTCTACCACGTAAAATGAACGGAAAATTTTCTTCTGTGACAATTGTTGGAGTCCTTTTAAAATGACTTAAACCTAGACCTCAAGTTTGTGCGCGCAACCCAAGGTACACTTTTACCTTGATATAATTACGATAAAAAGTTTATGTACCAATAAAATGAAATGAATTTTAGGAAAATGTAATATAATACAAAATAAATGTGGGCCCATATTTATAAAGTACCCGCGTGATAAATATCACGAAATAAAATATAAATGAAATGAATTAATACTCCGATTCCCGGTATCTAATAAATAAATAAATATATAAGTGAATAGGGAGAAAGAGAACCTAGCTAAAGGTCAAAAATATTAAGAATAAAGAAAAGAAAGTACGTACAAGAATTATGGAAAAAAAGGTATATTAATCGACAAAAATACAGGATAATAAGGGGATCCCCGAGCAAATTAAAAGGTGTGTAGTTATTTTCCATTTCTGTATATTATTATAGGACTATTAATGCTACCCAAAATGCGACTAAGAAGTTACATATGGGGATCGATTTACACAACTACGCGAAATGTGTTGTGTGTGTATGTATAGTGCGCGTAATTGTTTAACCACATTTGTATATGAATTTACGAGATTTTTTTTTATATTTAGACACATTAATTCATATTTACAATAAATCAAGTTGAATTTTTTGTCATATGTTTTTTTATGTAAAATTTGTACATTTAAAACTATATTTGGTTTATATTTTGCTTATAAAATACGAGTACGTTCGTTCAATCTCAATAATGTCTCGGTGGGTACTGGCCAAGGCGGCCACGGGCCTTTGAACTAATTCATAATTCTAGATTCGTTTTAAATAAAAAATTAAAACGAATCTAGAATTTAAAAGTCTACAAGACCTAAAATATGATAAGTTTCTTCATTTGGTACAAATTTTGTTTGGTTTTATTCTGGAATCATTGAAAAGTGTACATGTTTATTTAGCGATTTAGTGACTTTTTTTTAAAGACCAATTATTATGCTTCCCGTATGTGTCATCTTTATGCAATCCTTGTCCGTATGTTTATTTTTAATTTCAGTTACGTAGATTTACAGAGGTTCAAAAAAGTTATAAAGTACCGCCTTAAAAATACATTTTACCTGTTTTTATTTAATATAGAATTGAACTCTGAAATTTAAATCTAATTATTCGCTTATATAACGTTACTAATAATTGAAATATGAAACTGAAACTGAACCTGAAATTTATTTTTCTTCAACAAAAGTAAACCTAAATATCAAAATTTATTTTTCGAAGTTGAAATATAATTTACCAACTTTTTACGTTTTATACTGGCAGTGTACTCTGGCTCAAAGAATACCAGCATAGAATTAAAAGTGAAGAATTAAAGAGCTTCTGAAGGACTTAAAGTACCGGTTTTCCACCCGGTTTCAGAAGCTTTGCTGTAATTCCAACCTCACCTGGGGACTTGCTGTTTTAAGGTGCTGGAGAGCCATCCTAATCTCGCTCAGACTAACGTTCAGGATATCATCATAATACAGTCGGATAAGACTTGCTCTTGGATCGTTACTCACACTTGCGTGTGGCTCCAACGATGATGTGTACAGCTGCCCATAAAACCTCACAATCTCACTCAAAATATCAGGTGTCCCGGAAACGATGCTACCACACTCAGTATTTGGGTTTGACGGTGCTTTCTGTTAGGCAGATTTCTGGCAAAGACTTATTCTGGCAAAGATTCCACTCGATCGCATCTTCAATACGAGCTGTATTGAAGTTGCGTAAGTCCCGCCACGTGTATTTGAAGATCTATCTATTCAGTTGCCTGTATGCTGTCGAATCTGCTGAAGACTACAGGTTTATTTCCCGTCTAATGACCATGAGATTAAGAGTGTGACCGGAGAGTTTTGTGTTCTTCTGCAACGTGTCTTACAGAACTTAGCTCCGATCGCATGGGCAGTTTCATTCAATTCGTCCAATTGTATAGCAGCCTTCTAGGCACTGAAAACGGGTTTGAAACTCAAACTGAAAGTTTTATGGACTTTGCTTTAAAGCACGAGTGGGACGGAGCATTGTATTCATTACACAGGATCTCTCCAAATTTACGTTTATGTTCAGTGTGTGTCGTCTCAACCATTCGGTAATCGCTGCTAGTTTTCACCCTCGCAATAACTGATACATCATTGAACAGTTGCCGTCTTATCTATGATGAAGTTAACCTCATTTTTTGTCGAACTGTCGGGGCTCCACCAGGCTTAAATTATTCCAATAACTTAATCCGGGCTTGTGATCGTAAATTTGCCTCAGAATCTTTGGAAACAAGTAAGAATAAACTGTGTATTTTAGCAAGAGCCCTGACTGGAGGTTGTTGTTAAAAAGCTTATGTTCATCTTGGGACTAAGCAACTCAAAAATATACCAATTCTGTTTCGTAGCAGAAGAAACACAGCTCTATACATCCTGAATTGACACAACCACAACTGATTGTGAACCCTTAATGCCCATCTGGGAAACTACGTACTAGCCCAGAAAAAGTGAAATTGCTCACAGTTAAGCAACTTCATCTTCAATGTACATTTAGAAAAAAATGAAGACTCTAAAATCGAAGAATTGTTAACGAATTTTGAAGCACTGGAACGAGTTTATTTTGAAAAATGTTTTACTTTAAAAAATTTAGGTTAAAGCTAATGAAAAGAAAACTTTAGAAGTTAACAGGCTTCAAGTATTGCGATGTTTTAGAAAAGTTTTGCGTAAAATTGTTCCACAGTTATTTCTGACTACCGAGCCTTTTCTTTTCGCTTTATTTGTCCCCGTTGACGGTAACGTGATATAAGGACAATCAAAATAAACTGAATTTGAAATTTGCAAATGTAGGTACAAAACTGTTGTTTGCAGAATTTGCGTACAGAGTGTGTCAAATATCCCCTTTTCATAATACGAGTATCAATACTATAGTTTTTCTTTCCCTTCAAAGTTTTATTTGTTATTTGAACCATCACTTTCAAGCATGATGTTGTATTAGCTTCACCTGTCTTTGTATGTTTAATGTAATGGAATTATGTTATTCAGCTTTCATCTACTGAAAACTTGAGTAATCTGAAATATTTCCGACGTTTTAGAAACTTAAAGCAATGCAATTATGTAATGTCTATAACCTAGCATTTTCACTAGAATCATCATATCACGTGATCAAAGCGTGGTGTTTCACTTTTTTAAGCTCTTGTGTTAGCTTATTTAAAACATGACTAATTAAGGTCCATCATGACAGTTTTCTTTGCACAGTATAATAATATATTATTAGAGTCCTTACTACTATCGGAACAGGCAACTTATACTTAAAAAATCATTTCATCCTAAAGATGATAAAAATGGATACGAATATAGCCAACTTATATTTATCTACAATACCGAAAGCGGTGAATATTTTGTCCTGAGTACGAGTACTATTGAGAGA
Source organism: Parnassius apollo (assembly GCA_907164705.1). Classification (NCBI taxonomy): domain Eukaryota; kingdom Metazoa; phylum Arthropoda; class Insecta; order Lepidoptera; family Papilionidae; genus Parnassius; species Parnassius apollo. Next base: position 7,192,782 of record CAJQZP010001402.1, on the reverse strand, counting down.
CACCAGTTCATTTGTAAACTATTTCAGGAGGGGATCCAATGTTCTTAGATAATGGACGTATATATAATGTTCTCCAGACCGAATTTCGGTCACGGCGGCCTGCCTCAACGGAGGCTAGCCATCGGCGCAGGACAGGATTATAGTGCCCAAGTGTATGCGCAAGCACAGGTGCACTCTCTATTCCCTCACTCTCGTAATCCGATGGGACAGTAAACCGACACGACCGGAGAGAGATCAGGCCCAGGACCAACGGCTTTACGTGCTTTCCGAAGCACGGGGGTGAGACACCGCCAGCTTCCTGACTTTGGGCAGCTACTGAGAATTTCTTGTCGGAAAAACCCAATAATTGATTTTTGGGTCCGACCCGGGATTCGAACCTGGGTCTCATAATCAGCAGTCGCACTACTATAATCACTAGATCAACGAGGCAAAGTATATATAATAATATACATACTATACTACATAAAGCTTCTTTAGTTTTTCAGACATTACTGTTTAACCAACAGTTTTGAAGTATTACTAAATTTTGTTAGAAACTTTACGATATTTGCGAAGTGAAGCCACATTAAGCTCGATATTATATTTTAAAATTTTAAAAAGTTTTCTCGCAATAAAGAAAACTTTTGAAAGACTTCTTCGCTGGTCGTAATATACACAGGTGAGTAAAACGAGGTAGAAATATATTAGAATTCCAAATTTGAAGTTCTTTAAGGTGATATTGTGCATTTAATTTTCTTTTTCATTTTTAGCCCATCTATCACCTGAGAAATGAGCCTCTCCCACTCTGTATTTGCCGTTTGACGCTTCAACCAGTTGCTGGTCTGATGATTGATATCTGGTATAAATGTGAAATGTGGTTATACCACAATCTGAAGATTAGAAGTAAGATCTGAAAATTTCCTCGAAGTCCTCTTGGCACAGGCCTCTCCTTTAATAACTCCCCCAGGATAAGCCAGAGTTTTCTCATATAGCATTTCCATCATAGCCTATCAACGTCAAACGTCTACTGCTTAACATTGGTTACTTTAATAGATTGTTCCATAGGCAGAATGTCTGTCATAGTTGTTACGCTTGACAAGCGCGTTGGCGACAGCAGTTTTTTATTATTTTTGAGTTGATATCAGGGTGATGCTACTGCACGTCTATTTTAGTTACCACTGGCGCATCTTACGACACCCACAGGATGATATGGATTGGTGTATTTTTAAGCTGCTGCTACACTGCATGTTCTATTCAAAAAAGAAAAAGAATCAGTTAAAATCAGTGTATTTGATTCGAAGACTATTATATTCAGTACTCAGAAATCTTGAATAGTAGGTCGAAATTTCTAAAGAAAACTGCTCGACGCCGCTGGTGAAGAGAGCATAGTATAGCCACTCAACGAGGGAACGCAGGCAGCATACTTGGCACTAAGCCTCCAGTAATAATCCCTAATAATTTTAGTTTTTTTTTAAATGATGTAGACATTATTTATGTGATGTTAATTAATTATCTCCGGTTGAACATTATTTGAAGTATCGTGTGACGTGAGATAATCTATTTATTTATTTTATCCGCTTTATCTATCGATTATGATTATATTTTATATATATATATATATATATATATTATAAATTAAAAATATATATATTAAAAAATATAAATTAATGTTTTTGTTCGTATTGTATGCGCTGCTATGCAGTTCATTAGATTGTGATATGTCAACTTATTGCTGGCATTTTCGCGAAGGTTATAGGTATAGTACGACTAACTTACAGTAGGTTGCGCGCGTATCGTACTGATAAATTTGTTTGATAGTTATATGTCATTCAACTTCAATGTATGTATTATCATTCCTAAATCAACAGTATAAGTCTTTCAAAATCAGAACTATATTTTGTCAATTATTTCATCTGCAACAGCAACGCGACGGGACCAGCTAATAGATAACAAATTTAAGTTATTTTTTTTAAACGGTTTTTTTGTGTTTTAGTTGCTTTGGTTTTGTGTTGGTTTCTATTTTCTATTTACATGTATACTTACGCGATGAGGACCAGTGTGAAAGGTCAGAAAGGTATGGTTGCAATAGTGCGATTGTTAATCCCCTTGCCCAAGTGTGGTGATTATAACAAACTCTCCCTACCACGGGAAAGTTCAGCAGTAAATTGTTACGGGCTGATAAGGAGAGAAAAGACGAAAATAATTCATGTAATTCGATACTAATTATGTCTTAGTTATTAATATCTTGTTTATGCTTAAGGCCCTCTTGTAGTACGGTGTGAGTGTGTTAAAAACATTACCCTGCTCCCCGTAACTGTCGTGTGAATTAGTACTAAATCGGTGAAAATTTAACACATACAAGTAAGTTCGTTCAACCTCAGTGATGTCTCGGTGTTCACTGGCATGAGCGACTTCTGGCGGAACAGAATTAAAACTAATGCTATTTTCATTTCATACAAGCTCTACACAGCTTCATTATATAATCTCTGCACCGCTAACAGGTAAGATTGAGATTAAATATCTTTATTATTTTTTATAATTGAATAAAACTATATATACGATTTTATCGCGTTTAACTTATTTAAAATTATAATGAGTTCTTAAATTTATGCGCACACTACACATTGAATAAAACTAAATTTATTTATCTTTTTATTTTTTTTTTTTTTTGGTTTTTTTTTTTTTTGATTTTGGTGGCAATGGTATTTTTTTTATTTTTTTTAATTTTTTTTATTTTTTTTCTTTTTTCTTTTTTTTTGGTCCCTTTTTTTTTTTTTTTTTACTTTTTTCTTTTTATTTTTTTCTTATTATAATTTTTTTTTTTTGTCTTTTTTTTTTTTCCCTTTCCCCAATCGTACATATTTTTTCGAGATACGGAACTGTCTATAATTTCGGCGAAGAGAAATTTGGGTACACAAAAACAATCGTCTGTCATTAGGAAACTCACACATAAAAATTACATACACAAATTCTATAACACTATCGCTTGGGGACAGCGTCAACTGTTATATGGACTCGGATCGGTCGCTCGACCAATCAGCATAATATTGTAAGAGGGTAAGAGGCCTGTGTTAGTGAAAAATCCTAACTATACGACCGTAATTATTTTAATTTTTAAGTTTAAAAGGAAATAAAATAATGGCGTTATCTTTCATTTATATATATATATATATATATATATATATATATATATATATGTGTGTGTGTGTGTGTGTGTGTGTGTGTGTGTCGTGTGGTGTCAGATTCCGCGCATCTAGATTTATTCTAGTGAGCACTAAACCGTGTGGCTGCAACTAATTTTAGTGTAATACCACGTGGCCATAAACTTCGACAGAAGGGAACGCCTGCGTATGACTACTCCCCTTCGATTCGCCAGTGGCCCGTGTTGCTTTATGCTCTGCGCTTTATTTCACTTTATAAACTTATATACATAGAACATACATATTTGACATAATTATATAATATATAATATTTAGAAATTTCGCGAACATCTAGTATAATTTTACGGGCATTACAAATTTATATCGTATAATCTCATATAATATTTAGATACATAATTTTTAGTCAAAGAATCAGGCTCCCAACGAGCACAGCATAATTCAAGTAAATAAATTGTATACATAAAAGATGTTTCGAAAACGTTTATATGAATAAATAATTTTCATAATCTACACAAATAAGTCAAGATTAAAACTATTTTCTCAGAAAATAATTAACCATAATAGTAAAAAAAAAACATAACATAAACACTCACGCCTGTCACCCAGAGGGGTAGGCAGAGACTACGGAATTCCATTTGGCACGATCCTGACATACCTCTTTCGCCTCCTTTACATCCATATATCTACGCATACATGCTCGTCGGTTAAAGGGTACTTCTAACGTGGCCCCTTTTCAAAATATCGCCAATTTGGTCGATAAACTTTTTTCTAGGGCGTCCCTTCCCGACTCGGCCGTTCACATCTGCCATATAAATTTGCTTTGTCACTCTTTCCTCAGTTAAAATAGTTAAAAGCTTTTGTTTTTAAAGCTTAAGCTCTCTAATATGTATATACAATAATCTATGTTTTAATATTAAATCGAAAATAAATTATTACATTTCATATTAAGATATCCAGAACAAATAGTTCAGCGTAAAGCAACACAATCATTTTTATTAACATAATAGACAAATCGATATACAAATTCCAATCCCAGCCGCGTAAGCGATTTGTGACACAGACACCTTTGTTTTAAATTCCAAAGTACTTACATAAATGGAAATGTTTTCGATTATATCGTATGATGTTTCTATAATACATTAAAAGGATCAGTGAACATTGAACTATTGTGTACTAAAGTATTAGAACAGACGCGTAAAACAAAAACCACGCGCCAGTGGAAGCCCGCGCTGTCATAGAGTAGCCTGTCGCGGACAAGAGTGACAAATGTTAATAGGATTGTGATTGAAAGAATATGAAGGAATATACCATAGAATTAGTAAGCTTAGAACCGCAGCAAGCGCAAGCAAAGTGAAGCCGTTTCAAGTTAGCCTTTTAAGGCTACGTACGACTTTCAGCGTGTCCACGTAGTCGTGTAAAGAGCTCGCGCAATTTTGCAAAAAAAACTTACTGTGCTTTGAAAGGGTGTCATAACTCATCACATAATCATGTAAAAAATCTAAAAAATCTCATTTCACTGGTAATTACTGCCTAGAATCTTATTTTATTGTAAAAAACATCCATCAAAACAAAATAATAAATCTTTAATTTTACAGACGCCAATATAATGAAAATGTTGCTAGGCATAATAAAATATTTTACCCCATATTTTCCTATTGTTAAAATTGCGTACAGCCAATATGGGACTATTATTGTTGTATTTTTATTTGACAAATTAAAATACCTACAATTTTCACGCATGACTAGATATTTTTAATTGTCAAATACATTAGGGTTCCCACTTGCCACGAAAAAAATGTGTATATTTTATTTTGTTTTGTTAATGTGCAGTAATTTTTACCTTTTTTATAGTAATGTGTTTTAGGATAAATAACTTACCCTATAAATATTTTTTTAAATTCTAATACTGATTTACATATCTTTTCCTAAAAAGACGATAAGTTTCGCCACTAGCCAACAGTGGTGTATTAAATTATGGTAAAGACATAGCCAAAATATCACAAAAATATTTATTTTGTTTTAATGAAGAGAAGTTGATAATAACGTGAATGTTATTGCCAATTTAAATGTATTGGTTTTTAGATTTTCGTCTGGCCCGACTGTTGCTGCTCAACACAGACCACCCAGCTACGAGACATGAAACAATTACGATTTTCTAATTAAATTAGTCTGTCAAGGTTAGAGGAAAGACAGGCGTGCGGGTGGCGCGTGAGATGTAACTTAGAGATGTGTCACATCCATATATCGTACGCGTAAATATGGCAGACTATGTAAACGTAACGTAACTATAAACAAATGAATGATGCGTAAAATACACCGTTTAATACATGTAAAGTTCTTTAAAATATATACATGTATTTTACATGTCGTTTACAACGCTTATCGCTTACCATAAATCCGTTAAGAGCGAAATCATCATCATCATCATTATTACAGCCCTTCACAAGTCCACTGCTGAACATAGGCCTCCTCCAAGGTATGCCATAAAGCACAGTCCTGAGCCACCTGCATCGATGCTGCATGATAAGAGCGGAATGTGCCTATGAAATGCACAAACATACCTAATACATACTCTCGAAAACCATGACTTTGCTTTGGGCTCGGTCGCGACAGTCAGGAGAAAATATCTGCATTAGGTAAAATTAACGTAATATAAAAATGTAAACGAAAATTACCTTTATTTTTTGTTAATTAATTAGGGTTTGTAAAACTGTAATTCGGATTTCAAATTATAATTACATATAGATTAATATACACAAATATAATAAAATAACTGTTCGTCCACACAAAAAATAATAACACAATAAATAGTCGATAAACTTGCATCGATACTTTTTTGGGCATTTTTACTTACACGTGCAACCTGCAACCCCTCTGATTAATAGACAGAGACGCTACTATCATACTACGTGCTTGACAAGGATAGCCTCAGATCTACGACCAGAACACGTTGAACCCTCACAGTTTTAGTATTTAAAGATTATTAAATGTTGCACTTAATGGTGAAACGTGACTTTATCCTTCTTGAAATTATGTTTCTTACTATCACTACCACACAACTTTACTGCGCAAGTAGGCATGTTTTACTGTTTTTACCCTAAGGACGCAGTGCACAGGTTTGTCGTCTGATCACTAGTAATTAGGGTAGCGTTCGTGTTCAACTATATAGTTTCTGGTTGAGCAGATGAAGTACAGAAATGTGTCGCCATTCGGAAACTAACGAATACTAACTAATTTACGTTTCTAATGAAGTTTACTCCATTTGTAGTAATACTGAAAATAATCGTTTATATGCATAATGCACAGAAAAACAGCTATCTCATTGGTCAAACTCATTGGTCGTTCTCTATTTCCTATTGTAGAAGAGCACATAAATTTGTAACATCACGACACAAATCTGGCGCGGCTTATTGTAAAACGTTATGTAAGAGTTCAATTATTATATGAATCTAAAAAGATAATATTTCGCGGATAGAGTCATCAAAACGGCAGTTATTTAGAAAACAGTTGTAGATGCAGGGTTATTAAGTAAGAGACGCTTAGTTTAAGTACTTGAGTATATATTTATTTAATAAATATTTTAATTTCGTGTTTTATTTGAATAGTTTTTCGCCTTCCAAGTCTTATTTCGTTTTATTACAAAATGCTTTATTAAAAAAAGTATTATATTTATATAAATATATAATACTACCTATATACTTATATAAATATATCTCTTCTAACAGAATAATATAATGACATAATAGATTTGTGAATATTATTATAGCACATAATATTACGTATATAATTAATTTTAATAAAATATTAGTTAATATAAGTAGTAAAATATAAGTAATTTTATATTTCTCTCTTTTTAAATTATTAATAAATAATTCTAAACACATCCTAAATATTAATTTTACGACTATGTCAAGTATTACACTTTGCCCATTTTTTGGGGAAATTGTCATTTACTTGCATACATTACTCATTTGCTTGTGTGCGTGCGGGCGAATGTAATTACAGGCCGCTTATGCACACATTCATTGTGTTGTTGCTTCAACTTTGAACTGAATTTTGAATGACACTATCACTCTAAGTCTAATTACTCTATGGAATATACCTATTTTGATATTGTAAATTATCATTATTAGGTACATTTAGGTATATGGAAAATAAAACTACACAAATAATTCAAATTATTAATAATACAAATTATTATAGTTAATTTCTTTTAAATAATGTAAGTTTTGTAAGCTTCTGCCGTTTGCTCGTTAATCATTCGTTATCTTTACCTGGAGGTTCAATGGATGGAGGTTTAAAGTTGTTTATTTATTAATTATAGCAAAATCAGATGAACTCTTTGGTATTATGTAGAAGGTTGAACAAAAAAATAATGAAGTAAATAAGTGAATACGTTTTTTTCAACGATACTTTGTAATGTTTTTGTTGTAATACAGTTGTGGTCGTATTTAATGTGAGATGCCCGGCTATTCTCGCCACTGCAACGAATTAGGCGACGTAAAACTACATCTATCCATAAACAAATTTTATAAACAATGTCAGTGGAGTAGCATATCCACCACCAAAACCACTCATATCTTTTATACATAAAATGAGTTTATTATGAGGAAGTTTCTGTGCCGTGGTCAAACTATCACTACGTTCCTTGCGTTTTAATTCCTTGGTCAGAGTTCGGCTAACATACCCGAAAATATAACCAACTATGATTATACAAACTTCTGTTATATTTTTAGAATCAAGTATATTTGCGAAAATATTAAAATTATTTCTGCATGTATATCAGATTCCAGAGCTCACGTGCTTTCTAAAATTTCATATTCATGCGTATTATGTTCGTTAGAGTTTGTCGTGCTGTTAGTGACATTTTGTGAAGAATTATGTAAAATATTGAAAATGTCGAAGGGTATGCAATTTCCAGTAAAAGATGATCTAAGTTCAAAGTGACTCAATTTTTTTTATAAGGAGCTCTAATTTGTAATGCATTAGGGTTATTATTGTAGTCACCGTGTTTCTTTATTAACTCAACAATAATATATAAGTGATCCTAACTTATGTGGTGCATAGATATGTAGTCCAGATGCTTTTTCTTCTACTATATATGTAGTTATAAAATGTTTTAATCGACTCAATACATATGGCACTCAAAAATCCGTTCTTAATATGGAGACTCAACAATATTTCTTTTAGTTATCTGTTTTATTATTCTTTATATCTGATTCCTTCTTCTAAATATTATTCTTACGTTGTAATATATAAGTCTTGACTTCGTCTAGTAATGTAAAAATTACAGTTTTTTTCTTATGATCTATTGGATGTTTGTACCCGTAAAAATATATATTAGACTATATTTACATTTAACTTATTTCTCAAAGTGATAAATTTTACTATACCCCCGGTATCCTAAAGTGTATAGATTTTTCCTCTTCTTCACAAAGAGTAGGTGTCTTGACAACGCGCATAATTAGTAGCTGTGTTGCAAGTGTCACTTTCTTAATTTGATTAGAAAAATGTATGCCTTTATTTTTCTGAAAGTTATTTAAATTCATAAGGAGCTGCCATTTAGCTTTCCTTTCCTTTCCATCAAACAATAATCTATTTCGTTAAAAAGGGTTTCTAATCAATTTAATTAAATACAATACAATGAAAATGCACATTTCTTCTGATGTATTTGTGTAGTACCAAGTACATACCAGTACCCCTCACTAGATGGAGTGATGACCTGATAAGACATGCAGGAAGTCGATGGATGCAGGTGGCTCAGGACCGTGCTTTGTGGCATACCTTGGGGGAGGCCTATGTTCAGCAGTGGACTTGTGGAGGGCTGTAATGATGATGATGATGACTTGTGTAGTATGTAGTATATTGTTTTTTATAAAATTCACATCAGATAGCTGACATCCTGGAATTTTAGCAGCCTTAAAATTAGCTAAGCACCCACCAAATGTGACACTTGCAATAGTTACACCAATTTCGTGGCACTAGTCTCAACTAATACTTATTAAATTTGCTTTTGTTTCCGGTGATATTGTAGCTTTAAAAAAATACCCAAGAACCAGTTTTCAATTTTCATTGCATAAACAGTTTACAAACATGAAAACTAAAGGCTGAGTTGTTATGTTATCTTCATCTTCACCTTCTACAGGGCCAACTCCAAAATTAAACATACCAAGTTTGCGACTATTATTCAATAGCTTTTTATTTCTAATCGCCATATCATCAAATACCAACGTACATATCACAGGCTTTTCACTTGATTGACGTTTTTCTTTTAGCACTCGAAAAGCTTCAACAGTAAATCCCGGTTCTGTGTCAACTGATGAGTGCCATCTGCAGATTGTTCTAGGACAGTGATTCCTTACCAGTAGTCTACAAGTGCTTAAATATGGTCCGCGAAAGATTTAAATATTTTGCCTACCTAATCGTTTTAAATAACACATCTATTTTTTAAATACCTAGCAGCTTTTGCAATAAATACATAAATAATATTGTTAATGTAATCTTGTATTCAGTTCATTACATAATAACGTTAAAAGTTGTAATTATAATTTATTGTTAGATAAACATAATTTTTTCTTTCATCTTGTTGTCCCTGCCAGCAATAAAGTCAAAATCAAAGTGATCCCTGGTCAAAAAAAGGTTGAGAAACCCTGTTTTAGGGTGTGGGAGGGCTTTCTTTTCTCTGACATATTGTAAGCTGCTGTAGAATAATAGCGCAAAGTCACGGCGAATTACCGTAATGGTGCGGTGTATAATGTATGATGTTTATTTTGCTTATTTCGTTTGAATAAAAATTTATGTAGTTCCAAAACCTCAGCTTTACACATTAAATCATTTTCAGCTTCTGGATCTAAATCAATTTTCTCATTCAAAGTTAAAACTAATTTTATATTAAGTTGTAACCCTCATGAAAATATATAAGGTAGAATAAAGCAAGCAGAATAATTTTTATTTTATAGGACGGGGTGACAAACGATCACACAGTCCACCTGTTGGTAAGTGGTTGTTGTGGTCCATAGACATCTACATCTATCCTCGATTACGAATCAAAATGCAGGTACGTTGTCACCCGTGAGGACTAAGATGGAATGCCTCCTTTTCAGTAAAAAGGGTCTCCGGTTCTCTACACTCACCATGCAAAAAAAAGCAGCATTACGCTACTATTTTACGCTGGTATTCTGTTGCACAAAGTGAGTAATCACCGGAACTCAGTATAATTGCACAAAATACTTCGGAGAACATTTTACCGGAAAAGTCAAAAAAGTCGCTACATATCTACATACGACGAATTAGTTGCTTGGAGAGAAGAGAAAAAAGCAAATAGTTTTTCAGATAATGTTATGTTGGCATATTTCTCCGAACTCTCAGTAAAATTAAAACTTTCTACGTTATTTTCGAGGTTTTCGATGATAAAAAGTACGCTAAAAATAAGGAACAACGTGGATATAAATTAATAACCAAAACTAAATGCTTTCTTAAAACGACAATTAGAGGGTTTTACAATAAAATGTCGAAAATATTAACATCGAATGAAGTGGAAAGGTTTTTGAACAATGCTCCCGATGATCGTTATTTATCCACAAAGGTAATTTATTAATAAATACTTATATTTTCTTTAGTATTCAGTTTACGAAATCGCAAAATACAGTCAATATATTATTTCATCATCATCATCATCATTACAGCCCTTCACAAGTCCACTGCTGAACATAGGCCTCCCCCAAGTAATGCCACAAAGCACGGTCCTGAGCCACCCGCATCCATCGACTTCCTGCATGTCTTACCAGGTCGTCACTCCATCTAGTGGGGGGTCGCCCTACACTACGGCTACCGGTACGAGGCTGCCACTCGAGAACCTTTCTTCCCCATCGGTTATCGGTTCTTCGAGCTATATGGCCGGCCCATTGCCACTTCAGCTTACTAATCGGTTGGGCTATGTCGGTCACTCTGGTTATTATATATTATTTATTATTTTGTTATTTATTATATATTATTTAAAAAAATATTAATCAAATCCCTTTTTTTGTAGGTTGCGCTGATTTTTGGCGTTGTTGGAGCTTGCCGCAGAGAGGAGTTAGCCAATATTACTTTAAAAGATATTCAAATGAAAAAATGCTACTAATCAAGATTCCGAATACAAAAAATAAGATACGAGAGAAACGAGAAGCTTTGTTGTTGAAGGAGATTTGCTTAGAGTAGTGCAAAAATATATGAATCAGCGGTTCCAAAATGCAAAAACCGACCGTTTTTATCCAAAATTATCAAAAAGAGAAGTGTACAGCTCAAGCAATCGGGATAAACAAATTTGGTAATTTGCCAAAAGAAATAGCTACGTTTCTTGGTCTACCGGATGCTGAGTGCAATACCGGGCACAGCTTCAGGAGGACCACTGCTGCATTATTGGCAGATTCAGGAGCCAATTTGACGTCCTCAAAGCAAATTTTTTCGGACTCAACTTGAAATTGGCACTCTGAATCTTACTGAGCACGCGTTCCAGGTTTTGCAGATGTTCCTCAAACTTACGGCTTACGATGATGATGTCGTCCAAGTAGACCAGACAGGCATCTCCAATTAGCCCGGTAAGTACAAGTCCATCAACCTTTCAAACGTTGCTGGTGCATTGCACAATCCAAACGACGTTACCATAAATTGCGACAGACTCTTTCCCGTCAAGAATGATGTTTTCTCCTTGTCCTTAGGGTCAATTTCTACTTGCCAGTAGCCACTTTTTAGATTCAATCCGCTAAACCACTTTACTTCTGTAAGCATGTTCAACGTGTCATCAATTCTTGGCAAGAGATAGCTGTCCTTCTTCGTAACGTTGTTCAGACGGCGTTAGTCAACAGAAAACCGCATGCTGCCGTCCTTCTTCTTTACCAGCACCACGGGTGAATACCATAGACTAGATGAAGGTTCAATAACACCATCCTTCACCATTCCTTCAATCATGGTTTCCACTTCCTTTTCACGTGTTACCGACAATCTTCTTGGCCGCTGATGGATGGCCAATTTTTCTCCTGTGTTTATTTTGTGTTAAAATAAGCCAATCTTCCCTATATCAGCATCGTTTGATGTGAATACATCGGCGTACTTGTGTAACAACTTCTTTGCCTTGACCATTTCATTCGGGGAGAGAACACTGTGACAGTCTTCGAGAAAGATGACAAACGAGAGTCTAAAAGTGTGACCACACTTTTAGGTCACTCTCGTTTGTGCATCTTTGCTGGGGGCCCACTCGATAGATATTGGCACCGATGCACCCAATCCACTTCCTCACAAATACCAACCGGTGTGCTTTTCCTATAATCTGCTTGTGGTCACGAAGGTTCAGCACACTTACTCCTGAGATGTCAGTGGTTCTGACCAAGGTTCGAGCTACTTTCCATGGAAGGTAATTGTTTGCTCTTTCCACGAGTACACAATGTTGAGTTTGTCCAGGATTCCGAGGAAGACTAACTGGCACAATCATTTCCATCTCGGCGGAAGAACAACCTTCTTAAAGTTGTCCACTTTCCCCGGTAACGGCCCATCTACAAAAGTTCCTCTTGTCCACATTTCAAAACACCTTGCTTAACGTCGATCTGACAACAATTCTTCCTGATAAAGTCTAGGCCCAGGATGCAGTCGTCCATTATACCAGCCACGATGATATTATGCAGGTAGCACATGTTACTGAGCTTCAACTCCATCACGTTCTCTCCACGGACGGGTATAGGCTGACCAGTGGCTGTTACCAAATTAACGCGTTTTCGGTTGTATAAGTTGGGAACTGACAACTGTGCGAGAGGCTCCATTGTCTGTCGTCAGTTTACACGGCATTCTATTGATCTCTCCCTTGGTGGTTAGGCTGTTCCCAACATGGGTTTGTGAGATCGAAATCCTTGGGGCTCTTTTAACATCAGCCAGTACCAGCAGTCCTGGCTTTAACTCGTTTCCCTGCTGCTGCTGGGCGGTGCTGTTAGCCGCACTACCCTCTCGAGATCAATCACCTTCCCTTTCTATAGTTCGCTTAGGGCAGCTGGATCAAAGATGGGCCCTTTCCCCACAACCATAGCACCTAGGGCTGTATCCTTTATTGCGGTCACGAACTGTAGCTGCCGCAACTCCCCCAACGCGATGAGAACGAAGATCCTGCCGCACGACTTCCACTCCCTGTGCATTGGCCGAGGCGTCTTTAAGCGTCCTCGTGGTGCCCGAGCCTCACAGCAGCTCTGACTTCCAGGTCGCGGATGCCGTCGATGGATGTCTGCACCAGATTTCCTTCAATAAGCGAAGGTACAGACTGGTATGCTTTTCGAACCATCTTCTTTGTTTTAAGGGCCCACTGCTGCAGGTTTTCGTTGTTACGTTGCACGCGATGTTTAATCTGCGCACGAAAGACGTGTTTGTTCCAGGTGAGCGTCGCCATATTTCGCCTCCAATGCCTCAAGGAGCTGCTCGTAATTTACTTACTTACCGAGAGCTTGCAAAACAGTTAAGGCTTGGTCGCGCAGGCCTAAGGTGAGCGCAGTCATGGCTTGACTTTTATTCCAGCCGTTCGCCTCTACGACAACCCCGAACTGGATTTTGTAGACCGACCAGGAAGAAGTCTTGTCGAACGGTGGCACTTTGGATCCATGTAGCGAAGGTGTTGTAGCTACTACGGGAGTTGTGTAATTCCATCCCCAGTTTGAGATCGTCTAACGTTTTCTTCATGTTAGCCATCACGTTATGCACTTAGTTGATTCGGGTTTCAGCTTCCGACATGCGATTGTCATGTTGAGCAACACGAGCCTTCACCTACCTTATCTCTTTCCTGAAGGTGGCGTAAAGGTCCTTCATAAGGAGCATCTGCTCTTCCAACTGACGGGCCTGTTCCTCTTGTCCGATCCTCAGCTGCTCTTCTAATCGGCGGGTCTGTTTCGCCTACTGATCTTCCAACCAACGGGCTTGTTCCTCCTGTCTACGTTGCAGCTGATCTTCCAACTGACGGGCCTGTTTTTCCTGTCGACCGGCCTGTTCTTCCTGTCGGCGGGCCTGTTTCTCCTGTCGGCAGGCCTGTTACTCCTGTCGATGGGCCTGTTCCTCCCGATGTTTTTTCAATCAACGGACCTGTTTCTCCTGTCAGCGAGCCTGCTCCTACAACATCAGCATCAGAGCACCTAAGTCAGATGCTGCAGATGTACCACCCGTGCAGATAAGCAAACCTCCCGATATCATCGACACCATCTGAATGCTTGGCGGTCCACCACTATACGTTTCACTGGGAGTTTTCTTCCGTTTACGACCTCTCTGTAAAACAATTTACCACCGGCAATCTTTCCGGACCGATACGACCTGGGGTCCTTCAAGAAAAGAGTTTACTACTTTCTAAAGGGCCGGAAACGCACCTGCAATTCCCCTGGTGCTGCGATTGTTCATGGGTTGCAGTAGTAACTTAACATCAGGTGAACCAAATCGTCTCTGGTCCGTCTCCTGCTGGCGTTGACTTTGGGTAGGGATACCTTCCGTGTCGTCCTTAGCTAAAATCGGGGTTCTACTAACTAGGGTTAGGGGGGGTTAACTAGGGTTCATGAAAATAAAAACTGCCGATTGAATTATCAAAATTGACACTTTAATTACCAAATACCAATTAAAACTTAAAACACACTAATAATTAATCACACTTTACACTATAGTTCACTTTATTTCGCCCCAAAGTCTACGCTCGATTCGCCAATTCAATACTAAATGGCGCTAGTGCCATATAACGGCGCCTCTACACGTTGGCCAACACAGTGGCATTCTCCACTGTGTTGGCCAACGTGTAGTGGCCAATAGCATTGGCGAACGTGTAGACGGGGTGTTTGGGCTTCATTGGTATGTATTGGAAGATGGCCCGCAAGTTGGCGCGAGATCCGTGTGGTGTCGGTTTTTTACAAAAGATCAAAGGATTGTTGGCAGAGTTTGGTCGCCGCGTCCACACGTTGGCCACGAGTTTAGTTTGCTACAAGCTCCCAGAGTGATTACACGCATCTGATTAAAATTTTATATTCACGCTTTGTAGGGTGGATGACCCAATTACCAGCCATTTAGTGCCAATTTCAACTTTAAACATTCCTACTACTTTAATTAGCGCGATTTAATTATTTTTAACTTTAACTGTTTCCAAAACACGTTCAACTACTACAACAAGTGACAACCATCATGTTTGTGTCGGATGTAAGATTTTGTGTGATTTTATATCTAGAAACTTCTGAATTTTTTTGATTATGTCTGCCTCTTTGCACTAAGCTTGAAATAATTATAAATTTCCCTTGCCAAATCTTCACATCTTCGGGGAAGTTGTTTGCACGCACGCACAAAGATGAGCTGGTGAGATTTTAACACGAAAACGCCTGGCAAATTTTCCTTTAGCCTACTAGAAACACTGTTATTTTGTCCCATCATGACCACAAAATACCATTACTCCTAATGCATATAATGACATTACAGACTTCGGCGGCGAATCCATTCAAATTATCTAGTGGTATGTTAATTTTTGTAAATAATTTCGTACGAGTTATAACCTGTAGCGGAGCGCCTGATCCAGCGTTACCGTAGCAAGAAGTAGTGTTAATGTGCTCTCGTTTACCTCCAAAATAAATTCAAAAGTTCTTCCCAATTAAGTAAAAGGGATAAGTTCAAATATAAAACATAGTGAAGTGAACTTATAACTAATAACCTTAATAAAAACAGAAGAAGATAAAAAAAGCAACAAGGTGTGTGAACTATATTGAGAGGTTAGGTCAAGTGCACAGAGCCTTTTGGTCAAGTGATAAGTGCACCACAGACAACGAAACGCAGTGGAATATCTACCAACGTAATATCTCTAACAATCAATGCTGACAACATATAGGAATTGGGCTGCGTTCAACGTTTATTACAAAGAGTATATAATCACTACCCTTTAGAGGCGGGACTTAGTAAAAACATTACGTTTAACACTAAACAACTATGGGTAACATAGAAATATTCTTTGAACGAATGAAAAATGAAATGGCAAAACAAACAGAAGATATAATTTCGAAACTAGACGAAAAGTTGGCTCCTCTCACACGCGAAGTCGAAGAATTAAGGTTGGAAAACCAAGAATTGAAAGAAAAAATAAAATTAATAGAAAGAAGCAGACGAAACAATAATATTATTATATACGGACTCAAAGAAACAGAAGAGACCAAGCTGGAACTAATGGAATTGACAGTCAAAAAAATAGGTACTGATTTAAAAATTTCCCTTGAGAACAACGATATTAATGAGATACGCCGAATCGGCAAAAAAGTCAATAGCAATGGAAGGGGAAGACCAGTACTTATGTCATTGGTGAATGCCTGGAAAAAGGTAGAAATAATGAGAAACAAGAAGAAATTTAAAAATGTATATGTTTCTGAAGACTATCCTAAAGAAGTTCAAGAAAAAGGGAAAGAATTAAGAGGAAAACTGATAGAGGAAAGAAAAAAGGGAAACTTTGCGATAATAGATTATGATAAACTGACCATTAAAGAAAAAATACTAAGCAACGAGAAGCGTAAACGGGATTTATCGACATCACCTGCAAATACACAACAGCCTCGAAAACAGTACGCACCATCAAGGACGAATAGGGCAAATGCTTTCGACATTATGAGAGGAAGAAGTAGTTCCCTTTCCTGTCCTTCTAAACCTAACGAGCAGACGCAATGACATAAAAACATCAGCTGCCGGAACAAAACATCAATTAAACTAAAATTAAATAACAATAACAATGAAGTATTCCCCAAGCCGACTGGTCCTCGTGGGGAATTAGATCACCACCCTCCATTGAAGAATTGCAAGAGTAATAGTAAAGATTGTAATAAACATGGTAATAAACACAAAAATGTTAGATATGAAAAGACAAGTTGAAAACTCCACTTTAAAAATAGGTACATTTAATGTAAGATCCCTTTCATCAATTGAACGATACTTACAACTTACTTATGCACTAGAAAAAATCGATTTCGATATACTGGGTTTATCCGAAGTAAAGAAAACTGGTTACAGCATTGAAGAATATCGAGAGTACATCCTATGTTACATTGGGCAAACAAAAGGCTTACATGGGGTAGGATTCCTGGTAAAGAAAAAACATAAACATATGATATCCAATTTCACAGGGATCTCTGAAAGGGTTGCTCTACTACAACTAGTAACCGAGGAATTTAATATATCTATAATCCAGGCATATGCACCAACAGAGGCATCGCAAGAAGAAGATATCGAGAATTTTTACAGCGATATGGTAAAAGCACACTCTTTAGCAGACAATATAATAATAATTATGGGTGACTTTAACGCTAAAATAGGGTGGCCCAAGAAAGAAGAATGCTTGTGTATGGGAAACTACGGGTACGGAGAACGTAATGAAAGAGGCGAAAGACTAATAAATTTTGCTCTCGAACACAATTTGTCAATTATGAACACATTTTTCAAGAAAAAAGCCAAAAGAAGATGGACCTGGACGTCACCTAATCAGAAGATCAAAAATGAAATCGATTTTATTTTAACTAATAAACCTAACAAGGTAAGAAACATTGAAGTTCTAAACCAAGTCAAATTTGCTTCGGACCACAGATTACTACGTGCAACGTTTCATATATACCAAACAAAAAAAGCAGAAAAAACATTTCAAACTTCAATAAAAAACCCAACAACAGATTACGAAATTAAAAAATACACTGAAAGCCTTTAAATCCAATCTCGAAGATAATGTAACTACTACACCTGAGAATGTTCAAACCTTCTATGACTTACTTGAAGAAAATATAATATCCAGCTTAAAGAATAATAAAGACACCCAAAAGACACGACATTCAATACTTAGCGAACAAACAAAACTACTAATTAAAAAACGCACAGAATTAATAAACACAAAGAAGAAAAACAAAGAAAAGAAAAATGAACTTACCAAACTCTTCAAACTCACTAATAAATCCATAAAACTCGACTACTTTAAGCATAGAGAAATGATAATAACAAAAAATATAAAAAGTTTTAGAAGCACTAAGAGAGCCTTCAAGGAACTAACTCTTCAAAAGAAATGGATACAAAAACTTGAAAACAATTCTGAAGAGACTAAGTCAAGAAAAGATGTGATAGGCCACGCCACAAAATTTTATAAACAACTATACAAAAAGAAGGAAGACGAAAGTACATTGGAAGAAGAAATTGATAATAAATCTGGAGTGAATATAGTTAAACCAATAAAAGAAGAAGAAATACTCTGGCATATAAAAACACTAAAAAATGAAAAGAATCCAGGGCCCGATGGGTTAACAAACGAAGCCCTTAAATTAGGTGCCATCTTACTTGGATACTTAAACTCTTTAATATGATATTAGACACAGAAATGGTACCAAAGTAATGGTGTACATCTGACATTATATTAATTTATAAAAAAGGAAACCTTTTAGATATCGGAAACTACAGACCCATAAGTCTACTGACAAGTATGTACAAGCTCTTTACATCTATCATATTAAAACGAATCACAAAAGAAATTGACGCTACTCAGGCAATAGAACAAGCAGGTTTCCGCTCAGGATTCAGCACAATTGACCACATACACACTGTAGAACAACTAATAGAAAAATTCAATGAATATAATAAATCTCTTTATATCGGTTTTATAGACTACAGCAAAGCCTTTGACAGTATCAACCATGGTTTCATCTGGAATGCATTAAAAACGTCAAATGTAAACGATAAATACATAAACATCATAAAATATATATACCTAAATAGTACAAGCAGGGTTAAACTTGAAAGGAGAGGTGACCAAATAAAAATAGAAAGAGAAGTCAGGCAAGGCGATCCTTTGTCGCCGAAACTTTTCATCGCAGTGTTGGAAAATATATTTAAAAAGTTAAATTGGACAAAATATGGCATTAATATTAATGGCTGTCGTTCAAATCATCTTAGGTTTGCAGATGACATAGTCATATTTTCTGAAACTGCTAAACAACTTAACGGGTGACAACGCATCTGCATTTTGATTCGTAATCGAGAATAGATATAGATGTCTGTGGGCCACAGCAACCACTTACCAGCAGGTGAACTGTGTGCTCGTTTGTCACCCTATTCTATATAAAAAAGCGTCGATTTCTTATTATTATTTATTATATTAATTTAATCGTGCAAGTTTTCGAATCATCATCATCATTACAGCTCTTCACAAGTCCACTACTGAACATCCTCCTCCAAGGAATGCCGCAAAGCATGGTCCTGAGCCACTTTCCTTGTCATGAGTTTTTAATTTATGTTCTAAGTTATAATTAGTACCTATTATTAAGTCAGTGTTAATTATATTTATTGCTATTGTTTTTGTCTTTCTCAAAATATACTTAAATTACCAAATAAATTATAAGGTGTATTTTATATACATCAAATGTCTAATAGAAAAGCAAGTACATGTTTTGTTAAACTTTAAAAACAAAACCCAATTTTAAAACATAGAATAATCGATTATAACTCCTTTAACTTTAAAATAAGTTAAGTTCTAATTAATGGTATTTATTCCAGTTTCTGATGTATGTAAAGAATAAATAAAGCTAATCGTATATCGTATATCTATTTACAGCCCCATTAATATTCACTATTCTTTTATAATTATTTGGAAAACACTTGGATTTTCTCCTGTATCGCGGAGGCAACTTACAAACATAAATTGCACAAGGACACACATCCAGACCCGAAAAAATTATTTGTAGGATATACAAATACATGTTCCGTGCGGGATTCAAACCCGCGACCCCTGGCACAGCCACTCATTGCCAAGCCACTGCGCCACGGAGCCGTCGGCTAAAATAAAATAAATACGTCCGCACATTGGCCCGAACCGAAGTAAACTTTTCAGTTTATACAAAGGTACTCTGTGAGTAAACTGAACGACCTTCCAACGTGTGGACGCCGTCACCAACTCTCGGCCAATATATTCGCCACTACATTCGCCACTGTGTTGGCCAACGTGTAGAGGCGACATAACAGGCATCAATAATGGCGCGCAGCAATACTACTATATATAATAAGGTTTATATAACATTTCGCAACACCACAGTATCCGGGTATAAAATTACGTTTCTCATTTAGCAAAACTGGTAACAAAACCACAAATTCGAAATTACTAATCGCTCATTGTTGCTAACAAAACTGTTTAATATTGACAATATTTAATATACAGTTCATCGATTATTCCCACTGAGTAAATCAATATTTTAGTGTTGAAAATGAAGTGTTTGAATTTCATTAAAACAGACACGCTTGTTTAGTTATGTCGTAGACGTATGTTTGTTTTCGTTTTCTACTGTGTTTGCTTATCATTACCTAACTTTATTTCTTACCGTTAAATATCATGCAGTTACTAACACCACAACGTCAACGTTATAATACATTTAAGTTCACCAATATACTTTGTCTTTCCATCCGATTACAATCTGGGTGTTTCCAATGTAAACGGGCTTTATTACGCAAAGGTATAGCAATTCAAGATTATATACGTGCATAAATAGAATAATAACTACTATCCGTCCGATTTGTATCCGTAGTGAAGTAAAAAATTGCCATTACTGCAGCTTCTGCATTTAGTTCAACCGATTTTCTCTACCAAAATGAACGAAACTTTTAAAGCGCGCTCGCTTTTTAATTGCTATTTAGTAAATGAAATAGAACTCAGTCACCAGTATGATCCGATATGGAGAAACCATGCGATCAGTTGCAAAGTTCTCTTAATACTTCAGCAGATGTATCATTTCAAGTAAGTGAAAATTAAGTAAGCTTTTGTAAATAAATAGTGATGACAATTAAAGATAGCCATGGTATAATAACTGTAGTGTTTTCATTAATTTAACACCCTTGTATTAATTTGACATGTTTGTATGTGTAGTAAGTCTGTATGTATGTATGTATGTATTGAGGTTCCGGGCTCGAATTCTGGGTCAGGCCAAACAAAATCAGTTATTGAATTTTCCATCAAGAAATTATCAGTAGCTGCCTAGAGTCAGGAAGCTGGCGGTATCTCATCCCAGTGCCTCGGAAAACAAAGTTGGTCCTGTGCCTGATCTCTCTCCTGTTGTGTCGGTTTACGGTTCCATCGGCCTATGAGAGTGAGGAATAGAGAGTGCACCTGTGCTTGCGCATTCACTTGGGCACTTTAATCCTACCCTGCGCTGATGGCTAGTTTCAGTTGAGACAGTCCGCCGTGGCCGAAGTTCGGTCCGGAGGACGTTAAAATGTGAGTCTTAAGATCTTTCTGGCATTTCAAAATGACGCCTGTTACAATACTCACGGGACGAATTGGGGTTTTTTTCGTACACTGCCACCACACAACCAATCAAAGTCTACCGCGGAAAGCAACCAGGCAATCTATAGTTTTGTTTGATCCACTCTTAGCAACAAGCGCCAACCCGCTTGCTTTGCTAAGCGTGGCATCAAAGCAAGTTTTTGCTTTCTAGTTGTTATTGAGAAGAGCATCTTTATATCTTGTGGTTTGTTTCTCTTTGTCACCTTTTTCGACACCCACAGGATGAAAAGGAGTAGTAGATTTTCTTACATCGACATTACACTATTTGCAGTTATTGACTTGTTTTGTTTCATGTTCAGGTTTTATATAATGTTAATTCCTTTTAGTATTTCTTTCATTACTTCGGAACCGGACACCAGTGTGACAAGCAACAAGGAAAAGACTATTTATTTTGGTCATAATTATTCTTTCGACTTATGCGTTCAGCCGTCGCCTATCACAACTGACCTGTTAAATGACTTCAACCCTGTGGAAGCGATGTTTGTTTGGAGGTAGTATAAGTTTAAGTTTAAGTGCCGTGTAGTGGCGGTTGAGAATATCCACTACCCCATATCTTCCCGTGGGTGTCGTAAGAGGCGACAGAGGGACACAGAAAGGAGATGGGCAGCAGCATATTCCTAATAACAACAATAACATAATAAAAAACTGCGGTTGCCAACCCGCAATATCCCTCCATGAGCAACGACGTACACAAAGGGCCCCCAGTTCCCGCCGGCCCCGATATTCCTGGCCACGGTGGCGATCATGGTAACGGCGGGACAGGGGGTGCTAAGAATCTCCGGTGGAGGTTCGGTTATCACCTAAGACGACTCGACTTGGCAACGTATAACGCACGCACCCTGAGGACTGACGAGAAGATACTGGAGCTGGAAGAAGAGGTAGACAAGTTGCGCTGGCATATTATTGGATTATCTGAGGTCCGAAGAGAGGGGGAGTACACGGTAATCATCGAGTCCGGTAATTTGTTCTATCACAGGGAGGGCGACCATCTGTCCCAAGGAGGTGTCGGATTTATCGTCCACAAGTCTCTCGTCAACAACGTTGTAAAGATTGGAAGTTTGTCGACGAGGGTCGCGTACCTGATACTCAGAATCACCAAACGGTATTCGCTGAAGGTCACACAGGTCTACGCACCAACCTCGGCACATCCCGATGAAGAGGTGGAGGAAATGTATGAGGATATTTCCAGAGCCATGCATTCCTCCAAAACCCACTACACGGTGTTGATGGGAGACTTCAACGCAAAACTAGGCACAAGAGAAGGCGGTGGAAGTTAGGGAATGGGCAATGGAACCGAAGGGGCCAGCAGCTGGCCGACTTTATGGAGAAAGAGTGGAATCTTTATGATGAACTTTTTCTTCCAGAAGCAGCTCCACAGGAAAGTGGACCTGGTCGAGCCCCGACGGTTCGACAAAAAATGAGATTGACTTCATTATGACGACCAGACGCCAACTGAGTGATGTTAGTGATCGCAGGTGAAAACCGGCAGCAATCACCGAATGGTTAGAGGCATACTGAACCTAAACGTGAAGTTGGAGAGGTCTCGTCTAATGAAGTCAACGCTCCGTCCCCCTCGTGCTCTAATCCAGAATCCCGAAACCTTTCAGCTCGAGTTACGTAACCGCTTTCAGTGCCTAGAAGATTGCAATGCAGTGGACGATGTGAATGACAAGCTCGTGGAAACTGTCCATGCGGTCGGAGCTAAGTTCTGCGAGAACCGCCGCAGAAGAACACAAAAACTCTCCGATCACACTCTTAATCTCACGGCTGTTAGATGGGAGATGAGGCTGCAATCGTCAACAGATTTGACAGCATACAGGCAACTGAACATACAGATCTCCAAATGCGTGCGGCGAGACTTATGCAACTTTAATACTGCTCGTATTAAAGAAGCGATCGAGCGGAACCAGGGCTCCAAAGTGTTTGCCAGAGATCTGTCTGCCAGAAAGAGCCAACTGTCAAAGCTGAAGACCGAGTGTGGCAGCATCGTTTCCGGGACACCTGAGATTTTGAGTGAGATTGAGAGGTTCTATAGGCAGCTGTACACATCATCGTTGGAGCCACACGCAAGTGTGAGTAACGATCCAAGAGTAAGTCTTATCCGACACTATTCTTATGATATCCCGGACGTCAGCCTGAGCGAGATTAGAATGGCTCTCCAGCAACTTAAAAACGGCAGGGCCCCAGGCGAGGATGTTATTACAGCGGAGCTTCTGAAAGCGGGTGGAACACCCATACTTGAAGTCCTTCAGAACCTCTTCAATTCCGTCCTCCATAGTGGCACTACTCAGGAGGCGTGGAGCAGAAGTACGGTGGTCTTGTTCTTTAAGAAAGGCGACAACGCTATCTTGAAGAACTACAGACCGATTTCCCTTCTGAGCCGCGTCTACGTGCTGTTTTCGAGAGTCATTACGAATCGTCTCGCACGCAGACTCGACGACTTCTAGCCTCCCGAACAAGCTGGTTTCCGAAAAGGCTTCAGTACCATAGACCTGGCGTATGTGAACTATGAGAAAGCCTTTGATTCCGTCGAAATTTGGGCGGTGCTACAGTCTCTTGCGATGCCAAGTTAACTGTCGGTATATCGAAGTGCTGAAATGTTTGTATAGTAGGGCTACGATGGTTATCCGAGTACAGAACCAGAGTTCGAAACCTATCCAACTGCAGAGAGGTATAAGACAGGGTGACGTTATATCCCTGAAACTCTTCACCGTTGCGTTGGAAGACGTTTTCAAGCTACTGGACTGGAAAGGATACGGTATTAACATCAATGGCGAGTACATCACTCACCTTCGATTTGCCGACGATATAGTCCTTATGGCAGAATCGCTGGAGGACCTTAGCACTATGCTCAATGACCTCAATGGTGTCTCCCAACGGATAGGTCTTAAGATGAATATGGAAGTGTTTAATGTCCATGTCACACCTATGCCGGTAGTTGTTGACACCTGGGACAAATAGTCCGACTAGGTAAGTCCAACTTCGACAGAGAGGTCAATCGACGGATTCAACTCGGCTGGGCAGCGTTCGGGAAATTACGAGACATCTTCTCGTCAGGTATACCTAAATCTCTGAAAACTAAAGTGTACAACCAGTGCGTGTTGCCAGTGATGACTTACGGATCTGAGACGTGGTCCTTCACTGCTGGCCGTATGTGGACGCTCAAGGTCGCTCAGCGAGCTATGGAGAGGGCTATGCTCGGAGTTTCTCTGCGTGATAGACTCAGAAATGAGGATATCCGCAGTAAAACCAGAGTGACCGATATAGCCCAACGGATTAGTAAGCTGGAGTGGCAATGGGCCGGCCATATAGCTCGAAGAACCGATAACTGATGGGGAAGAAAGGTTCTCGAGTGGCAGCCTCGTACCGGTAGGCGTAGTTTAGGGCGACCCCCCTACTAGATGGAGTGACGACGTGGTAAGGCGTGCAGGAGGTCGATGGATGCAGGTGGCTCAGAACCGTGCTTTGTGGCGTTACTTGGGGGAGGCCTACGTTCAGCAGTAGACTTGTGAAGAGCTGTAATGATGATGATGATGAGTATAAGTTTGGGTAAAGCCAACAGTTAGAAAAGTAATTTGTATGGTGACTATGAATGATCGACAACTGCTGGACGAAAAAGTTTCTCGAACGTTCTCTTCGACGATGTGTAGGGCAGCACCCAACTAGATGGGGTGACTTCAATATGTAGGAAATCGTTGCATGCATCCATGCATTTGGCTCATGACCGTGATTTGAAGCATTCCTTTAAGGTACGTATGCTTATCAATGGACTTGTGATGCTGATAATGATGATCATATTGGTGCCATTTTAGTATAAATTCGGTTTTTATTTAATGTATTACTATTTCATTGTTACAATATTTTTGTACCTACATGACACTACATGACACTCGAAGTTACTTTTTTACTGATTCAAGGTTTCCAAATGCGCTTAAATATTAGCTGTCGCATTCGTTAATTTTTTGTTGTTTGACTGCTAAATATCTTACAAGATAGAAAATTAAACACACAGTATCTTGATTTAGATACAGAACGCGTTTGCACGCACGCACTCACGTATGCACTCACAAGGAGGTGTTAAGAACATGCCTATATCCTATATCTTTAAACGAGCAATTTATATATATATATATATATATATATATATATATATATATATAATCGGAATCTCGGAAACGGCTCCAACGATTTTCATAAAATTTAGTGTCCAGAGGGTTTCGGGGGCAATAAATTTTTATGATTCATTTTTAGAAAATGTCGTTTTGTCCGTGTTTTCAGGCAATGAAAAACTGCTACAATATAAGGAGGTACATTTTAAGACTGTATTAACGATCGTAATAGCTCAGGTGGATTTCGGCCCGTCGCGAAATAGTAGTTCCCTTGTTCGCGTCCTGTCTTGGGTCTGACTTTTTTCCCTTTTTTTTCAAGTCCCCTTCTTTTGTGGGAAAATCTATTATTTCGAGGCCTTTATTTGTATTTTTTTTTCAAAAATACGAAAATTTTATTGCACTCATGATTTTTTATTTTAATAACCAGTTCAGTTTTTTTGTATTATGTCGGTAAGATCAAAAATATCCTTCATATTAATCAGTATGTAATTTTTATCTAAATATAATTTCCAAAACACACGATTTCCAAAAAAAAAAAAAAATACCGAGCAATGCTCGGTCATCAGGTACTATGATATTATTTTAGTAATTTTTGATGTAGTTTTCGTATTATTGTAAACAGATCTGTTTACAATAATACGAAAACTACAACTTTTACGTTAGTATAATAAATTATTTTTATAATTTCAGATTCGGCTATATTCTTCGGCGCAGATACAATGGAGTAATGCGTCCTTATTACAGACTACCATTTACAAAAGACGTATGGTGTTGCTTATATTCCATGGTTATTTTGGCAACATTCATTTTTTATGTAACTAGACGATGGGAGAGAAGTATTGTTGGTTATTTAGAATGCAGTTTTATTTACGAATTTTATGCCGCTATAGGCGTAGTTTGTCAGCATAGTAAGTATAACATCGATGTGTAAATATGTTTTTGAAATAACTAGAGTTTTTTTTAAATTAAATTTAAATAAGCTACGGCTAGAAAAAGTAAAGTTCGGGTACACATTGGTTTAGCTGGCTACTGTTAAGTGAAACCGATTGCGCTTGGTTAAATTTAGATGCGCATTTTTTTACAGAGCCTACGTTACTTTATGCCAGATTTTTTGCTTCACCTATTGATACATGCTATAACCAAACGTGAACAAGCAAGGTGACAAACGGCTTTTGTATTTTTGACAAAGTTGTAAAGAGTTCTAGTTTTTGTATTCATCATCATAAAATGTCTGAGTACGCGAGCAACTCGAGTGTGAATTCAAGGTCACAATTTAAATTGTTAAGGCAGTGAATTTACCTATAACTTGCTGTGAAGCAACATACCGTAAGCAAACCTATATGTCTAAGAAACTAAAATATTGCAAGATTACTAAAGGTCCAGTCCTGTGTTTCCACTGTCCAGACCATGTACAGTCCCGTATTATGTTATGTGGTATATAAATAATTTGATAAAGATTCAAATTTGAAACAGTTAAGTCGCTATTACCAGTTACTTTAACTGCACTAATACCCTGAGATATATAAATGATCAAGTTATGACGGAAAATGCATTAAAATGTTGAAACTAAATTCCATTGATTCATATATGGTTAAAGATATTTTAATCTCAAAAGAAATATACATTTCACTTAATGAGAAGTTACAATATTCAAGTTATAAATGGGTTATGAGCATACAGATAGCAAATATATATATATATATATATATATATATATATATATATATATATATATATATATTAACATTAAAAAGTGAGGAAAGAGTTTCGTGACATACAACTTCTTACTAGTTTAGGCATACAACTTAATACTTCATATAGAGTGCAGCATTAGCTTTTTTATCTATTATAAGCCAGTGCTCGAGTACTTTCCCACTTGGTGGATGATGCAACCTAAGGTGGTAAAAAGCACTGACTTGTTTTAATAAAAGCCTATTCACTCTTGTCTGGAATATACCCACATTGTAATCGGATGGACAGACAGATGCTGACAAATTATTTCTGTTTGTCCCATGGTGAAAACTAGAAGCAGAATTCAGTTATGGAACTTCGTAGTAGCTCAGATGGTTAACGCTCGCTGTAAATATAACAGAAGGTCAACTTGCACAAACCTTGTAACTTTTACAGAGTCTTTGGTAAAAGCAATAGATGCAGGTGGACAATGTGATGTAATATACACAGATTTAATTAAAGCTTTTGATAGAGTTCCGCATAAAGTCCTAAACTACAAATTAGCCGTTTATGGGATTGCCGGGTCATTATAAATGGATTTCAATCTGATAATCGTATCATTTGCTCTGATGTACCACAGGGCTCAAATTTAGGACCAATATTATTTAACCTGTTTATATATGACATTTCTAGTTGCTTTAAATTTTCGGAACCCTACATGTATGCGGAGGATTTAAAGTTTGGAAGAATAATCGAATCTTTAGAAGACTCAGTATTGTTACAGACAGATTCAAATAGACTTGTAAATTGGTGTAATCTTAACGGCATGAATCTTAGATATTCTAAATGTTCACATGCTAAATTTACAAGAAATATTAAGTTGATCAATATTTATTACTTCAAAGGGAATAACAAAATATAAGAAGTAGAAGTGATAAGGGATCTTGGTGTATATTTGACAAGAAACTAACTTTTTTTACCTCATATTGATAGTATTATAAATAGATCTCCCAAAATTTTAGGGGTTGTCATAAGAAATGGTAGGTCATTTAAAAACTCGAAAACAAAAAAAATATTATACACTATCCTTGTAAGGAGTAAAATGGAGTACTGCAGTGTTGTCTGGCGTCCACACTATTCGTTGCGATTGGAGAGAGTTCAAAGACGCTTTTTGTGGCATTTACATATTCTGTTGGAAAAGCATGAAAATATCATCCTATTCAGATAGAATTCAATATTTTAATATGCTACCCTTATCGATACGTCTAAAATTAATAGATATTATGTTTTTATACAAGGTGCTTAGAAATGAAGTAGATTGTCCACAGCTTCTCGCCCAATTTAAATTTCGCACTCTAATAAGAATTCCACGCAAACCAATTCCACTTCTTTACCCACCACGTCGTAGAACTGTTCTCAGTGCGCATTCGCCAGTCGCAAGGTTTTGTAAAGTCTTTAATGTATGTAGTGATGTCGTTGATGTTAATTTTGAATACATATGTCAGTTTCATAAGAATTTATTTAAGTTCTTCAAACATTGTCAAAGCACAAATCCTGTACTAAATTATTAATAATTAGTGTAAAACACACACACACACACACACACACACACACACACACACACACACACACACACACACACACATACACACATACACGCACGTGTGCGCGTACGCACTCATACAATATCAAATTATTTAAAATAAGATTTAAATAATTTGATATTGTGTGCTAAGAACTTACATTTTAATACTATTTAGATAAATAGTACTAAAATGTAAATTGATAGCATGTTATGATTACCTTTAAGTGATTGTACATTTAGAAATAACGAAACCGTGAATTTTAATTAACGACGTAATAATGTATCAATCGTTGGTAATCCTAATAAAGAGAGAAAAAAAAGAACGCGAGTAACCCAGGTTCGATCCCCGCTGGCACCAATGAAATTGTTAACGCAATTTTAAGTGCTGATTTACCACACGCTCGGCGGTGAAGGAAAACATCGTGAGGAAACCTGCATGTCTGAGGAATAAGAAAAAAAATATTTCGAAGACATGTGAAGTTCGCCAACACGCATTGGGGCTACGCGGCGGACACTTCCCCGCCCTTCAACCCTCCCAGAAATGAAAGGAGGCCTGTGCCCAGCAGTGGGACGTATATACGCTGTAACTTTACTTTTTACTTTAGATAAAACCACAGAAATCGTAATATTAAAACAATGGATGTCGCATAGATGCATGACCTTGTCGCCGCTCCCAACCCATATAGGGTTGACGATTATATAATTCATCATAATTCATCATTTTGTGATTTAGTTGTGCGGGGAATGCGTACGTGAATTTTTGTTATTATAAATTAATAATGGTGCACTGCAGCATTATCAGTTGTAAAAACTCATCAAGGACATGTAATTAAACTAATATAGGCATAAAATTTCATCAATAAGTTGATTATTTACTAAATTATCAGTTTTAATTAATAGACGAATACTTTACTATGACATTTACTTTGCAAACTCATTTATTAATTTTCGTATTGTACAATTATCATTGCTGCTTTTGTTCTACTATAATACGCGATACACGCGACGTTGACAAACTCGCCAAGCAATGTAATGTGAAACATTGGATATCATTGTGCATTGTGTATGTTTATAATACGGTAAGATGTAGCGACATCGGTTTTGGAATAATCAAGCGCTAATTCATTTCTATTGTCTTATTGTACGATATCTGTGGATAAAAAGAACCATCGCATTAAATAATTTTAGCATCTATAGACTGTTTAAAAATCTACGTACGACATTTTGCTCTTTCTGTTGAGCCTTTTTCAGGTTTACCGACATCATCAATTCTCTGGTCACGTCGAATGGCTTATTTCTTCTTTGTTGGTTTCGCCTACTTGACTCATTCATTTTATACATCTAACTTACTGTCACACATCGTAACTGATAAAAACGGAATAATGGATTTAAAATCTTTGATCGAGAGTGATTATGAACTAAATATAGTGGAGAATATGAAAATGTTTGCAGAGAAAAGAGTAAGTAAAAGAAACGCTTGTTCAAATATTTCCGTATATGTATTTGATTTTTATACATAACAAACATGAACATGGTCAGCATTATAATAAAAACTAAATTTCCTTACAGGCAAACACTTTTGAAAGGAAAATGAATTCGATAGAAAATCTGTCGCGTACCAAAGTAATTAATATATTTGACGGGTTGGAAGCAGTCAGAACCACAAAAACTGCGTTATTATGTGATTATCCAGGAGCATACTCCATAATTGCAAGAAGTAAGTGTCGATGATTTCAAAAATTATGTCGAAACATTTTTATAATATTAAGGAAGATAAACCAGTACATAGTCCACACAATGGTAAGTGGATGATGTGGCCCATAGATACCCTAAATTTATCTATCATCTATCACGAATCAAAATGCAAATGCGTTGATACTCGATAAGGGGGTTTTTGGTTCTCATAATGCTCCTATTTTATACTGGTGCTCTGTACGAGCGCGGTGTATTTTCGGCATGGCTCTACCGCGTAAATTTCCATATTTCTGGATTTTTTTTAATTTATTCCTGTGATCTGATGCTAAAAGGGTCAAAGTCAGTTTTTTTAAGAAATGAGATTTTAAAGCCATATATTGAATAATTTGAAAACTGTTTGTGCATTATTTTTATATTTTCCCCATTATTTTGCATAGTACCCTTTGAAATGCTTAATAAACGTACGCCCTTTTAGCACAAACATTACCTAAAAAAACTTATTTTGGCTCTTTTTGCACCAGGTCACAGATTTATAATTGTAATAATTGCAATAGTATATATTCTTTGCTTATGAACTAATGTTTATGAACTGTGTTCAAGAACTTAATTAATATTTTTTTAAGCTTTCGAAAATGAAGAAATTTGTGAAATGAAAGAAGTAGATGTCTTTTCTAATATTAAGATGTATTTCTTCGCTGCAAAGAAATTTCATTATATAGAGAAGTTAAAGATTGGGTTAGTAAATTTTCATATCAAATCAAATAGAACGAATATATAATATTAAATTTAGGATGTTAAGAAAATGCATCACTCCATTTCGCCCTGTGTGTGGATTTCATATGAGTCAATTATAGAAAATACTAGAAAAATCTCAGGAAATTCGAAAGTTGACTAATAAACATTATATTTACAATAGACTTAAATTACCCAGACCATTGGCAGCCAGCAGCAGGTGCAAGACGCCTGACAGTATCGCTAATCTGTCTGCCAAAAGTGACAATTCAGAGAAATCCTTCTTACCCAGACTTGAGAGAGATTTACTAAGACCCATGGCTTGCAGTGAACTTTTTTGAGTCGACAAAGAAATATCTTTTATAAACAAAAGGCTATTAAATCGCACCTTAAGTTCATGGATATAGATCTCTTTTTCTGTTTTAAGTAGTTCGTGTGGGTAAATTCAAATCTCTTACATATCGTGTCGCTAATCGGCATAGCTCTCATTGCTGTGATCTGGCTATGAAAGGTATGTATAATAGTAAAGGAGGTTTTTCTTTGTCTTTGCCAATACGCTGCAGTAGATACTTACTGGCAGGTCTGTTAACGTTTTATTTAAAAAAAATTCTGAGCTTTCATGAAAACCTAAACCAATTCACGCTATGAATTAAATTAAAAGTTTATCTTCAACCAAAACTGTTAATTTACTGTTAAAATAAAGTTTTAATTTAATTCATAATATAACTTGGGTTTGGGCTTTACGAAAAACTAACTTTTTACACAAAAAAGTTAAAACAGGGTTTTAAATTTACGGCAAAAATAATTTCTATTGATGATGGAGTTTTAAAGTAGCATGATGTAAAATGTTATTATTAATGTAAACTCAGATTAAAATATGTAACTAATGGCCGATTTTTCTATCATCAGAAAATAGCTATTCATTATAGTTTAAAATTCAACATAAACAAATTAAAAATTACAGCTTTATGAATAAAATAGTTCAATTGTTTGGTTATTATATTATTCAGTCGGACTGTATTTTATTTAATAGTAAAATTTTACAATTGATAAATCAATTCCAAGACAATTAAATGTAGTTCGCTTATAAAATAAGGTTCTTAATTTCATAGAGTAACTTTTAAATGTTTTCTTTCGTTTTTATATCTTAGACAAGTTATTGTTTGTTTTCCAGAACTCTACGCATGAAAGAATCTGGTATCATGAAACGCATAATAGCTAAGAATGACTATACTCCCTTGAGCTGCACCATCAACGCTTTCCACAAAATTGCCCAATTTGATCATATTCTAAGTCCTTTAATTATAATGTTGGTTGCTTATGTTTTGGTCTGCGCAATTCTAGTAGCAGAAAGAATACATAATGGACGGAATAAAGTATGGCCTTATACTGAATAACGGTATGTAGGTACATATATTACTATATTGACGACAATACACGATTGATGACAACGTTTTCCAGGTGGATTAAAATATATTTGTTGCAATGTAATTAAAATGGACATCAAATGTTGGTACACTTGAAAGTACCTACCGTAAAAAAATGATATCTATCGGAATTCGGAAATTAAGATGTTTTACCTTTATCTTTATTTATTGCGTTATTTTCTTTCATCACCACAACCTGTCAAAACTCCACTGGTGAACAAAGTCTGCCACATAGATTTCCACATGTGATGATTTAATTATATTTTTCTTTACTCCATTCAAAGTACCATAAAGTACACTGTTTTAAAAATAATCATTCGTGGAATTTCTGTATTACCATCGGATCGCTGAGAAAAACGAAACGATTTTAAATATAAAATTAAAACAACGCATTAATCAATTTGAAACTATGCTTGCAGTTAGTCACCACCGATACATTTTCTGTATTTATAAAAATAGGAACAAAAAATATATCAGTACAATATAAATATGTAGTGACCGTGGTAGCTCACGCTCGCTGTAAATATAACAGAGAACGCGAGTAACCTGGTTTAAATCCCCGCCGGCACCAATAAAATTGTTAATTGCAATTATAAGTGCTGATATACGACGTGCTCGGCGGTGAAGGAAAATATCGTGAGTGAAGAAACCTGCATGTCTGAGAAATAAGTTCGCCAACACGCATTGGGGCAGCGCGGTGGACACTTCCTTGCCCTAATACCCTCTCAGAAATGAGAGGAGGCCTGTGCCAAGCAGTGGGACGTATATAGGCTGTAACTTTAATTTTTACTTTACTATTAGAATGAGACAGTTTAATGTTAGAATGAAAAGGTGTATATGTATAGACCGGGACAGATTTAATAAGGTGTAATTGTTAGAGAGGGATAGCGGGAACCTCTTATATACTGCCCATGGTCCCGCAGAGCTCGATGCGGCGACTTGTAAGGATGATTAGCATCTTCGCAGGTCAAGAACGAACCGTATTATAAGACTGTCGAAAAATATTGTAATTTTTTGGAATTTTCTAAAATGAAATGTAATAGCTACTCGTAATTGTTTTAGTTAGATGCTGCATCGGTATAAGATGATGGAAATGTCATTTGGACTGTTTTAACAAAAAATATGGAGATAAAAATTTCGTGTCATTAAAGAGTAAAATCGACTTATAAAAAATCAAAAAAAAAAAAAAACTAAAATCATGTCCACATTATAATTTCTGAAGTTGGCACTTCAATTCGTCGTTAAACGCTTTGTATCAACTACATTGGTTTTTAAGTTTTATTTAAAGTAAAATTTCATCCTTAAAATAAATCTTCGTTTTATTAAAAATGCTGTGGCAATTTCATAATATTGTTCGTCAGTTTTTAGTTTCGTCAATGATGTGTCTCATCTTATGATGAGACTAATAAAGAGTGTATAATATAACCACTCTTTATTAGTCTCACGACCGGGTCACGAGGGCATTGTAGGCAACGAATTTGCCGACAAACTCGCACGGGAGGGCTCAAAGTGCACACAATTTGGACCCGAGCCATTTTGTGGAATCTCAAGAAGCCTAGCCCGATAGACCCTTGAAACTCTTTATCACAATAAATCACTTAAGATCTGGTCTGACACACCAGGCTTAAAACATTCTAAAACCTTAATCCGAGCTTTTGATCGTAAATTCGCTTCAGAAGCCCTGGGATTAAGTAAAAATAAATTGCGCATTCTAGCAAGAGCCCTAACTGGACACTGTTGTCTTAAAAAGCACATGTCCATCCTGGGACTAAGCAACTCAAGGATGTGTCGGTTCTGTTCCATAACGGAAGAAACACCTCTACACATCCTAACCGATTGCGGACCCTTAATGCGCAAACGTAACACTCATCTGGGACACTATCTACTCCGCCCAGAAGAAGTGAAATTGCTCAAGGCTAAGCAACTCCTTCAATTCATTGAAGACATAGGGCTTAGCAGTGAACTATAGCCATAGCAGCGATCACAATAGATCTTCTAGGTCGCAGTGATACTGGTCTCTTTACCTAGACCTGCATAGCTGCTCGCACATAATAAAAAAAAATATAACCAAAACTTTTTAAAGACTAGGCTGGACAGTTTAAAGACCGGTCCAAAAGCCTACACGAAGGTCTTCGTGTTGGAGCGCAGTATCGTACTTCGGACAAAGTTCGTTAAATTTACTCTAATTTTCTCTAATGCTGTCTTCTCACGGCGCGTGATATCACGCCGTGTGCTGTATTACACGAAGCTTCCATATGTGGTGACTATAGCAGTGCAAGAGAAAAGGTTGCTATGGTCATTTCACTTTGACTCGTACGACCGTAAAGTCCTTTCGCATGCGTAAAAAGGAGTAGTCCAATGAAACAATTTTCTAATTTTTAATTCAATATGAAAAGAACCAACTTAATGGAACTTGCGTACCTAGGTGTGTTATGGTGATGAGGCTGTGGTGATTCTAACGTGCTCCACGCCACGCCGTGAGAACGGGTAAAATCAGTTCAATCGGATCTATGGATCTGATATCTCGCACCGTGAGAAGCCAGCATAAGAATACTGCGCTATATTGTGCTCTGGTATTAACATGACATAGGTAAGCGGCAAAGTATATTTATTATAGAGCAAACAAGGTTCGGTCATTGCCGGCACCAGTTAATTGTTGATTGCATTTTAAGTGCTTATTTACCACGTGCCCACGTTTAAGGAAATCATATTAAATTCAAGTTCTGAGGACTAAATAAAATATTTCAAGGAAGTCAGTCAACAGTTTAAAAAATGAAAAAAGCCAGCATGGTGGACTAGTTGCTCCATAACCCTAGAGTTATGAGAGGAGACCCAGAAGTGGGACGTGTAAAGGCTGCAAGTTTACTACTACTTTACATAGGTGAGAATATTTAATATCGACACAATGCAATGAATAGAGAAAACAAACGTCGATCAGAAAGTAAACAGAAGCTACAAAAGTGAAGCTTGCCTTCGGAAGCATTATTTTTCCGAATTTCCTGCTTACCTTTATATTTTGTTATAAGTTTGTATGCTAATAAATGTTAAATTTGATCTAGAAATAAACAATTTTAAACTAAAACTAAAAATTTTAACGCTGGCTGCGTTTCCTCGCCGAATAGCTATACTTAGCCTTTGAACGAGAAAAGAACCAGTCCTCTTATTACCAGCAGCGACGACCAGTCGCCGATACAGTGCCTTTAGGAACTTTACCACACGTGGACCCCACGGACCGACAGTCCCTACAGCAAATGGTATAAATATGTAGTCATTTTACTTTATTATAGTTTTTTTATATTGCTTGTAATGAATACTAAATGTTAAAATAAAATATATTAATTAGATTAAATACTTATGGTTTTTATTTTAATTCAAATGACTTTTCTAGTTATCCGCTACCAGCAGCTCCTAAACCAAATGGTGCGTATGAGGCGGTACTCAAAAAGTAAGACCCAACACTGCCTGCTTTTGAATCAATGCCAATAAAAGCGACTTCGTTCTTTACACAATTCCCGTCACGAAACATTGTCCAGTTGCTGCATTTGCGAGCTGAAACAGAAACCAAAATAACATTGACTTTATTATATTTAAACGTTTTTATAGTTATAACATACCACATATTGTATAATAATTTGTAATTGTATGACGTGTAGTGGCCTTGTTAGAGAATACACAACCTTATCATCCTGTGAGTGTAGTAAGAAACTGAAAGAGGATGTGGGCAGCGGTATCTTCATAAAAGGAATTTAAAAAAATAAAAAGGTGGTTAATAACACGCCTGCTAAGAGTAACTTACGCCGCCACAACATTGCGACTTATAAATAAATATAATTTATAAAAAATATTTTTTAAATCTTTATTGCATTACCTTTGAAAAAAAAAGGATAAAAAGGGCGAACTTAATGTTTAAAAACATTCTCTGCCAATCAACATGTGTTTAATACCCATCCAACCATTGGCGAGTGCATGTTGAGATTTATACTGGCTTAATTATAAAGGTTATGCGGGGTGATCTCTTTTATTTCTAAAATCTACCACTCGGGGCCATGGATATCCGATCCCGCCTTAGGAAACCACTATATGATACGTGTATGTGATGTATTGGCATTCAAATATCCTATAACACCCTTCTAAATATTGAGTAATTTATCCTTGAATTTAAATATACTTACCAGGAAAATCATCAGGGGAGTTTATAGATTCAGCCAATATCTCCCACGCTCGAGAATGGTCACAGGTAGATAAGAAACAACCCGGTTGTGACATTCCACCATTGGGATAAAAATCTTTGTGACCTGTGAGTGAAAAAATACAAAAAATTTACGATTCGATTATTTAGTTTCGAGTAATGCGTTAACGGACAAAAAATTAACAATATTTTCGAATCGATATCCATAATAATATTCTTTTTTATTTATAGAAGAGGGAGCAAAAGAGCTAGCGGCTCCATTTGATGGTAAGTAACATCTGGAGAAGGCAAGTACATTGCTGGCTTTTTAAAAAGGTGTAGACTATGAAAACTGACTGGCGGTAGCAGATTCCACAAAGAAGTCGTGTTAGGAAGAAAAGTTCGCTTAGTGAAGGAGTGCAACATATTAAGGTGTTCTTCGGTTATATACTGACGTTTACAACTATATGCCTTATTTCGTCCTGCAGGTGTCGTAATAGTGATTGTTATGACTCCAAAAAATTTCGAAGTCTTCAATATAGACGAACAAGATATGTGAGTTCTTTAGATGTGAATAAATAAAAATTATTCTATTAATTTAGTGATAAAACTAGTTTTTGTTTAACGGCTCCGTCGTGTAGTGGCTTAGGATTGAAAAGCGGCACTAAGAGCTGAGGATTCGAATCCCGCAAGGAACTAGTATTTGTATGTCTTACAAATAATTGTTCATGTGCATTTGATGTACGTATTGCCTCTACGAGACAGGGCAAAATCCTTAAGATTAACCATTAATTGGTTTTTAGGCACTAATTAAGATAGATGATAGATTAGATGCGGGAAATAGAGTAAATGGGGCCCTGCACTCTATTGTGAAGAGTCAAAATGTGTCGAAAAAGGCACGTATGGTAATTCACAATGCTGTGTTGGTCCCTACTTTAACGTATGGTAGTGAAAGTTGGGTGTGGCAGAAGAAGCACGAGAGTAGAATGAACGCAGTAGAAATGCGGTCGTTAAGGAGTATGTTAGGGCTGAATCTTAATGACAGGGTAAGAAATTGTGTAATAAAAGAAGAGTGTGGTTTGCAAGATGATGTTGTGACCAGGATTAAGAAAGGAATGCTTCGGTGGTTTGGTCATGTGGAAAGAATGAATGAGGAAAGAGTGACAAAGAAAATTTATGTTGCAGAAGTGAATGGCAGAGTCGGAAAGGGACGTCCTAGGCGAAAATTTATCGACCAAATTGGCGATTTATTGAAAACGGGCCAAATTAGGAGAACCCTTAACCGACGAGCATGTATGCGTAGGTGTATGGATGTGAAGGAGGCGAGAGAGGTGTGTCAGGATCGTGCCAAATGGAAGTCTGTGGTCTCTGCCTACCCCTCTGGGTGACAGGCGTGAGTGTTTATGTTATGTTTATGTTTAATTAAGATTAGTGCCAGGTGTCGTAAAACAATCCATCATCCCCTTTCGTTCCGTGGATGTCGCAAGAAAATACATATATGGCAAATAAGTATTCCGGCGAAATCCCGTTTGCGCGCGACGTATTACACCCAGAAACATGATCCATGTATGAAAGTGAGGGAATAGAGAGTGCACCTGTGCTTGCGCATACACTTCGGCACTATAATCCTATAATAAAACAAAAGATGGCTAGTCTCCATTAAGGCTGGCCGCCGCGTGATCGAAATTCGGTCTGGTAGACATTATTATTATAATTATAATATGGCTGTAGCACGAATGGGTCGTCTTCACTGGGGCAGGATCACGCTCTCACAGAATACTAACGTAAAATAACAGCTTAATGGTGGTGTGTTTAGTACGGTGAGTGTGAAGTTCTTTTTTATTGAAAACGAAGCATTACATCTTGATCATCAGGGGTTTCCACACCTGATGATCAAGATGTATTGCTTCGTTGCGCGCCTGAATTTTTATTATTCATCGATGATAGACGTAGACGTAGAGGTATGAGCCATAGCAACCTTTTACTATCAGGTATGTGTGCTCGTTTGTCAATCTGACCGTTACCGTAACAGCCTATTAAAGTCCACCGCTGAACATAGGCCTCCCACGTAGATTGCCTCTGTAGTAGAATGAGTGTTGTTTTCAAGGTTTTTCATACCACTTGAAGGAAGAAATTAAGACGGACTACGACTCGGAAGAAATCACTACAGGCTTTAAACCGTTACGGCTATCACATAGATGATAGACACGGTTGACTATGAGAGCTATTACTTTGAGGTTGCGGTTTGGGAATACCACTTGAGGAAGACATTAAGATGGCTACGACTCGGAAGAGGCTTTAAATCGTTAGAGATATCATATAGATGATAGACACGGTTAACTATTCAGACCTTATAGATATCACTTTGAGGTTAGACAGATTTTGAATTAACATTAAAGCGCTGTCACTATAAAGTAAAATATTGTGTGGTACTGAGATTTAGAAGCAATCAAATAAAGATAATTAATGGTATAATTTTTATTACAAAAGGGCTCAATATTATGAGTATTACATAATGAAAAACTTGTTACAAATTATAGATGTAAAAGTACTAGAAAGTTTCATAGGGGTTTGTCCAAAAATTGTCAACATCAGAGAAGCCCACATGATTACCGGACATCAAGGTAGCAAAATATATATCAATTACTAACATACACATCCACACCATCTGGATGCTTGGCGGTCCAACACTGTACGTTTCAAAAGGAGTTTTCTTCCGCGTACAACCTCTCTGTGCAATAGTTTACCACCGGTATTTTTTCCGGACCGATACAACCTGGGGACCTTCAAGAAAAGAGCTTACTCCTTTCTCAAGGGCCGGCAACGCACCTGCAATTCCCCTGGTGTTGCGGCTGCTCGTGGGCGGCGGTAGTCACTTAATAGGGGCCCTCTTTTTAACTCTTCTATAAAAATAATACCAATAATTTAAAAATTGGGGCAGCAGACCCGGAAATTATATAACCCTGAGATTACAACTAAACTTTCTTTAGTTATCAGAAAATCCTGATTAGGGAAACAAATAAGTGCTATGAATTAACTTAACTTATGGTTTTATTAAGGTTATGACTTAATACGGTGTTTAAGGTTGTCCACAAAAAAATGGCAGACTTACAAGTAAATAGTGTGGAATGTTATTGATATTGAATATCAAAAAGGTTACAAGTTTTAATAGGTTTGAAATATAAGTAAGCAAAAAAGTAAGTAAAAAATAAGCATTTTAGGCTGTTTAGAAAAATCTGAAAGATTGAATCAACCCTATTATTCAAATTATTCCCTTGTGATATATTTGGCTCCACATGTTGCTAATGAAACCCGATTTGACAGATATGCAAAACAAAAATAGTATTGTAACAGATTGAATTACAATAAATATTTTAAATTATTAAAATATGTAATAATAAAAAGACAACAGATAGCCTGTAAAATGTTTCATGACTTAGATTATTGTCGATTTTAAAAAATTTACAAAATATAATTAAAGAACTCAGTAAAGAAGGTAAACAATAAATTATTATTATTGATATAATAAAACGAATATTATATAATAATTAATATAATAAGACGAGAAAATAATGTAGAGAAATTTCTGCTGATAGGCATTTAATAAAAAAATCTAGACCATGATTAATTAATTGCAATTAAACATAGGCACATTGTTGCATTCCAGCTGTTTTATTTAACTTAATATAACCTAAGTTACAAGAAAGAATGAAGTGTTTAGCATCATTAGGTTTTAAATATAAAGCGACAATAGCCTAATGGCAGGGCGCGGACCGCGAACTCAAAAAGGTCGTGGGTTCGAATTCGCCATTCGACTACTGGCGTGAACCACTCGTAACACAAGCAATTTAAGCTTACCACGAGTGGTTAAGGGGAATATTAGTAATCTTTATAGAATTGTTAATATTCTTTCTGTTTAAGAAAAAAAATAAAAAAAATAGAATGATGAGTTGCAAATGCATCAATGGCCTACAGCGGTACATAAAATATCAATCTGGGAAAATATAAAACTTATAAACTTCACTAATTAAAACAGTGGTAAATTAAACAATTAAAAAAGAAAATTATAAATAATTATAGAAAAATATTTTCCTATTGTAAGATATTAAAAGGTACAAGTTAAAAATAAGTAATATGTAAAGTAATAATTTAAAAAAATATATATAGAGGGATTTATTCAGTAAAATTAAGTATGGTATCATACCTACCATGTTATTATTATTATCTTCATATACTAAAACTAGGTATGGTAAATTCACAATAGAGTTATGCTGACAGATGCATACACTGATTACCAAAATATGTTAGCAACAAAAATAAAATTGTTGTAGTAAGAGGAAATTATGTAAAAATACTTAAGAACTTCATAAAAAATTTATGATATGAATAGTGACTATATATATTTGTGCATAACCCATTTTGGTTGCTATTAGTAAAATGAGGTTAATAATGTTGTGATTTAAACCTTATTATATATAATAGTGTATATATAATGTTATGTAATATATATTCGGTGGCAAATTTCTGACTTTAGATGGTAGTTTGATATTGCAAAAAATTCATTAAACGCATAAAACCGTTTGAAATATGAAATTGACACTTCTCAACTGGATGGAGAGAAGCCAATGGAATGAGACAAAATTTGGGTCTTAGTCCTTCATTGAGAGGAAATTACATAGATATTGTTCGATATGAAAGTAGAATATGCTTATAATTTTGGAAATGGTAGAAAACAATACAAAACTTTAAGCAA
This sequence comes from Parnassius apollo, assembly GCA_907164705.1. NCBI lineage: Eukaryota > Metazoa > Arthropoda > Insecta > Lepidoptera > Papilionidae > Parnassius > Parnassius apollo. The sequence goes on along the minus strand of CAJQZP010001402.1, from coordinate 7,151,189 downwards.
AACAATATGATAATTATAATGAAAAAAAAAACAGATAGTTATAATGAATAATAAACTTACTACAACTAAATAATACTTATGGTGTACAATTTTACCCAGAGTTGATAAAACCCCTGCTTCATATATTAACAAGATAGAGAGGGGTTCTATTCATTAATTATTGAGGATTCAATATTTTGAATTAAATAAAAATATGGAAATTAAACATACAATCTAAAATTGAGCCAAGTAAACAAAGAACAGTCAGAGGAAGTCTTTCAAGTCTATTCAACAAGATCATAAAGCAGTGTCAAAAGCAAAAATTTGATCAAATTAGTAACAAGAAATAATAAAATTATTTTATACTTAACAATGGGGTTCTGTAGGCATGACCCAGAAACCATGGCAGTTATATTAGATTGTGGGACGATTATTTTTTTATGTATTTCCTCTAATGTCTATGATGTCAAAATTATTGAGTCAAAAAACCATAGGTTTTTGTTTTTTTTCACATGGACAGTAAATGTGAAAAAAGGAATGATTTATTTTGAATAAGTAACAAATTATTGTTAACACTGCCTATATAATGATAATCATACTACTGTGTCATGTTACAGTCATCTCATAGTTATCTCATACTCATCATAGGTAACTATTAGTGAAGCATTTTGTAAAATATGGCACTCCAAGATTCACTCCAAAATTCATACTAAGAATTATAGTGAACTCTCATATGTCAAATATAAAATTATTAATAATAAATAATAAAATTATTAATTCTCTATCGTACCAAATTGTAGTAAATGTAATGAAATTCCTTACTGGGCTTTTGTGCCTTTTACTTAGGTTAGAGTTATAAAAATAGACTTAATAATAAGTTACTTTTAGATTATTTAACAACAGAATATTGCAATAAATATTGAGAATACAGAAATTTACAAAAACTAGTAACAAGCTAAGCTGTGATGAGCTACAGGTTATAATATACATACATTGGCCTTCAACAAATATTACATGTATTCAGAGGGGAGCTTAGATGTATAGTTAAGATATAGATAGAATTTCACTTCAACAGGGTTTGCATGGGAAAAAATAAATGAAGAAGGGTTGAGCTTTTCTTGTGAATATTTGAATAGAAAACAGAACACACTATAGTGATAAATTTAATCTACTTAGAATAGTATTTCTTAAGTAAGTTAGTAAGTTATAAGATGTTAAATTAAAATTTATTATAAATTAAACTGGAATAAATATTCCAGATTGTTTCCTTTTTCAGTCATATTCTTCTACAGGGCCACTTTTGTTGCAATCAAGCTGGCCTTATGTGTATAAGGAAATGTTATAAAATAAAGATAATTTATTTTATGTTATTAATTTAAATATATGATATACAGACAATATCTTCAACATTTTTTATAAAGTAAGGAAAATTGCAAATTTTCCATTCATTGGTATTATAAATTCGCAACCCTGTTAGTAACCCAAGTAATCTACAATTGTTAAGAATGTCTAGGATAAGGATAGAGTATAATTAAATGGTTAAACGAACTTACCTTAAGTGAAGTTCAACCATAAATATACGAAGCTCCTTACCCTAGACGGTACTCCCGACACAACTCTCCCTGGTTTAGGGTTGTTCATCTAATTCCTTGCTTTAAACATAATGAAATTGCATTGACGGACAGATTGATACAGTGTTGCCATATATACTGCTCCTTAAATTTTTTTTAGCGAGCTTGGATAAATTGTGATGCTGGCATGAAATACGGCGTACTACAATTGTTAAGAATGTCTAGGACAAGGAGCTTCGTATAATTATGGTTGAACTTCACTTAAGGTAAGTTCGTTTAACCATTTAATAAAATAGGACAGTATTTTTTTTACAAAAGTTTCTTGCTGATTCTTTCCAGGACAGAGGTATTTTTTGCGAAACAAAGCTAAATGAAAAAAGTGACTTTCAGTAAGTATTATTTATAATCCATATTGAATAAAAAAGTTTCTGTTTCTGAACGGTCAGTACGGTACGCAGTCGCTCATGAGCCATGTCCGCGCGCCACCTGCGCTGTTTTCGTGCAACCACGGCTCGCTTACGCTCCCGCCAAAACTTGTAAAAGGTGACGCCGTAATGGCAAAGTTAAAGATGTATAGTTCTACAAGTTGTTGTATGTTAATATTAAATTGTTTTCCGTGTTTAAACTATTGTCTTTTACTGAGATTAACCGACGCCATGAGATTACCTAATTAAATTGTAAGCTAATTAGTTAAATTTCATTGATAGATTACTACAGAACAAAAATGTTAAAAAATATATCAAAAACATTAAAAGTCACAACCCTATTGCTTCAACGGAACGAAGGCAATTATGTCCTCAACTGGGCTTAGTTTCCGTACTGTACTTATTTTTATACTGTGGCCAAGCTAAGCGTTTGACTGTTGCTCTGCGGGTTTTGAATTTGATTTGATTGAACAATGGTCCCGGGTTCGATTCCCGGGTCGGGCCAAAATCAGTTATTGGATTTTTCTATATAAAAGTAAGTGGTTCGTATCGCTCCTGATTTCTCTACGGTCAATTTGGATTGCCGTCCCATCGATATATGAGAGTAAGGGAATAGAGAGTGCTCCTGTAATTGCTCACTCACTCGTGCACTATAATCCTGTCCTGCTCAGAGCTAGTCTCTGTTGACAATGCCTACGGATCACGGTATATATTTTGATTACAAAATACGATCTAGAGAACATACCCGCCGGTATTCTTTGCGAGCACTCGAAGAGCCCTTCTTTGGTCGAGTCGACCCATTCATGCCATAACTTGGCTCTACTATACTCTAAATTTTTGATATTATGTTAGTAAAAACGCCTTCAGGAAACAGGAGAAATTTATTAATTTTATACTTTATTGTAACACCTTACAACTAAGCTAAATATGGGCGGCTTTAATGGCTGTCGGGATTCTCCGCAATTGTACCCGTAGCGTGATGAGCTATTGTATCAGCTGTAAACTTGATTTATGATCTTTATAAAAATAAAAATAAAATATTAAAATATCTATGAATGTTGAAAAAGAAAAATTAAAAAAAATGTAAAAACTAAAATTCATGGTAAGGATCTCTTGATAAAAAGTTGGAGTTCATGCATGTATGAAGTACCAGAATATAACCAGCGCTTATTTACCTACAGGCTCTTTTAGTCCAAGTATACCGGCGTTAGTGTGAATGACATCTACGTGGGCTGCATTACTGCGGTCCAGGCGGTTATCGGGACTCATGTTGCTGAAGCATGGTCCAGCAGGGTCTAATGCTATAATATGTCCAATAGCTGTGCCGGTGAGATCTTGAACCCTTTTGCTAGCTACGCCAGCGATGTGTGCCCCCAAACTATGTCCTATAAGAATAATTCTATTAGCGTTCTGCCCGCCTGAAAAATACATTATATTAATTAAAAATAAAATTTAATTTATAAACTTATTGGTTTTATGTTCATAAAGGTTCGGCAGAAAATATGTAACATATTATTTTACGTATAAACCCTATACTTGTTAAAATAATCAAGAACTTCGTTAGAATATTTAAAAGTTATAAATATTGAATTGAGAATTATTATAATTAGAGAAAAGTTATAATATTTTAGCGATACTCCCCCCCCCCCAATTTCACACAAGTAATTTCTAGACCTTGACAACAGCCATACCATGCAGGTACACACTCAAATACACACAAAAAAAATCATCAAAATTGGTCTAGCCGTTTGAAACGAGTTCTGTGACAAGTACACGTACGGAAAATTATGACCTTTTTTACCGTCTGGATAAAAAATGGCGTTAAATGTGAACGGAGTAGAAGTCTATGGCTCTGATATTTTACAAAAAAGAAAATCATAAATGTTGAATTAAAGAAATAAATTAATTAAAATCTATTGAAATTCAAATCATATCCACCCTAGCCTGAAAATGCGAAATAATAAGTTCAAAGATATCTTCTTTTATTATTTTATTGCCGTTCGTAAAGTAGGGTTAGGTGGTAGGGTTGATCTAAAAAGTCATTCAGTATTTAAGAATATTTGAAAGATATTTTTTTTTCATTTATATCCATGTCAAAGCATATTTTTGAAGCAGTTGCCGTGAATGCAACGAATGTCTGAAGGATTTGGGTTTGGCATATTTTAACAATTCCGTTTGACGTCAGCGTAAGAGAACCCATTACACCACATGTCCCATGGGTAGCGTAAGAGGCGTCTAAAAAACAACCTATAGCTTTAGATAGAAGGAGGTATAAATATTTTGTTTACGTCAAAAGTAATCAAACAAACATACCGGAAATCGGCAGCAACTTCAAAGAAGCGAGGCATCGGTAAGCAATCGTCAGTCTGCTTGCCAAGCGTGATGATTTAGCCAAATCCTTCATTCAATGTGAGAGGCAAATGTTCAGCAGTGAACTGTTGCAGGCTGATGAAGGAGAAAAAAAATGATAATTCCATCATTAATCGATCACTAGAGCTTTAGTCGTTAATTAATACATCGTTCGTAGATGAGGTTGAGACTAACAAAATATGGTTAAATTTTTTTATACATTCACGATGTTACACTCATCGAATCGTGCCCTTGTAAATGACAATAAAACTAAAGGTCATAAAACATTTAGATTCAAAGTTTTCCTATAAGTTAAGAAAATATATACTCACCTTTTGTTATACTACTTAGCAACTGTCCCAGTTTTTCTCCTATTATTCGTACATAAGTTGTAGATCGGAAGTATTCAAATGTTATCGCATTTCGGCCGTCTAAAGCTAATATATCGATATCTTTCTTTTTCAATAATTCAGTGGCAACTGCTTTTACCATTAAACCATCCGAACTCTCCATGAAGCCGTGGATCAAAATAACTGTAGTTTTTGTATGATCTATAAGTTTGCCTACAAGGTCTGCAGTAGTTACATTGAATTTCACAATTCCTCTATTGGTAACAAAGTCTATATTAAAATTTTCGTGAAACTTCAGAACATCTTTGTTTTGCATTTGGTCATAAGTTAAGCCAAAAAATCTCTTGATGGTTTCACCTGAGGGATAAACGAGAGATTAAGAAGGAAAAGGATAAAAGTAAAAACAAGAAAAGGTGTTACCGAGTTTTACTCGTGTAGTTATAAATATGCAAATGACAAAAAAAGATACGTTATTTATATTTCCAACGTTGTAAAATAAAAATAAAATATTTTGTAATAAAACAAAGTTTTCTAGCAAATATGGAATAAACTGATTTTTTATATATACACGAACACCACACATTTAAATAAAACTAGTTTTTACGGATTATATCGGGTATATTACACGATAGAATCCGTAAAAAATTATTTTATTTGAATAATATAATGTTAAATGTAGTACTTACATCTGTCCGAGCCAGCAGCTATTAACGGGTGTACTGCTACAGGTATCGCCGATTCAAACAATGAGCTAATGCTAAATTTTACCGATTCTTGATAGTGTAAGCTATCCGCAATAGCACTTAACATAATAGCTATTTTTGAAACATACAATATTTTTGTATTCGTTACTGAAATATTAACTACTACGATTAGTAGGTGTAATATAGAATATTATAATACGTAAAAAATTAAACTGATTTCACCCACAGCCAATCATTTCACCTCACAACAAGTATTGTTAAAAAATGGTGGCAGTGAAACGAGCATTAGATTTAATGACTACAGTCCAACTACAAAAAATGCAGACTGAGGCTAACTTTATTTTTTACAAATAAAATATAGATGTATAAATTATCGACATTGAAGATTCATTATAAAGATATGGGAGATGGGAAAATAAAAGTTTACAAAATTCAAGGTTTACCAGCAATACTTCTGCCAATTAGTATTCTCTGTGCCAATCAACCCTGGGTGCCAAAGACAATTGTTGGCAGGTGCGAAATATAAAACTTATATAAAGTGTACATATGTTAAATGTATATAAATGAACACTCAAACACATATCATATAACGATATATATATTATAGCGGCGCTGTCGTCGCGCCGCAAGCGAAACACACCGAAGCCTAAATCACGAATTTCGAATCGGAAACATGTATAGAACATCTCCGAACTATCACTCGGAGTGTTCGCCGCTCCCCGGGCAGAACACCTTGCCCGGCGGGAGATCTCCACTTTTTCTACCGCGACCACAGTGGTGACCATCCGACGTGATTTGAACACGCAACCAACAACCTTTGGAAACTTCAAGCTTCATCATCGTCATAAAATACCCCACCCATTCGCTCCCGAGCAGATTCGTCTGCAGTCTTCATACAAAAGTCTAGCGGATTCAAGTCGGGTGATGACGACGGCCACATATCTCGGTCGATCAACATTGGAACGTTCGTTTTCAACCAATTTTGCGTTCCTATTGCTCTGTGCGATGGTGCCGAGTCTTGCTGGAAAGTTCAACGCTCAGAACCGAACGTGTTACATGCCCACGGTATCAGCCCAGGTATTAAGACTTTGTCTCGATAGATTTACTGATTTATTTTGACTTGGTTGCGACCCATTGGGAGAAAAACGAGCGGTGAACGGCCTTTTTCGGACACCGCCGCCCAGACCGTGATTTGATAGGCTCCTTGATGTCGAGTGACTTGCAGTTCATCCGCATGGTCACTGAAACGTCCCTTCAACCATACACGGTCATTTTGTTTGTTAAGAAACTGCTCAACGCGGAAAGTTTTCTCATCCGAAAACACCAAATTGGGAAGCTCGCCAGAGTCGAGCAAGCGAATCAGCTCTATTGATCGCTCTAACCGTTTACTACGTTGCGAAGCAGTGAGTTCTTGAGAAATGTTTTTTTTTTCAATGGTTTCACGCTAAGCTTTTCTTTCAATATACGACGAAAACTACGGTCGCTCACGTTTAGATCCTGCGCGAGCTGATTTGCTGAGCGCGCTGGATTTCTGTCCAATCGGTGACGTACCTTTTCGACGACTGCTGGTGCCGTTGCAGTACAACGCCGTCCTCCACCATAGCGTTTCTTAATGTTACTAGTCTTAAAATATCGTTTGATAGTGCGATGTACAAATTTCTCATTTAGTTTAAGATTTGGCAGCGCTCGACGAATTTCGATGTTCGATTTTCCTTCCAAATACAGAGCAATCACTGAATTACGTTTTAAATCCATCGTTTTAAATTAAGAATGTTTTATCTCACAACAAAATCACATCATACCATGAAAGAAAATATGTCAAAGAACAAAATTTTAAATTATGGTGGCGTTCGATTCAGTGGTTCGAATTTTAAAAAAGTTAGATCGAGGCGGACAGTTCAATTGCCGGACCCGGTATATATAATGTTATTGTTAAATATATATCCGTATGGATGTGTATCATATTATATGCTTACGTAAACTGAAAGTCAACCTTATAGAATTGTTAAGAAGGCACTCCAACTTGTTTAGAAGTTTTTGTGACAGATCTGGGAAACATACATCTGCATAATCCATAATAGGTAGAATAATAAACGAATAATAAATAATAAAACATTTATTCATTACCACCAATAAGGTTACAGTGAGTGTACACAAGAAATAAATGAAATTAAATAGTGTAGTGTAGTGGATAGAGACTTTCATAATCAACCTTAGCCAATAATTGTAAACTTCCGTAAGTTATCACTTTACAATTGGCTGGATTAGCTGAAAAACCACGTATGTAAGACCGTTATCTAATGACTTCCGGGTTATTATTTCGTTTTTGTAAAACTTTGTACAAAGTTGTAAAAAGCAAGAAAGAACGGATAAGAAATTGTAGAAGGATATCTGATAACTTTAAGGCAAATATTAAAATATTCTAGAAACTCGTCAGAACTGCCAAGGGGAATTCAAAACAGCTTAGAGTGAATGCTACACGAGACGAGAACGGATTTATTCTGAGTAACGAACTATTTACGCTGGACTGCTCATAGAGCTGAAGATCATATCAAAACGAAGGAAATAGAATTTATAAATAAGGAAAATATATTAGGAGAAAGTATTCCGCATTGCGGCACACACAAATGGTTGGGAAGTATAGGCAGTGGCGGCCCTAGGGCGGTGCGAGCGGTGCAATCGCACTGGGCACCATCATCGGGGGGGCGAAACCCACATTCTTCACCTTTCAAAGTTTGCAAACAACTGTCCATAAATAGGTTGAATAGCCAATGGGGAAGCTACACGGCCCTGTCTGACACGTTTGATTGATTGATTTTATTTGTTTGTTGGATGCCAAACAAGTCTCAGTAGACCCCGTTAATTCTGACACAAGCACTAGATTCCCTATAAAGAGACATTAATGACTGTATCAAACCAGCGCTCAACCCAAATGAGTTCAATGTTTGCATTAACAAAGTCCTGTCCACTCTGTCATTAGCTTTTTCCAAGTTAATGAACACAAAAACAACTTTTTGGATTTTGGCCTAAAACTTCTCCGCAATCATGCGCATGGAAAATACCTGATCTGTACATTCCATTTCCTTTCCAAATCCCGCTTACACATCCAACATTTTTTCATCAATTTCTTTCATAACTCTTTCAATTAACATCTTAGCATACAGTCTTTCCACAATACTAAGCAAGCTGATACCATGTTAGTTTTGATAGTCCTGCTGTGACCCTTTTCCTTTACATATTGGGACTATAACTGTTTTACACCAGTTTTCCGGTACTCACTTCAGTTCCCATCATAAATTAAACAAGGTGTTCAGCAGGCCTGCCACCACTCCCTCCCCAGCCCTTAGCCTCTTAAGTGATATTCTATCGTATCCAGCTGCCTCACATACTTTAACACTTTTTATTGCTTTCATGATTTCATCTACACTTATCTTCTGGCCTCTTTCAACTTCTTTCGGAATTTCTACTTCACTTGATTCAGACGACTCTTCACTCATAAACACGCTTTCAAAGTATTTCTTCCATCTCTTTAAACTCGAAACTTCGTCACTCAGAATAAATCCGTTCTCGTCTCGTGTAGCATTCACTCTAAGCTGTTTTGAATTCCCCTTGGCAGTTCTGACGAGTTTCTAGAATATTTTAATATTTGCCTTAAAGTTATCAGATATCCTTCTACAATTTCTTATCCGTTCTTTCTTGCTTTTTACTTAAGTCTTACGTCTGCCTGTTTTTTTCAATATTATCATTCATACCGCAAGAATTACCAGCTTTGGTTGCTATTAAATATAGCCATGTTCTCTTCTTTGCTTCAACTTCCATCTGTTCCTCATCATCCCACTACAACGTATTATATTTCCTTTCAATTGTTCTCTTACTTACACCACATATTTCGATAGCTGCATCCACCGAACCTTTCTTAACATTATCCCACACTGTCTTCAAGTCTAAATCATTCATACAGAATTCATTCACCTAGTATTTTCCCTCAATCTACATTTATACTTCTCTTTCACATCTTCATCTTATAACTTCTCTATTGTTATACGCTGTAACGCAGTGGTAGACAGATGTTCGATGTCGCCAACGCTTGAACAGACCATTAATTTGACATAAGACCAAGTAATGATCCATTCCTACGTTGGACTCCCGGTAAACCCTTGTATCTACATGACTGCGCTCCTCATTCTTTCATCCAAAATTATGAAATCTTTCATGCTTCTATCACCACCTCTTTCCGATGTATACATGTGAATCTCCTTATGACGAAAGAAAGTGTTCGTCGTTACCAATATTCTTTCGAAACGCGACCTCTTTACACCAACCCTTCCATTAAAGTCTCCGAACATAATAAATAATATTTTCATTTTCCTTAAAAAAACTGCTCTCGGATATAAATGGGCTTAAACATGTTTGGGGCGTACACCCCTAGCACAAACAGCTTCTTTAAGCCCACTTTCATTCGTATCCATAGCAGCCGCAGGCTTACATACACATTCATAATCTTTCACACATTGACCCATTCTTTCTAAAAGGATGATACTGACTCCCCGAAATGCCCGCTCAGTCTCGTCTACATCAGCAAATACGCGGTATATATGCCATGTGTAGTGGCGTCCTTTCCCTTTCGTTTCGTATTATTTACACATAACACATCTATTCCTCTATCATTCATCATTTCGCATATTTCGTCCATCTTATCGTTCATTGCTCCACATATATTCAGCGTAGACAGACGGGGTTCCGCAATTCACTTTTCGCCCCTTCGGGAGACAGGATGTCAAGGGCGGCGAATCTCGTCACCGGTTTTACTCCTGGACGTTCATTACAGGAGTGCACCATTAAAGGAGTGCCGGGAACTCGGGGCCATTATATCAGGTTATCGGGGAAACTAGGGCAGGTGGTAGATTTTACGCCGCTAACAAACGACGAAGGGCCGAGTCAATTCTTACGACTTTATCGCTCGTTTAGCACCACCCGAGAGACACGTGTAGGGTGGGCCTAGGGTTAGGTGGTCGAAAACTACGAACGCGAGCGACTCATCCCCCAACGTAATCTTGAATTAAAAAAAATCCATTCTATTCATAGTGTACAAGACCATGAATATTGAACAGATTCAGGATGATATTATTAAGAACGGATGTCTTATCGTCAATATCGGAAGCTGCCACCAAAGAGCCTATGCATACTGTGCGATAGAGCTTGAAGAGTTATTTTACAATATTTGTTTTCAGATATTATTATACTTAAATGTTTCAGTGTAGGACCTGTATCGATGTGTTCTAAAGTAACAAATGAACCAAGATTCCACCATATGATAAATCGCGTATAATGATCTTATTAGTCCTTATTCGTAAATCATCATCATCATCATCATCACAGCTATTCACAAGCTTAAAGTTGAACATAGTACTAACTCCTCCAAAGAATGACACAAAGCACGATCCTGAACTATGTACATCCATCGTTTTCCTACATATCTTATCGGGATATATTATAGCGTACTCCTAAATACCACAAAATAATCGACTAACATATGATGGTAGAGTTCTGGTATTTTATACCCAGTCAAGAGATAATCGAGTACGATTTACGTTTGGCAGATGACGATAGTCAAATATGACTGATGATGCTTACGAAACTAAGTAAAGTGTAGATCCTATTAAGTAACTATTTAAAATAAATGTTGATCTTAAAATATTATAAAATGTTATGCTACAAAAAGTCGCTTATTTAAAATATAAATTTCAAATGCAATACTTTCAGTACGGTTATCCATCCATACCAATTGTACATATTATAATTTGAGTCAATTGTGTTATCGTTTATCTGCTCTTTGTTCCGCTACGCCTGTAGTTGCCGTGTAATTGTACAATCCTACAATGGTTTTATGTTGATTATCGTTTGTTCAAATATAGTTATTATATTATATTTATTTATTTCTAGATCACGAGGACAATGCATTTGACCGCAAAGGTCATAATAATTTTATGGACAAAAATGTATGAATTTATTTTATCTAAGAAAAGTGCTGGTAGTTTCACGGTTCTCTTAACAACTTTTCCCTACCCTACTCCGCTTTAGGTTCCGATAGTATGAAAAGGTGACTTTTCCTTCACACTAGTTTGCATCTGGATAGGCGCCATAAGCTCACTCGGTGTAATTACCTCGCGTCAATCAAATATTAATATTGGCGTAAAATAGTAACTTAATTCTGCTGCGTTTCGAAATGTGAGGTGAGGATACGAAGAACCTTTTTACTGGATTAGAGTCATTTTATGTTAGCAATGAGGGATGACAACGAATCTACAATTTGATTAATAATCAAATATAAATGTAGATGTCTATGCGCATACAGCATATACTTACCATCAGGTAGACTATGTGCTCGTTTATTATATTTTTTTATTAAAAAAACACCTCAGTTTAAACTCTTTTTAATTTTTTTGGAGGTGATCAAGACGTAATATTTGAAAGGTGTCAATAACAAGGATACGTGTTGTTGTCACTGAAACTTTAATTAAACTGCCTCTTTGAGTATTCAACCAACTGGAGAGGCCATGCGCGTTAATTCCTAAACAAAAATTCTGTCAACATCAGGGGGGGTGCAATAAAAACACACAACTGTATACTTAACTACAAATGCAAAATCAAATCGTGTCACTATAAACGCAGCATTTGTGTTTGTGTTCGCTTTTACGCATACCATCAAATTGTACACGTGTCGATACACTGATGGCGCTGTCTAAATGCGTAGTAAGCAACGTAAGGCGTGGACTATGTTGATATTTTTATCGATAAACAAATCACCATAGTCCGCATAAGTTTTTATTTGATTATAAGTAATACATAGATATATAATACCAAGATGTTATTTGAAATTCTCTTTTTAAAGTATTTTAAAATGATCTTCGGAAAAAACTCAGAAGTGATTGAAAGTAAGTTTATTATTTTGCTACAGGTTATTTTACATTATGCAGGATAAAATTTAAAACTTTTAAAAAATCGAAATAGGAGGTTTAGTTAACTTATTTTAAAAATCAGATTTGTGAAAAGAAAAGTCCTATCAGTTTATCGTTTTAGATGGTGTTAACCAAGTATTTGTTTTTATTACGAGGGTGGATTGAAAAGTACTCGGCCTAACACAGATCCATTCAATTCTAAAAATCAAATCTATCCACATTATTTAGTTCAGTTCAGAGTAGTTCATTGTGTGAAGTTCGAAATGTGTGCGATAATTAGTTGTGATTTTATAAATTTATTAACAAAGTAATCGGACATAATTTCCGCGAATGGAGCAAATCGAGCAGCGTGCCGTCATTAAGTACCTCCATAAGAAGGGGCTATCATCAAAAGCCATCCATGATGACATGGTCAGTACATTAGGCGATTGTGCTCTGTCATATTCATCCGTCAAAAAATGGATAGCAGAATTTAAGCGTGGTAGAGAGAGTGTGAAAGATGAACCCCGCTCTGGAAGGCCTTCGACGTCAACTACTGACGAAAATATTAAAAAAGTACTTGATTTAATAATGGGAGACCGCAGATTAAAAATTAGAGAGATAGCCGAGATTATAGGCATCTCTTATGAACGAACTCAAAACATCATTGTCAACGAGTTGGGTTTCCACAACGTGTCTGCGAGGTGGGTTCCGCGACTGCTTTCAGAGGGTTTTTCGCGTCCTTTTCTGCTAACAGAAAAGGACGCGATTGACTATTTCACGCGACTGTTTGGAGTTATTCGAAGCCGATGCAGATGATTTTTTTAATCGTTTTGTTACTATGGACGAAACATGGGTTCATTACTGTACACCGGAAACAAAACAACAATCAAAACGGTGGAGAAGACCTGGTTCACCACCCCTAAAAAAGGCTAAGTCGATTTTGTCGGCAAATAAGGTGATGGCTTCAGTATTCTGGGACTCGAAAGGTGTGATTATGATTGATTATCTTGAAAGGGGTCAGACTATAAACTCTGATTACTACTGCACCTTACTACGTCGTTTACGAGAGGAAATAAAAGAAAAACGTCGAGGAATGCTCAGAAGAAAAGTCCTGTTTCATCAAGATAACGCCCGTGTTCACACGTCAGTACAGTCAATGGCTGAAATTCACAACTGTGGCTTTGAACTGTTACCGCATCCGCCGTATTCACCTGATCTGGCACCATCAGACTTCTTTCTGTTCCCTAAACTAAAAAAACACTTGGGAGGTCAAAGATTTTCGACAAACGACGAGGTCAAAGCAGCTGTAGACGCATATTTTGACTCTAAGGAAGAATCATTTTTTTTCAACGGTCTAAATGCTTGGAAGGGGAGGTGGCAAAAGTGTATTGAACTTGATGGTGATTATGTAGAAAAATAAAAATATAACTGATTTAGTATGTGTTTATTTTCTTGGTTAGGCCGAGTACTTTTCAATCCACCCTCGTATAAGGCCCCAATCACAAAACTGCTATTTAAATATAGTTGTTGATTTTCAAGAGTTATTAAATAAACTAACTGGAAAATATTTAAAAAATTAGGAAAATAAAAAAGTTTTACTCCATATAATATTTAAATGAAGTAAAATTTAAACAGACATTTACTTAAAAATAAAACGTGACATCTACCTAGGGCTAAGTATTCCACAAAAAGATGTTTTGCTTTAACTTTACATTACTATTCACCGAAAGCTTAACGATATGTGCGAAATATTCATCACATATAACAAAGTGGTATAGTGCAATTGATTTGATTGAATTGATTGACTTGGCTACGCAAGAAAGACGTTGTTTTAAAACTTAGATTAGAGAGTAACCCTGACAAGAAATTGTGTTGTATATTAGTGATAGATGAAATGAAAATAAAACAATTGACGGAGTACCATGCAAGTTCTAAAATACATTTAGGTTATATACATAATGCCTTTGGCTGCTAGCATGTTATTTCGTCAATTACTTAATTTTCATTTCATCCATGACCAAGGTACAGTAATTTTTTTATCAAGGTTACTCTCCGCTCTCAATTTCAATATCGTCAATGCTTCTTGAGTAAACCCTGGTCGGCCATTGATGGTACTGTACCACTTAGTCAATATCCGTGATGCAGGAAAACATGTTCCAAAAGTTTTACGTACATAGCGATAGGCTTTTTGGTGAGTAATAGTTAAGTGTTAGGGCAAAGTATTTCTTGCAAACTTGTGAAGCTTGTTTATGCTATAGTTTATGCCAAGGCATTTTCTTATTTTAATTTTCTTTGGCCTAAGTATTGGCTCGTACTCGCAGTATGAGTAGGACTAGTTCGGGCTGTATAAGGAATTTTTCTCGAATTGTGACTTTCGAGATAACTTATGGAATTTTTCCGGAACATCCAGCTTTCCTTTTATTCGATATAGACGACATTGTGAAATTACCACGATCACCCTAAAATAAGTAATTTACTAATTTACTTACGTAAGTCAGAGAGAGATTATAGCTATGTATACACACACTACAGCATTTGTGTTTGTGTTCATATATAGCTTGTATGTATATAGACAAACTTATTAATGTTTTTGTAAACTTAACAAAAATATTAAAATCTAAAAATAATAACAGCCAAACATTACCTCCCACAAGTTCAAGTTTGATACAGCAGTGTCGGCTAACTTTCTTTTATTGTAAGCTTGGGGTATGAAATATGATTTTGAAAATGTTCGGAGCAAATGGTGCTAGTCCGTTTAGCTATCCAAGATTCATGATTTCTACAAACTACAATCCAAGTTTGCCGTCTAAGAGGATCTCTTGGAAATCTGTAAAAACAAACCAATAATAGAAAATTTTAATACTTTTTGTAATATATTATCGTAAAATGTAAATAAAAACTACAAACCGGTTCGGAAGACAAACCCGCATGGTTAATTAACTTATCGATAGCCTAAGTTGTGGCGTTCATCACTATAGTGCAATTCTTTCGGTTGCAGTGATACCAGTTTATTTTTATAAAAATTGCACAATTTTACTGCGAGGTAGCAAGTTTCGATTTAACTTATTCGGCCTCTATTTTGTTTAATATTTTGATAAATACTAGTTATCGATTACATTTAATTATATAATATTGGGTATCATGTTGAAATTGAGCTGAATATATAAATCATTTAACAAAATTCACTACACATCTATGTGTAATGATTATTATTCATCATAAACTAATTTAGTTATTAGGAAATATATTTTCATTAATATATATAACTTGTGTAGTTAATAATATTCATTTAAAAATAGATTATTTTTCACTTTATGAACTATGATGGCCACACTTGGTATTGAACGAAAATATTCAGAAAGTTCGAAATTTTATGATAATATTACTTTAATATCATGTTAAAAATACTCACATGAAAAGTCAGGTTGTTCCTTTGTGTAGTTGACGTTATTTAATGTTTTTTTTTTTTCATGTAAATACATTGCAATTTGGCATTTTGTCGGAGCTCTATTTACTGGCACGATCACTTCGGAATGGCGCACGACACGGAGCAACTAGTTTTATATAACGGGTATGTGTCGAACTCTCGTACCTTTTACGGAGGGGTATGTCTTGCGATGCCGTCTCCTTTGGTTTAATACTTAAAGGACAGTCTAATTATTCTAGCTTAACACTAAAATATATTGACGTGAGGGCTGCACTACACTACACCTCCCACCGACAAAAGAATAAAAAAATGTATGCTATCTATATTTTTATATCAAACCTTAAATCAAATTCTTAAAATTGTTATACACTTAAAATAATATTCTCTTAATCGTAATGTCCTTTTACATTTGAATGTTTTATTTTATTTTTTTCTTTCATATATTTACTTCATTCTTAGTTAACCATTATTTATTTTACATATTTATCCATACCTAGCACTTTAGCTATTCATTACATATTTGTGTCATTTCTTCCACATACACGGCTTGCGTATATACATGATCAAGAAAATGACTAATTTAATTCAATTCACTCCTTTAGATTTCAGCTCATGTAATTTAACTGTATCACAAGATTATGGACAATATGCCTATAAAATTCATAATGAATTCTCATTTCCTTTATTAAAACTCATTACATCTTTAACCGTCAACCTTAAAACATTAATCGGTTATTTTTTCTTTTTAAAACCTCATAGCTGAGCAGGCTGATTGTGTGTGGATATGCTAATCACCGATAATTTTCTTTACCTAAGTCACTCAAACCTACAACATTATCAATACTTTTTATTTATAATTATGTATTCTATTACTTATTCATAAATTTAGTTAAATCCTTTATAAATTTGTATCATATAGTCTCTATATAATATTTAAGTACAATTGCCGGCACGAGTCGTGAGCACACTTTTTAATGGTCGATATGAAGTTGACCACGCTGACGCTCAACGTTCACGATTGGTTTGTCAGCCGATTCTCGTCGTCTATTGGGTTCGCACATATCATTCAACTACCGTACACTTGAGAGTATCTTTAGTAACAACTTTTTAATTAGTTTATTATTGTTAATTGTAGTGTTACCTCGTTTGTTAATTGTTGTTTGTATATTTCTTGTTTTTAACTGCTTTTGTTATTTCTTGTTGTTTTTTTTGTTATAATTTGAGCATTCAGATTTGGGTCTAAATATGCAGAGAAGAAAGAATTCGGTGTTAAATAGACAATCCTGACAAATGGTCTATTCAGTGTTTTGTTACATGAAATAGTTAGGTATTGCGAAAAACATTTGACGTTTATAAACAGACTGCTGAGGCAACTAATGTCTACGTAGCTACTATATAGTTACAGCAGTTAAAGACTCAGAGTTTCGAAAAAAAGTTAAATAGACAATCCTGACAGATGTTGTTACATGAAATAATTAGGTATTGCGAAAAACATGATAGACGTTTATAAACAGACTGCTGAGGCAACTAATGTCTACGTAGCTACTATATAGTTACAGGAGTTAAAGACTCAGTTTCGAAAAAAAGTCAGCGAAAATATTCAATTATTAATTGAAATAACAAAAGTACCTAATAATTTTGGCCGACAGTATACTTCATCTGAGCTCACGTTTCGTGCCGGCAACTATATATAATATATGCCGGCAACTATATATCGTTTATAGTCAGGGAATGAGGCTCACAATATTAGCACAACAAAATTTAAATAAATAAACTGACATAAGAGGAATTTCAAAGTCATTTATAGCAAGAAATTATATCACAATCCTCATAAGTAAATACTATTTATTGAGAAAAATAATAAATTAGAATAGTAGAACTTTAAATGTTCTAACAATATAAAACCGAAATTAAATTACTATATTGCATATTAAAATAAACAAAACAAAGAAATAATAACGAAAACATAAGACCTCATCAGTACCATAACAACGGACAGATCAAAATATAAATTGTTATCCTAGCAGCACAAGCTATTTGAAACGGTTTTGTTTAAATTCTAAAGTACGTTTATGGAAATGTTTTGCATTTACATCGAACTATGACCACACATTGTGATTCACACCTAATTTTTAGAAAACTTGTAGTAGTAGCCAAGAAATAGTTACATTGTTAATAGATAGTTATATTACTTTGACGTAGATCGAAAGATGCATTTATTTTTTTTATGTAATTAAAGATTGGTAGAAATATGATGTTTGTTATATCGTATACAGAAAATAAAAATAAAAAAACACTCAAACAGCTATCAAGTTTAAATATATAACAAAACATAAATTTATTTAAATATTGAAATCTTTATTCCCTCTGTTTAGCCTAACTAATAAATTATCAATTCGATGAATAGGGTGTCTATTCTTCTTCTTACTAACTTCTAAATACTTATTAAGTGTGAGCTTAAAATATATATATCTTAAGAATAGTTAAGGCGGACGGGCCTTAACTATTCTATTCTGAAGTATCGACTGATGAAATAATACCTTCTCGCTGCATACTTTCTGAAGCGCTCTCAACCGGTTGCCTCATCGCGAGCGTGAGAGGGCGCGTGCGCAGCAACACAGGCCGCGCGTCGGCTCGCATGCGCAGACTGACCGATGCGCCGGTGAACCGCCCGAGTCCCTCCGCATACACATCACATTATCTGGAACTGAACGACTCCAAATTGAATGTACATTCCTCAATTTTTTTTACAATTTACATTCATTTTGCTATTGTTTAACCAACTATTGTCCACAATTTTTAATTTTTCTAACCAATGTCTTCCGATTTAAAACGTTCGAGTTCATTTAACTATATATATAAGGGTAATAATAGTAATAATGATAATAATGTCCTCCAGACCGAATTTCGGCTAAGACGGCCTGCCTCAACTGAGGCTAGCCATCGGCGCAAGACAGGATTATAGTGCCCAAGTGCATGCGCAAGCACAGGTGCACTCTCTATTCCTTCACTCTCATAATCCGATGGGACGGTAAACCGACATGACCGGAGAGAGATCAGGCGCAGGACCAACGGCTTTACGTGCTTTCTGAGGCACGGGGGTGAGACACTGCCAACTTCCTGACTCCGGGCAGCTACTGAGAATTTCTTGACAGAAAAACTCAATAATAATTTTTTGACCCGACCCGGGATTCGAACCCTCAGGACCTCAAGGTCAGCAGTCGCACTACTACAACCACTAGACCAATGAGGCAGTCATATATAATACATGTAACAACATTATACTGGACCTTAACCATAATTTTTTCCCAGGATTCTCACCTGCCACCAGCCGATCGTCCCTCATTATTACACGTAGTAATTTTATAAACGAATTCATTAATTTGACCTCTTCGTTCTACGATCGCCGCGTCTCTTACTGCCATTTCCAATGACTGTACCAATTCTAAGGCTCTCTCGAAATGTAAGCACTCTTCAGCAAATAGCCTCTGTCTAATGATCTCCGCCCGTAGCTCGCAGACCAGCTAGCTGATCCGGTAAATTTTCATTAATTGTAGTTTTGAAATCGTACATATTCCGATATGTTTTCATCTTCATTTTACTTTCGTTGTCTAAATTTATATCTTTCCGCGAAAATACTTGGCTCTGGTTGCAAATGGCTGCTTATGACCTTGATTAGTTATTTAAAGGTCAACGAAGACGGCTTTGATGGAGTGCATAAATTCACTAATAACTCATATGTTGTGTTGGATCTCCCATAACTGTTATTAATGTCGGCACCTTCATTTCATCTTTAACACCGTTAACGACGAAGTATTGTTCGAGTCGTTATATATAACGATACGAACGATATATATATAACGACCAGTTACTGGAACTCAATTCAAAGTTTTCTATTTTACCAAGCGACATCGTGTAAAGCACAATCACTATTATTTATACGCACGAATAACGTTCTCATCGTCAATCATTACTATATATATATATATATATATATATACTAGCTTGCCAGGCAGACGTTGTTCTACTCTTTTCGACGAACCTTTGTCATGTCCTACTAAAATCATTAAATTCGCAAAAAATAATGTGGATCACTCATGGGTAAAAAAACTATCCTATCTCTCAAGTTGGACCAAACTGCGCGCTGTGTGCAAATTTGATGAAAATCGGTTAAGTAGTTTAGGAGTCCATCGCGGACAAACAACGTAACACGTAATTTATATATATATATATATATATATATATATATATATTTATGGAGCAAAATAACACACGTCTGTTCAGATACAATTGTAGGTATTTGGTAAGCTGTGTTATTTTTCATTGAAAATATGGTAAATTTGGATGTTATAATCTCCATATATTATTTTTCAGGACACTGTTTGTTGTCTTGTGCCATGAAGGTTACAGAACAGGAGAACGATCACTACGTACTAAAGCTTAGCCCGCATGTCCTTGTAAATGGTAGAATACATAGCGGCGCTGACGTCGGTGAGTAATGACTGTGAAGTTAGCTGTTTCTGAGTACAAGTAGGTGAAGTTAGTTGAATATTGTACAAATTTTCATTTCATTTTTTCGTAGTAAATTTTCATGCTTCGTAATTTTGTAATTTTTGACAAAAAGAAACATTAAAAAATGGAGAAATATTTTATTGTGCGTGGATGGGCAAGTGGTTGAGCATCTGATCGGAAAAATAGACTGAAAATGACTTTTATTGACTGCACTTAGTGATCGCAGCGCCTCACTGATGGTGTCCATATTTCTGGGACACTATTTTCTACGGCGATCGTATCCTATCAGTTTTTGGTTTTCTTGTCACATCCGGTAGTAAGTCAAATAAAAAATTCAAATTTTTTCCTTCATATTAATATTTCTTTAAATTATTTTCCATTTTATTAAACAATTTTTGCAGGCCGCGGCGGTGCACGTGCATCGTCGCAGCGCAACTCCTGGCAGGGTCGCCATGTAATATCTGAAAGGTGTCAATAAGAAGGAGACGTGTTGTTGTCACTAAAACTTTAATTAGACTGCCTAATTATTCCAGCTTAACAATAATATATATTGACGTGGGGGCTGCACTACACTACAAAGACACGGCCATTTATCTTGCGTCCGAAAATCTGGAATATATTGTGGGATTAATATGTTTATTCGGACAAAATTGCATATAGGTATCATCGTGATCGTGATTTCCCAAAACCTGAAAATAAAAGCAACAGATCAGTCCGCATTTCCAGTGATGACGCATGAAACTGAGCTGTGGATTTTACCGCTTTTCCATTAATGGTAGTAATAAAATTCGTAATGATCGTAAAATTAGAGTTATGGTCTAAGAGATTCGTAAATGGAAGTAGCAAAGAGCATATTGTTAGGTTCATTCAGCCAAACAACAAATCAAGAAACGTTTTTCAACGGCAACCTCGTCCTGATAAGCACAGACAGGACGATATTATCCGGTTACGAATACACTACATAAATTTATTTATTTATTTATTTAAAAACTTAAACGTAACACCTTAAGCTAAAGGGGTACATAGGGCGGACTTAATGCCATGTGGCATTCTCTGCCAGTCAACCCTGGGTGCCAAGGACAATTGTTGGCAGGTGCGACCATTATACGTAAATAATTACATTAAAATATATACATACATTAATATATATATATATATATATATATATATATATATATATATATATATATATATATATATATACATGCTTATAAACTTCGTAAATAAATATACAAATGAATGATATATATAATATGATGTTTGAATAATATATAATGAAATAAATATCTGAAGTAAAAAAGAAGAAAAGAAAGACAAAAATTAAGGAAAATAATGTTAATTAGTAGTTTCCTTCAGGTAATGTTCTCGGAGAAGAACTTTGAAGACTTTTTTATTTGTGGCATTCTTAATATGGTTGGGGAGGGTGTTCCAAAGTTGTATGGCTTGTATCGTAAAAGACGACCTAAAAAAATTTGACTTATGCTGTGGAAACCTTAACCTCAGACGGTTTGACTGTCGGGATGTTCGACCGTCGATCGGATGAAAAAAATGATAGATAGATCTTAAGATAAGAAGGCGACCTTGGATCTTTTAAAATTGAATAAAGTACAAGTAAAATTCTAGAGCATCGCCTTTGACGTATAGGTAGCCATTTATATTAACACTCAATCGAAAACTGAAAATACCTATAGTAAGAAAGTGTCACGAAACTATTTAGCAGTGCAACACTTATAAATGTGTATTTTATTGTAGTAATAAAATGATCTTGTATAATAAATGTTTTTAACTTATAAAATGTACATAATGTTAATAAAATAATATATGATAATGAGTATTATAATATCCAAAATTGTTTTGTTTCCATTTTCGTGACAACCCCTAGCATCCACGCTGGCTGCGTAAATCCTACGCGGGCGGCAGCATCGTATGATATCCAAAGGTGATTTATAACCGTAGACTTACTTATGATAGTAAGTCTATGTTTATAACTCTAAGTTCTTTAAACTATGGTATTAAGCGATGCCAACACTATCTAGCGGATATACGCTCGGGCTCGGTACTGCTTTGACAAGTTTGAAGAGTAAAAGACTGCAGAGGGAACAAATATATTTAGTGGGATACTGAATATTACACTTGCGTATCAATGAGAATCTTGATGCTTGTACGGTAAGGGTCTTCAATTCAAATACACGTAAGTGTTTATGTTTGAGCTACGAATTTTTTTTTATTGTTGTGAAAGTTTTATTCTATTTGTTGATTCCTATTTATTTTTATCGTATACAATATAGGAAATATTCTTCCTTATATTTTATTTTATGGAAGAGAAGGCAAACGGGCTTACGGCTCACCTGATTGTGAGTAATTACCGTGACTAATGAACATCCCTAACACCAGAGGAATTGCAGGTGAGATGTCAGCCTTTTTAGAACGGAGTAGGCTCCATGCTTAAAGGTCCGTATGCCGATATCCGAAATGATGAGGATGGAATTTAGAGTTCTGTCACAGCGTACGATGGTGGAATTCAGCAGCTGGAACGAATTCGAACAATTCCTCTAGGCACTCTCCGTGATATATGCGGTAATAGTAATGCAGATCCCTAGTGAAGGCAAAATAAAAAAGATAAACAAAAAAATATCAAAACATAAAAGAAACTATTTGGAGCCTAGTCTTGTTAACGAGTTTGACCATTTCGCTTCATTAATTGTTTTGTACAAAAACGATTATTCAAAATTTCATTGTCGATCTGCACTGGAGATTGATCATTTTAGAAGATGAAAATAATAAAAACCGCTAACCGAGTACTCGGTTTCACCGGAATTATTAACGACTATAGGTTTTTTTAACAAACGAGTACTGAGTATGTCTTTCGCACATTTCCGATATTGACGGAGTGAGATAGGTCATTGCTAGGGGTGGGGTCAACGTCTTTGTTCTTGTTTTGAAGTTTTAAAGGCCCGTTCATATTGAATACTTCTAAAAATTACTGTAGGGATAATAATATTACTTTTACATATAAATAGTTTCATAAATAAATAACAATATTGAATATTGTTTTAATATAATGCGCAAGAATATATAAATAAAATAATATTATATAATTCTTGTTATCTTAAAAACTACCGTGATCACTTCCTTCTGATGAACTTTCTGCAGATACGTGAATAATAAACTGCTGTAACATATTTTCTACATTATTGTCGACTTCGTACATCTATGTTTCAATCTTGGTTATCACATGATTGACACATGACGACCATTTTTTGCTATCCACTTTAGCTACTACTAGTAACAAAAGAGTTCGAACTTCATCAATTTTATAACGTTTGTTATTTGCTACCACGTAGAATTTCACTTGTGCCCAAATAAGCTCAATTGAGATGAGCTCACACTAACACGGTGGCAAACGTGTAACGCCACGATTTGTGGGTTTAGTTATCTCATCTACAACAAATTTTTTAAAGCGATATTTGATTTGCTTAACTAAATCGAACAGTTGCACACCGATTCATTCGTCACATCGTTCGATCCGACACATTGATTCGTTACAAGCAATATGTTTTGACCGTAGCCATTCAATAATGTCTTGTTTGAGAAATGAAGTTTTCGATATCTTTTCTTTTTCGGTAATTTTGATGGTCCACCTAATTTCATGTCTCCAATAACCTAAAAAAATAAATCATACATCTAATTATATCTATTATATAATGTAATTAATTATAATTAAAAACTAAACGCGCGGACAAGTTAACCGAGAGTATAAGACGTGTTTATTTTCACTCCGTGAATTTTAAATCTAAAGTGCAGTAAATTTTAGTTGCTATAGTATGTGTTTTCAATGGTGAAATCAGAATTGTGAAATACAAAGGGAATCGTAAGATATAAGCGAAAATATTTCAAATTTTTTTGTAACGAACTTTGACGCTGACCTACGATAACACGCATCGAGCCCGCTTGGCGTGCCTCCGTGCTGTGTTTAGTCACTACTTGAACGTCGCCGTGCTACATTCAGGCGGTCAAGTTGTAAAGTTAATATATTTTTTATATTATATTATTTTTTGCTATTAAAAATGAATGCTTGTAATGGCGGTTGCAACAAGCCTCTGAAGGCTAATGAAAAGATTTCCTGCTCTCAAACTAACTGCAAAAAACAATTTCATTACTTTTGTGTCAACTGACAAGTGCTAAAAATGGATAATACCTACGTGCGCCAAATCACCAAAGTTGTATGGGTTACCAAAAATACACAAGCCCAATGCTCCATTACGCCCCATAGTGAGCCAAATCGATTCACCAACTTACAGATTGGCTCAACACTTAGCGAAAAAACTCTCACCGCTCAGGGGACATACAAGAGCACACATAAAGGATTCCTACCATTTTGTCAGCGAGATTAAAGACCTACGTCTGGCAGACAATGAAACTATGGTCAGTTTTGATGTGCAGTCATTGTTTACATGCTTACCTGTTGAAGACTGCATCTCAATTGTAACTAGAAGGCTGGAAGAAAACAACATGCCCGTAGAATATGCAGTATTACTCAGACACTGCCTTACATCTGGCTACCTATTGTGGAAGGAGGAGTTCTACAAGCAAGTAGATGGTGTGGCGATGGGCTCACCTGTATCTTCCATTGTCGCCGACATATTCATGGAAGACTTTGAGGAGAAAGCCCTGCTTACTTCTCCCATAAATCTAAGATTCTACAAGCGGTACGTAGACGACACTTTCACAATTCTACCTTTAGATAAAGTAACTGCATTTTTAGACCATCTTAACTCTATAAATACTAAAATTCAGTTCACAATGGAGTTAGAGGCAAACAATTCCTTAGCTTTTCTAGATGTGTTAGTAATTCGGAATCCTGATAACACCTTGAGCCATACTGTGTATAGAAAAAAGACCCATACAGATAGATATTTAAACGGTGATTCTCACCACCATCCTTCACAGTTAGCTACCGTGGGTAAATCTTTGTTTCAGAGAGCACGAGGGATCTGTGACAGTAAACACCTGGCTGCCGAGCTCCAACATGTCAAGCAAGTTTTGCATGACAACAAGCTTCGGGTCCCGCGCCTACGTCACAGAGAACGAGTGAAGCCGGCCACAGTCGAGCGTGTACCTGCTGTACTGCCATATGTTAGAGGAGTCACTGACAAGATTGGCTTCATCTTGAAGCGCGCTTCCATCAAAACATACTTCAAGCCGCCGAAGAAGATTGGTCAGTTTTTACCATCAGTCAAGTGTAAAGTCCCTCTGCAAGATGCAGGAGTGTACAAGCTTGATTGTGAATGTGGTCTCTCCTACATA
Organism: Parnassius apollo; assembly: GCA_907164705.1. NCBI lineage: Eukaryota > Metazoa > Arthropoda > Insecta > Lepidoptera > Papilionidae > Parnassius > Parnassius apollo. The sequence goes on along the minus strand of CAJQZP010001402.1, from coordinate 7,125,624 downwards.
GGACAAACTAAAAGATCAATTAAAACCCGCGTCAAAGAACATATAGCTGATGTGAAGAAACGACGCTCCGGGAAGTCTGCAGTCTGTGAACATGTACAGGATCGCCCCCGTCACTACATCAGATTTGATAGACCACAAATCCTCGCTAAAGAACACCGATTCCTTCCAAGGATGATTCGCGAGGCTATTGAAATCAAAAAACATCCTAATTTCAATAGAGAAGATGGCTGGGTGCTACCATCTGCTTGGGATCCTATAATAAATAAAATTAAATCCCAACCCAAGCATACAACTGCAAGACTCCATGATACCATAAGTTCATACTGTGTAGATCGGAACAAAAGTAAAATTTTAATCTATGGTAACCGCGGTTAACTATGACAGCTGGACGTTGAACATCTCAGTCCTTCCCGTGATCATGGGTGCTGTAAAGCTCTCGAAACGTCGGGTAAAAAAGTTAAATATACGCGATAAATTCCGTAAAAATTAGTATTATTTCAAAGTGCTAAAAAACCGACTAACTGAAAATGCCCTGACTACATTCAAGAAATATCATCAACTCAGCGTAATAAAATCAAAAATGATACACCCGGTAAGAACTCCTTGTCTAAAGCTATCAATGAATCACTCGATGAACTTCAAAATGTAACCTTTACTCGGGGTAATACTTTAAATAATAGCTTCGTTGAAGAAACTGTCAATCTGCGGTCCGCTGTCAGAAATATTTTGCATGAAGAAATAAGAGATAGTGTACGAGCAGCAATAAGCGAGGAGTTTTCCATATTAAGAAAGGAATTACGCAGCTGTGAAGATTCGTTAAGCTACTTGAATAATAAGTTTGAAGAAATGAAAAATAATGTTGAGGCCTGTGTGGAAATGAATAAAACAATCCAGCTTGAGAACAACTTATTGCAGCGCAAAGTCAATGATTTGGAATCGAGGTTGTCTGTTATAGAGCAGACTCGAGGCAAAATAATATAGAAATTCATTGTCTACCAGAGCACAGACAAGAGAACTTAGTTAACACTCTTATGCAAATCAGTAAAATAGTTAGTTTTCCTCTTACAGAAACTGACATTGTTGCCTGCAATAGAGTTCAAAAACAAAAACCATCCTCAAAAGTACCCAAAACAGTTATATGTAGATTTGTCAGTATTTACCGAGTTGTCGCGTTTTAAAATTAAAACGCGACAACTTACTTGCAGCTGTATACAAATATAACAAGTCTCATCCCAAAGCAAAATTGAACACCAAACTTTTAGGCTTTGGCGATGTTGAATCAGCCGTCTACATCAGTGAACATCTCACCCAAGCTAATAAATCACTGCATGCTGCAACGGGAATCTTTTTTTTTTTATAGAATAGGGTGACAAACGAGCACACAGTCCACCTGATGGTAAGTGGTTGCTGCGGCCCATAGACATCTACATCAATTCTCCATTAAAAATCAAAATGCAGATGCGTTGTCACCCGTGAGGACTGAGATGGAATGCCTCGTTTCCAGTAAAAACGGTCTCCGGTTCTTTACACTCACCATACGAAATACAGCAGCATTAAGCTACTATTTCACGCTGGTATTCTGTGAGAGCGTGGTCCTTCCCTGGTCGAGCCGACCCATTCGTGCTACAACTATACTACTAATATAACTGCAGCATGGCTCTACCACGTATAAAATCTGGACGAATCTGGACGAAAGAGAAAAATTACAAATATGTATGGGTAAGAAATGGAAGAATTTTTGTTAGAAAAGACGATGAACATCCAGCAAAAGTGATATTACACCAGTTTACCTTGAAATCTTTAAATTAGATTTTAATATCTTTTTAGCAACGGTCATTGTTTTTAGTTTTAAAATTCACTCTTAACATTTATTACCAAAACATCCGCGGTATGCGGACTAAATTACCTGATGTCTTTTTGGAAGTTATCGCTAACAATTTCGATTTAATCGTATTAACAGAGACTTGGCTTAACGATAGTATATTTAATAGTGAAATTTTCGATAGTAGGTATCAAGTATTTGGGAGGGACAGATCTTCCAACACTTTTAATGAGAATAATGATGGAGGTGGTGTTGCTATCGCTGTGAAAAAGTCAATTAGTGCTTATAGAAACCACGATTTTGAATCTCGTTGTGAAGATTTATGGGTAACCCTAGAGCTGGGTAACTATAGAATCTGTGTTTGTTCAGTTTACTTACGTTCTCCTCTAAATAAAACTCATCTGAAGCATTTTACTGAAAATGCTGGTAATGTCATTAATAATACATGCAATGATATTCTTATTTTTGGAGATTTTAATCTGCGTGACATTGTTTGGACTCCGTCTAATGCAGATTTATCGTTTAAACCCAGCAATTTCGATAATATCTTCGGTTATAAATTCAAAGACTTTTTGTCTAGTTATGACCTAAAGCAATACAGTCAGATCTCTAATCACCAGGGCAAAATTCTCGACCTCGTGCTGAGTAACAACACAATCTGTAATATTTCCGTTAAAAAATCAAACTGTATAATTTCTCGAATAGACAACTATCATCCCCCAATTGAAGTAGACTTAGTTTTATGTAAAGCAAAAATGCTCTCTCCAAGACAAACTCCTAAATATAAGTTTTTTTAGCGAATTATGATAGTATACGAGCCCGTTTATCCGACCTCAACTGGACTTAGGAGTTCCAAAACTGTTCGACTGTTGATGAAGTTGTATGGAGGTTTTACTCTATTATAAAAAAAATTATTACTGAATTTGTTCCATGTCGCATACAAAACAAAAAATCATATCCTTCATGTTATACAACAAACCTCATAAAACTATTACGAGAAAAGGAAAAATATCGTCAAAAGTTTAAAAAGTACTGGAATGATTTAGATAAATTTGAATAAAATATCTTAAAAGTTAGAACTAAAACATTAATCAAAATATGTTATGACAGATACATTGAAAATGTTGTTGACAGCGTGATTAAAGACCCCAAGTACTTTTGGACTCATATAAAAAATAAACGTAAGAATAATGGTTGTATACCGTCTAATATGAAATTTGGAGACAAATAAGCTAATAATGGAGAAAAAATTTCCAACCTGTTTGCAGAAAATTTTGAATTAGTATATAAACCTATTGATATTAGTTTACATATAAACAAAATGGAAATACCAAAGTCTGCTTTCTCCATGGGGAATCTTTATCTAAATAATGACAGTATTGAGAAGTGCTTAAAGGCTCTAGATATTACTAAGGGTGCCGAAAGTGATGGGATTCACCCCTTGTTTCTGAAGGAATGCGCAGTAGAGCTCACGATACCTTTACATATTATTTTTAATAGATCATTATCTGAAGTTATATTTCCGAAACGTTGGAAGAATGCTATAATTATACCATTACATAAATCAGGCGATAAATGTAATATCTGCAACTACAGACCTATTAGTATTCTTCCAGTTTTAGGTAAAGTTTTTGAATCGTTAATTTGTCCTTATTTGACTTGGCATATAAAACATATTATAGCTTATCAACAACACGGATATTTTAAAAAAACGCTCTACTACATCCAATCTTATTACAATTGTTGACAGAACACTTACTAGAATGAGCTCAGGGAATGAAGTAGATTGTATTTATAATGAGTTTAGTAAAGCGTTTGACACAGTAAATCATTCAGTTCTGATCAACAAACTACACACATTATTTGGCATACATGGATGCTTATTAGATTGGTTCGCTTCATATCTCACAGATCGAACACAAAGAGTAGTCATTAGAGGTTTTGTTTCTAGAGAAATTATCCCAACGTTTGGAGTTCCACAAGGCTCACACCTTGGCCCATTACTTTGTATAATGTTTATTGATGATATTAAGCATTGTATCCGTAACTCCGATTTTGAATTATACGCAGATGACCTAAAGATATCCAAAATTGTGAAGAATAACACAGACCAAATTCAAATTCAAGAGGATATAGATAGAATTACAGAATGGTGCCGACAAAATAAAATGTGTCTCAATGCAAATAAATGCTATCACATTAAATTCTCTCGAAAATTTAACAAATATAATAGTAGTTACAATATGAATGGTGTAGATTTAGCGAAAGTAGATGAAATGAAGGCCTTAGGCATTGCTATTGACTCTCAGATGCGATTCACTAACCACATTAACAATACCATACACAAATCGATAAGAATGTTAGCTTTTATTTTCAGAAACATCAAAGATTTTAAGTCGGTTTTAGCGTTAAAAGTTCTCTATTTTGCACTGGTACGCAGTCATGCAGTCATATGGTATCCGTATTATCAAAATAATATTCAGCGTATAGAAAGAATCCAAAAAAGATTTTTAAATAAAATTTCTTATGTAAGTGGCGTTCATCGTACAATTCGCAGATACTCTAAAAGACTAGCGCATTTCGAAATTTTATCATTGGAGCAGCGAAAGAATTTGCTATCTATAAGCTTTTTACATAAACTACTTAATAATAAAGTGGATTGTCCATCCCTCCTATCACAAATTAACTTGAAGGTGCCCAGAGTTTCAGCAAGGTTGTGTAATTTTAGTCCCTTTAGTGTAAATTTCAATAGCAAAAATTATTGCAGCAAATCTCCTCTTTGTTCTATGATGAGAAAGTACAATGATATATTCGGTAAATATAATATAGATCTCTTTAGTGATAGTCTGGGTTCCTTATAAAAGAAAATATTTCTATACTACACTCAAATTGAAAATTAAAACTTTAAATTATACAACTTTAAATTAAATAATGTTAAGCTCTCCACCAAATTATAATTTTACCTGTATTGCATATAATAGTCTTTGTGTTTATATCATATTTTATTATCTGTTAATTTCAGGATATTCAGGATTTCAGCTTAATTATAGGAAACATGTCCGCCATATCTCGCGCACAAGCCATGTCGTCTAGTGCACTCACTAAAACGCGTGCGACGCGCAGGAAGTCGCTGAGTCAAATGAGTGTGCATGTAGCATGTACCTAGAGCGTTTGTGTGAAACGGACTACTCATGGCATGTTACTCTGAACTTTAATAGTTCCCATCATTTTTTTATTATGTGCGAGCAGCTATGCAGGTCTACAGAAAGAGACCAGTATCATTGCAACCTAAAATATCTATTATGATCGCTGCTATGGCTATGGTTCACTGCTAAGCCCTGTGTCTTCAATTAATAGAAGGAGTTGCTAAGCTGTGAGCAATTTCACTTCTTCTGGGCGGAGTACATAGTTTCCCAGATGAATGTTACGTTTGCGCATTAAGGGTCCGCAATCAGTCAAGATGTGCAGAGGAGATTCTTTCGTTATGGAACAGAACCTATACATCTTTAAGTTGGTTAGTCCCAGGATGGACATGTGCTCTTTAAGACCTTTTGCTTTTTTTAATACAATATTTTTTGATTATTACTTCAGTGTATTTGGGTAGTCTGGAAGAAATGTCTTCCAGAACGATAAAACCTCCTACAGTACTTATTTCTTCTGAGGTTATTTCGATATTACAGAGTAATAAAATTTTATTTATATGTATTATGTGTATGTTTTATGATATGTATCATATACTTTTAAACGAGCAATTCTTGTATATATATATATATTATATATTATTATAATTTATATAATATATATATATATATATCATCATTATCATCATTACAGCCCCTCACAAGTCCACTGCTGAACATAGGCCTCCCCCAAGTAATGCCACAAAGCACGGTCCTGAGCCACCTGCATCCATCGACTTCCTGCATATCTTACCAGGTCGTCACTCCATCTAGTGGGGGGTCGCCCTACACTACGCCTACCGGTACGAGGCTGCCACTCGAGAAACTTTCTTCCCCATCGGTTATCGGTTCTTCGAGCTATATGGCCGGCCCATTGCCACTTCAGCTTACTAATCCGTTGGGCTATGTCGGTCACTCTGGTTTTACTGCGGATATCCTCATTTCTGAGTCTATCATGCAGTGAAACTCCGAGCATAGCCCTCTCCATAGCTCGCTGAGCGACCTTGAGCGTCCTCATACGGCTAGCAGTGAAGGACCACGTCTCAGATCCGTAAGTCATCACTGGCAACACGCACTGGGTACAATCTAGTTTTAGGAGATTGAGGTATACCTGACGAGAAGATGTGTCGTAATTTCCCGAACGCTGCCCAGCCGAGGTGAATCCGTCTATTGACCTCTCGGTCGAAGTTGGACTTACCTAGTCGGACTGTTTGTCCTAGGTAAACGTACTCGTCAACAACTTCGAGCATAGTGCTCCTAACAACTACCGGCATAGGTGTGACATGGACATTAAACATGATCTTTGTTTTGTCCATCTTCATCTTAAGACCTATCCGTTGGGAGACACCATTGAGTCATTGAGCATAGTGCTAAGGTCCTCTAGCGATTCTGCCATAAGAACTATATCGTCGGCAAATCGAAGGTGAGTGATGTACTCGCCATTGATGTTAATACCGTATCCTTTCCAGTCCAGTAGCTTGAAAACGTCTTCCAACGCAGCGGTGAAGAGTTTCGGGGATATAACGTCACCCTGTCTTACACCTCTCTGCAGTTGGATAGGTTTCGAGCTCTGGTTCTGTACTCGGATAGCCAACGTATCCCAACTGTACAAACACTTCAGCACTTCGATATACCGACAGTCAACTTGGCACCGCTGAAGGGACTGTAGCATCGCCAAAATTTCGACGCAATCAAAGGCTTTCTCATAGTCCACATATGCCAGGCGAAGTGGCAGATTGTACTCTTCGGTCTTCTGTACAATCTGCCGCAGGGTATGTATGTGGTCTATGGTACTGAAGACTTTTCGGAAACCGGCTTGTTCAGGAGGCTGGAAGTCGTCGAGTCTGCGTGCGAGACGATTCGTAATGACTTGAAAACAGCACGTCCGGCTCAGAAGGGAAATCGGTCTGTAGTTCTTCAATATAGCGTTGTCGCCTTTCTTAAAGAGCAAGACCACCGCACTTCTGCTCCACGCCTCTGGAGTAGTGCCACCATGGAGGACGGAATTGAAGAGCTTCTGAAGGACTTCAAGTACCGGTGTTCCATCCGCTTTCAGAAGCTTCGCTGTAACTCCAGCCTCGCCTGGGGCCCTGCCGTTTTTAAGGTGCTGGAGAGCTATTCGAGCGAGCTTAGACTGACGTCCGGGATATCATCGGAATAGTGTCGGGTAAGACTTGTTCTTGGATCGTTACTCACACTTGCGTGTAGGCTCCAACGATGATGTGTACAGCTGCCCATAGAACCTCTCAATCTCACTCAAAATCTCATGTGTCTCGGAAACGATGCTGACACACTCTATATATATATATATATATATATATATATATATATATATATATATATATATATATATATATATATATATATATATATATATATATATATATATATATATATATAGCTTATGTTTTATAATACCTTTAAACGAGCAATTCTTGTATATATATAATCGGAATCTCGGAAACGGTTCCAACGATTTTCATAAAATTTTGTGTGCAGGGAGTTTCGGGGGGCAATAAATCGATCTAGCTAGGATTTATTTTTAGAAAATGTCTTTTGCCTGTGTTTTTAGGCAATGAAAAACTGCTACAATATCGTTGGAATAAGAAGGTAAATTTTGACGGTTTATTAATGATTACAAATAGCTAAATTGGTATATTGGGCGGTCACAAAATCGTAATACCATGGTTCGAGCCCAGACCGACCGACCGTCTTTTTTAATTTTTTTTTCAAGTTCTTTTCTTTTTTGAGAAAATCTATTTTTCGAGCCCTTTTTTTAGTATTTTTTAAAAACACGAAAATTTTAATTAAACTAATCGCACTCATGATTTTTTTATTCAAATAACCAGTTCAGTTTTTTCTCTTATGTCGCTAAGATCAAAAAATATTATTCGTATTTCATCAGTATGTAATTTATATCTAAATATAATTTCCAAAACACACGAATTAAAAAAAGAGCGAAAAATACCGAGCAAAGCTCGGTCAACCGGGTACTAATAGTAATCTATTAATGTCATTGTTTTTACCCAGTAGAAGTAAATCGTAAAGTGATTATATACTCTTCGATTATACATTTTGTTTCCCAGTATCTACTTATTGCGTATGCATGTAATTACTGTAAGCTACTTATATAATAAAGCTGACATTTACAAATTGAAAGATGGCGTTATCATTTTTGGTACCAAAGAAATTTTTTTGTTATTATCCACTTTATAATGGTGCGATATTTGTATCAATATTCATGGCCGTAAGTGTAAACATTTACTTAAATATTTGCTTATTTGTAATGGGTAGTTAATTGTTTAGGTAAGTATTGCATTTTAAAAATATATTCTCACTTATTACTTTGTAAATAAAAAGGAAAAATATCTACATGGGTATCAAATAAAACTTGCTTTGATATCAAAAATAAAATCGTTGATTTATTGTTTTGGTTTGTAAACATTCATTGAAATTTAATTATATTTTAAACAATTTATGTTTATAATAACATTACACTAACTAATACCCGTTCGCTTCGATGGCCGCACGTTAATATTTTGTTGCGGGATCTATGATTTTTTTTAATGAGACTATCGTAAAATCCATTCTTAGTGGGCGTCTACATAGCGAAATGAGTAACTGTATTAAATTTCAAATATTTCAAGTTGTTTTTGTTGTCTTCGTAATCAAAGCCCTTACGGGTTTACGTTGTTTAACAAAACATAGATACATTTAAAGAGGTGCGCTTAATTTCGGAACTTGATAGGGAAATATCGGAATAGTGTTTACTATCGTTTCTACGGCTATAAGAACTGAGTTTATAAATGCTGAATAATATCTGCTATTACACGTGTAAGAACATAATGCCAAATATTTTTAAATAATACCTATAACACAGTGGGAATTTATCAAAAGTACATAATACTACCACAGAGTACATAAGATTGATTTCAATCCCTCGGAATGAGGTAATTGTTACCATGTTGTTACCAAATATTTTTATTAGTTTCGCAGGGTCCGATTACAGGATAGGTATTCTTCGACGAGTTAAGAGTTCTATAAAGTAACAGCATATCATATAAGTAAAAAAGATAGCGCCTATGTACAACACACGCAGTTATGAAGCAGTTAGCCTGCCGCACTGCTACAGTGCGTGTTACGGATTCCACATGCCTTCGAATAATCTTATTACACAGACACGCACGTTCCCCCCCGATTCACCGCCGAGAATGTGACCACTGACCGTGACCGTGAATCGCCACTTGAGCTCGCAACCGGGTTACTCAGTCTTTCATTTATTCATTAAATACTATCAAAATCCACTGCAGAACATTGAACTCGTCGTAAGGCAGATATTAGCTGTAATTGTACCGCCTGGGTTGGCAACCGAAATTATTTATTACTTTGAGTTGTTATGAGAAATATACTGCCGCAGATTGCCTGTTTTATTTTCCTAGCGATTTATTTCCTTTTAGGCTTAGTCCCTGAACAACCTCGGCTCATACGATTCAAATCATGTTTAATTAAGACCCGCCTCATTGGTCTAGCGATCGTATATGCAATTGCTGATCATGAGGTCTTGAGTTCGATTGCCGGGTCTGGCTAAAATCAATTATTGGGTTTTCCTCTCAAGCAATTCTTATTATAACAGCCCGGTGTTCTACTCACGTCCATTGGAAAATCACGTAAAAGCCGTTGGCGCGCCTGATCTCTTCGGTCGTATCGGAATACCGTCCCATCAGTCTGTGAGACTGAAGGAGTAGAATGTTCAACTGTGCTAGTGAGCATACACTAGCGCACTATAATCACGGACTGTGCACATGACTATTCTCCGTTGATACTGTTCGCCGTGACCGAAATCTGTTCTTGAAAATAAAACATATTTTATACGAAATTATTTTAAACAATTTATTTTAAATTTTCAGTCCATAACATTGATTACTGGCGGCACTATATTAATCCAAGTACTGGTGATGGACAGTACGTCATGCGAAAATTTTATTTGGCGTTACGCATTTGGCTTTAGTGTATCTACTATTATCTACAATGCCGTAATGTTTTTCATAAATATTTGGCTTTTTTGGGCAATTAAAAAGGTAAAATAATTATAATTTATTTGGCGTTACGCATTTGGCTTTAGTGTATCTACTATTATCTACAATGCCGTAATGTTTTTGATAAATATTTGGCTTTTTTGGGCAATTAAAAAAGGTAAAATAATTATAATTTATTTGGCGTTACGCATTTGGCTTTAGTGTATCTACTATTATCTACAATGCCGTAATGTTTTTCATAAATATTTGGCTTTTTTGGGCAATTAAAAAGGTAAAATAATTATAATTTATTTGGCGTTACGCATTTGGCTTTAGTGTATCTACTATTATCTACAATGCCGTAATGTTTTTGATAAATATTTGGCTTTTTTGGGCAATTAAAAAGGTAAAATAATTATAATTTATTTGGCGTTACGCATTTGGCTTTAGTGTATCTACTATTATCTACAATGCCGTAATGTTTTTCATAAATATTTGGCTTTTTTGGGCAATTAAAAAGGTAAAATAATTATAATTTATTTGGCGTTACGCATTTGGCTTTAGTGTATCTACTATTACCTATCTACAATGCCGTAATGTTTTTCATAAATATTTGGCTTTTTTGGGCAATTAAAAAGGTAAAATAATTATAATTTATTTGGCGTTACGCATTTGACTTTAGTGTATCTACTATTATCTACAATGCCGTAATGTTTTTCATAAATATTTGGCTTTTTTGGGCAATTAAAAAGGTAAAATAATTATAATTTATTATACGCCTCAAATGTGCAAGCGTTGGGTTTGCGTTGCTGTGGAGAAACCGCTATAACGCGATGTCTTTTCGTATAATCATGTCTACGATTAATGAACTTAATCTGACTGATTACAATGGATAGTTTGATGATAGTAGATAGTTTGTTCACACGAAACAGTACTTTAGCCGTGTACTGCAGTCGTCCCGAAATTTGACATTTGCTGTTAAATTCCATATTTTGTGCTTAGTTCGCACGTTTCTACGGGATTTCTTTCATGAAACATAATATAACATACTAAGACGAAATTTGCCTTATTCCAAAAAATATGATTCGTTTCACATTTTTTAAAGAAAAAAGATGACATGGAGAGTGCTATGCTTGGGGTTTCTCTGAGTGATAAAGTTATAAATAAGGAAATCCGCTGTAGAACCTGAGTGACTGACATGGCTTTAATAATGTAATTAAAGGACTAGTAAGCTGAAGTGCTTACCATATGGCTCGAAGAACTGATGACCGATGGGGACAAAAGGTTCTCGATTGGCAGCATCGTGCTGGTAAGTGAAGTGTAGAGTAGCCCCCACTAGATGGAGTGACACCTGGTAAATAATGCATTGATGGATACATGTGGCTCAGAACCGTGCTTTATGGCATTCCTTGGGTGAGTCCTACCTTCAGCAGTGGATTCGTGAAGGGTTGTAATAATGACGATAATGATGTTGTAGGGTGACAAAAAAGCACAAATTCCAACTGATGGTAAGTGGATCGTGTGACCCATAGACATCTCCATCTACCCTCAGTTAAGAATCAAAATGTAGATGTGTTATCATCCTTAAGGACTAAAATAGAATGACTCGTATTCAGTAAAACGAGTCTGGTTCAATAAAGTAAGCTTGAGAAAAATACGCAAGCTTAATGTAAACCGTGATTGTAAGGTAGTAAGTTATAATACACTTTTTTATACCCGACACTATCAATAAACTAAGCTTAAGATAAAAAAAATTAATAAGGTATACATTACGAAATTCAATATTATATAATTTGTTTATTCTCAGATTTCAGCTACTTTCTATGTACCTTAGTGTAGAAAATACGATTAAATTATTACTTACTGTTCCGCTCGATGGTGTGTCAATATGTATATACGATTATATAAGACTAAAGTATTTAGTCAACTAAGCTATTTTATCAAATTCTTCACCAGAATCCCCATTAAATCCGTTGAATATATCTGTTTAGGAAATATATTATAGAAGTAAATATACGGATAATTTTCCACACAAAAGTAGGCATATAATAAATTAAATTGGTAGAGATTTGGTACAAATATTTCCCCTTAACCTTAAGCTCAAAACCCACTGCTGATCATAAGCCATTCTTCGAATACACTATTAGGGATACAGAAAGACAGATCAGTCCAATCAGAAAAAAGACAGACAGAAATAAAAACAATGCACAACGGCAGATATCGATAAAAGGCAGAACCAGAGGGAGTAATCTTCTATCCGTAAAAAAAGTAGCAAATATGTTTGGATTATTTTTATTTTTATTTATTCAGGACAAACAATTACGTAATAAGGTTGCAACCAAATATCAATTTATTTAAATAATATTAGTAATTATGTAACCAGCGCCATTATCCACAAAGTAATATTAACTTAAGGCGACATCGTGAAAAAATGCACCTCCTTTCATCGAATAGTTCTTCTTCTTAATCCTTCTCCCTCCGGACCGCGCCTAGTTTGGACGTCTTTTTAATTTTTCCACGATACTTTAATTTTTAATTTTAAAATAGTATTAATTTAATTCGATACTAAAAATAGAAGTGCATAAACTGCCAGGAGCTAAGCTGCAAGTAATCAGGTGACATACTACTGCGCCTTCGCATTATCTGTTGTAGTGGTTGTGAGTGAATAACTGTGTGTGCTATCGTTCTAAGAGTAAACGAGACGTCTATTCGACACGACACCTCTCTCTGTCATCTACTGCGCGTAAGTCACACTACTGTGCTATTAATTATACATTATACGAGTTACGCACACAATTCCGTTTGTTTATGTGCATTCAAGGGTCTATGATAGTTGGACGGAAAGAATTTTTTGTAAGAAATCGTCGATCACCGACAATTTTAGCTGACCCCTGCAGCGAGACTGCTTCTGTAAACTCCAGTAAACTTTTGGGAGCCTGGTACTTTGAGTTTGATTTGAAACTAAGCATGCCACTCAAGCGAACACCGCCTCCCGCCTCACCGCCAGCGGTAAAAAACAAGAATAAGAATGTGAGCTGTACACCTATAAATATTTGCCCCAGCCTATCTACTGAAAAGCCTTCTTCAGAGCGTGATAATATCACCCTAAGGAAAAAAGATGTTATTGATTCTTCTAGTATGGAACTATTTAGGGAAGAAATCAGGGAAATTAGAGAAATTATAGTTAATTCTAACATTATAAAACATCAGAGTACATTGACTTCTGTACAATCCTCTGTGAATGAAATACTATCCCAATATAAAGATATTAAAGAATCAATCGAGATGATATCTAAGCAATACGATGATATGAAAATCAAATTTGATTCCCTCGAAAAGCAAAGAAAGGAAGATCGACTCTACATCGTTGAACTTGAAGGAAGAATATGCTCTCTGGAGTCAACTATTGTGGCATCAAAGCTTGAGCTTAGAAACATCCCTATGGGACCCAGTGAATCCAAAGAAAGTCTGTGTGACATTGTTTTAAAAACTGCTAAGGCCCTAGAAGTACCTCTTCAACAGCCAGAAATAAATGACGTGTTCCGCATTAAAAACAAAACTGGTAACGGAAATATTATCGTCGACCTTACAACTACCATAAAAAAAGAAAATTTCTTGAAAAAAGCGCGCAAATTTAATACAAAAAACAGCGCAAATAAATTAAACACAACCCATCTCGCACTGGATGGGCCACAGAAGCCGATATTTATTTCTGAACATTTAACGCAGAAAGCTAGGCGCCTTAACTACTTAGCAAGAAATTTTGCGCAGGAAAACGGATATAAGTTCTGCTGGACTTCATACGGACGTACATATCTACGTCAAGATGAGGGCAAACCACATATCAGAGTGGACTCTGAGTCAGATTTAGCTAAGCTGCGAGGCCAAAAATGACTGTATGAGATCTCCGGTAGAATTTTGGTTACTACTTACATTGATTTTGTTTATTATCAAATATTTATTTATTATTTCTTTAATTATTTATATAACATTGTATATATTTTACTAAACGGTACGACATACATTCACATTACTATTGTAACCGTTCTGTATATTTTTACAATACATGGTTTTTCTCGAACAATTTGTGGGATGGCTCTCAATAGCTATTATTTAAATCGGAACTATAGATGTGACAATGAATTTCTCCTCTTTAAAAATGCCTGAATTACAGAATCAAATTCTATCAGATATGGATAATATTAGAGTGGCTTCATCTTTTGTGTGTGATGTTTTAAAATGCAATGATATTGTCAGGAAATCCTGTAATTCTTTAAATATCATTGCACAAAATATACGTAGCGTCTATAAAAACCTGGATGGCTTTATGGCATATATATCACAACTTTCATTTGAACCGGATATAATAATACTAACAGAATGTCGCCTTGATGTTAATAAGCCTGTTCCTCCGCTTCCAGGTTACAAATGTCATTTCTCAAAAAAATGTTCAATCCAAAATGATGGTATAACAGTTTATTCTAAACACTCAATTGATTGTATAATAACAGAACCTGATTCAAATGGTGGTAACTATCTTTTAATTGAAATAAATCCAGATATAGTAATATTAGCGGTATATAGATCACCCTCCTATTATTATATTGACAACTTTTTTAGATTCTGTAGAAAAAATTATTCGTCCCTTAAAATCTAGTAACATATTTATTATGGGTGATATCAATATAAATATTATTCAAGGCAACAAAGACAAAGACAGTGAACCTTATTTAAATTTAACTGCAGGATTAGGTCTTTTACCAGGTCATACCTACCCCACCCGTATCAATAATTGTTTAGACCATGTTATGGTGAAAACAGTATTGAATACTCAAATAATGGTACTCGATAGTGTAATCACTGATCATTCCTTAATCTTAACGAATGTTTCTTTGAACCCCAAACGCAAGCCTAATAATATTTTTATTGATAAAATAAATTATGATGATGCCATCAAATCTATAGAGTCTGCTGATTTTTCTTTTATATCTTCAACTTTAAATGCAGACACGGCTGCCGAAAAATTTGTTGATCTAATAACCTCTGCTATAAAGAATAATACTGTTAAAATTAAGATTCCTAGAGTGAAACGAACGCTTAAGGCCTGGATGACACCTGGACTGATAAGGTGTATCCGTCACCGCGATAAACTTCACCAAAAACTGAAAAAGAACCCTGACAATGAAATACTTCAAATTTCTTATAAGCGTTATAGGAATTACTGCAATTCCTTGTTAAGTAAGCTCAAGCGCCAATATGAAAAAAGTCTTTTGGCAAATGCAAAGAACAGTAAAGAAACTTGGTCTGCAATCAAAGCCATCTCCGGATGTGATACTAAAAATAACTACGCTGAAAATTTGATCATTAAAAATCCTATAGATTCAGTGGAGAGAGCTAATTACTATTTTTCAACTTTGGGTAGAAAATTAGCTGATAAAATTCTAGCAAACGGTGCTAAACCTGCTAATGTTAATACTATACCCTGGTCGCTTAATTCATTTGTGCTCGATTCTCCTGACGAGTTAGAAGTAGAAACAATATTGATGGGTCTTAGAAATGATTGTGCTATTGGTTGGGATTCCATTCCTGCTTGCTTCCTTAAAATGACCAAGGATAAAATACTTCTGCCACTCACAACCCTTTTTAAAATCTGTTTTGAACAAGGATGCTTTCCAAAAGTTTTTAAAAGATCTCTCATTACTCCTGTTTACAAGAATGGGGCTCGGGACGTTGTTGAAAATTACCGGCCGATCTCTGTGCTACCTGCACTTTCAAAAATCTTAGAAAGGATGCTTAATAATCGTTTGGTTAAATTTCTAAACAAATATAATATCTTATCTAATATGCAGTTCGGATTCAGAGCGGGTGTTAGTACAGAAGATGCTGTTCGTAACTTGACCGAATTTGTAACAAATAAACTGGACCATAAACAGAAGTGTGTAGGGATTTTCTTAGATTTAGCCAAAGCTTTCGACACCGTTTCGATACCCATTCTTGTAAACAAACTAGAAAAAAATTGGAATAAGAGATTCTGCCCTTTCCATTTTTAAGGATTTTTTTATATGACCGTGTGCAGAGAGTAAAAATAAAAAAAATTATTAGCTCAGACGCCTGTGTCACATTTGGAGTCCCTCAGGGCAGTATCCTGGGACCAAGTCTCTTCTTAATTTACATCAACGACCTGTGCTCAATGACACTAACTCAAGGCAAGCTATTTACTTATGCTGATGATACAGCCTTAATTTTCTACGGAGAGACTTGGCCTGAGGTCCAGGAGTTTGCGATGAGGGGTCTTCAATCTGTGGCAAAATGGCTTGAGGAGAATCTACTGACTCTTAATATATCAAAGTCCACCTATATGCAGTTCCATATAACCAACACCCAAACTGTTAACGATATACAATTAACAGTACACTCTTGTGGTTTACAGTCAACAGATACTTGCCTTTGCCCTAAAATGACGAAATCCAAATCAATTAAATATCTCGGAGTAATTATAGACGAGAAACTAAGCTGGCTCCCACACATAGACCTTATTTCATCGCGCACTAGGATTCTTATTTGGACATTTAAAAGGCTAAGGCACATCGCTGACTTTGATTTATTGAGAACTGTATACTACGCCTTAGCACAATCAATTATAGGTTATTGTATAGTTGCCTGGGGTGGAGCATGCAAAACATTTATGATAAAATTAGAAAGAGCTCAAAGATGTCTCCTAAAAACTATGACTTTTAAACCGTTCAGGTATCCTACAAATCTGCTTTACCAAGAATGCAAACTGTTGACTGTTAGGCAATTGTTTATCCAACAACTGATCTTAATGAAACATGCTCTAACTCCTTATAACCCTGAGATCTGTCGTAATAAACGCAGAATACCGGATGTAATGATTATTGGCAGATGTCAAACTGCTTTTTCTAGGCGACAAAGTTCATATCGATCCTCAGTGCTTTATAATAAATTAAATAGAAATCTAAATTTTTATCCTCTTTCCAGACATGAATGTAAAGTTAAAGTTCGAGATTGGTTATTGTCACTTGATTATAGTAAAACAGAAAATATAATTTGTTAACATGTAGTAATGTATGTCGTATAATAAAAGTATAATAAAATTATAAAATTTTAAAATTATGAAATTAAAAATAGCAATCTTTGTTTAAAGCATCTATTTATTCATTATAGGTTATAATGAATAAAATATATATTCTGTATGAAATTATATAATAATATATTCTATATATTCTATGTATATATATATATATATATATATATATGTGTGTGTGTGTATGTATATGTATATACGTGTGTGTATGTATATGTATATATATTGCAAATTGCAAACTAATTTTAATATACCTACGATTATATGAAATATAATAACGACTAAAGAGTCGCATTAAGTTAAAGTATATGTTTCGTTGTAAATAAATACATTCAATTAGCTAAACAATTACTTAAAAATGTAAAGCTTAGTTACTTAATTAATTGTTAAGACTAAAATACTGTTGTCACAACACTGGGAGAGGCCACTGATTCCTAAGATACAGACTTGTCTAGTTTGGGAATCAGAGTCTTCACTCTATTATTGTACTTTTATTTGAATAAATGATTATTATTATTATTATTATTATTATTATTATTATTATAGTATAGGACTATGACACCACTAACGAAAGTGGGATTTTGATATAGGTAAATTCATTTCTTTATCTTGAATTTGATTGCTCAAAAACACGATTGTATAATTTTGAGTCGATCATAATTATTTGCGAAAACACCTCTAAAAAATGACTATAGTTGAAATTACAACGAAATCATTTGATCTATATGCTTGGGAATCACTCAAATATATTCATAACATCAATATTCATAATTCTGTCATTATTTTGATAACTTAAATCAATAATTTTTAAGAAAATATTTTAAGATTCTGACAATTTCTAAGCGCTTTTAATCGTCGCGGGCGCTACTCAATTTTAGACCTTATGACGGCGTTTCTTCAAGTTTTTATAGAAATTATGTATTCACTCGGATCAGTACGGCGATAGCGTTTTCGATGTGTCGTCTTAATAACTATAAATTTACAGAAAAAGAAGTTTAAGTGAAAGAAAAAACAAACAGGGTTTACTACACCCAGCAACAATAAAATGTCAATATGAGAGAAAAGGGGAAAAAATAGTCGGCTATAACCATTTTATCTTGTGAAATATTTTAGATGTGAATGTCTAACAATCTTCTTAGAATTATGATCATTAGAGATACGATGCTTTCATTTTTACTAATAAGTAATATGAAACATTTATATTACTACTTATAGCATTTTAACACAATTCGTTACTAACGTCTGAGAAGAGACGAAAAGTGTATCAAAGATCTCCCTTAGTAGTATGTAGTAGTAACAAAGGAATAAACTTTCATTCTTAGACGAAGTCAGATTTAAATGTTAAAAGACCGAGATTATTTTCCATTATCCTATAAAGTCCACTTCAGGACAAAAGTCTATCCCGTTCTAGGAAGAGTAAGCCTTAATCGTCACGTTTTGACATTTTCCGTTGTTGCCTCTTACCTTCTGGACTAAATGGGGCCATATTCTCTCTTACGCTGCTACGAAACGGCAACTTATTGATTATTACTGATATTTTATAATAATTTAATCTTCTACAATCACAGAGTAAAGCTACGGTGATGCTCATTTGGGTTGCTATAACGAGTGTATGGCTGGCACAAATATTCGTTCTGTTAATTGTATTGCTTTGTATGTATCAGTTGGAAGTGAGCCAGATTGCTGGAATATTTTCTTTAATATTTGGAATAATATCCGTAGGTAAGAAAAGTTTTAATTTTCATCATTTTCATTCAGAACCCTTCGGGTTAAGTTGAGACTACGGACTTGCATTTAGCATGATCCTACTACTCCTCTTTCTTTCAACATCCTTAAATCTGCGCATAATGCTCGTCGTTTCTCGTCGTTCTAAATCTATCCAGAGAAATCTCCAAATGTGCTTGTTTGAATGCCACTGTATGAGTTATAGTAAAACATTTAAGCGTTGCATCGTAAAGGGGTTAGTTTTAAAGTTTAGGGTTTTATACCAGGCAGAGCTACGCTGTAGTATATAATCGTGGCTGCAGCATGAATAGATTGAGTTGACCGGGGAAGAAATCTACCCGTACAGAATATTAAATAGTACAATTCGACGAAAATCTGAGACAACCTTTACTGTTAAAAAAACAACAATTTGATCTTAGTTCTCAGCGATGAGATAACGCATCTCTATTTGGCTTCTCCTGGACCGACCTGGAATTTGAACTCAGGACTCCGTGGCCCAGAATCGCGCAATGTCATGATCTGTGGAGAAGCTGTATTTAAATACGGATCTGATATGTATCTTTATAACGATAATTACGATTGTACATAATTTATTTTTATATAGTTCATTATATAATGCTTTTCCTTCTATTTCAGGTGTACTTGCATATTTTATTTTCATTGTTTTTGGATACTGGCTAGAACTGAAGAATAGCAAACAGTAAATATATCATGTACTATGTCTTATCTTTAAGGACTAAATATCTAATAAAATTTAATATAACTGAAATTGATGTATATTTTTCATGGACGACATTTGAAAACAATTGTTATTTTTAGTCAAACCGCAAACTGATCACTCTGTGTATAGTTATATTTCACTATACTCGTCCATAAAAATAAAATTATATACATTTATATAATTTTATTTTTAGTTTTGTATTACAAAATAATCTAACGATTTGGATGAAATTTTGTATTTGTATAGGTGAATACGAGTAATTTTACTTTCCAAGTTTACCTTGACAGATTTTATCTCTGAGATATTTATTTCTAATGCAAACAAACAAAGCTCGGTGGCTTAGACACTTTAGATTACTCGAGACGATTTCATCGTAATCAACTAAAAATATTATTATCTTTGCTTTGCTGCCGAATCTTAGAACTCTATAAATATAGTATTAGAGTAGCAGAGTATAGTAATAGAGTAACTAAGGCTACTTTTGTTTAAGGGCTTCGCACGAAAAAATTCCACGTAGGCAAAGTCGCGGGGAACAGCTAGTGTATTTATATTGAATAGTTTGTGTAGACCTGTTTCTAAAGATCATAAAGTTATTTACACCTGACACAATAGCTCACCACGCTAAGGGTTGACTAGCAGAGAATAACGACAGGCATTAAGTCCGCCTAATTTTACATTTTTTGTAACTATACGAAGTACGCCATCACAAACTCTTGATCACCATTCCGTTGAGGCAACATACCGCCAAGTCCTATATTACTTGCGTCTGTGGCAACTATGAATTCCTTACCCACATCAGCGTACCCCAAAATAAATGTTTTGCACAGACAGTCCTGAGCTCCTGGAATGCGATATCGCAACTTTCATCCCAGCAGAAATGTCGCTTCTCCTCGACTTTTGACGACGTATGGCTATATCTCCAAAGTTTTTCACAAATCGCAGATAATAGAAGCACAAACCCAAAAAATGCTCTAACCTGCGTCTTGTCTTTTGTACCGACCAATACTTTACAGCAGCGATTTTCTCTGGATCCGTGCAGATACCTTCTTCCGACACTACATACCTCAAAAAGCTAAATTGCCGTTTGAATAGTAAACATTTCTTCGGAATCAACTTTAAGTTGGCACTGTGGATCTACATGAGCACGCGTTCCAGATTTTGAAGGTGTTCCTCAAACGTACGGCCTACAATGATGATGATGATCCAAGTAGACCGGACAGGCATCGCCAATTATCTCGGTCAGTACAAGTTTATACCAACCAGTGTGCCTTTTTCTATAATCTGTCCCTGATCACAAAGGCTCAGCACACCTACTCCTAAGAAGTCAGTGGTTCTGACCAAGGTTCAAGCCACTATCCATGGGAAGGTCATTGTCTACCATTTCCACGAGTATATAACGATGAGCTTGCCCAGAATTCCACGGAAAACTAACTAGCACAATCGTTTCCGATCTCGGTGGAAGAACCATCTTAAGACTGTACACATTTCCTGGTAACGCACCTTCCACGAAAAGTTCCTGTTGTCCACATTTTAAAATACCTTGCGTTGACGTTATGTCAATCTCACAATAATTCTTCGTCATAAAGTGAAAAGATCTGACAACCGTACGAGAGGCTCCAGTGTCTCTGATCAGTTTTAACGGCATTCCGTTGACCTGGCACTTGATTAGGCTGTTCCCATCATGCGTTTGTGAGATCGAAATCTTGGGGCTCTTTTAACATCAAACAGTACCCGTTTCACAGTCCTGGCTTTTACTCGTTTTCTTGCTACTGCTGCGCGGTGCTGTTAGACGCACCACATCTCGAAATCGATCACCCTTCCCTTTCTAAATTTCGTTTAGGGCAGCTGGATCGAAGATGACCTCTTTCCCCACAGCCATAACACCTAGGGCTGTATCCTTTATTGCGGTCACGAACTGTTGCTGCTGTCGCGACGGAAAACCTCCCTTACGCGATGGAAACGATGATCCTGCCGCACGGCTTCTACCTAACGGCCAAGGCATCCTAAAACGTCTCGTGGTGCTCGAGCTTCACAGCTACTCTGATTTTAAGTTCGCGAATGTCGTCGATGAATGTCTGCACCAGATTCACTGCAATGAGTGCAGGTACAGATTGGTATGCTTTTCAAACCAGATTCTCTCAAGGACCTTCTGCAGATTTTTGTTGCTGCGTTGCACGCGATCTTTAAGCTGCGCACGAAAGATGTGTTCCTGTGAGCGTCTCCATATATCCCCTTCAATGTCTCAAGGAGCTGCTCGTAAGTCACTTACGAGCAGCTTAAGAGCACAAGAGCTTAAGAGCTTAAGAGCACTTATACTTTACGGAGACCTTTTTTTTCTTCATTTTTTTCTTTTTTAAAAAGGTTACCCCTACACTAAGATTTTCTCTTGTATCGTAGGGGCAGTTTACAAACATAAATTGCATAAGGACAAACATACAGACCCGGAACAACTATTTGTAGGCCATACAAATACTTGTTCCGTGCGGGATTCAAACCCGCGACCCCCAGCGCAGCCACTCATTGCTAAGCCACTGCGCCACGGAGTCGTCCTTTGATATTTATTTTTGATTTTGACTTCCTCGTTGGTCTAGTGGTTGTAGTAGTCTGACAGCTGATAATATGGTCCTGGGTTCGAAAACCGAGTCGGGACAAAAAAATCAGTTTATATAGTTTTTCCGTCAAGAAATTGTCAGTAGCCGCCCGGAGTTAGTAAGTTGGCGGTGTGTCACTGCCGTGCCTCAGAAAGCACGTAAAGTCGTTGGTTGTTGGTGGGTTTTTCGCATATAACGTCAATGACCTTAAATCGTTCAGTGTTAGTAGACCTCCCAGTACTACTTACTGACTACTAATGCAAGATTAGAGATAATACACTGGATATTAGTAAATACTTAGTCCATAAAAGAAACAGAACAGAACAGTTGGTTTGTTCGCGCAGGCCTAGGGTGAGAGCAGTGACATTTATTCCAGTCGTTTGCCTTTATGATAGCCTCCAACTGAATTTTGTAGGCCAACCAGGATGACGTTCCGTCGAGCGCCGGAACTTTGAACCCACGTAGGGAAGGTGTTGTAGCTACCACAGGATCTATTATTTCACCCACAAGTTTCAGGTCGTCCAACGTTTTCTTCACGTCAGCCATAACGTCGATTCTAGTTTCCTGCTGTGGTTTGCAGCTGGCATTCCAACCTCTGCAGCGTTGCACCACCTAATCGTCTCTGGTCCGTCTCCTGCTGGCGTTGACTTCGGATACGGGTATCCATACATGTTTTCTTTAAATAAAACCAGCACGATTTCATCCCGCATCTGACACTAACTGTTACGAACTTGAGGTTCGTGACAATAAAACTACCGATTGTATTACCAAAATTGACTCTTTAATTATAGAACACTAATTACAACTTAAAACACACCATTAATAAGACACAATTGTACTATTCGTACTAATCACTTTAGTTCGCAGTTGTAGTGCTTCGAAGTATTCGCTTACTAACTTGGATCGTGGTCGATACCGGCCTTATATAGGGGGCCTTTTCTACTGAAACATCTAGAATGTTCGAGTACATACCGGTTCCGACTGACTAGGTATAGAAAGTTCTGGCATGAAAATCTCTAAAATTATGTTGATTCTCCTAGTTCTGCTACACGATACTAGAGGGCACTAGTAGTAACTAATGTCGCCATGTACCAGCCATTAATTATGGCGCGCAACATTAGCCGATAAGCTACTTGAGATAAAATGAAATAGTAACATATAATACCAGGCATTTTTCATTGTGGGGTTAACTCTGAAATCGCGACTACGAAAACTGACATCTAATAAACTAAGCAACAAACTTGACTTACTCGCGGAATATGACTGACAATTTTATAAACATTAATGGTGCTATAGATATGAAAGCATGAGTTGTGCAACTATTTATGTAACGTCTTTTTGAATGAGAAAACTAATCTTAATAATTTAGATAATGTGACATGTTGTATCGAGCAAAGCAAAGGATCCAAACAATTCTGATATATCTCAACGTCTTTTAAATCGTATATACAAGTGCAATCCACTTAACTGTACTGCGAGTTCGTTTGGGGAGGAGCACTAAAACAAGATTCTTACACATGGAATGAACTCAGCGAGGTTTGCTAAAAGTGATATATTGTAGAAGGAAGACATTTCCTATTCAGAATGAGATAAAAGAATTCCTTACGGTTTGAAAATTATAAATAATCTAAACTATTTACACTGAGATTTACACGAAATTTGATATTTACAGTGAATCACGAGCCACGTCTCAATAAAGCATTTGCTGTTGCACGTATGGGCCGGCTCGAGCCGGGGTGGTACCACGACCTCACAGAATACTGGCGTGAAGTGTAATTTCTGCTTCTGCGCTTCATCTGGTGAGTGCAGGTGGCTGGAGGCCCGATTACCCCCTCCCCTCCCTATCAATATGGTAGCAGAATTAAATGTAAGACTACCCAGGAGGGAACCAGAAGCCCTGAAGAATCCCTCTCTAAGCATCCACGACCAAGCTAGCACTGAGCATGAGTGCTCAGGCTGCCCCGCGTATACTGGGGGGGGGGGCAAAATTGCCATGCCAATCAGGGAACTTCACGCACACAACACACAACCTAAACGCCATCCACTACTATCTCAAGACGGCGAAGCCGGCTCAGCTCTCTCTGACCGAGACGCAGGTGTCCTCTCCGGCTGATGAAGTACGTACGTATACTCTACGTATCTCTCCTACAAACTGGAATACTTCTTTGTGCCTCGGACTGGAGTTTGCGTATAAGTCAGAGAGGACATCTGTTCTGGACGCCTCGGCAGTCTTGTAAATTTGGACCTTTGGCTACGCTTAGACAGCGATGACCGTCCACGCGTCTACGGGTGCATCTATAGGTCCCATAGCGGTAATGCCGAAACAGATTGACTCTTCGACCACGTCCAAATGGCTACAGATTCGTTGCTACAGCACATCCCTTCCACAGAGATCGTGATCTTTGGCCATTTTAACGCCCACCACGCCGAACGGCTTGGTTCACGTTTAACCGATCATGCGGGGAGATCTTGACATATGGTCTGATACAACTGATTACTTTGCCAACGTGAATTCCACATGTGGAGAATCATCTACCTTCCCTGTTGGACATTCTGCTGACCTTTTTACGTGGTAGAGCCATGCTGCAGTTATATTAGTAGTATAGTTGTAGCACGTATGGGTCGGCTCGACCGGGGAGGGACCACACTCTCACAGAATACCAGCGTGAAATAGTAGCTTAATGCTGCTGTGTTTCGTATGGTGAGTGTAGAGAACCGGAGACCCTTTTTACTGGAAACGAGGCATTCCATCTCAGTCCTCACGGTTGACAACGCATCTGCATTTGATTTTTAATGGAGGATAGATGTAGATGTCTCTGGGCCGCAGCAACCACTTACCATCAGGTGGACTGCGTGCTCGTTTGTCACCCTATTCTATAAAAAAAAACCTCTCATTCGGACAGATATCAGGTCTCCATCGATGCCCCTCTTGGATCTTCGGACCATTGTCTTGTCCGGAGTTTGATGCCACTCACGCTGAAATCGCGGTTGAATTCTGCAAGCTGCCGCCGTGTTTGGCACTATAGGTCGGCCGATTGGGATAGGCTGCGGTCTTTCTTTGCATCCTACCCTTGGGTTTGGGCTTGCTTCTCGCCGTACAATCCTAACGTTGTTGCTGATTCTGTCGCTGATGGGGTACTTCAGGGTATGGAACTTTTTATTCCTTCCTCTGTCGTGTCCATCGGAGGCAGATCTCAGTCATATTTTAGTCACTCCTGGAAAATAGCATCATGCTATAAGCAGGAGTGCTATCGGGCCTTGGTTGATGCATCAACGTCCGGAATGTAAACACCAGCTCTCTAAAAAAGAAGTATAATTCCTCCAGCCCTTCACGCCTCCAAGTCCTTCAAAAGAGTCATTACCAAGGCAAAGTCATAGCACATAGGCAGAATTGGCGAGAAACTAGTTTGCCTTTCTTCTAGAACCGGTGTATTCTAATTTCTCGCCAAGGCTATCCAAGAGAACTTCTGTCAATCGTCTCTTTCATCTCTGCACATAGAGGATGACTCACTAGCCCATGCCGCAAAGGAGAAAGTAGATTTGTAAGGCCCTCTCTTTGCGTCCAACTCGACTCTCGATGACGGGGGGAACACACTGCGGACCATCCCGCGGTGTGAGTGTTCTATGCCAGATTTGCGGTTCACACAGCGCTCAAATCTTAAAGCACTCCTCTCCCTGGACATCCACAAATCGAGTGGGCCTGACGGAATCCTCACAATTGTGCTGACGACGTGTGCTTCAGAGTTGGCACCGATCCTAACGCGTCTTTTCTGGTACTCCTACTCCCTAGGCGTAGTCCGAAAATCATGGACGTGAAAGACTTTCGTTCACTCGATCCCTAAAAAAGGCGACCGCTCAGATCTGTCAAATTACAGGCCTATCGATATCACCTCCTTGTTCTCCAAAATAATGGAATTCATTATAAACTGCCATTTCATGCGGTACCTTAATGATCAGGATTAGTGACCGCCAATACGGTTTTTGTCGGTGTTCATCAGCTGGTGATCTTCTGATCTACCTGACTCATAGATGGGCGGAGGCGGTAGAGTACAAGGGGGAGGCATTGGCCGTTAGTTTGAACATTGCGAAGGCCGTCGATCGGGTTTGGCACAAAGTTTTGAAGCTCCTACTATGGGCTTCCCGAGATATTGTGCAATTAGATCATCAGCTTTCTAGCAAAGCGGAGCATCAAGGGCGTTGTAGACGGTACATGCTCCAAATACAAGCCTATTAATGCTGGCTGCCTACCAAAGCTGTTTCCTCTGCATGTCAATGATATATTCATCATCATCATTACAGCCCTTCACAAGTCCACTGCTGAACATAGGCCTCCCCCAAGTAATGCCACAAAGCACGGTCCTGAGCCACCTGCATCCATCGACTTCCTGCATGTCTTACCAGGTCGTCACTCCATCTAGTGGGGGGTCGCCCTACACTACGCCTACCGATACGAGGCTGCCACTCGAGAACCTTTCTTCCCCATCGGTTATCGGTTCTTCGAGTTATATGGCCGGCCCATTGCCACTTCAGCTTACTAATCCGTTGGGCTATGTCGGTCACTCTGGTTTTACTGCGGATATCCTCATTTCTGAGTCTATCACGCAGTGAAACTCCGAGCATAGCCCTCTCCATAGCTCGCTGAGCGACCTTGAGCGTCCTTATACGGCCAGCGGTGAAGGACCACGTCTCAGATCCGTAAGTCATCACTGGCAACACGCACTGGTTATACACTTTAGTTTTCAGAGATTGAGGTATACCTGACGAGAAGATGTGTCGTAATTTCCCGAACGCTGCCCAGCCGAGTTGAATCCGTCGATTGACCTCTCGGTCGAAGTTGGACTTACCTAGTCGGATTATTTGTCCCAGGTAAACGTACTCGTCAACAACTTCGAGCATAGTGCTCCCAACAACTACCGGCATAGGTGTGACATGGACATTAAACATGATCTTTGTTTTGTCCATGTTCATCTTAAGACCTATCCGTTGGGAGACACCATTGAGGGAACATAGTGCTAAGGTCCTCTAGCGATTCTGCCATAAGGACTATATCGTCGGCAAATCGAAGGTGAGTGATGTACTCGCCATTGATGTTAATACCGTATCCTTTCCAGTCCAGTAGCTTGAAAACGTCTTCCAATGCAGCGGTGAAGAGTTTCGGGGATATAACATCACCCTGTCTTACACCTCTCTGCAGTTGGATAGGTTTCGTACTCTGGTTCTGTACTCGGATAGCCACCGTAGCCCTACTGTACAAACACTTCAGCACTTCAATATACCGACAGTCAACTAGGCACCGCTGAAGAGACTGTAGCACCGCCCAAATTTCGACGGAATCAAAGGCTTTCTCATAGTCCACATACGCCAGGCAAAGTGGCAGATTGTACTCTTCGGACTTCTGTACAATTTGCCGAAGGGTATGTATGTGGTCTATGGTACTGAAGCCTTTTCGGAAACCGCCTTGTTCGGGAGGCTGGAAGTCGTCGAGTCTGCGTGCGAGACGATTCGTAATGACTCTCGAAAACAGCACGTAGACGCGGCTCAGAAGGGAAATCGGTCTGTAGTTCTTCAAGAGAGCGTTGTCGCCTTTCTTAAAGAACAAGACCACCGTGCTTCTGCTCCACGCCTCCGGAGTAGTGCCACCATGGAGGATGGAATTGAAGAGCTTCTGAAGGACTTCAAGTACCGGTGTTCCACCCGCTTTCAGAAGCTCCGCTGTAATTCCATCCTCGCCCGGGGCCTTGCCGTTTTTAAGGTAGTGGAGAACCATTCTAATCTCGCTCAGACTGACGTCCAGGATATCATCGGAATAGTGTCGGATAAGACTTGCTCTTGGATCGTTACTCACACATGCGTGTGACTCCAACGATGATGTGTACAGCTGCCCATAGAACCTCCCAATCTCACTCAGAATCTCAGGTGTCCCGGAAACGATGTTGCCACACTCAGTCTTCAGCTTTGACAGTTGGCTCTTTCTGGCAGACAGATCTCCGGCAAAGACTTTGGAGCCCTGGTTCCGCTCGATCGCTTCCTTAATACGAGGAGTATTAAAGTTGCGTAAGTCTCGCCGCATGCATTTGGAGATCTGTCTATTCAGTTGCCTGTATGCTGTCAAATCTGTTGACGATTGCAGCCTCATCTCCCGTCTAACAGCCATAGATTAAGAGTGTGCTAGGGAGGTTTTTAGCATTCCCCTGGGGGTTTTTACTCGGGTTTCGGGATTCTGGATTAGAGCACGAGGGGGACGGAGCGTTGACTTCATTAGACGAGATCTCTCCAACTTAACATTTAGGTTTAGTGTGCCTCTATCCATTCGGTGATCGTTGCCAGTTTTCACCCTTGCGATCACTGAGGCATCACTGAACAGTTGGCATCTGGCCGTCATAATGAAGTCAATCCCATTTTTTGTCGAACCGTCGGGGCTCGACCAGGTCCACTTCCTGTGGGGCCGCTTCTGTAAGAAAGAGTTCATCATAAAGAGTCCCTCTTTCTCCATAAAGTCGGCCAGCTGCTGGCCCCGTCGGTTCCGTTGCCCTACTCCAAATTTCCCCACTTTCAGCTCACCGCATTCTCTTGTGCGTAGTTTTGCGTTGAAGTCTCCCATCAACACCGTGTAGTGGGTTTTGGAGGAATGCGTGGAGATATCCTCATACATTTCCTCCACCTCCTCATCGGGATGTGCCGAGGTTGGTGCGTAAACCTGTATGACCTTCAGCGAATACCGTTTGGTGATTCTGAGTATCAGGTACGCGACCCTCGTCGACACACTCCCAATCTTTACAACGTTGTTGATGAGAGACTTGTGGACGATAAATCTGACACCTCCTTGGGACAGATGGTCGCCCTCCCGGTGGTAGAACAAATTGCCGGACTCGAGGATTGCCGTATCCTCCCCCTCTCTTCGGTCCTCGGATAATCCAATAATATGCCAGCGCAACTTGTCTACCTCTTCTTCCAGCTCCAGTATCTTCTCGTCAGTCCTCAGAGTGCGTGCGTTATATGTTGCCAGGTCAAGTCGTCGTAGGTGGCAACCGAACCTCCACCGGAGATTCTTAGCACCCCCTGCCCCGCCGTTACCATGGTCGCCACCGTAGCCAGGAATAGCGGGGCCGCCGGGGACTGGGGGCCGTTTTTTTGCGTCGTTATTCATGGTTATATATGCCATATTTGCCATAGTTGCCACGCTTGTTGAGCGGGTTGGCAACCGCAGTTTTTTATTATAACACAGTTATTATCAGGAAGATGCTGCTGCCCATCTCCTGCCTGTCTCCTTCTGTCGCCTCTTACGACACCCACGGGAAGATATGGGGTAGTGGATATTCTCAACCGCCACTACACGGCAATGATATATTGCAAACCGGTAATGATCTTGCTATGTGGATGACAGCACTAGTGATGCTTTGTACACCGGCCATATTTTATGTATGCTGGTACACCGCCTGCAATTTTACAATTCGCAGATTCGGCCACAAATGGAATACTGTTCCCATTTCTGGGTTGGGGCTCCCCAGTGTCAGCTCCTTCCACTTAACCACATCCAGCGCAGAGCGGCTCGAAACGTAGACCACCGAGTCCTTTCCGATCGGCTCGATTCTGTGGCGCTGCAAAATGATGTTGCATCTCTTTGCTTTTACCTCGGGGGGAACTTTGGTGGCTGGTAATAATCCGAAAAATTCCTTAGAGCACACTAAGGAATTTTTCGGATTATTACCAGCCACCAAAGTTCATGAACGCACTACGCGGAAAAACTCCTGATACCATCCACACTATCTTGATGCTTGGCAATTCAGCACTGTACGTTTCATTAGAAGTTTACTTCCGCGTACAACCTCTCTGTACATCTTACTATTATTACAATTTATAGTTTACCACCGACAATTTTTCCGGACCGATACGACGCTCAGGGACCTTCAACAAAAGACCTTGCTTCGTTATAAAAGGCCGGCAACGCACCTGCTATTTCCCTGGTGTTGAAGTTGTTCATGGGAGGCGGTGGTCACCTAACATCACGTGAAGTGTATGCTTGTTTGCCCCCTCTCCTATGTAAAAACTAAAAACCAAGTCCGTGTGTGCTATTTCACTCAAACAATATACGAACATATGATGTATTACGGGTGCCTCACAACTCCAACCATGTTTGCATCTATACAGTTTAAGAAACTATTATTTATTACGAAATAAAGAGAGCGTTAAATATTAACGATAAATATTGTTTAGAATGTAAAAACCTATAACACTACACTACACACGTACGTACTATTAAATTCACACGCGCGCACACACGTATGCACGCACGTACGCACGCAGGCACGCGTGAGATAACATTTAAATTAATGTATCGATCGATTCCAAAATGCACCACGGAGCCGGGGAATTTAGTTATTATTATAGTTATCTGTTATAGATTGCCAATATAGAAACCTTAATGGTTTATACAGGCTTGAACATATTTTTAAAACGTAGTGATTATATGCTCGTTGAACATTTCTCTTCACTGAACTCTATAATAGAGGTCAGTGTTTCTCTTGCACATTCGAGTAGGTGAATATCATAGGTACATATGTATGCAGTTTATGTTTATGACTTCTTGTTTGTATTATCTATGTATATAATAATCTATGATTGCATTGTTATTTATTACAAATTAAAAAAGCGTCTTACTAATACATTGAAATTTGAACATGGCGTTGAAATTCTTAGTGCCCAAGAAATTTTTATGTCGCTTTCCACTTTATGGCGGTGTCATATTTATTGCAATATTCACCGGCGTAAGTATCCATATTGATATAATCTGTGTTTTTTCCTTGTTTCCTTAATAATAATTTGTAACTAATTGGTTTATATTTAGAAAAGAAATACTTTATTTAATTATCTTAATCATAATGTTATAGCTTATAGCATCTTTGAACCCTAAAGAAAACAATTTCATTGTCATTTACTTAACATCATACCGAGTACACTCTTTTCTACCAAAATTTTATCTCAGGAATAGTTTCATGATATACTACATTGTTTTGAAGATTTTTCATAAAAGTAGTAAATGTTAGTATATTCTCAAAACTACTATTATTACAATTTATTAAAATTTTATATATTATTAGATGACTGCATTTATATATTTACTGAGTATAGATATCATCGAGTCCTACGTTCACTACCTTTAAATATATACTTATTGTACTACAAAAAGAATAGTGTAGAATAATTTATTTAAAAATTTCAGTGTGCATTTTTGATTGCTGGATTAGGTACAGTTTGGGAGACAATTGAAATGGAAAAAAAATCTTGTGAGAAATTTATTTGGGTAACCGCTTTTGGTTGTAATATTACTGCCGCTGTCCAGTATTTTATAATGGTTTTAATTTGTGCGTGGCTTCTGTGGGCAGTAAAAAAGGTAAAATAATTTATGACTATTTTAATATTAACCGAAAAATACCATATACAATATGTAACGTAATTAACGCACACCCTCAGACACCCCAATTAGTATATTATGTTATAATCATAATACATACACTGAATTTATAGTTAAACATTTTTATGCACTGATTATTTATCAAATTAGTTATACTAATTCCGGAAGAATGTTGTGGTCACAGTACAAATCCACGAACGCAAAGACTTTAACATGCTTGAAATAAAGTTCATTTTTCTTTATTTTTATTGAATAACAGAATTAGTAATAATACAAATAAAACTGCACTTGTAAAAGTCTTATTGCCTTAAGTTACGGTCCATTTCAGTTTGTTTTGACTGTACAGATTTAGTGTGACTGTAATTTACGTAGTTTTAATTATTTTTGGGATAAAAAATTACCTATATTAAAAATGATAGTAATCAATTCAGTAAACGATTCTGAACAAACTACTTTCTCAAAGTGCGTTAATTGTGTTACGTGTTGTATATATATATATATATATATATATATATATATATATATATATATTTACAATGAAGTTAAAGAAATAAGTAGGCTTGACAAGTTAACAAGTCACAGTCGACCAACTTAGAAAATACTAATCCAAATGGATTAGTAAAAAATCTGTTACAGTTCCATACATAATGTTTTTAAACTGTAAGAAGTAAGCATTATAAGACGAGAAAACAAATTAAGTTTACTGCTATAGCTTCACTTTTTCCTTTGTGGGGTAGGTAGAGAGGATCAATAGCCGACAGTTCCAAACACACCACTATTGGTCATTTTTTGGTTGGTAGAATTATATTTATATACAACTATTCATAGATTTATGCAGCGTCATACAGTTTAATTTGTGGTACTCTTGGTTTACGCGGGCGAGACTCATGATGTTTAGGGCAATGGTGGTTTACGGAAAGGTTCGTTACGGTCATGTATGACTTAGTGTTGCACTGCCAGGAATGAACAAATGGATAGTGAACTGTTCATTTTTGTACGGACTTGGCATTATTTTGATTTTTTTCGACGATTTATTTATTTTAATTTATTTTTAACCTTTTTTGAATACCACTCTCTATAAGTGTGCTTTGAAAATAAGTTTTTCAGTTACCATCATCCTATTTTGAGTTATAACAGCGGTCAAACCGCGAAATCACATCATCATCAACATCATCACATCCCTTCACAAGTCCACTGCTGTTATACACTTCATAGCTGCGCATAGTTTGGGGACAAAATAGGGTCCGCCGCACTACCTACATGCATTTTGGCAGACTTCACATTTGCCCAAAATTAATTATTTTCATTACTCAGGCTTGTAGATTTCCTTCCTGTTACTGTGTAGTGGCGGTGTGAGAATATACATTACTCCATACCATCTCGTAATTGTCGTAAGAGGCGACAGATAGAAAACAAGTCAGGAAATGGATGGCAGCGTCTTCCTAATAAAAACTTAAAAAACTGCGGCATATATTACTATAGAAAATCTATGGGGGAGATTGATTATAACTACTTTTACGGAATTTATTTTTAACGCGATAAATTCCGTAAAAGTAGTTTTAATCAATGTGTACTGTTCGCGTAAATATTAGAAATCTATGGGAGAGGCTTATGTTCAGCGGTGGATTTAAATAGGCTGTCACGGTAATATTAGATTTCTTGACAATATTTTCTTTCAACTGGTGCAATCAGTTGCAATAAATTTCATCATAGTTCTCGTGTTACCAATATATCCTTATGACACATGGTTGATAAGTCCAGTTTAATTGTTTAATAATTACAACCAGTATAACTACGTGTCACAACTATCGTGAGTACAAATTAATAATTTGATTTTCTACAATCACAGGTCAGACCTACAGCGTTGG
Source organism: Parnassius apollo (assembly GCA_907164705.1). Classification (NCBI taxonomy): domain Eukaryota; kingdom Metazoa; phylum Arthropoda; class Insecta; order Lepidoptera; family Papilionidae; genus Parnassius; species Parnassius apollo. The sequence goes on along the minus strand of CAJQZP010001402.1, from coordinate 7,092,186 downwards.
TTGTTTGGATCGCCGTATCAAGTATTTGGGTGTTAGAAAAACTTGTTCTGATAATTGTTGTAGCGGTTATTTATCATACAGAATTGACAGGAGTTTATGGAATCGTGGCTTTAGTGGTAGCAGTAATATCCCTTGGTAAGGAAAATTATGGTAGAATGTTTGAAAAGTAGAAATATTGCCTTTCTGAGGGGGTTTTAAGACAAGGTAGTGTCCACCGTGTCCAACGAATACTGCATGTCTGAGAAATTAAAAAAGTTTAGTACATAAGAAGCAGTGTGGCGGACAATTTGCATAACACAACTATGGTTTGACGTAGTTTGATGACAATGTAATAGCCAGCAATAGTTTGGGTTATTTGAGCACTCCGGGAAGACATGAATTCGCAGCATGCTATTAAAGAAGCCGCAGTCACGTTCTGAATGGAGAACGCTTCGTCAGTGCTGAAGGAGACAATCGTGGGGTATAATTCAGTACGTGTTTAGCATAATCTACAAGTTTCCCCAGAGCAGTCGAGTATTGTTTATAGGATAAGAGCGACAAACACACAATCCGCCTGATGGAAAATGTATGCTGTGGTCCATAGACGTCTACATTTATTCTCAGTTGTAAAACAACTAAACTAACAATTATTCGAAGCAACAGTAGCCTAATAGCAGGGCGCGGACCGCAAACTCAAAAAGGTCGCGGGTTCGAATCCGCCATTCGACTACTGGCGTGAACCACTCGTAACGCAAGCAATTTAAGCTTACCACGAGTGGTTAAGAGGAATATTAGTAATGTTTATAGGATTGTTAATATTCTTATATATAATATTTAAATTTATATAAAAAAAAGATTCTTTGCCACCCTTGGGGACTAAGATGGAATGCCGCGTATTCAGCAAAATGATCTCAAGTTAATCTACTATTTTACGCTAACAATTTGTGCTCCAAGTTGTAGCCTATAATCATAGTATAGCTGTAGACTGGCCAAACAAGCTACTTTTTTAACTATATGTGACTACCTTATGATCTAACTTACATCACAGAATAAATAATAGTACTACATACAGAAGTTGCACTTCTTTGATGTTGACTGCTTTCCAACGTTTAGTAGCCTATATTATTATTAAAAATTTGATAAATCGCGCACGCAATCAAAATAAAGCTTTATCGCTGCGCGCGACTGTCCATATTACTTTGCATCCTTTCTCCTTCCCAAGTCACGGCAGACTTTTTGTGGTTACTAGGGGATGTCAACAAAGAGTACAAAAATACATTGCGAAATGTTAATAAAGTTACTTAGGTGAAGTACCTATTCTGACTATAAACAAATTACCAATTTTCTCACCTGTGTGAGTTCTGCGATGCCCAACGCATGCAAATTGCAAGGGCAACTGCAAGGCTATTTGTCGGGGATCGCGATGCTTGGCTAGGAAGAAAAAACAAATAAACCTCGAATACAATTACTAACAGAAATGTGATCCTATTCTACTTAGTTATAAATCTTGTTAGTAAATAAAGTTTTATTTTAGGATTTTGAGTTATAATAACTATGATGAAAGTAGATACTTGGATAGTGAAGTAAATTTCAACTATGTTTTGTAATAAAGTACGTAGGTATTACTTCAGGAGATAAATTATTACTTCATTCTTTTTGGCTATAAGTATACCTAAAATGAAATTAATCCACCTTTCACAACTTCCTACTAAAATCCTTCGATAAATTAAAGAATGATATATCTGAAACCTTTTATTGGTCATTTGGCATCTATCCACGCAACAGTTATAGTAAGTAACGACTTTTTGTCATTACAATTGATCAAATATGCAAAATACACAATATATATAATTTTTAAATTACATTAAAAAATTTCAACTGTTTATCCTACAATTAAATATACTGCGCAAACACTAAACAAAAACTATTTCAACAAGTATTTACAAAAAGCATTTACTTAAACTTTAGCTTTAACAAACTTTTAACATTCAATCGCTCACAACGTGCTAGCCAAGACTGTGTATGTTGCCCTGGGTGCCTCGCGACCTTAGGTAATTATTTTGCGCAGGTAGCAAGAGTGACAGAGGGTTGCTTACATGAAGTTTGTACGGCTAAAGGCGGCCCACAACCGGGATTTGTGGTAATCTATAGGCAGTCCGAGTACAGTGGACCTAAGATGATTTAATAATTATGATTAATATAAGTAACCTACTTTTTATATTGTGTTTATTGAAACATTTTTCTCATATTTCAGCTGTATATGTATATTTTATTTTTATTGTATTTGGACACTGGAAAGAATTGGATGATTTGTACTATTAAAACTGGCTTTTATTTACTATTAAACAAAGTTTTTTCATTAACCTGCTAATTATTAACTTTGTATATGACGGAGAAGCCCGTATGCTGGACATAGTAGACAGGATTTTTAGAATCGCCACATCTGGAAAACCTACTGGCTTTTATGTAAGTCATTTTGCATCTTCGATGCTGCTATTCGACAAATGTACTTACGATTCAACGTAGATGATTACATCCATCTTATGTATATGTCGCAGCCAGCTAGCTTAATTAGCCTTTCAATTAACAGCCTTAGACATTTGCCGTTTAACTAGCGGCCTGAACGATTTGAAACAGATGCGTCTTATACAATATGTCATGCCTAGTTACGTACTATGTGCTATATTATAAAAATATACGTGGCTTTTGGATGGCCTAAAGGCCATCCCAGGTGTACCTTAACCTACTGCCCTACTGATAATACAAGATAGTTGCAATATTATATTAAACGCATCGATTGAATATCTTGTAGGCCGCTAGTTGAAGGGCACACTTTAATAAAAAGGCTAGGTTGTTAACAGAAAGGCCAATTAAGCTAGTTGGCTGCGACATATACGAGTACAAAGTGTATCAAAAATCCTTTTATGAGGTGTAGTTATTTCTACAAGTTTGAATACTGACTCTGATATTGCACTTAACGGGAACCGTAGGGTTTTAGGGTCAACAGAATTTAATTTTTTTTTATAGGATAGGGTGACAAACGAGCACACAGTTCACCTGAGGGTAAGTGGTTGCTGTGGCCTATAAACATCTACATCTATCCTCGATTACGAATCAAAATGTAGACGCAGTGTCACCCTTGAGAGCTAAGATGGAATACCTCGTTTCCAGTAAAAAGGGTCTCCGGTTTTCTACACTCACCATATGAAACACAGCAGCATTAAACTGCTATTTTACGCTGGTACTCGGTGACAGCGTGGTCCTTCCCCGGTTGAGCCGACCCATTCGTGCTAAAACTATACTACTAATATAACTGCAGCATGTCTCTACCACGTATGAATAGTAAGTAAGTACATCAGTAGGTCCATCTCGTATCATCATCATTACAGCCCTTCACAAGTCCACTGCTGAACATAGGCCTCCCCCAAGTAATGCCACAAAGCACGGTCCTGAGCCACCTGCATCCATCGACTTCCTGCATGTCTTACCAGGTCGTCACTCCATCTAGTGGGGGTCGCCCTACACTACGCCTACCGGTACGAGGCTGCCACTCGAGAACCTTTCTTCCCCATCGGTTATCGGTTCTTCGAGCTATATGGCCGGCCCATTGCCACTTCAGCTTACTAATCCGTTGGGCTATGTCGGTCACTCTGGTTTTACTGCGGATATCCTCATTTCTGAGTCTATCACGCAGAGAAACTCCGAGCATAGCCCTCTCCATAGCTCGCTGAGCGACCTTAAGCGTCCTCATACGGCCAGCAGTGAAGGACCACGTCTCAGATCCGTAAGTCATCACTGGCAACACGCACTGGTTGTACAATCTAGTTTTTAGAGATTGAGGTATACCTGACGAAAAGATATGCCGTAATTTCCCGAACGCTGCCCAGCCGAGTTGAATCCGTCGATTGACCTCTCGGTCGAAGTTGGACTTACCTAGTCGGACTATTTGTCCCAGGTAAACGTATTCGTCAACAACTTCGAGCATAGTGCTCCCAACAACTACCGGCATAGGTGTGACATGGACATTGAACATGATCTTTGTTTTGTCCATGTTCATCTTAAGACCTATCCGTTGGGAGGCACTATTGAGGTCATTGAGCATAGTGCTTAAGTCCTCCAGCGATTCTGCCATAAGGACTATATCGTCGGCAAATCGAAGGTGAGTGATGTACTCGCCATTGATGTCAATACCGTATCCTTTCCAGTCCAGTAGCTTGAAAACGTCTTCCAATGCAGCGGTGAAGAGTTTCGGGGATATAACGTCACCCTGTCTTACACCTCTCTGCAGTTGGATAGGTTTCGAGCTCTGGTTCTGTACTCGGATAGCCATCGTAGCCCTACTGTACAAACACTTCAGCACTTCGATATACCGACAGTCAACTTGGCACCGCTGAAGGGACTGTAGCACCGCCCAAATTTCGACGGAATCAAAGGCTTTCTCATAGTCCACATACGCCAGGCAAAGTGGCAGATTGTACTCTTCAGTCTTCTGTACAATATGCCGCAGGGTATGTATGTGGTCTATGGTACTGAAGCCTTTTCGGAAACCGGCTTGTTCGGGAGGCTGGAAGTCGTCAAGTCTGCGTGCGAGACGATTCGTAATGACTCTCGAAAACAGCACGTAGACGCGGCTCAGAAGGGAAATCGGTCTGTAGTTCTTTAAGAGAGCGTTGTCGCCTTTCTTAAAGAACAAGACCACCGCACTTCTGCTCCACGCCTCTGGAGTAGTGCCACCATGGAGGACGGAATTGAAGAGCTTCTGAAGGACTTCAAGTACCGGTGTTCCACCCGCTTTCAGAAGCTCCGCTGTAATTCCATCCTCGTCTGGGGCCCTGCCGTTTTTAAGGTGCTGGAGAGCCATTCTAATCTCGCTTAGACTGACGTCCGGGATATCATCGGAATAGTGTCGGATAAGACTTGCTCTTGGATCGTTACTCACACTTGCGTGTGGCTCCAACGATGATGTGTACAGCTGCCCATAGAACCTCTCAATCTCACTCAAAATCTCAGGTGTCCCGGAAACGATGTTGCCACACTCAGTCTTCAGCCTTGACAGTTGGCTCTTTCTGGCAGACAGATCTCTGGCAAAGACTTTGGAGCCCTGGTTCCGCTCGATCGCTTCTTTAATACGAGAAGTATTAAAGTTGCGTAAGTCTCGCCGTATGCATTTGGAGATCTGTCTGTTCAGTTGCCTGTATGCTGTCAAATCTGTTGACGATTGCAGCCTCATCTCCCGTCTAACAGCCATGAGATTAAGAGTGTGATCGGAGAGTTTTTGTGTTCTTCTGCGGCGGGTCTTGCAGAACTGAGCTCCGACCGCATGGACAGTTTCCACGAGCTTGTCGTTCATATCGTCCACTGCATTGCAATCTTCTAGGCACTGGAAGCGGTTACGTAATTCGAGCTGAAAGGTTTCGGGATTCTGGATTAGAGCACGAGGGGGACGGAGCGTTGACTTCATTAGACGAGACCTCTCCAACTTAACGTTTAGGTTCAGTGTGCCTCTAACCATTCGGTGATCGCTGCCAGTTTTCACCCTTGCGATCACTGAGACATCACTGAACAGTTGGCGTCTGGTCGTCATAATGAAGTCAATCTCATTTTTTGTCGAACCGTCGGGGCTCGACCAGGTCCACTTCCTGTGGGGCCGCTTCTGGAAGAAAGAGTTCATCATAAAGAGTCCCTCTTTCTCCATAAAGTCGGCCAGCTGCTGGCCCCTTCGGTTCCGTTGCCCTACTCCAAATTTCCCTACCTTCAGCTCACCGCTTTCTCTTGTGCCCAGTTTTGCGTTGAAGTCTCCCATCAACACCGTGTAGTAGGTTTTGGAGGAATGTATGGCTCTGGAAATATCCTCATACATTTCCTCCACCTCCTCATCGGGATGTGCCGAGGTTGGTGCGTAAACCTGAATGACCTTCAGCGAATACCGTTTGGTGATTCTGAGTATCAGGTACGCGACCCTCGTCGACACACTCCCAATCTTTACAACGTTGTTGACGAGAGATTTGTGGACGATAAATCCGACACCTCCTTGGGACAGATGGTCGCCCTCCCGGTGATAGAACAAGTTGCCGGACTCGAGGATTGCCGTGTCCTCCCCCTCTCTTCGGACCTCGGATAATCCAATAATATGCCAGCGCAACTTGTCTACCTCTTCTTCCAGCTCCAATATCTTCTCGTCAGTCCTCAGGGTGCGTGCGTTATATGTTGCCAGGTCGAGTCGTCGTAGGTGGCAACCGAACCTCCACCGGAGATTCTTAGCACCCCCTGCCCCGCCGTTACCATGGTCGCCACCGTAGCCAGGAATAGCGGGGCCGCCGGGGACTGGGGGCCGTCTGTTTGTGTATTTATTCATTGGGGGGTATTTGCCATAGTTGCCACGCTTGGCGAGCGGGTTGGCAACCGCAGTTTTTTATTACGTCACAGTTGTCATCAGGAAGACGCTGCTGCCCATCTCCTGCCTGTCTCCCTCTGTCGCCTCTTACGACACCCACGGGAAGATATGGGGTAGTGGATATTCTTAACCGCCACTACACGGTCCATCTCGTATACATACATATTATATTATTTCATTTATTTTGTACATATATTCATACAAAATAGATATAAGTCATTAATCCGGACTTAATTTCTACAAAGAACATGTATTTGTAAGACTTACTGATAATTGTTTCGGGTGTAGCCGTTTGTGTACGTATGCTTAAACTAAAAAACATAACTATGAACATCTTAAATATAGATAGGTGAACATAATAGTGTAAATGTTAAGTACTTTATAAAAACACATAGCTTTATAGATCGTCGCTTCCTTATCAATTCGGCACTGCCATTCATCACTACAACTGGAGCTTACAGCTATTAAAATCAAGCCCATAAATTGCCTCAAAGGAGAGATTTTTGTCATAGTTGTCAAGCTTCGCAAGTGGGTTGGAAACCGCAGTGTTTTATTTGTAGTCGTTATTAGGAAGACGCTACTATCTATCTAACGATTTGTTTAACTCTGTCGCCTCTGAGGACACCCACGAGAGGATATGGGGTAGTGAATATTCTTACACCGCCATACACGATAAACACTTGGAGCATCTGTGATTTATTGTATTATGCATTTTCCAAACATATAACCTCACTCGTGAGTATTCTTATGAGCACTACGATAGAGCTGCATTTTGATAATAGCCGATACTCGAACAAAAAGAAACTATCAAGCAATTATATTCTTAGAAATAAATTTAATACCACTTTATTTAATTGCACTTTTTGCATTGTGGCTAGAAATTTTATCGTAAAGTGGACCTTCGTGGTCGTTTTGTAATCAGGATAGACATTGTCTGCCATTTTAGGCAATGTAGCGTAACTTCATTCCGGCTGAACGTCGGTAATCTGCATTCGTTAATGTTGCCATATTAAAAGCACTTATCACTGCAAGCATTATTATTGTAATTAGGTCTCTTTGAATACGCCTGATTCTAAATGTTAACTGCAACGATGTGTCGCCTGATCTTACTCGGCCACCTGATGCCTACGTAACGACGATATTCATCATAGGCACCCACAGACCACCCAGCCTGCGAGACATGAAACCATTACGGTTTTCTAACTAAATTAGTCTGTCAAGGTTAGAATAAAGAAAGGTGTGCGTCGGTGCGGGAGACGTAACTTAGAGATGTGTCACATCCATATATCGTACGCGTAAATATGGTAGACTATAAAAACGTAATAAACAAACGAATGATGCGTAAAATACTCAGTTAAATACATGTAAAGTTCATTAAAAATATACATGTATTTTACATGTCATTTACAATGTGCATAAGAAATACACAAACATGATACATACTCTAGAAAACCATGACTTCGTTTCGGCCTCGGCTGTGACAGTCAGGTGAAAATATCTACATTAGGTATTTATATATATATTAGGTATTATTATAATTTATATATTAGGTATTATTATAATTTATATATTAGGTAAATAATAAATAGGTCCTTACATATGAAATTGACGTTCTGTACGGGAGGAATATAAAGTCATTTTTTTGTTAAATATATTTAATTATTCAAAGTCAAAAATTGTGAACGGTACATCCGTTGTTATTTATGTACTTTTGTCATCTCATTGGTAGTTCATTGATCCATTTACTAAAATGACTATGGGGGCGAGAATCAATAAACTCTTTGAAGGCGGTTGGGACTGCCGTATCGGCGTTTAATATTTTTCCTTGTAAGAAGTTGTCCAAATTCTGGAAAAAATGGTAGTCTATTCGCGCAGGGTCAGGAGAGTCCGGTGGAACGGTGGTACGGTGGTTGTACACAATCCATAATACATTTTATAAATTTAAAAACAGCCAGAAACGTACTCCTGCACATTCTAAAATCGTTTTGTTCTTCACATTTTTTTTTCAAAGAAGATATTTGTTCGAGCATTCATAACCTTTTTTATATTTTTGAGCTTTGAGATTAATGCTTTCTGTCAAGCATATGTCCCTTTTTTTTAAAATGAAGTCCTTAATGTCAGAGTTTTAAGGGCTTCTGGAAAGACAACGTGGATTAAGGATAGATTTATCGCATAGAATACTATAATACATACATAATAGAACGGGGGGAGTGTGCGGAGCCCGTGTAGTCACTTAAATGTCACTAACATTTCAATTCACACGTATAAATGTTAACACATCTCTTTTGACGTTACAAACGTTTCCAATTTTAGTGTCAAGTGTCGCAGCATGCAAATTATTTAAAAAATGGCGAATTGTGCAATAATTAAGTATCTTAAGAAAAACGGGAAATGGAATTATATAATAAAGGAGGCATATCCATATATTATATAACAAAAATAAAGAAATATTGATGTGTCGAAAACAACAGATATTGCAAATACTAGAGATGTAACAAAATTTTATCGATACCGATAAGACGCAAAATATAATAAAAAAATAATAAAGAAGGCTTAATAAAGAACTAAATAGATACGATAATATGCGATGAAAAATATTAACCTACCTACCTACGAATAAACTCAATTTTAACATTTTTTATAAAATTATAAAATGTGTTCCCTCTGTAGGACAACATTAAAAACTTGCTATATTCATCATTATATTATAACTTGTACTATATATTCACCTCACCCTTCATTACCCACAAAGGGTTGGGTTTTGTATTAAAAGTAATATATATATATATATATACATATATATATATATATATATATATATATATATATATATATATATATATATTCATACTTTTTTATCAATTTGCGTTCCTTGTGTAGATTACAGTACTGTACTATTTACTACTATTCGTACTTTTTTGATATTTTTCATTTCCATAAACCTAAAGTAAGTACCTTCTTAATTGACCAACATCTAGTTTTAGTTAGTTTTGTATTCATAGCAACTTCAGAATTCAGTTATACAACATTATCTCTATGAGGATTAAAGGTAACCTTTTAGATCTTTTAAATCTTTCCAGCTATCTGAATACCAAATCTCGTCAAAATCGGTTGAATAGCTTAGCATCTGTTTACCAATTTCACAGTTTTTAACCAATTTGGCTGTTTAACGGCTAATAACGACTAAACTAAAGTTGATTTTACAGTCTACTTAACTATCATATCAATTTTTTACTTAACCAGGCATTAAACTATCTCAATTTTATCAAAGTAGATTCAGCGGTTTAGCCATAAAATCCTGAGACAGACATTCGCATTATGATAGTAGAGTATGGATTTCTCATACACATGATTCTGTCTATTTATCTATCTTTAATAAATACCATTTAGCGGAAAACTACGATATTGTCTTATATTTATTGAAGTAAAATTGGATTTCTAATCGAAAAATTTTCAAAGAATCTCGTATTTGGAATATACAATTTTTTTTTCATTGTACTTGTACTATTACTACTATTATTGTTATTTAGTATATATCTTTTAATATAAAATCGTACAAAATTAATAAAATAAAATATTTCAGATATATTTCAAAATAAATACACTCAAGTTTTACTGGTGATAGCGGCGATACCATTATATACTATAGTTTGCTTAAATGCACAGACTAATACATTGAGCTATTACGTACTACGTACTAGAGGCGACACTGCATTCAGCTACTCTGTTCCACTCAACTGCGGTGCATGCACCGCACTTTAATCAGTCACTCGCCAGTAGCTTGTTTCGCTGCAGGCGCTTGTAGAGTTGTCATGTGTTGTGTTGTTTAAAAAAAATCTCTTGATAAAAATATGCCATCTTGTGTACTTTGATATTGCACAAATTATTCAAGAAATGTCAGTAAAAACCAAGGAATTACTTTTCATCGGTTAATAAGATACTTAATCAATAAAAAAAGTATTATAAATTAATATTAAAACAAATTATTCCTAAGACGCCATCTCGTGTCATGGAATATAGATTATGAAATAAATATGTTCAGATGCGACATTTCTGTGGGTACTTAAGTATAGGACGAACATATTACTATACATATTTTTTTTTGTAGAAACATACATAAGTTATTATGATTAGGCAAAATTTTTCATGTTTAAATCTGTTTATTATTCTTTTATTTTATTTTTAGGTTTCGACATCAAAGAGAAAGTGGGATAAATTCGTCCATTTTTAACTCTCACGTGCCCAGCATTTATGAACGACTCTTATTCTAATTTAAATAAATATTTTTGTTATTTAAATGTTATGTTAATAAGTTTTGTTAAACATACATTTAGTATATTTTTTTTTATATTTGACATAGATACCTTTTAAAATATTCTTATAAAATCTCACTGAAATGTAATTGTGATATAATATTATGAAATAAGCGCACATTTTTTGTTTGAGATAGCTGTTGTTGGACTTTGATGTTACCCATCTTAAACGTGTACAACAACTTTTTATTAACAGTAAGAAAAAAATGATACTTACTGCGATTGTATTTACGATTACTTTGGAAACTATTCACTTACAAATAAATATGTACTAAAATTTAAACGATTTATTTTTTAATGATGATCCGGAACATTAATCAAAAGTCCAAAATGTGTAAATTCACTCAGTCTGTTAACACAACGAATCGGGTTTGTTGTAGTAATAATACGACGTAATTGCTTGTATGTGTGCTCCCGGCGACGCCGATTCTCGTACAAAATAAGGTTGACAGCCATTCTATTGTGTATTATAGTATTCTATGCTTTATTGTGTAAAGAAGCGGTGGGGCAATCATAAAAATACACTTTTTATTATGTCTGTCCTCACCTCAGATTAATTACTAGCATAGAGAGAGTCTTAAAAACAGAACAAAATCTCATCTAACCGAACTCTTTGTGCATATGACATTTCCTATAGGATAAAAAAAGATTGTCATTAAGATAAAGATAGACGTTTACAAGATTGTAGAAGATTTTTTAGCTTTTTTATGTACCATAGACAATTATAGTGATGGTAGCTATAGAAAAAAACGGCCTTATCGATGTACTCGTTTTGTCTATGGTTCAGTGAAATTCAGCATTTTGATGAAATTGCTAAACATTTTCAATAAATATTAATTTAGGTTACCAACTAAAGGAAGACCAGCTACGAACGTAGTGTTCAGCAATGGAACTTAAAAACGTTTGATTTAAAATTCCATACAAGTTTGGGCCCAGGGTGAACACAGTTAAAATATGTTTTATTTTGAACATTCAAATACGTGATAAGTATGTCAGTAAATCATTTTCTTGCAGAACCTGGGGTTTTATTTTAATTTATGTTTTATGATTTATAGGTTATATATTTAAATCAGTCGTTCTCGTGATAAGTTGTTTAAATAAATTGAAAGGGACTCAAGAATGCAGTTTTGTAGAAATTATTTCTTTTATCTTGTGTTTGTGATTTTTAAATAAAGTAAAATAAAACTCTACTTATTTAAATTGTTTTCTGCTATTAAATATAAAATGTCATCTCGAAAAGCAGCCAGAGGCTGTAAATTATTTTTTCTATTCCTCTCATAACCCAAGTATTTATTTACCTGTAATGCAAGAGAAAAACCGAGGGCCAACTTAACTCAATCCACGAAAGTAAAAACACGAAATCACAAACACAGCCACAATGCCAAATGACAAATGAGCATGACAAGTTGAACTTGAAGTTACCAAGTGAAGTCTTCTTCGGAACAGGCAACGATCAATGACGACGAGCCTACTTAGTCGTGTTAGATACTATTCAAATATTTTTCTTACTTTAACAATATAGTAGTAATATAATTTTAATTAACACTTTCCGTAAATAGGAAATTAATTCGAAGTAGTCAGTTATTGTGTTAAAATCATCTTCACTCAAACAGGCAGTAGTCATTCATAGTAAAATCAGAAGTCTTGCTATGTACTCCTTGAATAAGTTTCTTAATTCCATGGTCTCTTATTTCCATACTCATACTCATCATTATCATTACAGCTCTTCACAAGTCTACTTGTAAAGAGACTCTAAATATGGACCTCCCCCAAGGAATGCCACAAAGCACGGTCTTAAGCCACCTGCATCCATCGACTTTCTGTGTGTCTTAACAGGTCGTCACTACATCTCGCAGGGGGCCATCCTACACTTCTTCTACAAGTACAAGGCTGCCACTCGAAAACCTTTCTACCCCATTTATTTCTTGATAAGGAATAATTGTTTTGGCGTTGTGTATCCACGTGTAGGAAAAAAAACAATTGAAGTCATTTGTCATGGTTGAGACTACATATTTATTTTTCCTCCCGTGATCTTGCACCTGTCTCTTCCAGCTCTTGACCTGCATAAGTTGGTTACAGTTTCTAGGACTGTTGGCAAACCCAAGTTAAGTTGATTAAGGCACCTACACCGAAATTTCATTCAACATCACGCTAAATATACATATGTTCACCTTTTTACATTGTGGTGATTCTTTCAACATTGTGCGTCCTTGACTTGACAGTGACTGTATTTTATTATTTCACATACCATTATACCGGAACTCGATTTGTGTCGTTCAGCGGTAATTTTATCAAATGGGTTGTTATTTACTTACTTCGTGGCAATCTAAGAGGGAAGCCTATGTTAAGTAGTGAACTTTCATGTACTGTAGTGATAGTCATAGTGACACTATAAGTTTTTATTATAAGAGAACTAAACTTAGTGATTATATACTCATTGTACATAAGCTTAACTTTTTTTAATTTTAGTGATGATGTCATCGATTACAACTTTATAAATCCGTAACCAGGCAACATCAAATAATGTGTTTTCTTTAATATTAAAAAGTTTAATATTAAAATATCACGGACATATGATACAATATTTAGAACATTTTATTGCGATAAATACACTGAAAAGATTGTGATGGAAACATGGAGTTTAATTTCTTAGTGCCAAAGAAATTTGTATGTTACTATCCACTTTATAATGGCGCTATATTTGTAGCAATATTCATGGCAGTAAGTATAAAGATTAATATTATTTGCTTGTTTTATGAATAATGGTACAGTTACACATGCTCATAACTAGCACAAAGGCTGGTTGATTTTAGAGTGTGCTACCTGATAACTAAGTGGAAGGGGTTGTGCTTTTGAGGACATATAGTAAATATATTATTTCATTGGTTCCCTGCGATAATTATTATTTGAAACAGTGGCATTTTGTAGTTTTCGAGATTTAACTAGGTATATATTTTAAACCGCGACCGAATGTCTGGCTCGATCACCCTGAATTGGCATTTAAGGTGTGAACTAAGCCAATAAACTCTATACGTGACTATCAGTGCCTACTAATTGGAATATTTGTGACGCTTCTTATTCAATGTAACTTACACATATTTTGGTATAGTAACACACCATCAGAATCAGTATTAAAACCTGTAGGTATAACTTTTTTCAGAAAACTTGACCATTAAAAACATTGATTGAATTATAATAAATTTTATTTGTAAATATTATGTGGTTTTACTAACTCTTTACTGACACGCTGAATATCATTCAGATCGCTTAACAGAAAGGGTAATTAACATATAATATATGAGTACAACATGTATAAAAAACCTTTTTTTATACATGTTGTACTCGTATATTATATGTTAATTGTTGTGTTTTTTCCTACATTCAACAAGTATCAAAGACCACAGTGTTGTTGCTACATGTGAATGATGAAATATGTGTAACTTACATTGAAAAAGAAAGCGTCACAAATATTCCTATTAGTAGGTACTAGGTAATTTATAGAGTACATTGGTCCGATTCACACCTCAAATGCCTTTTGGCTTTTGTTACGTATTGTATACACAAAAAGACGCAAGAAGAGTAAATATACACTCAATAAACTTTACCTTAGTGCGATAGGATGCAGTTTATTTAGCATTTTGGTTAATTAATTATTGCAATATGTAGATAGCTTCATAAAAACTCGTGAACATTGGCCTTGGAATTGTAGCACACGTCTTGTATCAATTTGCCTACGTTCGCGTTGGCTGAGGTTTGGTCAACATGTATTTCCGGGGAAACATACAATCGCCTAGAACGCGCTAGCGCCGGCTGCGTTTGTACTCTGGATGCCTCGCGATTGTAGGTAATTATTTCACGCAGCTAGCAAGAGTGACAGAGGGCTGGTATAGGTCTGAGTATATTTATTCCATATTTCAGTGCGTAATGTTGATTACTGGCGTCACTTTAATTATGCAAGTGATGAGAATGGAGAGTAATGATTGTGACAAATTTGTTTGGAGTTCAGCATTTGGGTTCAATATATCTGCCATTATCTACAATTTTATAATGCTTTTATTGTGTGCTTGGCTTCTTTGGGCAGTTAAAAAGGTAAAATAATTCAATTGTTGTTTATTATTTAAGGCAAAAGATAAAGATAAAGATAAAATAGATAGATAAAGTAATTCATCATCATCCTCATTTTTACAGCTTATTTAAAGTCCCAAAGACTATGTCATAGATTGCCTCAAAGGATTATTTACCTAGTTGCTACGCTAGGCCAAGTTGTCAATCAGAATATTTTAATATGATTTTGAATCAGCACACTTTCATTTCTGAGCGGGTTTTTCCAGCAAGGAAATGTCCGCCATGCTGCCTCAATGAGTGTTAGCGAATTTCACGAATTCAAAATAGTGTTTTCCTTGTTTAAATATTTAAATCTTTTTCTTACATTTCAGCTACAATTGCATATTTTATTTTTGTCGTGCTTGGAAACTGCCAAGAACTAAGAAAGAGATATTATAATTTTTCGTGTAGAGTTCGTTCTGTTTGAACTTCAAGGATTTCTTAACGATATAAAATTTAATGTTATGAAACTGGTGGATATTTACTCAGAAAATAATTTTTCTTCATTAGCAATTGTATTATTACCTGCATTTATTATGGAGAGACCCATATGCAGTGCCTAGTCGTATTGTTACTAGTATTTTTTGTAATCGCCACCCTTCAGTAGCTGCATGGTGTTCGCTGTAACAATTATTTTATTGATGTTGCTCACTTTCAACTAACTAGGTATTTCAGATTCAACATGCATATTTGAGATGGATGTAAGTCGTCTCATATTAGTCCGGAAACAGACACGCATTGCCTCACTTCAAGAAGTTGAGGTTTCTTATATGCACTTTTTAATATTATGTGCTCTCTTATCAACTGAATCGGTTGATTTACGAGCTATCTTAAGCACAACGAGTGAATCACTCCATAACGAACGCTATCCGCCAGCTTGTATTTTAATTGAAAGTTAATAACGTCTCGATCGTGGACGGATCACTCACCACTGACATATGGTTCTGGTTGAATCTATTGTCTACACTTGCTTCTAGTTGTGTGGCGTAAATATGTATTTTTTAAACTAGACTGCACTATTTTTATGATATTGGGTAAGACTATGACATTATCCTTATACACTGAATAAGTTCACAAGATAGCGTATTAGTGCGTTTAAGCAACACTTGATTTCTTCTCTTAGCGGTACGACCTAGTAGTATCTAATGTCCTATAATTGTCTTGTATTGAAGTTTTGATCTAGGCCTGACGAGAAAATGTGCCCTAAACTCACTTAATATGCTCATATTATCAAAAAAGCCCCTACTTAATTCACGTATTGTGACGGGCAGCTACGGAGCACTACCTCAACATTGTGCGTGACACGCTTAGCCGGTTGTTACTTATTTTATGGTACACGCACATTATAACAAGATTCCTGACCAAGTATTAAGCCTTTCGAAAATAAAATTTAATTTTTTTAATCAAAATGCCTATAGCTGAAACGATTATTTTGATGACAAGGGAAAAATAATCTAACTTATTTAAATTTATGAATTTCTATGTGGTATATTTATTACATCTGTATTGGTCGTAGTGGTATTTCACGATAGAATTTTTAAATATTTTAAGAGTAGAAGCTATCACAGCTCACAATATCTTGCTGAAGATCGGTATTCCAAACCAGCAAGTCCTGTGTAATCTGACTGAAAATCAAGTAAAAAGATAATATAATTGAATTATAGATTTGTCAGTTTATGAAGTGGGGAAATAGTTTCACGTATTCCCTTGATGCTCAATAACTTCCCGTTCCAATTAAAGATGAATTATGTTCTGGTAAACTCTTGTTTCGTGATGCTGATCTAGAAACCTATCTACTCTAGCAACGAACGGTCCGAAGCTCTTAACATGGTGGTGGTAATGGGTTTTTCAACAAGAACTTTGTTTTTCAATTGGGGCAACACCAACAACATGACAGTTTTGACATTTAGTTTTTTGACCTATTCGTAGTAGATGCTTTGGCAATTGCTACAATAAATTCAATTTCGCTCGAAAATCGCATTTAAATAATTAAAATCCACTATGAAAATGGTGGTTCTGTTAAAGTTACGTTTCGTAAAATTCGTGATATTTTCGGACGACATAATCGTCCTTCTGAGACCGCTATTAAGAATTTGGTCCCTAAATTTGAATCGACAGGCTCGGTACAAAATGTGCCAACACCAACGCGTGTTCGACCGGGTCGTTCAACCGAAAACATCGCAGCCGTGAGCCACAGTGTTGAAGAAGATCCAAATTTGTCAATTCCTCGACGTTCTCAACAATTGGGGTTATCCAAAACCACCACATGGCAAATTTTGCGTAAGGATTTGGCTTTGAAGCCTTACAAGGTTCAACTGGTGCAGGGATGGACGCTAACCGACCATTCACAGCGCCGTAGATTTGCTCAATTCATTCAGGAACAGCCCGCTGGTTTTTCTGAAAAAATCATTTTTTCAGACGAAGCCCATTTTTACTTGTCAGGGTACGTCAACAAGCAAAATTGCCGCATTTGGGTTTCTGAAAATCCTAAAGCGATTATTGAGAAGCCTTTGAATGCTCAACGTGTCACTGTATGGTGCGCTATGTGGTCTGGAGGCGTGATTGGGCCGTTTTTTTTGAAGATGAGGCTGGAAATGCGGTAAGGGTCAATGGATCACGCTATCGCGAGATGTTAAAATCTCAATTTTGGCCTATTATTGATGACATCGATATCACAAACATGTGGTTTTAACAGGACGGTGCCACATGTCACACAGCCAACGAAACGATCAATTTATTGCAAACCAAATTTCCCGATCGCATAATTTCAAAAATTCAGCTGTTAAATGGCAAGCCAGATCGTGGGATTTAACACCACTGGATTATTTTTTATGGGGCTATGTTAAGGACAGAGTCTATATGGAGCCAATCGAATCGATCGCGGCCTTAAAACTCAAAATCCGTGACATGATTAACGAAATAGACCCGCCATTTTGCCAAAAAGTGATTAAAAACTTTGATGAAAGAATCGACATCTGTCAGCGTGGTCGTGGTGGACATTTGCCAGATATCATTTTTCATTCATAATTGCCAAACTTTTCTCTTCGTAATACAATAAAAATTTGAATCATCTTCATCTAAACTCTTTGTTTTATTTTGTTTTAGAAAACAAAGTCCTTGTTGAAAAACCCTATATATTAATGAGTGTAAGCAATAATAATGAACAACAAATTTTACGCGAATGTGGCAAGACTATCAATTTAATTTAATAACTTATTATTAAATTGACACATGTACTTCTCACTGTATAAAGTAAAAATGTTTATATTTATACACTTCATAGCTGCGCATAGGTTAGGGACAAGATGGAGTCCTCTGCATTGCCCATGCATGGCATGTATGTCATGTTGAGAGACTTCAACATTTCACCAAATTTAATTATTTTAATTACTGTTACCATGTAGAGGCGATGTAAGAATATCCACTGCCCCATATCATCTCGTGGATGTCGTAAGAGGCGACATGGGAAAGCAAATCACGAGATGGCCAGCTCAGTTTTCCCAATAACGACTACTACTAAACTAAAACAATAAAACTAAAGATAAAAAACTGCAATTTCCAACCCGCTTGCCCATTATGGGGAACTACGGCAAATATATCCTTTATGACGTAACAAATAACTAATAAAAGGTAAAAAAAAAATTTGACGAAGTTTTCCTTCACCGCATGCAATCAGTTTCACAGATATTATTATTATAAGTTGAAATAAATTTCCTTTTTTTATAGGATAGGGTGACAAACGAGCACACAGTCCACCTGATGGCAAGTGGTTGCTGTGGCCCATAGACATCTACATCTATCCTCGATTACGAATCAAAATGCATTTGCATTGTCACCCGTTAGGACTGAGATGGAATGCCTCGTTTCCAGTAAAAAGGGTCTCCGGTTCTCTACACTCACCATACGAAACACAGCAGCTACTATTTTACGCCTGTATTCTGTGAGAGCTTGGTCCTTCCCCGGTCGAGTCGACTCATTTGTGCTACAACTATACTATTAATATAACTTCAGCATGGCTCTACCACGTATAAAAGTTCAATAATCGAGTTATCAATATATCCTTATGACATATGGGTGATTAGTCCAGTTTATTTCCATAATACGCGTATATAAGAAAATCGGTGCTACCAGTACAAGTACATGTCAATCCTATAATCAATGGGGGTTTTACCACGAGACAACCATAATTGTAAGTATGATTAAATAATTTGACCTTCTACAATCACAGGGCAGTGCTACAGTGATGCTTATTTGGGTCGTCGTATCGAGCGTTTGGGTGGCACAAAAATTTATTCTGATAGTTGTTACGACATGTATTTATCAGACAGAATTGAACAAAATTTATGGAATGCTGACTTTAATATTTGGACTAATATCTATTGGTAAGGATAATTATGATGTATTACCTTACTGAGAAGGGAAGGAAGTGTCCACCATGTCCGATGAATATCTTATAATTTAGAAAAAAAATCGCGAAGCAGCGCGGCGGACAAATTGCAACAACGCAATGTAAGACTACTTGCGACGATTATTTGACGTAGTTTGATAACGTTGTAAATGGTTCGGGGTACCTAATTCACGTTGTTAAAGAAGCCGCAGTTACGATCTGAATGAAGATCCCGTAAACCTTTGTCGACAGTGAGTCTCCCTCATCGTGGTTGTCAGTGGGTGTCGGGCAGAATCTAGCAGTTTCCCCAGAGCGACTGGGTATTTTTATTAGAATAAGTGAGACAAACAAGCACCTAGTACACCTGATGGTAAGTGAATGCTGTGGCCCATAGACGTCTACATTTATCAATTATGAATCAAAGTGCAGATGCGTTATTACCCCGATGGCTGAGACGAAATGCCTCGTATCCAGTAAAAAGGGTCTCAAGTTCTCTACAATCACCATATAAAACAGCAGCATTAAGCTGCTATTTTATTCTGGAGTGCTGTGCTATAACCAAAAATATAGCTGCAGCGTGACCAAGCAAGTTACTTTCCAACTAGATGTGACCCATATTCTAACTTACAGGTAATTTGTGTTGCTAAAGACGGCCCAAAACTGTTGTTTTTGGTAATCTATAGGGAGGCCAAGTACAGTGCACATTAGATGATACAAAAATTTGGATTAATGTACTTTTAATATTGTTTTTATTGAAACTTTTTCTTACGTTTCAGCTTTATATGCTTATTTAATTTTTGTTGTACTTGGACACTGGCTAGAATTGGAGGATTGACAGTTATAATTTCTCATCATGTACAAAAACTTAACTTTAAGGATTGAATTTCTAAATAAAACTTTGTACTACTAAAACTGGTATTTATTTACCTTCAAACTAATCTTTTTTCATCAGCCTGATAATTTTCACGTCGTATATGACGGAGATGCCAATATGGTGTAATAGGGAGGATTTTTAGTTATCGTCACGCCTGGGAAATCTACTGGCGATTTGTTGTTGTAAGTCATTTTGCATCTTCGAAGCTGCTTTTCGTCAACTGTCTAGCTAGGTACATAACATTCGACGTACATGATTACATCCATATTGCGTATATGTCGCAGTCAACTAACTTAATTAGCCTCTCATTTAACAGCCTAGCCTTTTGCCGTTTAACTTGCAGCCTGAATGATATTCAGTCAATGCGTATACTACAATATTTCCTGCCTAATTATGCACTATGTATATTATAAAAATAAATGTGGCTTTAGGATGGGGCCAAGGGCCATTCTAGCAGCACCTTAACCTACTGCCTTATTGATAATACAAGATAGTTGCAATATTGTATTAGACGCATCGACTGAATATCTTGCAGGTCGCTAGTTGAACGGCGCACTTTAATAAAAAGGCTAGGCTGTTAAAAAAATGTCTAATTAAGTTAGTTGGATGCGACATATATACGAGTACAACATGTATCAAAAACCCTTTTTTGAAGTATAGTTATTTCTATACGTTTAAATACTGATTCTGATATCGCATTTAACTGAAGCCATAGGGTTTTTTACATGTTGTATATATACGAGATATATACATCAATTTGTCCATCTCGTATACATACAAATACTATTTCATTTATGTTGTGCATGTCGTAGAACAATTAGACAAACATAGTTTTCCGCAAAAATCTAGGGATATCGCGAAAACACGGACAATTAGACGATTGGTCGAATCTGTTCTAAAACTTCTTGTCTGCCCTACACCTAGAGTGTTTTTATAAAGCCGTAGGCGTGTAGGAAGAGCAGCCCCCATGCTCACCTCCACAGCTTTGGATTATTAGTCGCCTTCGGCGACCAACGACAACCGCTACGGCTCCCTCGGGTACCTACGATTTACTGCGCAAGGGCGAAGGGGCTTCACTTCCTGCAGCATCGAAGCTGTTACAGAAGTAACTTTGGGTCAATACTACTGTGTAAAAAGCTAGATTGACATTTTATAAAAAAATCACTACTCATAAACTATACGGCTTATAAACCAAAATAAACACAACGTAACTCGCTATAAGAATAACCTTTTGGCAACCAAAATCTAAATTAAAATTACACAGTACAGGTCCTTACTCGATGTCAATAAAAATTTATAATAAATTGCCAGAATACATAAAAGCCGAAACAAATATTAATAAATTCATAAGATCTTTAAAAGAGATACTTATTAAAAAAAGTTATTATTCAATTAATGAATACATTGAGGAAAAGAATTTTTAAGTGTCTGCCCCTCTCCTGTTCATTGCTATGCCTTTCGAGGTGCACGTGATTGCTAGAACTTGCATGTTTTGTTTAGTCTCTAAGTCACATGTAACGCAATTTGTGAATAAATAAATAAATAAATAAATAAACCAAAATAAAGCCAATCAGAGTTAAGTATATTCAAGTTGCAAAACCCCTTTTTTTTTTTCAGTAAGATTGAGAAATTTCATAGCCATTGTCTAATTATCCGTGTTTACTTCGCATTATCCCTAGAATTTTGCGGAAAATTTGGTTTATCTATTTATACTACGACATGTATAGCTATAGGAAACCGATGTAAGTCATTAATTCGAGCTTAATTCCCACAAAGAACACGTATTTGTAGGCTTACTGATAATTGTTTTGGGTGTGGCTGTTAGTGTACGTACGATTTGTGTACTTTGAACATCTTAACAATAGATTATCCAAGTGGTAGAGCAACGTTGCAGTTAAGTTGTGGTTGTAACACGAATGGGTCGGATCAACCATGGTAGGACAACCGTCTTTCACAGAATACCGGCGTAAAATAACAGCTTAACGGGAAATATAACCTCAAATGGCTTAGCAAGATCCTCCGTTATGCCGAAAGTATTGCAGCATTAATTTTGAAATAAATATATGGTAAAGTTGAGGATTAATGTTAAGGTTTATGTTAGATGAAAACACGATTCTGTAAAATTTTCTCGATAGAAAAAAAATCCAAAGTTACCTCCAAACTGAACAATAAACCGCTGTTATTCATAAAATACTTTAAATAAGATCATGAAACTTTGCATACTAACTGAACTAACCATAAAGCAGTGCTTATGTTATTTACTTTTTTTAAAATATCATTATTTTCACTGTAAAAAGAAATTACCTAAACTATCGGCGCGTAAGCTTGGTTCCTGCGGAGCGACAGGATATATAGGCATAACGGAGGATCTTGCTAAGCCATTTGAGGTTATATTTCCCCTTAATGCTTCGTATAGTGAGTAGAAAAAAGAAAAACCTTTTAAATGAAAATGGAGTATTCCATCTCAGTCCTCAGGTGTGACAACGCATCTTCATTTGATCGTTAATTGAGAAAAAATGTAGATGTGTATAGGCCACAGCATCCACTTAGCATTCACTACAACTGGAACTGGAGTCGTTATCATTACAACTTATTAAAGTCCACTATTTAACATAAGTCTCGTAATAGATTGCCACAAAGTAGGGATATTTGCCATAGTTGCCAAGCTTGGCAAGTGGGTTGGCAACTGCAGTTTTTTTATTTATAGTCGTTATTAGGAAGACGCTACCACCCATATATTGATTTTTTAACTCTGTGGCCTCTTATGACACCCACGGGATGATATGGGGTAGTAGATTTTCTTACATCGCCACTACAGGTAAACACCCGGAGCATCTGTGATTTATTGTGTTATGCATTTTCCAAACATATAATCTCACTCATCAGTTTCATTTTTCGTTCATTAATTTCATTCAAACCAAATACCGTTGCTGAACATAGGCATCCCCATGAATTGTTGGTACAAAAGGAGGATTTTAATCAACAACATAATTGATTTTCATTTTTGTACATCAACTCATATTATCACCTAATCGGTTCACTTGCTAAATATTCCTACAAGTACTGCAATGGATCTGCATTTTGATAACAGCCAATACTCCAAAAAAAGTAACTATAAGGCAATTGTAATAATCCTAACGAACAAATACATACCTAAGAGAAAAGGATATATAACAATGAAGATAAAGGGATGACTTATTAATGCTGATTAATATTAGTACCTGGATGACCGAGCTTTGCTCGGTTTTAATTAAAAAAGACGTGTGGCACTCGGGGACTGCCGCGGTAGAGCTATTGCATAGCATTTTGTATCAACTTATGCAATTATAATTATTTATTTATTTTATTTATGCAGTATTTCTTTTTCTTTGATATTAATTCAAGTTACTTAGGTTAATCCAATCAAATTCAACCAGATTTAACCGAACCCGCGTTATAACGAACTCACTATTTGTGAAAAATACTGTATCACCGGACCGCGTCGCAAAAAACTCAGGTTCGCGCAGTACATACGTCAGGGCGGCCGTACGGCAATTATATTAACAAGACGCGCAACTACTCAGTTCCACGCTCCACGGCAAGATTTGTCACTTATTATTTATTGTCAATTAATTGTCTTTAAGTTCAAATGGCACGCTCTATTAACATAAGTCTAAGACAAAACAAGGAGACTTTCAATATATGAACAACCCGGCTTCGCGCAAAAAACTCTCGCGACCCCTATAATGCGACCGGAGAACGTCATTGGCGCAGGCGCCACGTGCCTAGCTAGGAGCGCGCCCTAGCGGCGGGCCGGGTGCAGCCCGGCCCCGCCGTCTGCTCCCTAGCTCGGCTCGAAGCCAACAGGGGTGACTAAAGATGGGCGAAACTGTTATATTTTTCTAATTCGTTATGTTGTTGTAATATATTTTTCTAACTGTTGTTTTAAACTGTTTAATATATTATAACAGTTTTAAATATTACATTGTACACGCGGTTTTAAAGAGAATCATTTAAAATATTTATGTTAAGTTCAATGAACTTCCCTTCCTACTTTTTATAGGCTTAAGGATGTCTGAATGTATGCTAAGCTGTGTAATTATTGTATCTGTTATAATTATTTACTCATATTTTCAAAAAATTTACTTTTTTAAATAAATAATTAATTTTTAAAAGAAATAAATAACTCATTCAGTCGTAGTTAGAAGCTCATTGATGTTACGTCATTTTGATTGAATTTTTACATTATTTACACTGTGGTCAAAGTTTTAGTTATCTACAATTATTTACATTTTTTTTCAGTTACTATTCAAAAATATAATTTGGTTTACTTTTGACGACGTACTTAAGTCTTTTGCGTCTATCCGATATTAAATCCGAACGACAAAACTCTTCATACACTCCTACGTGTCTTTGCTTAAGGTGAAGCTTTAAATTTGTAATTGTACTTTAAAAAAAATTGTTTTGCAATAATTGCACACTGGTTTTTTTTCGTCCACACTTTGGACTATAAAATAGTTCCAAATGGCTGCGCTACGCTGGCGTGACATTATTATACACTTTTACATATAACACGTTAAATCCTATCTATATTACACTAAATATTTAAAATTACTTTAGGAATAAAACTTAACGAAAAATAAACAAAAACAACAATAGCTTTTTCACGTAATATGGGGAGCTGCTATCAAAACATTACGTATATAATTTAACAGATAACAGTGTCATTGTCATCTCAGCTAGACAGCTAACTGAACACTAAACTGATATATTATATATTACAACAGCCAAATTAAATAACAGGCACAACAGGCAACTAATGAAGGAAATAATATATTTTTGTTTACCGTTATAATTTAGTGTTAGTAAAATAAGCTCTTATTAAGTTAGCTTAGAGTTTAAATTAGTGTAAGCTATACGCAATCCTTGTGGCATAATGAATGTAGGTAGTATTTTATTGACTCTCATTGTGTCGGCCGACGCGACGGTTGGACCGTAAACGTAAACAGATAACGCTTTCTAACGATAATGAATATAATATTATAACAGTCATTGGTTCATTATTCTAATGTGTTGTAAGATTAAAAATACATAATGAAATATATTATCTGTTGTATGTTATAACGCCCAACTTTAGGGGTGACCGACCGCGTGCACACATGCAGCTAGCCTCCCCCTCCCGCACCTCACTAATCGTCGCTTCACACCGCTTGAGATAAGACGATCTACTATCAGGCGCTAACAAACCCCCATCCCGGACATAAGGACCTATGTCCGGACATAGGGTCCGCGAGTAAATTGGCAATTAGAAGACGCTTTGTATTGTTGGTTTTTACAAAAACGATCAACTGGGCAAATGAGATCTGGCCCTTTGCTTTGTGAAAAAGCATTACAGTTAAATAAAAAATTAGGTGACGGCGGCTCGTTTTTGCGCAAGTAACTGATGGTTATATAGATTTATATCTCTTCATGGAATTTAATCAATGTTTATTAAAAAATAATAATTTCTTAATAAACAATGATTTTCGTTGAAATTGTTGTTTTTAATAAACACATAACATTATGTATGTACATATGTACTACAAATGCACAAAACCCGCTTTTCTTCATACATTCGATCATCCGGATTTTCGATTATCCGAATCCCTAACGGCAACAATTAGTCCGGTTAATCGAGTATATATATACATATTGAGAATCTAAATTGAGAATTTAAACTATACGCGTGTGTGTGTGTGTTTGTGTGTATATAAAGAGGACTACTTTTAATATCGCTCATTTTAATATCAAAAATTTAGGTTATCTTTATAGCAGTATTATATTTTCAATTCAAAATTAGTACTGCATTTGTGATAATAATAAAATGTAGGTATGTATATAGAGTACTCACTCATTTTCTTTCACTATTTTTTCGTGACTTTCTTCATTAATAATAAATGCACTTTGTTCATTCATATTCAAAATTTCAAAACACTTTATACACAAACACCGTGTCGAAGACTGAGGAAAAGAAACGACGTTAGACCATCGTTAGACAATGCACGGCCTTCAAGCCACACCTCCGTGCCCGTCGGAGAGCGTGAGGTTTTTTCGTTACGGAATTTCTGGATTTTCCCGCACTCAAGGCCCGCGATTGAAGCTATGCAATAGCTTAAAAATTTATGCAATTAGTTTAATTAAAATTTTCGTATTTTTAAAAAATACTAAAAAAGGGCTCGAAATAATAGATTTTCTCACAAAAGAAGGGAACTTGAAAAAAAAAAGGAAAAAATTTGAATTCTTATATTGTAGCAGTTTTTCATGGGCTGAAAACACGGACAAAAAGACATTTTCTAAAAATTAATCCTAGCTAGAACGATTTATTGCCCCCCGAAACTCCATGGACACAATATTTAATGTATATATATATATATATATATATATATATATATATATATATATATATATAACTAAGCTAAATAGGAAATATATACAATTGCTCGTTTAAAAGTATAGGATTACTAGCTGGTACCAGCGGCTTCGCCGGCATGGTCACTGGGAAATTAGATTTGTCAGAGATGCAGCCATTAAAAGGAAACTGAGCAAAATTGATTCATCAGCCTATTTTAATGTTTTGAAACGCAGCGTATAGGAAAGTATGAAAATAGCCTGTTTATTCCAAATGGAAATGGGATATTTTTTAATTAAATTATCCGTCAGGGATGCAGACTTTTGAAAAGAAACTGAGCTAAATTGATTCGTCAGAGATGCAGTTTTCTGAATTGAAAGGAAACTGAGCCAAATAAAAGATCCGTCAGAGATGCAGGCTTTTGAGTTGAAAGGAAACTGAGCTTAATAGGTCCGTCAGAGGTGCAGCATTTGGAATTGAAAAAAAAAACTAAGCTAAATAGGAAATTTTGAATTGAAAGGGAAGATCTGTGGGAATTCTGATTAATTGATTGTGGGAATTTTGGAAAAAAAAACTAACTGAATTCTATTTTAAGACGCTACTGTACACAATGTTATATGTTTTTCCATTCGGGGAAAGAATGTGGAGATTCTGAGCATTTGACACACGCGAACATGGTACATACAGCTGACCATGAGAAAAGCACGGTTTTTCTAAGTCGATACCCCCGCTACCTGTAACGTTTGCCCTTGCGTTTTATTAATTGTCATTGCAAAACTGAGCTTAATAGGGAACTGCAACCTTTTAAATTGAAAAGGAAGATCTGTGGGAATTATAGGGATCCGTGGTATAATAACATTTTCACCTTTTCCTACGCCTGTCAAAATTGTAGCACCGATTATGTTCCGTCCAAGATGTGTCACACGCAGCCTCGTCCCGTAACATAACCGAGGAGCATTTAAATTTCGGATTAGCATGACTGGGACGCCTAATTTTAATTGAAGCTAATGTGAGGGCACACCTGACAACTCTAGAGAATTTAGAAACTCTGCGGAATATGAAGTGCTCTATTCTGTGTCAGTAACTGTGTCTACTGGCAAATACTCTGTTATTTCTCCTGCTACATCGCTTAATATATCTGAATTTATTTTGCTAACGCTCTCATTTTTTGGTGCAAGAATCGCCATTTCTTATATCCATTTGCCTTCATGCATGTTGTTCGTTAAATCTGAATAAACGCTCGCAATTAATTAGGAATGACTCTGTACTAAATTACAAAAATCTCTCGTCAATTTAAAGCAGCCCTCAGCATCCGTTTCCAACCGCCCATCGCCAATTTTTAATAGTGTGTCAGCATAGTTTCCAGCACTGATTATCATTATACAAATGCACTCTCATATTCGTAGTTAAACTGAATTTTGTCACCTTGTTCCATAAAATAGACGACTTGAGGCATGTTTTAATTTCATCTGCAGGTGTGCCCTTTTGAATGACAGATAAAGTTTGGCGAAAGTCACCAGCCAGTAAAACCACCATTCCTCCCATTACATCGGTATTGCTGCGCAAATCCTGGAGCGTTCGATTTAATGCTTCTACAGCTTCTTTATGCAACATTGTACATTCGTCCCACACTAAAAGTTTGCATTGTCGTAGCATTGTACCTCGTGCACTATTTTTACTAAAATTGCGGATCGGCGACTCTTCCTGGGCTAGATTTAGAGAGATTTTTAAAACAGAATGTGCAGTGCGGCCCCCGCGTAGCAGCGTGGCGGCTATACCGTAGGAAGCTACGGCCACAGCAATGTTTTTATCTTTCCGTATTTGCGCTAATAGTAAATTTAACAAAAATGTCTTCCCAGTTACCCCAGGGGCATCTAAAAAGAAAAGTGCACCATTTCCAGATTCGATTTGTCCTAATACTTTGTCAAAAACTAGTTTTTGTTCGGGAAGCAAGCGGGGTACAAAGCTGGTATCTCGTAGTTTATTTCACTTAGTTCATTTTTGGTTGTTCGCTGAGGGCTTATCATTTCAAAGTCGTTTAATTTTTTGCCTACCATTACCATTACTTTATCTTCAATTTTTCCAATTGCTTCATTATAAATTTGTTCATTGTATGTCATGTTCGCGTGTATCTGCTGTAACCTTCGCAAAATATCTTCCGCCATGTACTCTTTATATTTGTCCCACAATTCATGTGCTTTAGATAGCCCGCAAGATGATATGAGAGTTGCATAAAGATCCCTAATTTTGGCTGGTGACTGGCACTTCACAGCTTCCTCCTTGGTTTCATCCCAGTGATTATCGTTTTCTAAAAGATGCAGAGTTTCACATGCTTCTCTATAAGTTGCGCATTCCTGACCGTTGACAGTTTTAAGGTCTTTTGTTTAAGGTTTTAAGGTAAATATATCCTGTAGGACCCTGAACATGGTACAGCAGCAATCGTAAACAGAAACATTCAAAATTAGTTACATGCACGGTATACACACGACCAAGGGCATCTGATGACTTAACACCGGGCCAATTTGCAACAGGTGCGCCTTGAATACTGCGTTTCCACTCCTTCCTAGATGGGTTCCAAGTATAATAGCGGGGGACTTCAAAATATAACAACGTTTTTGCAAAGGGGTCGGTTTGAAAAAGTTGAAAGAAGGCTGTTAGTGTAGATTTTGGCGGTGATGCAATTCTTTCTTGGAAATTTCTTTCGGTGAAATATACACGTTTTCCATTTTCTAAGTGCACAGCAAGATGAGTAACTTTTGGGTGCCTTTCGTGTAAAGGGAAGTCAAGGAGACGCCACGCTGCCTCGTTACTGCTGACATAACGCCCTGCTTGAAAGGTCTGTACCTCATTAACGGGATTTGCCTCACCTTCACTCCTGACATTAAATATTGCTTGGTCGCTTCCTTTATTTATGTACTTACAGATATACTTGATTGCGCGGACAGAACTACATGCTTCTACATTAATGTGGGCATTAAACATTTTACATAGAATGGGCGAATACGGGACAATCCAGCTGTTATCTAAGGTTTTGAACGCTCCAGAGCGAGATTTGATTGTAACTTTCCAGCCACCATCTTCGGAAGCTCTGCGTCTGTATAAAGGGTAGCCATTGTCATTATGCACTGTTTCTTTTAATAGCTGCTTAGGGAATTTCTTTGTACATTTTCATTCTTTCATAAATGGCGATATTAAATTTCGTAAAATAAAATAAAATAAAAAATTCTCAACGCGCAGCTTTTTTTGATTTAAAGATATATAATCGAGACGTTCACTTTCTACCTTCACATACATGTCTACCAAAAATTGATGAAATAATTGTCTACACCGGGCTAAGAGGTTAAAATTATTTTCTCGCAACATCATATGATACGCATAAAAATCCATACATGATAATTTTTTGTTCGAAGTAGGCTCCTTTGTGACCGGGTTAATGAGTGGAATTTGAAAATGAGAACCCTCTTGTCCTTTGCAATAAATCAATGTACATTGCAGAGCGTCATAAAACTTGTGTGTATCGGCTACCCGTTGCAACGTATCATCACGTGCTCGCAAGACAATATCTCGTGAAGAAAATTGATCACTACAAATTACGGCTGCTATTTCGTTTATCAAAGGTGCATTGTAACGCCTTTCATGCTCTCCTCGAGGGGTCCGATCGATCTTTTTTTTTTTTTTTTGCGGATGGAAAATCATCTAATGACGCCTTTCGCTCTGGGTGGAGCGTAAGGGAGTGTCAGACTTTTACTGACTAAAAACCATCCGTGTTCCTTCAGTGCCCTTACATTCCGGAGCCGCGGTATCTCTTTCGAACAGCCCGCAGCCCCGGCAGGCGTCGGCCCTTGCGGGCCCCTTCAAGCTGCTGACAGCTCTTTGAGGCGCGCGTGGAACAAAACGCGCCGTCGAC
This sequence comes from Parnassius apollo, assembly GCA_907164705.1. Classification (NCBI taxonomy): domain Eukaryota; kingdom Metazoa; phylum Arthropoda; class Insecta; order Lepidoptera; family Papilionidae; genus Parnassius; species Parnassius apollo. The sequence continues at coordinate 7,061,861 of CAJQZP010001402.1, read as the reverse complement.
ACGGCCTGTCGTCGTTAGACGGACGGACGGCGAGCTACCCATTGCTCGCCGTCCATAGGCCCGCGCCTACCGTGGCCGGGGGGCCACGACGTAGCCCCCGACACCCGGGGCGTCTCCCGCGGCTGCCGAGGAGGAAAGCTGCTGCTCTCTCCTTCTCCCGCTCCGCCACCTCCTTCGCTAGCATCACTGCTTCGCAGAAGGTGGTGACGGCATCCCATTCCGTCTCGCTCCGGACCATGGCTTCGACCAGGGCCGGACGCGAGAGGTCGCCGCCGCCTATCGCCGCTACGAGGACACGGCGGTGCTCCGCCCAAGCAGGGCACACCTCCACGGTGTGTTCCACCGTGTCCTCTGGTTCATCCTCGCAGTGGGAGCACCCGGGCGTTTCCTCCCGCCCAATTCGGTGCAGGAACCTCCCGAACACACCGTGTCCGGTGAGAACCTGCGTCAGGCGGAAGGTGAGGATGCCGTGGCGTCTCTCAAGCCACTCCTCAAAGAGGGGTCTTATCGCCGCTATAGTGGCGTGCCCAGCACGGGGTTGCGACAGTCGCTCTCTCCATGTCGCCATGAGATCGTGCCGGAAGTCTGTCCGCTGCGCGACAACTTGCCGCGGCAGCGGGGTTTCCCCCCGGCATAGTGCCTCCGCGCGCCATTCGTGCAGGTGCGCAAGGACTATCGCCTCCAGATCCCATGGCAGCAATCCGGCAAGGAGGCTCGCCGCCTCGCGGGAGATCGTGCGGTAGCCGCGAACCATTTTCACGGCAACCACCCTTTGGGGCGCGTTCAGGTGGCGGACGGCAAGCCGCGCCAAACCACGCGCCCACACCGAGGCCCCGTAAAGGGCCATGGACCATACGATCCCCGCGTAGAGCCCCCGGCAGGAGGCGTTTGACCCCCCGGGTTCGGCAGGAGCCGCCTGAAGGCAGCCCCGGTCCGTTCCAGTTTGGGAGCCAAACGTCGGAAGTGCTCAACGAAGTTCCATCGGCCGTCGAGGACGAGTCCTAGGTACTTCAGCGTCGACTCGACGCCGATGGATACCCCTCCTACAATCACTGAGGATCCCGGTGGTGGCCTGTTCCGAGGACCATGGAAGTGCATGGCCTCGGACTTGTGCAGAGCCACCTCGAGACCCAGTTGCCGAATCCTCTCAACGACTATCGCAACCCCGCCTGTCATAGTTTCCGCCGCCGCCTCGTACGACCACCCTTGTGCCAGTACCAGCGTGTCGTCAGCGTAGCAAACTACGCTGACGCCGGTAGGGAGGTCGGCGCGCAGCACCCAGTCGTAACCGATGTTCCACAGAGGTGGCCCTAGAACCGAACCCTGTGGGACACCGCACGACATCTCTCGCCGGTTCCACTCACCGTTGCGACCGGGGTAGATGACGGCCCTGTCCGTCAGATAGTCCCCGACTATACGACGGAGATAGGTCGGCACCCGGTGATACCGGAGTGCCTCCCTAATGCAGCTCCAGGGCACGGAGTTGAAGGCGTTGGCGATGTCGAAAGACACCGCCAAGACAACCCCCCCTCTGGCCACTGCATCCCCCGTCGTGAGGGCTCTCACGCGCATGATGGCGTCCACCGTAGAGCGCCTCTTGCGGAAACCAAACTAGTGTTCCGCAAGATCCGGCCCCGTCCCCGCAAGGTGCTTGGCGAGGCGGTTTGCAATGACTCTTTCAAAGAGCTTGCCCACCTCGTCGAGCAGCACCACGGGCCGGTATGCGGACGGAGAGTCCGCAGGGCGCCCCGGCTTCCGAATGAGGACCAGTTCCCCTTCTTCCAACGAAGCGGGAATTGGCCTCTCTCCAAGCATGCACTTAGGAGCCGCTCCAGTCTGGGCCCAAGAGCCTCCGAGGCCAGGACCCAGGCTTTGCCAGGCAAGCCATCGGGTCCTGGGGCGGTATTCCTGGCCTTGAGCCTACGTACCGCCACTCTCAGGTCTACCCCGGTCCCTTCCGGGATGTCGTCGTCGTCGTCCTGGTGGTCGCGGAACAGAGCGCTCACCACGTCCTCCACGAGCTGGGGCCGGAGACTCTGTGTCAGCGGGGGCCCAGGTGCGGAGTTTATCCCGCACCATCTTGTAAGGGCGCCCCCCACGGATCTCTGTCGAGAGTCTCCAGCATCTCCTCACGGGCCCGATCCCGGGCCCGCAGGACAGCCTCCCGGAGGGCGGCCTTCGCCGCTCTGTATCCCTCGTACAGCTCCGCCTCAATGGCTGCCGCATTCGGTGGATGAATGCGGAGCCTGCGATGCCTGGAGTACAGGTGCCGCGCGGCGACACACGCCTCGCGCAGAGACGGCAGCTCACGCGACCACTAATACACCTGACGCCGGGCGCTTCCTGGCCGGACGCGGGGCATTGCCACGTCACATATCTCGGACATGGCCTCCTGGAACCACCCTGCCTCATTATTGACGTCGGCAGTCCTGTCCGGTGATGACATCCAGGCCTGCACGATCGAGGCTTCCAGGAGGAGCTCCCGGTCCAGCTGCTTCAGCGCCCAGCGCGGACCACTCGGGGCCTGTTGGACTGGCGCGCTCGAGGGCTGGGTGGAGACGTCAAACCGGATGTATCGGTGGTCGGAGTAGGTCTCCACCCCCTCCATGACACGCCAGTCAATGGCACGCGGCGACAGAGCGGGGCTAGCGAACGAGATGTCCACCACCGACTCGCCCCGCATCCGCACACACGTGGGGACAGAACCCCGATTTAGGACGACCAGACCTGTCTCCAGAGCCCAGTCTTCCACCATCCTACCCCGCACATCTGTACGACGAGAACCCCAAGCCAAGTTCTTGGCATTGAAGTCCCCGAGGACAAGTACGGGGAGGGGATAACTTCCGACGACGACTGCTCTCAGCTCTGCAAGAGAGTTGTGGAGCTCGGCGAGAGATCGGTTCGGGGAGAAGTACACCCCCACAACGACGAACTCCCCGAACCGTGCTGCTACGCACCCCTGACCCCTCCTGACACCTTCAAGGGTCGGGGTACCGGCGGCGGCCGAATTTAAACTATGTATACGTTAGTTAATAAGAACTCTCAAAAATATTTTTCTTATAATTTTGCACAATTTTTGTTATTGTAATACCCCTTCATTCATAACCACGTAGTATATTAGCCTATGTCCTCTTCCGTCCTGATGTCGAACGTGATCACACATACTTTTTGTTGTAAAAATAAATTTATGCAATATTAATTCGCGAAATTAAATTACTATGAGTACCAAGCGCTTATAAACGATAAAGTGGTGAGCAAGTGTGGGAGCAGTAGTGCAGTATTAATTGCGGCCTGTTGAACGAGTGAGATATAATATCAGAATAAGACCGGTCTTTGTGCAACACAACGTCGAAAACTGTATCACTTAAACTTTGAACCTAAGAAAATTCTTCCTAATAAATTTTCTTCCTTCTTCTTCTTCCTAATAATTCCGCATTAAGGGAAAATCGGGAACATTTCTACCCTTGTAGTGGATTTCTTGCGAACAAAGACCAAACAGGAAGTAATTAAAAGTGCCAAGCTTTATAACAAAACACACCCAAATGAAAGGCTTAACTCAACTCTTATAGATTTAGGTGGACCATCTGTACCTTTATATTTATCCGAAGGTCTTACACATAAAGGTCGTAGATTACTGTATCTGGCGCGGGATGTTGCTTCAACTGCCAAATTCAAATATTATTGGACGAGCAACGGGAAAGTTTTTCTCCGCAAAACCGACGAATCGCCGCACATTGAAATAATGTGTGAAACAGTCCTGGTAAAACTTAAACACGCGAAATGACTATTAATAATATTACTGTGCTACACATACTTTAAATTTTTTAATATTTTATTTTTACTAATACTTGTTTACATACTTGCATGCTTCTTAGTTTAAGTTTTAATTCGTACATTCAGTAAATTTTACACTAACATATTCATAGTAATCTTTGTAAACTCAGCTAATTTATCGTCTAAAACTAACATAAATACTAGAAAGTCTGATAAAGTTAACTTATCGTTTTCCACCAAACTGCCGATATTGGTGTCATTGCAAATAAATAATAAAATACGAAGGAATAAATAACTTGTACATAACAAACGACATTGATACATATTAGAGCCGGAAAGTCTTATTTATGTGACCCAGAGTCTTGCAAAATAATATTAACTTCTACCTCTACTTACAAAACCCTTTAAAATATTGACCCAAAATATCAGAAGTATAAATCGCAACTTTAATGAATTTAAAGTTTTAGTTGCCAGAATTAATTTAAATTGTGAAATATATATATTGACAGAATCCTGGAGTAAAATTACTTCCTATTTTCCAACGATTCCAAACTACGACTCGTTTTATACTAAAAATAATATAAACCAAAATGATGGATTAGTTGTATATATATTAAAGATAGACTTACTTGTACTGTTGAGGAACCAAGTTTCGATGGTGCTAGTTGTCTAATAATAAAAATAAATGTTGATACACTCATAATTGCCTTATACAGATCTCCATCTCAGAGAAGCATTGCTCTGTTTATCGACTCGTTGGATAAGCTATTGTCCTCACACAAGTCTTATAAAAATGAAATTATTATGGGGGATATAAATATAGACGTAAAGCCTAACAATGAGGATCAAAATTCACATAATTATTTAAACCTACTTGCGAGTCACGGATTTCTCATTGGTCATACTTACCCAACTAGAGGAGCAAACTGCCACCTTGACCATTCTATGGTCAATACTAAAAGATCAGTAACTACCTTGGTTTTAAGAGCAGAGCAGTCATCTCATGTTTGGAATTAACATCTAAAACTACCAAAAAGAGAGTGAATAAAGTCAATTACGAAGGAATTCTCAAAGATTTGGATGCAACCAGTTTTGAAGAAATTTTTATGTCAATGGACGTAATCCCCATACCAAAATTCATGCCATGCCGACGCTCTGTTGCGACGTGAAAGAAGGACAAACTTTTGCAACATATTCTATTTTCCCACGGGAATGAGATGTTTTCCGAGGAAAAAAGTAACCTATGTCACTCTACAGCCACCGAACTATCCCCATACAAAAAAATGTCATGCCATGCCGTCGCTCTGTTGCAACGTGAGAGAAGGACAAACAAACAAACTAACACACTTTCGCATTTATAATATTAGTATGGATTTTATTATTCTGCCTTGCCTGACCATTACAAAAGCTATTTGCAGATAAAATATGAAGTTCAGAAAAATCAAACGTAAAATTACGTTTTCTTTTTTTAGCTATAACTATAACCACCCAGATCTGTCACAAACTCTTCTAAACATTTTGGAGCGCCCTCTTAATAATTTGTGACGGTGGTAGGAAAAGGGGAGATCTCCCGCCGGGCAAGGTGTTCTACCCGGGGAGCAGCCAACACTCCATGTGATAGTTCGTTTGGTGGTGTTTTCGATTGTGGCGCGACGACAGCGCCGCCACATCACCCTTCTGCTCAGACTGGAGGTCGATAGTGCAGTCTCGTTGTCGACGAATGTGCAAGTGCCACGAGATTGCCTTGTAGTCTGCGGTGAGTCGAGAAGAAGGCAAGTAATCTGCGAGAGTGCCGTGAAGCAGAGGCGAGCAGTAAGGCTCAGAGCCGTGCCGAAAACTGTATAGCGCAGAGAGTAGCTTGAAGGAACAGGAAGCATTATTATTCCAGTGCTGCGATGAACCTTGTGAAGCTAGATGGCTTGCAGGATATGAAGACTGCAGACGATATCTGCTCGGGAGCGAGTGGGTGGGGTATTCAATGATGATGATGAAGCTTGAAGTTTCCGAAGGTTGTTGTTGCGTGTTCAGATCATGTTAGGTGGTCACCACTGTGGCAGTGTAAAAGCCGGAAAGGAACTATTGTGTCACAAGACGCGAATTGCTATCTGTGGTAAAGTCGTTGCAGCATTTTAGCAGATATCTTCTGGGACGAAAATTTCACTTACGAACTGACCATGCGTCACTAAAATGGCTATTGCAGTTTAAAAATCCGAAGGACAAGTTGCGAAGTGGATTGAACTACTGCAGGAATACGACTTCGACTCGTGCACAGCAGGAAGATCCGGACATCAAGCCGATTCTGGAATGGGTGAATGCCAGTGCTCCCAAGCCCAAGTGGAGCGACGTCTCAGCGATGAGTTCGACTACTAAAAGCTATTGGGCCCAGTGGGACAGCTTGCTGCTTCAGGATGGAGTTCTGTGCCGTAAATGGGAAAATGTTCGGGGGGACAGCTGTCATTTGCAAATAGTTGTAGCCTAAAGCTATAGTACCGGATGTTCTACAGCTGTACCATAATTATTGTTCAGGAGGCCATCTGGGAGTTAAACGAACTCTACTGAAGATCCGAGAACGGTTTTACTGGGTCCACTGTTGAAACGATGTCGAGGACTGGTGTCGTGTACAAGTTGTGCGGCTGTAAAGGGACCTCAGACTCGTAGTAGAGGTGCATAGAAGTTGTACAATGTTGGTGCACCATGGGAGAGAATAGCCATTGACGTGGCGGGGCCGTTTCCGGAGAGTGAATGCGGTAACAAGTATTTCATGGTTGTGATGGATTACTTCACTAAGTAGCCAGAAGTTTCGCCATTCCAAATCAAGAAGCTTCAACAGTTGCAGATAAACTAGTTCATGAAGTCTTCTGTCGTTTTGGAGTACTTTTAGAGATTCACAACGATCAAGGAAGGAATTTTGAGTCTCAAATATTCCAGGAAACTTGCCGAGTTATGGGTACTCATAAAACAAGAACGAATTCTTATCACCCGCAATCTGATGAAATGGTAGAACGATTTAATCAGACGTTGGAGAGGTACCTAGCAAAAGTTGTAGACAATCGGTAACGAGATTGGGACAAGCACATACAACCGTTTTTGTTGTCATATCAAAGCGCTGTTCACGAAAGTACAGCAGTGACACCAGCTTTCGCAAACTTTGGAAGATAATTACGGCTGTCAGCAGACCTGATCACCGGGATACCACCTAATTCCCCACGCATTATAACCGATTATGCAAATGACTTGCGAAACAAAATGAATGACATTTATGAGCACGTCAGACAATCGGGACAGCAAATGTCTGAAAAGATGAAAACCCGGTATGACCGCAAAATGAACAACAAAGGGTTCGACGAAGGTTCACTAGTGTGGTTGCACAATCCAGTCCGCAGCAAAGGGAAATCTCCTAAGCTTCAAGCTAAATGGCACGGCCCGTACCGGATTGTAACCAGGATCAACGATGTAACCCACCGGATACAGAAAAGCGCAATAAGGACTCCTAAGATCGTCCATGTGGATCGCCTGGCGCGTTATTATGGGGCCGATAATGCTCGGGACGAGCATGTCTTAGGAGGGGGCAGTGTTGCACGCCTAAGTCATGTACCCGGCACTAGCGCCATCTGTGTCACTCAAAGTTAAGGCAGCGAGGAGAGCTTTCCAGAAAATGACATCACTAATCTTTCAACCGACAGCGCCATCTAGTATCGAAATGAAGAACTAAGCTTTCTAGAAGACCGACACTCGAACTTTCGGCGCCTAGTCGATTGGCGCGCGTATTTACTTGAATATTCTGGATGTTTCGGCGATAATGTGTATTTAAAGCCGCTGCAAGATGCGATCGAGGAAGTATTGAATTTGGCGAGACAAGCGAAGCTTTGGAGCGGAATAAAGTCAGTGTGATTAATTATGAGTGTTTTAAGTGTAATTAGTGTAAAGTGAATTAAAGTGTTAATTTTGGTAATTCTATCGGCAATTTTTATTGTCACGAACCTCAAGCTCGTAACAATATAAATCGTAAAAACACATCGAATAAAAAATTGTACAAATTTTACTGCTAAACAACAAATTTATGCCAAATAGTAAATTTTTATAAAAGAAATAATTATAACTTTTATGAAATGAAATAAAACGAAATTTATTGCATTGTGTATTTGACATTTTAGAAGTATCGTGAAATGCAACCCTTACGGCCAATCGAGGCATAATGTATTTCTACTTGTTTGTTTAATCATCGTGCTATATTTTGATACCATGTACCCATTGTAGTATTAAATTGAGTGTCGAAAAAACTGTTTAGCTGATATTGGTACTGTAGATACATTTTGTGGTTGTATACAGCCTTCAATGAACCGGTGAGAACGCCCATTCGTTTATTTCCCGTACTTTTTCATAAATATCATTAATTTTACTTGTCTTCCTATTGAACATTGTGTAGTCATAATTCAAATTTGGATTTGAGTCAACAAGGTAAGTATATTCATGGTTTGTATTGTCTAAATGAATCAAATTATTGAAAATGTCTACTCTCCAATTAAATAAATCTCTATCTTTATGAAATTTATAGGCAGGTAAACATATCAAAATGTTTGACTAGTAATTTTAATGAACACTTTCCGTAAATAGACCATTAATTTAAAGTAGTCAGTTGTTGTGTTAAAATCATCTTCACCAGGTACAGGAATGCAGTAATCATTCATAGTAAAATCAGAAATTTGGCAGTGTAATTGTTCGATAGGTTTCTTAATTCCATTGACTTTCTAAATATAGTGACATAAATCATATTTTTGGGCAAATAACGTATTGCAATTCGTAGGGTATTGTTGTTTTAATTATTGCTGCATAGACATATTTTGTCTTTATAGATTTTTGTAACTAAATAACTATTTTTTTCTACGCTTTTTAATGTATTTGATACCTCCACCATCGAGGTACTTCAATCTTGGTTTTTAGAGTCGTCTTTTTATATTGAGTGGGTAATGTTTAAGAGTTCAAGATGTTCTGGCAATGTTTTTTTTAACTTTATTCCTTTTTTATTTTTATATTATTTGTTTATTACTTTGTTTTAGTGTCGATCTTAAATAATTATTTAACTGATTAATTTTTCTGTCTGGCTTCAAAATTTCATCCTTCAATGAATAATTTTCTCTTAAGACTTTCAACTTCAATATCTGCCTTTTCTATTTTGGTTTCTCATACGAGTATCTATATAATTTTCAAAAGTACTTCTGTGAGATGGACAATCTGGAGAATCTTTGGTTGTGGTGATTTATTGACACAAAACACAAAAAAATACAAACAACACAAAAAAAATAAATTTTTAATAGACAATACCCCGTGTATTGTCTATTAAAAATTTATTTTTTTCATTTACATCGCAGATAAATTTTTTGCAGTAATTTTACGTTTATTTAATGTTTATTAAACACAAAAAAAGCAAAAAAAAATCCAAATTGAATTTGACTTGCTGAGATCTCGAACCCCCGAACTCAGATCTCGTACGACGTCGACAGTTTGTTGCAACTACTCAGCTAAGTTAATAAAATTTAAATTAATTTGTAAGCAGCATTAAAATGTCTTATAGTAGCGCGTAAATACATGGATGTTTAAAATCAAAAACTCACGGAACACTGCACAAATTATTCGAAAGGTCCGTATTATTTCTTTGCATTTTTATTCAAAAAATAACTTTGTTAAGTGTCACTTTTTCTTTAATTCTTTCATTGTTAACACACTAAATAACTCAATTTAAAAATATAACTGGTTTTAGTTTATTTTACTTCTTTACAGAACGTATGGTTTTTCGCACTTTACATAGTTTATTTTTAGCAGAACTTTTGGATAATCTTTAATGTTAGTAATTACACACTATAGATATTTAACACTATTTACTCACTTTAACAAATGTTTATATACTAATACTATTTTATTTTGAAGAATGGATACGGAGTCATGGATTCAACCCCACACAAAGCGATACTAGTACGTGCATACAGTATACTAACTTTGCAGCCTGTGTGTGACCTATATCGCAACAATTGAGGAAGCAAATGTAATAAAGTCTGCATTAAAGATGAACTAAAATAAGTATGCCATTATTAGAGTACATGAGCTTCTGTACGGACACCTCTTGTTTTATTTTATATTTTTAAAAACGCATCCACCACTCCCGTTAACTTGACTACGGAGCCAATGTTTATAAGTTGTGTACGTGGTGTGTTATTTATTTTGTTGTGTGTTTATTAATATTAGTAAGTTGTGTTACCAGTGCGTATACTAGATACGCAGTATGTATGTTATTTAAGGATTCACGCACAACGGATCAACGACACAGTTTGTGTTCCTGAGCGGATCCTGGGGAATACCTATATATATTATTTACAGTCCTACTTATAATTTGACGGATTTTTGCGCAGTGACTATGATTAAGACTACGACGCTGCAGGCCGCAGCGTCAGATTCCGCACCAAACAAGGATTTATGTATATTTATTCTTCATCATCATCAATAGAGTCCTTCACAAATCCACTGCTACACATAGATCTCCCCCAAGAAATGCTACAAAGCACGGTCTTCAGCCACCTGCCTCCATCGATGTTCTGCATGTCTTACCAGGTCATCATACCATCTAGTGGGCAGCCGCCCTACACATTGTCTCCCAGTACAATGCTGCCACTCGAAAACCTTTCTATCCTTTCTATATATATATATATATATATATATATATATATATATATATATATATATATATAATAGAAATAATTAATTTAAAGATATTAATTAATTCGCAACCATCCGCTTAATAAATACAATGATGTGTCTTACCTGGATTGAAGAGCACCTCCCGCCCTTTCTCAATTGCGTGCACTAATCCCGTCACCACTAATTCCAGCACCACTACTCCCAACACCACTACTCCCGGCACCACTACTCCCATCACTACTATTCCAGGAAAGACACACCATCGACGACAACACGACACGTGTTTCGCCTCTACATGAGGCATCTTCAAGTGGTGATCCCACGTAAACGGCGTGGCATTCGTCACAGACAAGTTTATAAATTTGTTAATTAATTGTTCTGTAATTGTGTCTCCATGTGTAGTAAAAACAATTGCCGTCATTTGTCATGGTTGAGACTAGATATCTATTTTTCCTCTCACTGCACCTGCCTCTTCCAGCTCTTGGACTGCATAAGTTAGTTTTAGTTTCTAGAACCCTTGGGGAACCCAAGTAAAGTTGACTCTGAACGTTTATGCTGAACAACGCTAAATATTTGTATTTACACCTTTTTACACTGTGACGATTCTGTAGCATTCCTACGGTGTGAGTGACTGGATTTTAATATTTCACATAACTATACCGGAACAAGATTTTCGTCATTTAGCGATAATTTAGCCTCATGGGTTATTCATTTACTTTGTAGTGAGTAATCTATGAGGAAAGCCTATGTTAAAAGCAGTGAACTTTAATGGGCTAGAGGGCATAGTAATACAATTTTTAAGCTATTGCATAGCTTCTATCGCGGGCCTTGAGCGCGGGGACCGAATCCAGAAATTCCGTAACGAAAAAAAACCTCACGCTCCCCACACCGACGGGCACGGAGGTGTGGCGTTGAAAGCCGTGCATCGTCTAACGTCGTTTCAGTTCGGCAGACTTCGGCACTCGGCAGACTTCGGCACGGTGTTTGTGTGCGTGCGACTAGACGTATGCGTGTACACTAGTTACTAACTCAATGATAAAAATTCCTGAATAACCTACATGCATTGTAAGATATTAAAAATATTTTAAACAATATTAACTTCTCATTTATTCAATAAGAGAAAAAAAATTGTTTTCTTATCGGTCACTACACTCAAAAAGTGTAACTTGATTTAATATCAAAGACTTAACTGCATAAATAAAATAAATAAATAATTATAATTGCATAAGTTGATAAAAATGCTATGCAATAGCTTTACCGCGGCAGTCACCGAGTGCCACACGTATTTTTTTTACTATAAGAGAACTAAACGTAGTGATTATATACTCTTTGTAAATAAGCTTATCTCATAGGCTTATCTATTAGAGTATTTACATAAAATTACTCTGAGGTTTAAATTCTTAATTTCGGTGTTAATGACATTATCCACTAAAACCTTTTTTTAATCCGTAACCACGCAACGTCAAATAATATATTTTCTTTAATGTCAAAAAGCTTAATATTAAAACATCACGTATATATATATACAATATTTTTAATATTATTTTATTACGATAAATACACTGAAAAGATTTTGATTCAAACATGGCGTTTAAAATCTTAGTGCCAAAGAAATTTTTATGTTACTATCCACTTTATAACGGCGCTATATTTGTAGCAATATTCATGGCGGTAATTATAAGCATTAATATTATTTGCTTGTTTTATGAATAACAGTACAGTTATACGTCCTCATAAGTAGCACAAAGGCATACCTAAACTAGACAAAGGCTAACTACCTACGGCATCTAGAAACAAGCCTTTAAATGCTTATTTATTTTCGATTAAGCTATGCAAGTCGGTTGATTTTTGAGTGTGCTATCTGAGAACCAAGTGAAAGGTGTGTGCTCTTGAGGACATATAGTAATGTTATTATAATTTCATTAGCTCCCTGCGGTTCAATTAAGTTTATATTTTGAACCGCGATCGAATCCCTGGCTCGACCACCCTGAATTAGTACCTATTTGAGGTGTGAATAAGATCAATGCACTCTATAAATGACCATCAGTACCTACTTCTAGGAGTATTTGTGATGCTTTCTTTTTAAAAGTTATTTACATATACTTTATTATATACAAAAAAGAAGCAACAACAGTAAAAATACACACAAAGAACTTTGTTTTAATGCCATAGGATTTTATTGATTTTGCACTATGTTTTTTTTATAAAAAATTTGCTTTATAGTCCTAAAATGACATTAGTGTGTGTATATATATTTCGTAAATACTTTTGTAATATATTACGTAAATGTATAGGTAAATGTGACATATGAATGGATAAACAAAAGGATGTTTTATAAAATGAAACAATACTTTTATTAATATGATATATAATTATCAATTATTTTACAACTGAATTGGACAAACATTCTTCTACTAAATTGGATTATATCTTTAAATATTTATCCATCGGCTTATTTTTATGATAAACAGTCACAAATATGGAACGCATAAAACAGATTTTAATTAAGTATTATTAACATATAAATATTATTGCTACAATAATTTCTTAAATTTACGCGAACACTAAACATTGAATAAAAACTCTGATTACGGATTCTATCGTGTCTAATTAACTTATTTTTAATTCCCGACGTTTCGGGTTCTTTACAACACCAGTGGTCACGTGGGTGGGGATTAATATGCTTGACGTCTCAATGTCATAGTTAGTCCGGCTACCTTCAGACTTCTAATATTAATTTTTGATCCAATCTACGTAGAACAAGCTTACAGTATCTTAAAGTCTTGCAGTGATATGCGTGGGTTTAGATTTAATATAAGATCCCAAGCAGATGGCAGCACCCATCCATAGTCTCTATTGAAATTAGGATGTTTTTTAATTTCAATAACTCACGTACCATCCTAGGTAAAAATCGGTGTTATTTTGTGAGTATTAGTGGTTTATCAAATGTGATGGAATGGTGGGGACGATCTTGAACGTGTTCACAGATTGCAGACTTCCCGGAGCGTCGGTGCTTCAGATCAGGTATATGTTTTTTTTTACGCGGGCTCTTATAGATCTTTTTGTTTTTCTTATGTAAGAAAGAAACGGGAATTAAAATAAGTTAATACTTAAATATCTAACAATACAAATAATAAAAGAGAAAAATGTTGATCCCATGTGACTAATCATAACGTGCTTTATGTCGTACATAAGCTGAGTGAATAAAAACAAAATGTAAGCTAATATTTTAAGTATATTCTTTTAAATATAACAAGAATCGTATCGAAATAAAAATTAAAAGAATATTAATTATCGTCATCAATGTCAAAAATTTTACGTATCATCTCATGCTTCTGAAAAGGTGACGAGTAGGGTCCGAGTAAAGGTAGTCTAATGTTTAGCTAAGAATATTTTATTTCAATTTCAGTGCGTAATATTGACTACTGGCATCGCTTTACTTATCCAAGTAATGAGAATGGAGAGTATCGATTGTGACAAATTTGTTTGGACTACGGCTTTTGGTTTCAGTATAACTGCCATTATATATAATTGTGTAATGTTTTTAATGTGTGCTTGGCTTCTTTGGGCAGTTAAAAAGGTAAAATAATTCAAGTATTGTTTTATTATTTAACGAAAATGACTGCAGAATTAATTATCAATAAGGATAGATACAGAGCCGTGGTAGCTCAGTGGTTAACGCTCGCTGTAAATATAACAGAACGCGAGTAACCCAGGTTCGATCCCCGCCGGCACCAATGAAATTGTTAATTGCAATTTTAAGTGCTGATTTACCACGTGCTCGGCGGTGAAGGAAAACATCGTGAGGAAACCTGCATGTCTGAAGAATAAGGAAAAAAAATATTTCGAAGACATGTGAAGTTCGTCAACACGCATTTGGGCAACGCGGTGGACACTTCCTTGCCCTAAACCCTCTCAGAAATGAGGGGAGGCCTGAGCTCAGCAGTGGGACGTATATAGGCTGTAACTTTACTTTACTTACTTTAAGGATAGATACATAAAGTAATTCATCATCATCCTCATCATTACAGCTCATCAAAAGTCCACTGCTAAACATAGGAATCTCTCATAGAATACCTCATAGAAAAATTAATTCCCATAAATATAAACATAAACACTCACGCCTGTCACGCAGAGGGGTAGGCAGAGACTGCAGACTTCCATTTATCACGATCCTGACGTACCTCTCTCGCCTCTTCCACATCCATATACCTACGAATACATGTTCGTCGGTTATTCTTAATTTGGCCCATTTTTAATATATCGCCAATTTGGTCGACAAACTTTCGCCTAGGACGTCCCTTTGCTACTCTTCCATTAACTTCTGCAACGTATATTTGCTTTGTCACTCTTTCCTCATTCATTCTTTCTACGTGACCAAACCACCGAAGCATTCCTTTCTTAATCCTGGTCACCGCATCATCTTGTAAACCACACTCTTTTTTCCTATTCCCATAGTTGCCACGTTTGGCATGCGAGTTGGCTATCGCAATATTTTTATTAAATTTTGAGTTATTATCAGAAAGATACAGCTGTTCATATCCTGTTTCTGTTACTCATTGTAGTTTCTTATGAAACACATGGGAATATATGGGATAGCGAATATTCTTACTTCGCCATTTCAAGCCGAGTGGCGACAGTGATTGAAAGTGATTGTTAGACGTAGGATTTTCTCATAGAGCGCTTGCAGGCATGCATCATATGAATGAATTATCTATACTCAGACTCACTAACTAACCCTGCTAGGTTAGTGAGCGCTGGGCTACTCGGACGGCGGTTAGATAATTTTCAAACACCTTACCGGGGATCTGACGATTGGTTATGATTAAAATAATTATCAAGAGTCATCATCACACCATTATCTTTTATAAAGTTTGTGGCCACAAGCTCTATGTCACCAACAGCACAGAATAGAGATATATATTCTCGCCCTGGTAAGACTGACTTAAGTCGATTTGCTAACGGTCCATCTAATTGTAAATGTGGCTACTGTAGTCCAATGACACTTTTAAACAGCTTCAACCGAAGAGCACTAGTGATACGGCGTACAAAAAGTGAGTACAAAATTGGAATGCCTTCCAATTACACTGGATTTCATACCCCTCACACGAACCCGAGTATTGGATGATGTGCTACTTAAAAGTCAGAACTGGTAAGAGGGTGTCCGACAAATCCAGACGGTATTTTTGGAAGGCGACAGAAATAGCCGAAGCCGAGAAATAGCCCATGGCCATGGTGTCCAACCATTATTAAATATGATGGATAATGGATAACATGCAAAATTTTTACATTATGCTGTGGAAAATACAAGACGAACACGATAGGTTATGTAATAAGATCACGTTTTCACTAATATCAGCAAAGTCAAATTGTTTACAGTAGTCCTTAACAATAATAGATTAGCTATTTATTATACTTTCATTAAAGACGTTAACAAATCGTTATTACGTACTATTAGGTCGATCGTGTTTTTTTATAACTATTTGATAATAATTTAATTATTATTCATAAAATTTGACATATGTACTTATTTCACAGTTAAAGGAAAATTTATATGGTCTAGACCACCACAAAATATTATAAACCCCTCAACTGAGAACGGTTTTAGGATAAGATATGGTCCGAAGTACAAAAATGTTATTAAACTAAGTTTGTATAAAAAGGGTTATTATAATATTAAGGAATTTATGGATGATAATAACCCCTGGGAAGGGTGATCGCTACCAAGCTATTTCTAATTTGTCTTGTGTTGTTTATTATAAACATTATTGTAAGCTATTATTGGAAAAAAATAGTCCCGCTGGGTTTCTTGCTGGTTCTTCCCAGGACAGAGGTTTTTTTGCGAACCAGTGGTAAATGAAAAAAGTGACTTTCAATAAGTATTGTTATAATCTACATTGAATAAAAAAGTTTCTGTTTCTGTTTGTGTTTCCGTCGAGTTGCTGCAATCAACATGTCCTGATTTTTTTCAAATACATTATTTCTATGTCGATGTTTTCCTTTACAATCGAGCACGTACGAGTAGTTTAGTAATTTCACAAATATGTATGTTTAATTCATACCGTTGTCGATTTTCGTTGGAATAGATTTAGGAATTTTTTTAACAACGCCTTATTGAATTTAGAGTTCCTCAAATACATTTATTGCGGTTATGTATACTGATTTTGTAACCAATACATCCTTGTGTCATGTAGCGGAATTCATTTGTTCATACATTCGTTCATTTGTTCGTTCTTTCTTAACAGTCCATCAAAAGTCCACTGCTGTACATAGGACTCCCCCATAGATAGACGATTGCATCATAAATACTACGCCTGGCAGGCCATAGTTTTATTTTTTTAATTATTTTCGGTGGTTATCAGGAAAGTGCTGTTTCCCATTACCAGTTTAAATTTCCCTCGGTCGCCTCTCAAAACACCCACAGGGTAATTATGTATTCTTACGCCACCATTACAACCGCAGAAAAAAATAAATATGGCGGAGTCCGGTTCAATTAATTACAATATAAATTAATAAATAAACAGTGCAACAAGTACGACTCCATGTCAAACCTCTAATCAATGAGGTTTCACAAAAAGAAAATAATGAAGAGTTATTTATAGAATTAATAATTTTATTTTCTACAATCACAGGAGAAAGCTACGGTTATGCTTATTTGGGTCGTAATAACGACCATTTGGCTGATACAAACATTTATTCTCTTAATTGTTTTTATTTATCTATATCATTTACAAGTGAACAAGATCGCTGGAGTAATGTCGTTTATATTTGGACCAATAGCCGTAGGTAAGAAAAATTATTATGAAATTTTCGTAATGAAATTTATGGTGGAATTCGATCAGATTCAATATTAAAGTGCAATAACGTAGGAAAGTAGATAACAAACAGTTGAACTAAGCTCTGTGAGTCCCAAATCAATACGATTTAAAGTGAACGCACATTTATCAGCACCGTACGTACCGAAAGCACCATATGCGCCGCATTTACTGATGGACTCGCTCGAAAGAAAATAAAATGTGAAGAAAAAGATTCTGGATTCACAATATTAATTTCAAAAGGCAGTTGTATGGAGAATATTATACGTTATATAAAGACTTATTGGACGATGATAAACGATTTTTCAGATATATATTTGCATATGATGGATGGATCGTCTTAAGCATGTCTTGTCTGACTACTCATTATTGTCTACACAGTAGTACACACAGTACAGTAGTACTCCTAAATATAGTAAAAGTAAGCGTTAATGGTGAAGTGATCATCTTGCCATTAATTGAATCCTAATTCTGCTGAAGCACTGGAAAAAACTAGCCACTGTAAACAATATTTCTCTACTAGAAGGGTAGTTATAATCACGGGTTTTGGTGGAAAATCCACTAAGTAGGCAACTTTAGGTAAAATTGAGTATTAGCACGCATCAAACGCGCCGCACCATATGATATCATCAGCATGTCTCCTTTAATATTCGGATCATCATCCTCATCATCATTACAGCCCTTCACAAGTCCACTGCTGAACGTAGGCCTCCCCCAAGTAATGCCACAAAGCACGGTCCTGAGCCACCTGCATCCATCGACTTCCTGCATGTCTTACCAGGTCGTCACTCCATCTAGTGGGGGGTCGCCCTACACTACGCCTACCGGTACGAGGCTGCCACTCGAGAACCTTTCTTCCCCATCGGTTATCGGTTCTTCGAGCTAAATGGCCGGCCCATTGCCACTTCAGCTTACTAATCCGTTGGGCTATGTCGGTTACTCCGGTTTTACTGCGGATATCCTCATTTCTGAGTCTATCACGCAGTGAAACTCCGAGCATAGCCCTCTACATAGCTCGCTGAGCGACCTTGAGCGTCCTCATACGGCCAGCGGTGAAGGACCACGTCTCAGATCCGTAAGTCATCACTGGCAACACGCACTGGTTATTCGGATACCTACCGGATTTTATAAAATCGGCGGGTACGATGCGGGTGAAATGTGCGAGGTTTCATACGATTTAATACAACGAATTCTAAAATATGGCGCGGTTGGTGCGTGCTGCGCGTACTGTACCGACAAATGTGCCTTCCCCTTAAGTTGAAATTTTTGCTTTTAAATATCAGACAAATTATTGATTTTCGTGTCTCAATTTAGTGAAATTCGAATTGTAGTAAAATTAGTTGTAGTTTTATAATAACAATAATAATTTTTATAGATGATTGTACAGTGAATACGTGAAGTATTTGATAGTTACCTAAGAGAATACCTGAATCTTAGCAATCAGCACCCTCTCCCATTAACAATAATGTTTCAAAGAGAATAAGAATACTTTAACTTACCGCTAGTATATTACCGCTATTACCGCTATTGAGAATTTCTTGACGGAAAAATTCAATAATTAATTTTTTCGCCCGACCCGGGATTCGAACCCAGAATACTATATAATATGTATAGAGTGATTAAAAAGGTGAATGGCAGTTGAACAAGTCATTGCATTGACATCTAAACGTGACGCTTAAAGTAATTGTGCCCGTTAGTGTCTTGACTTAGAGTTTGCGGGAACCGACTAGTCAATTAAACGCCCAAAGAATTCACTAACTGTGAAAATCACACCCATCGCTTAGCGCCTGAGCTACCACGCCTCTTTTTATACCGTTCTTATTTAAATATTTTTCTTGCATTTCAGCTGTAATCGCATATTTCATTTTTATCGTGCTTGGACACTGGCATGAACTGAAGAATGGCATATTATAATTTTTCGTGTACTTGTGTATCTTGCCGTCATTGTCTTAACTTCAAGGATTGAATAAACAAATAAAATTTAGTGCTACTGAAATTGTAATTT
The DNA here is from genome assembly GCA_907164705.1 of Parnassius apollo. Lineage (NCBI taxonomy): Eukaryota > Metazoa > Arthropoda > Insecta > Lepidoptera > Papilionidae > Parnassius > Parnassius apollo. The sequence continues at coordinate 7,042,577 of CAJQZP010001402.1, read as the reverse complement.
AGTGCTACTTACTTTGAAACTAATTTTTCTTCATTAGCTCGTGTATTGACTGCGTTTATGGTGGAGAGGTCCATATATTATGCCTAGTAGGGAGTAGTTATCGTAATCGCCAAAGCTTGACAAGCTGCATGACGATCGCTGTACCAGTTATTTTACAAACTATAATGCTACTCACCGTCAAGCTAGGAGTTTCGGATCAAACATGCATGTTCTAGATAGATGTAAGTTGTCCCTGATCAATCTGACAACAGACACGCGTTGCCTCAATTCAAGTAGTTGAGATCTCTTTTATACACTTTTTAATATTTCTGATTTCCTATCAAATCCAAGTTAAAGTCACCGAATCCGCTCACTTACGCGATACCTCTTACGTGGAACGAGTGAATCACTCCTCAACAAACGCCGTTCACCAGCTTATTGTACTTGAATCCGACGTTGTAGACATCCCGGAGACGGATTACTCACCACCCACATAATATTGTTCACGCTCTCTGGACTCTTGCTCCTAGCCGTGGAACGTAAATATGTATTAAAAAAATTGCATTACTTTATGAGATTGATTATGACTATGCCATAATTCTTATATTATAGATAATAAGTTGATATGATACCGTATTAGTGCGTTTAAGTTCCACTTTATTTTTTTCTCTTAGCGGTAGGACATCCTGCCACTAATTAATATCCTAAATTAGTCTTTCTTATTAAAAAAAAAACTAATATATAATAATCTTTTAATTATATTAAGTTGTTAAGTGTTTATTTTATATTTTATTTAAGTATAAGTTTTGTTAACCATGCTCTTAAGTGTTGTTTACATCTGTAAAGACATTCCAGATGGCTATTATACTTTTTGTATTAAAAAAATTAGAATTTTGTATCAGTAAATATTAAAGGTGTTATTTTATTTTTTTACGTGTAATAAAGAATTTTCTTTTCTTTTTTTTTGTTTTATATTGTTTTTTTTTATGATGCCATAAATAAATCTGAAGGTAACGCTACATTTGGCAAGTATAGAAAAAGTGACAAAGATTACATGTTTATATTTACCAAACACATTGGTTTGACGTATTTTGTAATGATTTTGTGATGCATTCGATCAGATAGCCCCTTAGTGAAAGGTTTTAAAATTAGTTCTATGAATATATTTAGCGAAGCGTTTACTTCGCACAGACTGGTAGATATATAAAATAAATCTAAACTTTAAGATGACAGTCCCTCGTAGCAGAGCATAAGTGAACGCAAGGGCTATTGTGATTGGTATTGTTATAGTGATCAATTAAATTAAAAATCAAGATGTATCTATGAATGATATTGTTGCGAGCTTAAGGTTCGTGACAATAAAAACTGCCGATTGAATTACCTTTACACTTTTATTAGAGAATACCAATTAAAACTTAAATCACACTAATAATTGATCACACAACACTTTAGTTCACTTTATTTCGCTCTGAAGCTTCGCTTGTATCGCCAGTTCAATACTGCCCCGATCGCGGCTTGCAAGGGCTTTAAAACGCTTTTTCACCGAAACATGCAGAATGTTCCAGCAAATACCGGTCCCGACCGACTAATTGCAAGAAGTTCGAGAGTGGACTTTTCTAGAAAGCTTAACTCTTCCATTCGTTACCAGATGACGCTGTTGGGAGAGTTCCAGAAAGATGTTGACACTCCTATTTCTAATACTTGATACCAGATGGCGCTAGTGCCATCAACTGTGGCGTGCAACAATATGTATGATAACTGTGTGAACTTCACATCCCATGAGTTTATTAATGTTGATTCACCTGATCTCTCTCTTATCGTGTCGATTTGCCATCTCATCGGACTCATAACTTGGACACTATAATCCTGTCTATCTCTAGTCGCCGTTGAGACAGGCCGCCGTGGCCGAAATTCTGTCTAGATGACATTAAGCCCATAAACTATATTAGCAAGTAAAAATGGCTAGTGCAATCAATAATTATTTCTTATATACGCGAACACTACGCATTTAAATAACACTAGTTTTTACGGATTTTACCGCGTATATCAGTTTTTAATATTCCCAAAGTGTCGAGCACTTTACAGCACCCATGGTCACGGGGGAACGGTAAAATCCGTAACAACTGGTATGATTTAGTGCAATCCATATTATCATATGGAAGAACTTTAAAATTTTAAATAAATATAATTAAAAAAAAACTAAAGTTTCTTGTTTAATATTTATTTTTTATCTTCAAATAATAATTTAATTAAAAACTAAAGTTTATCAATAATTTTTTCTTCTAAGCTGTGACCTTTAACCAGCTGTTTTCTATAACTGTTGACAACAAGGATGAAGTAAATCGTCACTGAAAAAGAAAACAACTATTAATTATTAAAAACAAGCTATATTAGCAGAAGAAGCACGCAGCATTACGCACATTCTGTGGATGCAGGTGCTACTGACCGTGCTTTGTGGCAAGTCTTCAAGAGAAGCCTTAATATCGCAGTGAACATGTATAGGATATGATGCTGACAATGTGGGTAACAAATAAACCATGTTAAATACTATTATAAATCTAAATTTCATAAGAAAGTTGATATGTTATTCAAATACTTCTAATAATGTCATCCAGACCGAATTTCGTCATCAGGGACTAGTCATCCATCCAAGCCCAAGTGCTCTCTCAATTTCCTCACTCCCATAATCCGATGGAATGGCAATCCAAAACGATCGGAGAGAGATCAGGCGTAAGATCAATGGTTTTACACAGTTTCCGTAACATAACGGTGAAACACCGCCAAACAGCGGGCTGTTTCATAGAAAAACCCAATAATCTATTTGCCCGACTTGGATTTGAACCAAAGATCTCATGATCAGCAGTTGCGCTTACAATCGTTATAAACTAATAAAGCAGTCAGATCATAATATTTTGCCTAGGGTGTCGTAAGATTTACCAATGAGAAATGTCTGAAAGTCTTATGGCTTTCAACTAACGGTGGTATGATTATCCCATATTTGCCAGAAATAAAATACTCAGACCGGTGAAGCATCTAAAATGCGATTTTGGCAAGTCCTGCCTAGTAAAAACGTATAAAAACGCAAGAAGCCCATCCATAGCACTGGACTTTTATCGGTTGTAGAAGAAAAGTTCTTAAAATGTTCTGGTGACTGTGTTCGAAATTGACCAGGATATGATATCCTATATATATAACCATAATAAAATATGTAATCATAAATAAACTTACAAATATACCATAGCATTCCTAGAATTGCGACGATAACTCTGATTCTTTGTCTCCGTGATGTGTAGACCAAAACCAGAAGAATCATCATCATCAACATAAACACCACAAATATCACAGCGTACCAAATCCAAATGGCGCAAAGAAAGACATCATTCTGAAGTGATTTCACATACATGGTCAATAATATTAAATTTTAGTTATCCCAGACTGGACGTTCACCTTAAATTTTATGTAGTCTAATTCTTGCCAACAAGAGGGAAAATGTGCCTAGAGCATACTGGTACCCCGAAAATTATAGAAGGAATTTTAGACGACTTTTGTATTATTTATTTGCACTTCCAGTTAACGACACTGCTCATTATGCTTAATGAGAAATAAAAAGATATCAAAATTCTGAAAAGCATTTCTGTAAATCTGAGAAATCAGAAATAATTTGCATGTCCTTTGTTTACGTTTAAGCAACAATATTATGTTTATGTGTCGGATTTTTAGTCATGAAATAAATTTAAAATAATATGAGGCTTCCTGAATATACCAGTATCAGAATTTGAAGTTACTAATTTTAGTTACTAGTTTTAGTTTTTTTCGTTACAGATTAAAAGAAATTGGACAAATACTTTCTTACAGTTTTGGAGATGAAATCCAATCGTGTATCGATTTGACCATTGCTCATGCATGCATGATCATCATAACGGACTATCAGAGTTGACTGCTAAGCTGCTACCTTCACAGATTGCCTCGTAGATGGGATAATTTTGCTATAATTGCAAACGCTTGGCAGAGGGTTTTTTTTATAGAATAGGGTGACAAGCAAGCACACAGTCTACCTGATGGTAAGTGGTTCTATCCTCGATTACGAGTCAAAATACAGATGCGTTGTCACCTGTAAGGACTAAGATAAAAGCCTCGTTTCCAGTAAAAAGGGTCGCCGGTTCTCTACACTCACCATGCGAAACATCGCAGCATTAAGCTACTATTGTACGCTGGTATTCTGTGAGAGCGTAGTCCTTCCCCGGTCGAGCTGACCCATTCGTGCTACAACTATACTACTAATATAACTCTACCACGTATAAAAGGGTTTGCAACCGTTCGTTCTTGTTCCGGTATATAGTTCATGATAATTGTTTTTTTGGCTGATCGGCAACGATAGCTCACAGTCAGAATTATCAACTTAATGTTCAGATATATTGATCGTAAGAAGCTCAAGCAACGAATCAAATAACCATTAATTTTAAATTAAAGCTATCCCATTTACCTATTACTTCAAAAATATTGTAAAGGAGTCAGAAAGTTGGCAATGTTTCAACCTCTTGCCTCCGACACGTGAAGTCATTGGTCATGTGCCTAATATAACTTCGGTCGTGTTGGATTGTCGTCCAAATGGGTTATGATATTGAGAGAATAGAAGGTGCATCTTTGCTTGTGCACACTGTCACCTGTCCTGTCCTAGCCATCGTGATTGAAGTTCTGTATGGGCATTATTATTATTATTCAAAATTATGTATTATACATATAAAACACATACCGCTTTGAGACCACAAAACAATGCTATACTTGCAGCAAAGAATAAAGCGACGAGAAGCCAAATTGTGACGAGCAGGTAGCTCAGAGGCATAAAGAAGGTGCATCCATACGCCAATGGATGTACCTGAAACAGAAGATTAATAAGTTGAATAAATATGTTACTGTATTAATTTTACTGCAATTTTCCACCTGCACACAGTCCACCTGTTCACATTTAACCTCGATTGAGAATCAAATGCAGATGCGTTATCACCCCTTAGGACTAAGATGAAATGCTTCGATTCCAGTAAAACTGGTCTGCGGCTTTCTACACTCACCATATGAATCACAGCAGCATTAATGATGCTGTAATTCGTATGCTGCTATTTTACGCTGGTATTCTATAAGAGCGTGGCACTTCTCCGGTCGAGCTGACCCATTCGAGCTAGAACCATATTATAATTACAGCGTGGCTCTATCACGTGTAATAAAAATTAAAATTGCAATTAAAAACTGATTTAAATTCGTAAAAAATCCACGTAATTCTAAAGTGAATGCTTCTGAAGTCGGGGCAGCACTGACCGAGATTTTTTTTACCCTTTTATGTCAACTAAAGAATATCACAAGTTGAAGGTTTACTGTTATATTATCCTTTAAATAGCTGCATTAAAAACTGTATCTATTATTTGTCCATGTTTAGCAGTTCTTAAAAATTTACATATTTAATTAAAAAAGAATAATTAAAGTCAGTTCATAAACAAATAAGTTACGCTCGACAATACATAAAAATGTATACCGTTCTCCAGATCGACTTCCGGCCAAATTTCGGTCTGGAGATTAGCCGGAGACTAGCCATCTGCGCAGGACAGGTTTGTAGTAATCAAGTGTATGCGCAAACACAGGTGCTCTCTATTATCATCACTCTCATAGTCCGATGTGACGGCCGGTGACAGATCAGGCACTGATGACCAACGGCTTTACGAGGCACGGGGGTGAAACACCGCTTACTTGCTGACCCCACGCTGCTACTGAGAATTTCTTGACAAAAAAACGCGATAACTGATTTTGTACCGACACGGGATATTAACCAAGGTCCTCATTATCAGCATTGCGTTTTTGGCCACTAGACCAACTAGGTAATCACGAATCATTAAAGTCATTCAAACAAAGAAGTTACGCCCGAACATAAATAAGGGTTGAAGTCTTAATGTTTAAAGTTCCTAGTGTAACTTTTTGACGAGATTGAAGTTGTTATCTTGAGCTTGTATATTCCTTAAATCACTCAGAAGAGACAAAAATAACTACTATGAATAACTAATTTCCACATGAGCTTCTTTAGTAGAGATTTTAAGTCTGATTTCCATGTTTTCGCACCGATTTCTGAAGCTGTAATTCAGATTATTTTTAATCTTAGAAATTATAAATTTTGTAGTAAGTTAGCTCTACAAAGTTTCTATATTATGAAAATATTTCAGTAATAATTCCCTTGCATACTTCGCAACTTTATACGCAGCCCGTAGGCCGGTAAACTTGGGACGTGTTTTACAGTTTCAAGGCTCTTATGGAATTACGAACAACAATGTTTAAGTCGTAATTGGTCTTTGTTAAATTAAATAAAATTAGATTAATTAAAATATAAGGAATATTTAAAGATATCAATATTTAAAAAAATAATTTCATGGAATAAAACTATTTATAAGGATTTAGTAAAATTATTTTATTACATGTGTAAGTACGTACTCGCGTAAATAAAAGAAATCAAAATAATTCGTTATTGAACTAAACATTTAAGTGACAGTGCTAATAATTTACACATTAAATAAAATCAGTTCAGAAATAGAGACGATGTACGATAAAGGTAATGCTTGAAGGATTTCGTATTTGTGCTTTGGCTCTAAATTTTATAATTTTTTTTTAAATTTTAAATTTTAAGTTCCGTTTTACCACGTGCTTATCGGTAACGATAAACATCGTATCACCATTATATAGATTTTGGGAAATAAAAATGTTATTAAAACATTAATATCCATAAACACTATAAAACGAAATAGATTTTTTCATTTTTCATTACAGCCCTTAACAAGTCCACTGCTGAAAATAGGCTTCCCCAAAAAAATGCTACAGTGCACGGTCTTGAGCTACCTCCATCCATCGACTTCCTGCATGTCTTACCAGGTCGTTACTCCATCTAGTGGGGGTTGCCCTACATTATTCAAGAATCGAATCTCGTACTAAATTTGAAAATACGCGAGTAACCGAGGCTCAATCTCCGCCGGTTTCAATGACATTGTTGACTGCAATTTGATATGGATGTCTAAGTGATAAGATTTTGAGGATAATAGGAGTTCCCTATCACGCACTGGAGTAGTTTTACTTTACTTTGTCTTAAAGTAGGAGATATAAATACAGTAGCTATTTTTTTCTTTACTAATTAATATAAATTAGTGTCGACTACACTACACAAATTAATTTATCTATATACTAAAACCTAGTAGCCAGACATTTAAGATTTATATTATGATTGTTACAATAATGATGATGATTTGACGATTTTTAATTGTTAAATTATCAGGAACAAATTTCGTACAATACCAAGTACAGCGACTATCAATGACCCGGTTCTCAAATCGAGTCCAAAAAACGAATCCACATCAGGTAGGTCATCTAATGCAGTCATTGTGAAACAATTAATTTATTAAACACTTCTCAAATTTTATTTATATCTTCAGTGTCAAACTGAAGCTTATTTAAATTGATATTTGAGGACATTTTGGATTTTGATAAGTCCCGTTCAGAATGGCCGACAATAAAAATTTTATTTCTACTACTTTAAAACAAAAATAGTAAAAGAGATTTTTTTATGTTTATCCCGTAAATTATTCACTAAAATATTGAGAAAAAATAATTATTAAATAAAAACTATATTTTACGAAACGCATGGCATTTTTTCTTCCTCTACACGTTCATAAAATCTACCAAAAGAGAAATAAATTCGTACATGGTTAGACAGATTATGAGACCAATTTTAGAAGTACGCCCAATAGAGTTAAAGTTCGCACGATCAGATACGTTTCAAATTTGGTACCATAATTTCTCACCGGTGGCGCTACCTGTATTACTAATATAGAAGTAATAAATAATAATGCTACCATGTTAAAAAACCACAGATTTGTATTGGTTTTCTAACTTTATACATTCAACCCAAATTAGTACGAATATTTTCTTAAAATATCCTAACATTTAGTACTGAGTAATGATTTCTTATGTATGCCGTGTAGTGGCGGTTAAGAATATCCACTACCCCATATCTTCCCGTGGGTGTCGTAAGAGGCGACAGAGGGAGACAGGCAGGAGATGGGCAGCAGCGTCTTCCTGATGACAACTGTGACGTAATAAAAAACTGCGGTTGCCAACCCGCTCGCCAAGCGTGGCAACTATGGCAAATACCCCCCAATGAACAAATACACAAACAGACGGCCCCCCAGTCCCCGGCGGCCCCGCTATTCCTGGCTACGGTGGCGACCATGGTAACGGCGGGGCAGGGGGTGCTAAGAATCTCCGGTGGAGGTTCGGTTGCCACCTACGACGACTCGACCTGGCAACATATAACGCACGCACCCTGAGGACTGACGAGAAGATACTGGAGCTGGAAGAAGAGGTAGACAAGTTGCGCTGGCATATTATTGGATTATCCGAGGTCCGAAGAGAGGGGGAGGACACGGCAATCCTCGAGTCCGGCAACTTGTTCTATCACCGGGAGGGCGACCATCTGTCCCAAGGAGGTGTCGGATTTATCGTCCACAAATCTCTCGTCAACAACGTTGTAAAGATTGGGAGTGTGTCGACGAGGGTCGCGTACCTGATACTCAGAATCACCAAACGGTATTCGCTGAAGGTCATTCAGGTTTACGCACCAACCTCGGCACATCCCGATGAGGAGGTGGAGGAAATGTATGAGGATATTTCCAGAGCCATACATTCCTCCAGAACCTACTACACGGTGTTGATGGGAGACTTCAACGCAAAACTGGGCACAAGAGAAAGCGGTGAGCTGAAGGTAGGGAAATTTGGAGTAGGGCAACGGAACCGAAGGGGCCAGCAGCTGGCCGACTTTATGGAGAAAGAGGGACTCTTTATGATGAACTCTTTCTTCCAGAAGCGGCCCCACAGGAAGTGGACCTGGTCGAGCCCCGACGGTTCGACAAAAAATGAGATTGACTTCATTATGACGACCAGACGTCAACTGTTCAGTGATGTCTCAGTGATCGCAAGGGTGAAAACTGGCAGCGATCACCGAATGGTTAGAGGCACACTGAACCTAAACGTTAAGTTGGAGAGGTCTCGTCTAATGAAGTCAACGCTCCGTCCCCCCTCGTGCTCTAATCCAGAATCCCGAAACCTTTCAGCTCGAGTTACGTAACCGCTTCCAGTGCCTAGAAGATTGCAATGCAGTGGACGATATGAACGACAAGCTCGTGGAAACTGTCCATGCGGTCGGAGCTAAGTTCTGTAAGACCCGCCGCAGAAGAACACAAAAACTCTCCGATCACACTCTTAATCTCATGGCTGTTAGACGGGAGATGAGGCTGCAATCGTCAACAGATTTGACAGCATACAGGCAACTGAACAGACAGATCTCCAAATGCATACGGCGAGACTTACGCAACTTTAATACTTCTCGTATTAAAGAAGCGATCGAGCGGAACCAGGGCTCCAAAGTCTTTGCCAGAGATCTGTCTGCCAGAAAGAGCCAACTGTCAAGGCTGAAGACTGAGTGTGGCAACATCGTTTCCGGGACACCTGAGATTTTGAGTGAGATTGAGAGGTTCTATGGGCAGCTGTACACATCATCGTTGGAGCCACACGCAAGTGTGAGTAACGATCCAAGAGCAAGTCTTATCCGACACTATTCCGATGATATCCCGGACGTCAGTCTAAGCGAGATTAGAATGGCTCTCCAGCACCTTAAAAACGGCAGGGCCCCAGGCGAGGATGGAATTACAGCGGAGCTTCTGAAAGCGGGTGGAACACCGGTACTTGAAGTCCTTCAGAAGCTCTTCAATTCCGTCCTCCATGGTGGCACTACTCCAGAGGCGTGGAGCAGAAGTGCGGTGGTCTTGTTCTTTAAGAAAGGCGACAACGCTCTCTTAAAGAACTACAGACCGATTTCCCTTCTGAGCCGCGTCTACGTGCTGTTTTCGAGAGTCATTACGAATCGTCTCGCACGCAGACTTGACGACTTCCAGCCTCCCGAACAAGCCGGTTTCCGAAAAGGCTTCAGTACCATAGACCACATACATACCCTGCGGCAGATTGTACAGAAGACTGAAGAGTACAATCTGCCACTTTGCCTGGCGTATGTGGACTATGAGAAAGCCTTTGATTCCGTCGAAATTTGGGCGGTGCTACAGTCCCTTCAGCGGTGCCAAGTTGACTGTCGGTATATCGAAGTGCTGAAGTGTTTGTACAGTAGGGCTACGATGGCTATCCGAGTACAGAACCAGAGCTCGAAACCTATCCAACTGCAGAGAGGTGTAAGACAGGGTGACGTTATATCCCCGAAACTCTTCACCGCTGCATTGGAAGACGTTTTCAAGCTACTGGACTGGAAAGGATACGGTATTGACATCAATGGCGAGTACATCACTCACCTTCGATTTGCCGACGATATAGTCCTTATGGCAGAATCGCTGGAGGACTTAAGCACTATGCTCAATGACCTCAATAGTGCCTCCCAACGGATAGGTCTTAAGATGAACATGGACAAAACAAAGATCATGTTCAATGTCCATGTCACACCTATGCCGGTAGTTGTTGGGAGCACTATGCTCGAAGTTGTTGACGAATACGTTTACCTGGGACAAATAGTCCGACTAGGTAAGTCCAACTTCGACCGAGAGGTCAATCGACGGATTCAACTCGGCTGGGCAGCGTTCGGGAAATTACGGCATATCTTTTCGTTAGGTATACCTCAATCTCTAAAAACTAGATTGTACAACCAGTGCGTGTTGCCAGTGATGACTTACGGATCTGAGACGTGGTCCTTCACTGCTGGCCGTATGAGGACGCTTAAGGTCGCTCAGCGAGCTATGGAGAGGGCTATGCTCGGAGTTTCTCTGCGTGATAGACTCAGAAATGAGGATATCCGCAGTAAAACCAGAGTGACCGACATAGCCCAACGGATTAGTAAGCTGAAGTGGCAATGGGCCGGCCATATAGCTCGAAGAACCGATAACCGATGGGGAAGAAAGGTTCTCGAGTGGCAGCCTCGTACCGGTAGGCGTAGTGTAGGGCGACCCCCACTAGATGGAGTGACGACCTGGTAAGACATGCAGGAAGTCGATGGATGCAGGTGGCTCAGGACCGTGCTTTGTGGCATTACTTGGGGGAGGCCTATGTTCAGCAGTGGACTTGTGAAGGGCTGTAATGATGATGATGATGAATGATTTCTTATATTTACGCGAACATTATACATTGATTAAAACTACTTTTACGGATTTTATCGCGTTTTATTTATATTAATTTTAATACCCACTAAAACTACCCAATAAAACCATTAAGTATAGAGATCTAACTTTTTTATGTAATATTATCGATATGATAAGCATTATATAGATAAAATTATTCAAGGATAGACATTTATAGCACTATTATAATTCGCCTATGTTGTCAGCACATCAGTATCAGCATGTCAGCTTTCAAAAATTAAATGTCATGTCTTGGAGTTGGTAGAGTAGCTAGTCACCCTCTCACATACATTTACCTTTACTAAGGAAGTCCCTCCTCTTAAACGTAATGATTATATTCTCTTTGTTTATGACTTAGAATCTCAAATAACTCAGAACAGGGACTTCAATCTCAGTACTAAATTGATTAAAACTACTTTTACGGATTTTATCGCGTTTTATTTATATTAATTTTAATACCCGACGTTTCGGGTGCTTTCCAGCACTCATGGTCACGGGGGACTGAGTTGACTGACGTCCCGATGTTAAAGTTAACCCGGAGTACCTTCAGCTTTTTAATTATTGTCTTTGGTCCGATCTGCGCAGAATGAACTAACTGTATTTTGAAGTCTTGCAGATAATTGAGTTATTTGAGATTCTAAGTCGTAGACAAAGAGAATATAATCATTACGTTTAAGAGGAGGGACTTCCTTAGTAAAGGTAAATGTATGTGAGAGGGTTGAAATAATACCAGTTTTTACGGAATTTATCACGTGTATTTAACTTTTTAATTACCCGACGTTTCGAACGCTTTACAGCAATCATGGTCACGGGCAGGACTGAGATGTTCAACGTCCATATGTCATAGTTAACCGCGGTTACCATAGATTAAAATTTAACTTTTGTTCCGATCTATGCAGTATGAACTTATGGTATCTTGAAGTCTTGCAGTTGTATGCTTGGGTTGGGATTTAATTTTATTTATTATAGGATCCCAAGCAGATGGTAGCACCCAGCCATCTTTTCTATTGAAATTAGGATGTTTTTTGATTTCAATAGCCTCGCGAATCATCCTTGGAAGGAATCGGTGTTCTTTAGCGAGGATCTGCGGTCTATCAAATCTGATGTAGTGACGGGGGCGATCCTGTACGTGTTCACAGACTGCAGACTTCCCGGAGCGTCGATTCTTCACATCAGCTATATGTTCTTTAACGCGGGTTTTTATTGATCTTTTAGTTTGTCCTATGTAGGAGAGACCACAATTCACAATCAAGCTTGTACACTCCTGCATCTTGCAGAGGGACATTACACTTGACCGATGGTAAAAACTGACCAATCTTCTTCAGCGGCTTGAAGTATGTTTTGATGGAAGCGCGCTTCAAGATATAGCCAATCTTGTCAGTGACTCCTCTAACATATGGCAGTACAGCAGGTACACGCTCGACTGTGGCCGGCTTCACTCGTTCACTGTGATGTAGGCGCGGGACTCGAAGCTTGTTGTCATGCAAAACTTGCTTGACATGGTGGAGCTCTGCAGCCAGGTATTTACTGTCACAGATCCCTCGTGCTCTCTGAAACAAAGATTTACCCACGGTAGCTAACTGTGAAGGATGGTGATGAGAATCACCGTTTAAATATCTATCTGTATGGGTCTTTTTTCTATACACAGTATGGCTCAAGGTGTTATCAGGATTCCGAATTACTAACACATCTAGAAAATCTAAGGAATTGTTTGCCTCTAACTCCATTGTGAACTGAATTTTAGAATTTATAGAGTTAAGATGGTCTAAAAATGCAGTTACTTTATCTAAAGGTAGAATTGTGAAAGTGTAGTCTACGTACCGCTTGTAGAAACTTGGATTTATGGGAGAACTAAGCAGGGCTTTCTCCTCAAAGTCTTCCATGAATATGTCGGCGACAATGGGAGATACAGGTGAGCCCATCGCCACACCATCTACTTGCTTGTAGAACTTCCACAATAGGTAGTCAGATGTAAGGCAGTGTCTGAGTAATACTGCATATTCTACGGGCATGTTGTTTTCTTCCAGCCTTCTAGTTACAATTGAGATGCAGTCTTCAACAGGTAAGCATGTAAACAATGACTGCACATCAAAACTGACCATAGTTTCATTGTCTGCCAGATGTAGGTCTTTAATCTCGCTGACAAAATGGTAGGAATCCTTTATGTGTGCTCTTGTATGTCCCCTGAGTGGTGAGAGTATTTTCGCTAAGTTTTGAGCCAATCTGTAAGTTGGTGAATCGATTTGGCTCACTATGGGACGTAATGGAGCATTAGGCTTGTGTATTTTTGGTAACCCATACAATTTTGGTGATTTGGCGCACGTAGGTATTATGCATTTTACGTCCAGATTTAATTTTTCGGAGTGTTTCTTTATGAGGTCACTAGTTGTTTTTAGTGTGCTATTTGTTGGGTCGTTTTTAACTTTTTTATAAGTACTTACATCCGACAAAAGTTCTTGTATTTTAGAATTATAATCTGACGTATCCATGACTACCGTGGCGTTTCCCTTATCTGCGCGGAGAATCGTAAGTTCGTGTTTATTGCGTCGGTTCTTTAACGCTATAAATTCGTCTTTGGGAAGATTCGGTTTAGGCACTGAACAACGACGTAACATAGACGAGATGTCTTGACGTATCGCCTCCAAATCTTCTTTCCGCATATTGTTTTTAAATAAACAGTCCTCGACACTACAGATAATTTCTTCGTACGGTAATTTGCGGGGTGTAATTGCAAAGTTGAGGCCTTTGGATAAAACCCTAATTGTTGCATCATCCATTGTTTGTTTTGACAGATTATAGAGCGCGATTAATCTATGATCTGTGTTTGTCAATGGTTGCTTTCGGTTCTGGCATTGATTCAGATGTTTGACATTTGACTTGTTCGTTAATTTTTGATATTTTTCTATATGTTTGTTTTTGCATTCATTATATTTACTAATTTCGCGTTTATTTAATGTTTCTATGCAAAAATTATAGTCAAACGTCGTTAAAACTTTCTTCAATTCACTGGATGATGTGTCTATGGATTTGTTTATGTCATATAGATCGGAGCGTTTTTGTTGGATTACCGTCCGTAACAACTTTTTACTCACCTGATTTAAGATCTTAGCGCTTCCTCGAATGTCCTTTTTGGTTGATATTTTAACACACGTAGGAATGAGATTATGGTCACGGCATCTCTTCAAGAAATTTAAGGCTGTTAGATATCTTGCGCGCTTGGTCTTTAGATCTTTTAATCGGCGTATTTTATTTGCAATTACCAGTCCGTACTGGTTTACATAATGATTTCTTATATTTACGCGAACACTACACATTGAAATAATACTAGTTTTTACGGAATTTATCACGTGTATTTAACTTTTTAATTACCCGACGTTTCGAACGCTTTACAGCAATCATGGTCACGGGCAGGACTGAGATGTTCAACGTCCATATGTCATAGTTAACCGCGGTTACCATAGATTAAAATTTAACTTTTGTTCCGATCTATGCAGTATGAACTTATGGTATCTTGAAGTCTTGCAGTTGTATGCTTGGGTTGGGATTTAATTTTATTTATTATAGGATCCCAAGCAGATGGTAGCACCCAGCCATCTTCTCTATTGAAATTAGGATGTTTTTTGATTTCAATAGCCTCGCGAATCATCCTTGGAAGGAATCGGTGTTCTTTAGCGAGGATCTGCGGTCTATCAAATCTGATGTAGTGACGGGGGCGATCCTGTACGTGTTCACAGACTGCAGACTTCCCGGAGCGTCGATTCTTCACATCAGCTATATATTCTTTAACGCGGGTTTTTATTGATCTTTTAGTTTGTCCTATGTAGGAGAGACCACATTCACAATCAAGCTTGTACACTCCGTTAGAAGATCTAAAGACCAAGCGCGCAAGATATCTAACAGCCTTAAATTTCTTGAAGAGATGCCGTGACCATTATCTCATTCCTACGTGTGTTAAAATAACAACCAAAAAGGACATTCGAGGAAGCGCTAAGATCTTAAATCAGGCGAGTAAAAAGTTGTTACGACGGTAATCCAACAAAAACGCTCCGATCTATATGACATAAACAAATCCATAGACACATCATCCAGTGAATTGAAGAAAGTTTTAACGACGTTTGACTTCAATTTTTGCATGGAAACATTAAATAAACGCGAAATTAGTAAATATAATGAATGCAAAAACAAACATATAGAAAAATATCAAAAATTAACGAACAAGTCAAATGTCAAACATCTGAATCAATGCCAGAACCGAAAGCAACCATTGACAAACACAGATCATAGATTAATCGCGCTCTATAATCGCTATAATCGCTCTATAATCGTAAAATGGATAATACCTACGTGCGCCAAATCACCAAAATTGTATGGGTTACCAAAAATACACAAGCCCAATGCTCCATTACGTCCCATAGTGAGCCAAATCGATTCACCAACTTACAGATTGGCTCAACACTTAGCGAAAATACTCTCACCACTCAGGGGACATACAAGAGCACACATAAAGGATTCCTACCATTTTGTCAGCGAGATTAAAGACCTACATCTGGCAGACAATGAAACTATGGTCAGTTTTGATGTGCAGTCATTGTTTACATGCTTACCTGTTGAAGACTGCATCTCAATTGTAACTAGAAGGCTGGAAGAAAACAACATGCCCGTAGAATATGCAGTATTACTCAGACACTGCCTTACATCTGGCTACCTATTGTGGAAGGAGGAGTTCTACAAGCAAGTAGATGGTGTGGCGATGGGCTCACCTGTATCTCCCATTGTCGCCGACATATTCATGGAAGACTTTGAGGAGAAAGCCCTGCTTAGTTCTCCCATAAATCCAAGGTTCTACAAGCGGTACGTAGACTACACTTTCACAATTCTACCTTTAGATAAAGTAACTGCATTTTTAGACCATCTTAACTCTATAAATTCTAAAATTCAGTTCACAATGGAGTTAGAGGCAAACAATTCCTTAGCTTTTCTAGATGTGTTAGTAATTCGGAATCCTGATAACACCTTGAGCCATACTGTGTATAGAAAAAAGACCCATACAGATAGATATTTAAACGGTGATTCTCACCATCATCCTTCACAGTTAGCTACCGTGGGTAAATCTTTGTTTCAGAGAGCACGAGGGATCTGTGACAGTAAATACCTGGCTGCAGAGCTCCACCATGTCAAGCAAGTTTTGCATGACAACAAGCTTCGAGTCCCGCGCCTACGTCGCAGTGAACGAGTGAAGCCGGCCACAGTCGAGCGTGTACCCGCTGTACTGCCATATGTTAGAGGAGTCACTGACAAGATTGGCTACATCTTGAAGCGCGCTTCCATTAAAACATACTTCAAGCCGCTGAAGAAGATTGGTCAGTTTTTACCATCGGTCAAGTGTAATGTCCCTCTGCAAGATGCAGGAGTGTTTGACAAGCTTGATTGTGAATGTGGTCTCTCCTACATAGGACAAACTAAAAGATCAATAAAAACCCGCGTTAAAGAACATATAGCTGATGTGAAGAATCGACGCTCCGGGGAGTCTGCAGTCTGTGAACACGTACAGGATCGCCCACTTCACTACATCAGATTTGATAGACCGCAGATCCTCGCTAAAGAACACCGATTCCTTCCAAGGATGATTCGCGAGGCTATTGAAATCAAAAAACATCCTAATTTCAATAGAGAAGATGGCTGGGTGCTACCATCTGCTTGGGATCCTATAATAAATAAAATTAAATACCAACCCAAGCATACAACTGCAAGACTTCAAGATACCATAAGTTCATACTGCATAGATCGGAACAAAAGTTAAATTTTAATCTATGGTAACCGCGGTTAACTATGACATATGGACGTTGAACATCTCAGTCCTGCCCGTGACCATGAGTGCTGTAAAGCGTTCGAAACGTCGGGTAATTAAAAAGTTAAATACACGTGATAAATTCCGTAAAAACTAGTATTATTTCAATGTGTAGTGTTCGCGTAAATATAAGAAATCATTATGTGAGAGGGTGCCTAGCTACTCTACCAACTTCAAGACATGACATTTAATTTTTGAAAGCTGACATGCTGATACTGATGTGCTGACAACATAGGCGAATTATAATAGTGCTATAAATGTCTATCCTTGAATAATTTTATCTATATAATGCTTATCGATACATTACATAAAAAAGTTAGATCTCTATACTTAATGATTTATAAGAAATATAAGTTTTTACGTGGGGATTGAGTAAAAATACTGATGAGAATAAGAAATCAATTTATTTTACATACAGCAATTTGTAATTATATCTCTACAATAATTAGATACAAAAATATCTATAAAAATTAAAAAATAAATAACGCACAATTATACTAGCACTTAATTAAGTAAAAAATAAATGACGACTCCGTAGCGCACTGTCTAAGCGTTTGGCTGCGGCACCGAAGACCGAGGGTTCGGTCCCGCACTACAGAAGTGATTCTATGCTGTAAAATAAGTATGGATGCTTATTTTTAACGTTAGTTTTATAATAAAGGTATTTTTAACACTGAATGGATTAATTTGCTTTAAACTGTGACAAATACTGTGTACAAACCGCTAGGATTGTTCACAGAGGTATATACTACTCGCAGAGATCATTTACTAATAGTCGCTTTCAAAACTAGTGCTCATTATAGCTAATGTTGATAGATTAATCTATAAAAAAACAGTAAATATTTATAATCAGGTAATTAATAATATCTTAGAATTTATTTATATACGAGGGTGACACTGAAAGTTCTTAGAAAATCAAAAACTGAACAAACTAGCAAGTTATTAGTTTTATTATATCTTTTCAAAATAGTGTCCATTTACACCAATACATCACTGCATCCAATGGAACCACTGAGAAAAGGACTTTGCCACTCGTCTCAGCCTTCGTAAAACGTTTTTTTCGAAGTTTTTCTTTTATTTTCGGAAGTAAACAAAAATTGTAAGGTGCGAGATCAGGGCTATAGGGCGGTTGACCCAGTAATTCCACGTCTCACGTTGCCAAGTAGTCGATTGTTTGCTTGGCGGTGTGCAACGAGGCGTTGTCGCAGTGAAGGAGGATCCTTACTGCGAGGTCGTTTCTCCCGAACTTTTTCTAAGACAAGTGGCAAACAATTGTTAGTGTAACACTCTGCAGTAACTGTTTTTCGATTTTCTAAAACACTTGTTGCGTAATGATCTGTCCTTCCGAAGAACGAGGCCACCATCTTTTTTCCCACGCCTCGACCTCTCTTCACTTTAGTTGGCAACTCTTGGGAAGGAAACACCCAGACAGCAGACTGTTTCTTAGTTTCTTTAGTTTTTTTATAGACATTTTTGGACCTTATAATTGAAGAGATATAATTACAAATTGCTGACTTTAAAAAACATTGATTTCTTATCCTCATCGGTATTTTTCTTATCCCCACGTATAAACAAATTTTATCTCATAAATAATTAAGTATAGACATTTAACTTTTATTATATAAAATATCGATAAACAATATATCGATAAACATTATATCGATAAAATTATTCGAGGATAGACATTTATATCACTATTATAATTCGCCTATGTTGTCAGCACTGTTTGTCAAAAGTTAATTTTGGCATGTCTTGATGTAGATAGAGTAGCTTGAGGCCCTTTCATACATTTACTTTTACTAAGAAATTCCCCGTCTTAAACGGAGTGATTATAATCTCTTTGGCTCTATGTTATAAGTAAAACTTAGTGATTTTATACTCTTTGATTAAAATTATATGTATTCGAGAGTACTCTGTATATTAAATATCGATAATCTAAGTCTTTGAGTAGAGACCATGTTAAGGAGGGGGGGGGAGAATTGGGCTTCTGGCAACCTGAACTCACCAAGCGAAACGCAGCGGTAAATCTATACTTCACGCTGGTATTTATGGCTGGTGTGGCTGGTTGTTTTGTTTTTATACCAAAACAACTGACAACAAAAGTAATACATGGTTAGCGAAATTGTACCACACTACGGATGGACATATTGTACCACTACAATTTATCCGAACGTTATAAAACAATATATTTTCATTTTTTTTTAACTTAGGCGACGGACTCGGGTGAAAACAGAAAATATTATCAATGGAATAAAATAGATAGGCTGGGTCCACATGCAGCGACTTTGATCGATAATCTGTGTCCATATTACCGAGTATTGAGTCCATATCATTGAGTTATACAAAACTAGAGGAGCCACACCACACCACATTACCGCGCGTCGAAAAAAGTGTAACCACTGTCCAACTGCGACGTCGTAGCTTTGAAATTACTAAACGTTTTAAATAAACGTATATCTGTCTCACACAAGTTGCAAAAACAATAGCGTTAGTCACTGAAGTATAACTTTAATGGGTTTAATTAAACTTTTATTCCATTTTAAAAAGTTTATTTTAAAGGTTAGTTACGTAATATAATTTGTTGTATTGTTATAAAAATATTCCTTATTTTCTCCACAAATTGTAAAAGGTTCATGTATTTCTCATTAATGGATCGGACTTAAAACTCACAATAACAACTGTTCTTAAGTTAAAAGCTTTTAAATACACTACGTAATAATACTGAAATATACACACATGTGTTTGTATAATATTACACAGAGAGTTGAAACGTTAACAACCTATTTTGTTATAGAAAGGTTTTTCAGTTCATGTTTCATCAGTTGTTGTGCACGAAAGTGAAGTTCCCACCAAAACACAAAAGTGAAAAAGGCCAAGTTCGGTATAAACGTCGATTATGGTTATTGGCTTCTACGATAAAGGATTTACGATCGAACGGTTTCCAAAGCAATTTCTCAAATCATTATAATTTCTAATTTCGAAGTAAACCAGAAGTGGCCTAAGTATAGTTAAATTATAATAGGTTTATTTTGAATTCTGTGTATTCAAATATGAAAGTAAAGTATAGTAAAGTAAAGTTACAGCCTATTTACGTCCCACTGCTGGGCACAGGCCTCTCATTTCTGAGAGGGTAGAGGAAGTGTCCGCGCTACCCAAATGCACGTTGGCGAACTTCACATGTCGTCGAAATAATTTTTTTCTTATTCCTCAGACATGCAGGTTTCCTCACGATGTTTTCCTTCACCGCCGAGCACATGGTATATCAATTTAACATTAATTGGTGCCGGCGGGGATCGAACCCGGGTTATTCGCGTTCTGTTATATTTACAGCGAGCGTTAGCCATCTGAGCTACCACGGCTTCAATATAAAAGTATATAGGTCTAATAGTTTTTTGAGCTATAGGGATTCGAAAGTGGCTCAAAATGGTGTGCGTTAATATACATACTGCCAGTAACATCGCTATTTTCTTATCCGTACTTAACTGACACACTTCTATGTGTATTAATGTAATTCTTATTGTGGTTTATATTAAACTTTTAGCATCGTCCTATATTACTTGAAACCTTCGTCTTAAATTTTTTTTTAAAGTACTATATTTTAACTCATAATAGAGTTTCATTTGTAATTGTGTATGCGTATAATACTCTAATTCATTGTCTGACGCAAAATGTACTTAACATATGTGGGTTGATACCTTAATAAATAAACTTTTTTTATTTTTATTATTATTATTAAATAGTCACCTAACACAATGTTGTGCCCCCTTCACCTTTCACTTAGTATAGCCTAATACCTCATAATTAGATTACTTTAATGGTAAGTGGATGCTGTAGCCCATAGACATCTACATTTATCCTCGATTAAGAATCAAAACGCAGAGGCGTTGTCACCCCTGAGGACTAAGATGGAATGTCTCGTTTCTAGTAAAAAGATCTACAGATCTCTTCACTCACCATACGAAACACGGTATTATGCTTTTTTTATGTTGGTATTCTAAGAGAGCGTGGTCCTTCCCGTTCGAGCCGACCCATTCAGCTAAAACCATAATATAGCTGCAGTGTAGCTTTGCCACGAATAAAATCGATTCACCATTTTTTCTCTATTTGCCGACTATTATCGAAAACTAGTTAGCACTTTCAGCTATAGGATCTTCCCACTGCCAATTCAGCTTAATAATACATTTGGTTATGGTAAATATACTTCTTCACAAACTGGCCGTTGACAATATTTAGGGTAGTCACGTAAAATTCTTTGACCGGATATAATACTTTTATGTTGAAGTGTAAGAATATCCAATACCTCGCATCTTGCCGTGGGTACTTTAAGAGGCGACAAAGGGAAAAAGGCTAATGTAAATGTTGTATGTTTAGCAGAACTTTTGAAAGGCTCTAATGATAACGATGAATATATTAAATAATAATTTGAAATGACAAACTAACAGTCCTAATGCTGCTTGGTAGCAGAAAAAGTTAAGAGGGTAAGTAAGAGAATTATATCGTGTAATAATAATAATATGTCTACTTCCGTAATAAGTGTAAGAATATGCACCATCCCATATCGTCCCGTGCGTATGACGATTACAACATATCCTTCCTTACTGACTGCCTCGTTAGTCTAGTGGTGCGACTGCTGAGCATGAGGTCCTTGGGGGCTGAGGGTTTGGGTCGGGCCAAAAAATTAATTATTGAGTTTTTCCGATAAGAAATTCTCAGTAGCTGCCAAAAGTCAGGAAGTAGGCGGTGTATCATCCCCGTGCCTCGGAAAGTACGTTAAGCCGTTGGTTGGTGGTGCTGCACATGATCTCTGTCCGGTCATTTCAGCTTACCTTCCCATCGGATTATGAGAGTGTGGGAACAGAGTGCACCTGTGCATGCGCATACACTTGGGCACTATAAGCCTGTCCTGCGCCGATGGCTAGTCTCTGTTGAGGCAGGCCACCGTGACCGAAATTCGGTCTGGAGGACATTATTATCCTTCCTTAATAGGGAAATCCTATGTTCAGCGATGTACTGTGTGGTCTAATAGAGATAAAACTCATTAATAACTACTTTACTTTGTTGAAAAAACAGGTAGATTTTTGTCCTAATATTTCAAATGTGCGAGTAAAACGATTTCGCGCCCTGGCAGTATTTATATTGGTTAGTGCAATTTTAAGTGCTATTTAACCGCATCCTATGCGTTGAAAAAATTATGAAGAAACATGAATGTCTAAAAATTTTAAAAGTATTTTTAAGGTCTGCCAACACGTATTGAGGTAGCGCAACAGATTCCAAAACTCACAAGAAATGAGGAGAAGTGTGCTCAGATGTAGAGTGTTTAAAAACTGTTACTGTTTCATTCATTATTCACAGGCTATGAAAAGTTGACAGCTAAGCACAGATTAACACATATTGTCTCATAGCGAGATATTTGCGGTGTTTGACACTCTTGACAGGCGAGTGGGTAACAGAACTTTTTTATCATTATTATTGATATGTTGTTAAAAAGATGTTACTAACCATCTCCTATTTCGGTTTCTCTCTGTCACCTCTTACGACACCTACGGGTTGACATGATGTAGTGGATT
Organism: Parnassius apollo; assembly: GCA_907164705.1. Classification (NCBI taxonomy): domain Eukaryota; kingdom Metazoa; phylum Arthropoda; class Insecta; order Lepidoptera; family Papilionidae; genus Parnassius; species Parnassius apollo. The sequence continues at coordinate 7,019,985 of CAJQZP010001402.1, read as the reverse complement.
CCCTTACGAAGCCTCTACACAGTACATTTCCTTTTAAAATAACATATTATTTCCATTCTATAAAAAATCTGATTGTAATGCTTTAAAAACAAAGATTGTACTTCAATAAGAATATGTGATGAATTATAAACGAAAAAGTAAATACTTTTGTTTGTCTTCAGAATTGGAAATCGAGATTCTAATGGCGGCTTCTCACTGCGTGTGTTATCACGCACTGCGCCGCCCGTGTTGATTTGTAGGCGCAAGCACGAGCCACGCGCGAGCCCCGTGCCACCCGTTCTAAATGGCGCAACGTGGCGCGTACTTGCCCAAACTCCGAGCCACTGAGTCAGTCTGTTTAGCGCAGCACATCTGATGTCGTGTGAGTCGAATTCCCACCTCCATCCATGGAGCAATGCCACTGAAGAAGAAGGCATCGCTGTTGCTTCAGCCGCTTTTGTCTTATTTTGTGGATATCATTTACTTAATAAAATTAACAAAAAAAAGAAGAAAAGGCGCTGGTGGATGACATCGTTAAAATTAAAAATCTGGCAATCGTCTCATCAGACCACTCCATATCTATATAGATATGAGAGTACCTCAAAGCCTGCGCCGTGCCACGCCGCACCTTTGAAGCTACCGATTTTAAACGGATAAAACGCGCCGCGCCACGCCTGCCCGCGCCACGCCGTGCCAAGCCCTTCACACTGCGACAGGCGCGTGCGGGTGCGGCACGGCGCGTGATAATACACACAGTGAGAAGCCGTCATAAGGTGTCTCAATAGAAAATATAGATTCAAATATGAAGAACAACACCAGTGACATGAGAGTGTTTGTAAACAAACCGATACACATAATCTAACACTTGTTTTCAATCTCCTATATCAATGTATAATACTTACATAACATAATATACTCGTGGTGTGGTTTCTTTTCAGAGTCACAAAATATATATAAAAACATATGCGTCTTGCTTTTCGAAATTTTTTGTGAAATATTATTTTATTGGTCAAAGGACCTTAGTACCTAGTTACAAGTTAAGAATTCGAATAGAAAAGATTTATTACACTATCTTTTTTTATAGGGGAGTAGGCAAACGAGTATACGGCTCACCTGATGGTAAGTGATTACCGTCGCCCATGAACAGCTGCAACACCAGGGGGATTGTAGATGCGTTGCCAGCCTTTTAAAAAAGAATAGGCTCGTGGTAGTTGATTCCACAAGGAAGTTGTGTGAAGGAGAAAACTTCTTTTAAATCGCTTAGTGGTGGACCGCCAGTCATCCAGTTGGTATGGATAGTATCGCGAGTTTTGTCGCGATGTGTGATGGTGAAACTGTACGGTTGTAATTAGTCCGAACAATTCCTTAGAGCACTCCCCGTGGTAGATGCGATAAAATATGCAAAGAGATGCAACATCTCTGCGCAGTGCCAATGAGTCAAGCCTCATCAAGTATCTTTAAGTTTATCTTCGAAAAGCAAAATGACAATTTTTTTATATAAGGTGACAAACAAACACCAAGACCACCTAATAATTAGTGGCCTATGGCCAATAGACACCTACATAATTCCCCTACTTAGAATCAAAATTGATATTTCCTTGGATTTAAAACATGGGTATAAAAAGTATTAAACAAAAAGTTACTATTATTCGAGTTGACTGCTTGGTTGTTCGCGCAGTAATCGAAAGTGTGATTACTGTTAATGAGGTTCCAGGTTCATATTTCGGGTAAATCCTGATCAGTTATAGAACTTTTGACCCATTCGTGCTGCAACCGTTATTAGTCAAAGTGACCGCTAGCTCTTAGACTATTATATAACTAACCCTCCAATATTTCGTATCTGAAAACTTAATATAGAATAGAACAGAATAGAATATTTTTATTTAATATTCATCACATATATGTAATTCTTTATGAAAATCATTTTTTACTGTACCAATTATTGGGGAAAAACCTCTGTCCTGGCAAGAACCAGCAACAAACCCAGCGGGACTTTTTTTTAAAAGTAAATTTTACAATATGAAAGGTTGCAAAAATCCATCCATACACCGTGTATTCCTTCATATTATAATAACCTTTTTATACAGGCTTTGTTTAGTAAAATATTTAGGCTTGGTAAGAGAGAGCTTGTATATTTTCTGGGACTATGTTCTTATAGCGTATACATTTCCCCAAGAAAGAATACTACTGACTCTGTGAAGTCGAAAAACTGGTATCACTAGCTTTGTTTGTTTGTTCCTAGTGTTTACAGAGTGTTTATAATTAATTTAATATTTAAGCATGTTTTTCTATTCATTTATCTTTAACAATAAGCAACAATATAAAGAGCACAGGTAGCTGCGGGTCCTAAACTAAGCGCAGCTTGAATCTAAAGACCCTGGCATGCGATACAAAACGGTTTGTCACTGGACCTCATTTACATGGAGATATGTTATACGATAGTATTAATATTACGTGCTTGTCATCAGACTTTAAAAGTAATGCTTCTAATACAAAAAGTATTGTTTTACTACATAAATAAATTTAAAATAAATGATAGCGCCTGCAAGAGATGATTCCACAATAGTTGGAATAGGAATGATTTCGTCCGGGTCTAGTTTGTGTGCGTGTACGTGCGTGCGTGTGTGTGTGTGTGTGTGTGTGTGTGTGTGTGTGTGTGTGTGTGTGTGTGTGTGTGTGTGTGTGTGTGTGTGTGTGTGTTTGTGTGCGTGTGCGTGCGTGTGTGTGAGTGTGTGGGTGTGTGTGTGTGTGTATGTGTGTGTATCTTATGTGCTATTTAATTAGCTCTTCAATGTCATTATATATAAGAGTGTAGACATTGTTCTTTAATAGAGTTTTACATGAGGAAAGTGGCCGGTCTTTAAGGTCAATTATTTTTAATATTTTGTTGAAGATGAAGGGATGTGAGCAGGTGGGGCAACGTTTAGCCAAGTTTGACTTTATGATTGAAACAGGGATTCTAAAAGTGCGTTTGCTTCTTAATTCATTGTAGTCCGAGCGACATCTTACAGTTTTGTGCACCAGTTTGTGTGTGTTTTGTGTGTTAAGTGTAAGTGTAAGTAAGTGTATATATAACTATTTTTTCCAAAACTGCCCTGTTAATGTGAACATAAATTAAATTTTCGTAAATATACTGAGAGATCACGGTTAATATGTTTATTTATTTAAATTTTTCTCTAAGAGACAATCGGTTTTAGATTGTAAATGACTTATGTCCTCCTCTGCAAAATAAAATAGTTTCTAAATCAGCTGCATTTCCATATATCAAATTTCACAAGACATTATGCTATATAACTGAAATAAACTAATCTAACTGTCTCAGCACTAGTGAGACCTCTAATCTTCTTTACAGCATAAGCTGCAGAGCTTATTCTGTTTACTAGTTTGGATATATGGTGGCTACACTGAAGCTATGCGTCTAGAGTGATGTCAAGAAAAACAGTGGATTCAACAGGGATCAGTTCTTCCCCATTTAAAAATACTTTGGTATTCAGATTTTAACATCCATTGTTTATTGTCGTTTAAATGTAAATTGTTTATGTTGAACCAATGCACTAATTTTTTTGATTAATTTATATTATTTAGTTCGTCGCATTTAAATGATTGGCGTTTAAGTTTAAAGATCAAGGAATTATCATCAGCAAATAATACTATATCATACTTATCCCCTACTAGGGAAGGTCTTACCTTCCCTTGTAGGGGATAAGTAAGTCATTAATATACACCAGTAATAGGAATGGGCTGAGAATTGAGCCTTGAGCGACACTCATTAGTACCGGCGACCCGGAACAACTTTTACCATTGATAATAACTTTCTCCGTTCTATTATATTTGTTAATAACTCTAAGCATCTTTCGAAATATTATAGTATATTAATATATATCTATGTTTGTACAGGGTAAAATTGAAGTTTTTTTTTTTCATTGGCATTCACCGAACCTATAATTCTACTCTTATTGGAAATATTTTAGGGTGTCTAATTTAAAATAATTAAAAGTTTGGATTTGCACTATTTCAGTTCCAACCTAGTTTGAATTAGAAGTATATTTTTAGTTTAAAAAGATGCCAATGATTTCTATTTCGCTCTGTATTTGTATGTATATAACGTGTAGGTAGAGTGTTATATATTGAGATCCCTGAATGAATGAGAAAATCGAAAGTAAGCTGGATTTTATCTCAGATAGTATATTCTTCTTATATTTTTAATGTACGTTAAATTTTTTTGCTGAATGTCTAAAGGAGGTATTCTCTGTAGAATAAAATTAAAAAAATATGTCAAGAAATAAAACGCAGGAACTTGGCAACAAGAAACGAAACATTAGGTAAGAAATAATTGCTCAAATTTTATTATCAAGGGAGAAAAGTAAGGTATACTTTTGTAAAACTAAACGCCGAGCTATACGGACTTCTTGAGCCCGCCTTTTTGTACGCGATTGTGAAATAAAGCTTAGAGAAATAAACAAAGTCAAAGAAAACGTTAATTGGCGGAATTTAATCCCTTTCCTTCAATGAACCATGAATTTTAAACTTTTAATACCTCGTCACATGTTACGGTATCAATTTAAACGTTTGTCACAGCTTAGTCCTTTGATGATTTAACCTTTCACTAACGAATTTAATCTGAAAAAATCAATCTGACAAAGCTCTTATATAAAATGTTTTTCATTTGAAAATAAAGGGATTAAAGGGGAATATTTACCAATTTTCTACAGAGTAATCATAATAAACTCTTGTTTATGTTGAATATTTATTTTGTTGAAGAAAATTAAACCTGCTAAAACACAGTGTTTCAATTTTATGAAAAGATATACAACTGCGAGGAACATAAAAAGCTGCGGGCAAAAAAATTTTTTGTGAATAAATTAACGAAAGGTAAATTCAAATTAAATTTACTACCATTTTCTCAAAATCAAGTAACAAAACCAAATCAATGGAACTTTACAAAGGAGTATTATTTCAATAAATACAAAATACTACATAGCATATACTGTTAACTTGATCCTTTGTAATACAGATTTTCTTTCATAAACCAGAGTTCTGATATTCTGAACAATAAGTAAGGATAAATAATGGAGTTAATCAATAATTGAACCTTTTGTAGCCTGTTAAGAGTCTACTACGGGGTATCGGTCCCTCTTAAGGTAGGGATTTTTTTTTTATATTTGGCGTGTATCGATTAGTGATTGTAATACCTGACGCCTCACAATTTTGATGCTGTTCTATTCTGGTAAAAATAGTAAATTGTTACACAGTCATCAATCGGATGCTACGACGTCTTTCTAGCAATTCCCTGAATCGCCTTTTCTGTCTCTTGCGCTCTCATATGTCGCTATTTCAAAGGAAAATTTCAAAGGCAATGCTTGGATCCTAGATTTGCAGTTTTTATGTGTAATAGCCTAAATAAAAAACCACACGAATAAGTTTGTCAACATTTATTGTTATTATTAAAGTTTATATAAATATAGAAAACAGTAAAACGTAAACATAAGGAAAAACTTTGAAAGTCATGTATTTATTTAAGATTAATAAAAGAGTAAAATCAAAACCTTAAATGTGAAAAGGAGGTCAAGTCATGCTTGGTTTTTTATAGGCTTCGCCGATAAAGAAGTTGAGTCTGAATGGGTACTAAGTTTCACAGCAGTTATTTACTTATAGCTATAGTAATGTACGGCATTTATTAAAAAAATCAAATTATTGTTATATTAATTGAAAGTGAAGTTGTAACTCTACAAGTTTTATATCCAAATAAATTGTAGTATAAAGAAGAACAACCACAAAAATATATTGTATTAAACATATTTTATATTCGGTTAAAAGTAATTTATTCAGCATTAAAACTCGTAACCGTCTTATTGTCGAAGCCGACATCACCAATTGGCGTTTGTACTGAATTTGGCCCCTTTTTAAAATTTATGTTTTTGGTTTGATTCATTTCAACTGTACATAAATCACTCTTTGATATACGCAAAGCTAGCTCGTAGAGAAATTAAATCAACATTGACTTTGTCTTTTGTACAAAATTTTGGTGCAATAAAGAATAAAATAAATAAATAAATAAACTTGATACTTACACCCATTCCTGTCGAAAACGATCTTAACAGATGTACAGAAGGACGGACAACAAAGTGATGCTTAACAATTGGTAAAATTAAAAATTTTGTACAACCGACTTCAATATAAATAAAATGAGAACATCATCAATTTATTCGAAGTCAATTAAATACACATTATTAAGGATAACTAAAAAACTACTGGTCATATTTTGATCAAATTGAGCTGATAATTCAAATTGAGCTTTCAAATTGAGCATAAAAAAACACCAGCTATGAAATAAAAGACACACATAAAAAATAAAATAACCACAGAGTCGAATTGAATACCTCCGCCTTTGTAAAGTCGGTTATAAAGGTTAAGCAATACAAAGACGCTAAGATACAGAGACAGTGAAGGGAAGTGCTACTTTTCTGGCCTTTCTTTTGTTAAGTGATGATCAACCGCAACACCAGGGGAATTGCATGTGCGTTGCCGGCCCTTTAGAAAGGAGTAAGCTCTTTTCTTGAAGGTCCCCAGGTCGTATTGGTCCGGAAAAATCGCCGGTGGTAAACTATTCCACAGAGAGGTCGTACGCGGAAGAAAACTCCTTGTGAAACGTACAGTGGTGGACCGCCAAGCATCCAGATGGTGTGGATGGTATCGGGACGTTTGCCGCGTAGTGCGTTCACGTGTTTCACTTTAAGAGGTAAAAGAGGCAGTATAATCTTTCTATGAGGAATTACATCTGATTCTTAGAGGTGATAACGCATCTATATATGAGCTATCAACCATCTTTGCTCGTAGTTGCGTGTCATCGACTAGTAGGTTTTACCGTCATCACTCCATTTACTTTTCGTATATTTCACTAAAAATTAATGACTAACTTATTTCCATTTCATAGAAGAAAATACTTTCAACATCCGGTTTAATTTGGTTCATAATTACATCGACATTAAATAATAAACAAGGGAACGTTATATTTCAAGCAAACACGGTTTTGTTTTTGTAATCATCCGTAGTCGAATATTACAGAGATGAATAACCTCTAACTTGTATTATATATATGGGGCCTTGCACAAAGTTCTTAAATTCTTCTATACTTTTACTTTTCTACCTTTCAGTTGCCCAATTCTGAACTTAGGCCACCCCAAGGAATGCCATAAGCAGAGCACGGTCCTGAGCCACTTGCATTTATCGACTTCCTGCCTAAACTTCTTTATACCAAGTCACCATCTAGCGGTGGGCCGCCCTAAACTTTAGTTACTAGTACGAGGATGCTATTCGAGAAACTTTCTTACACATTGGTTGTCGGTTCTTCGAGTTATTTGGCCGGCGGAATACTACTTCAGCTTACTTATCCACTGGCATAACTTGTTGGTAGATTACCCTGGTTTTGCTGCAGATATCCACATTCCTAAATCTATCACGCAGAGAAACTCCATAACTCGATTAATGGTAATGAAAAATTATGGGAAAATGTTTTATGTATTCGTTTTCTGCGCAACTAAAAGTGAATGCTAAAGAAGAAATGAAAATAATGATTATTTATTGTGGGTATTTCTTCCACTAGTTGAAAATCAAAGAAAATCAAAATCCTGGAAATAACCATACGTTATCTTTGTTTTATTAGAAACAGTGTTTATAACCTATTGGATATACCCAAGAGTTTTGATCTTCAATCAAGAATCAAATAGTGCACTTATACTACCATCTACAAACCATCAGGTCCGTCTGAACTATTCTCTAGTTGCTTACTACGATACACTAAGTTATATATACACTAAGTGATATCCTTTATCCCTAGGATTCCATCTGTGTAGATAGGTTACAACGCAACCTTAGCTATCATTGTTTGAATTGTATGGCAGGTGTCTATGAAATGGAGTTACCATCAGGTGGACTGCAAGTTTGTTGTCTGTATTTTATAGAAAAAAAGGTGCGTAAAGGGAAACAACCATAGGGCACAAATATTATATTTTTATTCCATTAATTAATTAATAAAATATCGCTATTCTAATTTCTATAATACTTTTTTAATTAAACAATCAAAGTTAAAAAAACGTGCACATAGTCCACCTGATGATATACTATTTTGATACTACAACATTTTTTTAACACAGTATGTTTTTCTTTAATAATAACACAACAGAAACAGTTATTTTTTATTTTCGTAACATAGTACATATGATCTAGGCTCATATCGCTTATATTTATACACATTCTGTATTTAAATTAATAATAAGACTCTCGACAATACGGCGTTTGTAAATTAAAAAACAAAAACTGGTGTCCTTAACAAACAATTTGCTTAGGGTTTCAATTAAAACTCAATTATATTCGTAAATTACTTTTCTTTATAAAACAATTACTTTTACGTTGTCAAACATTATGTAAGAAGCCGTGGTAACTTAGGAAATAAGAGCTCGCCCTAAACTTTCTATTAAGCTAAGAAACTAAATTCTATACACTTGGGTGACATTAAAATTGTTAATTTAAAGTTTACCAAATTTACCATTATGGAAATTACAGGAGAACATCATGGGGAAGCCTGTATTTCCAGAACCTATTAACTCATTTTAATAGATTTACTAACTAATTTTGAATTAAAAAAGGGGCAACCTATTAGATATATAAATTACAAGTATGTACGTTCTGTTTGAGTCATGGGGGAGGGTGAAAGTAGGTCCAAATGGTTTCAATATCTTCTGGAATCAGCCATATACAAAAATCGCGAAAAATCGTCATTTACATGTAAAACTTACAAATATTTACTTCTACGCATTTGAAAGCTAAAAATCTTAAACTATATGCTATGTGGTGAGACTTCCTTTATACCTTAGAGTGCGTTTAAGTAGATACAAGTCTTTTAACTATTTCTGCTGACTTGTAGCAGTACTTACACTGCTGTATTCCAGTCTGAACATTAAGAAGAACCCGCATAATACAGGCTATGAGGCGTTCTATCTTAGTCCTCAGAGGTAATAACGCATCTGTGACGTTCTTTAGTTGAGGTTTGTTGCACGTGTCTATGAACTACCAAAGCCACATAATATCACGTGCACTATAAATTAGTTTGTGACTTCAGTTTTCAAAAGAAAAGTTAAAATAGAAAATAAATTTTCCTCTTGACCCATTAAAAAAGTCATGTACTTTTAAAAATAAATTCAACAGGTCGTTGCAAAATGTATATAACCCGGTCCTATATAAAGAGGTTTTCAACCCTTGGCGGAGTAGTGCCGCTTCAGATGCGCAGTAAGGGCGTTGTGCGGCTGCGTTGACGATATCGCAAAGTGCTCGATCTCAACTTTAAACGAACTTTATTAACAAATTTATTGAAGGTTTTTAATTTCTGGATGGCATGGTAAGTATGATTTTTATGTATGAGTATTAGAAATGACTAAATGTACGTTTTTCAAGTTGGAGTTTGAAGAGTTTATTAGAAATAAATTAAAATTTAGTTTTTTTATTATCAAGCGTTTATTATAATAGTAGCAAATGAGAGTTAAAATATATAATCATACATTTATTAAAAATTGTGATAATTCCATAGATATTTTGTAATCTTTTATAAAAATCGTTGGCCCTGCACAAAGGGTTTGTTCCGATATACGCTGTGACTACTGTAAGGTGTGACGTGAATAAGTGTACTGTGAAGCCGTTTCTTTTTAAATCGCTATACAGGTTACTGTTTAAAATAGAACGCAGTTCAGTATACTGTCATCCCCATTTTTCGACAATGTTTTTTAATGAAAATATTTATCATATACACGTTTTCTGCTCAACAAGAAAAATATTATTTTTAAATGTTGTTGCTTTTAAAACTTAATGTTCGAGTTTATTAAAACAACAATATTAATTAATAATAATAACAAGCATTCGTGAAAGCCGTTAAATCTCTAGGCACTGTTATGTTTTTTAACCACGTGATCAAAGTACTGAGAGCACCTTACCTCGAAAGCGCCAGTGCCTCACCGTTCACAAATGGCAGCGATTTATGACGTCATATTTTTTTATATAGGACAAGGGTGACAAACGCGCACACAATCGACCTGATGATAAGTGGTAGCTGTGGCCCATAGACATCTACATCTATTCTCGATTACGAATCAAAATGCAGATGCGTTGTCACTCGTGAGGACTAAGATCCTCGTTCCAGTAATATGGGTCTCCGGTTCTCTACACTTACCAAAGGAAACACAACAGCATTGAGCTGCTATTTTACGCTGGTTTTCTGTGAGAGCGTAGTCATTCCCCGGTCATACCGATCCATACGTGCTACTACTATACTACTGATATAGTTCCAGCATGGCTCTACCACGTCGAAAAAGCCCTATTGTACTGTGGCAGTATACTGACAGTCCATAGCGGAACGAATTTTTCACCAGTGAGAGCACTGAGCAGTGCTTGCAGTGTATATCGGAACATGGCCATAAGGTTACATACCACATAAATTGCACAAAAACAAACATCCATATCTGAAACAATTACTCGTATTTGTAGGTCATACCTGTACCGTGCGTGATTCAAACCCGAGATCCGCAGCGCCGTAATTCTTTCCTAAGTTACCGTCCCATATACCAGTCAATTGAGAATAATAGTTATGAGATATTTGTCTAGTTTTTGGTTATTAATACGTCTGCAAAACTTGAGATTAGTTGGACTTCCGAAAATGGATGAAAACTGAACTAAAAATTTCTTTACACTCATAAATATAAAAGCTTGATAAAAAACTTGATAAAAACAAATTCCATCCACATCATCTCGATGACTGGCGATCAACAACCGTGCTATTTATGCGGAATTTTCTGCCACGTACTACCATACTGTGGAACTCGCAGCGGTTTTCAGGACTGACACGACTTAGGGACCTTCAAGAGAAGAGCCTACTATTTTCCAAAAAAACCAGCAACGCACCTGCAAATCCCCTGGTGTTGTCTATTGTTGTTAATGAGTGGAAGTGGAAATACTATTTAACAATACATCTGTTGGTGAGTGGCTCATGAACCAACTCCAAACAGAGACAGCGAGAGGCGTAGTCACCTAAAGACACACAATATACCGCATTGACCTTTATTAGCCTAATTGTAAAGGATGTGGAATGTAAAGTAAGAAAATCGTGGGTTCGAACCTGTCATACGAATAATGTCAATTCCAACACAAGCATTTTCAGTCTACAACACTCCAAGTAACAAACGAGAATATTTTTTTATAGCATAAGAGTGACCCATAGATATTCAGATTTATACTCGACCGCGAATCAAAATGCAGATGCGTTCTCACCCGTGAGGGCTTAGATGGAATACCTCACAAAATGTGTCTCCGGTTCTCTAAACTCTTCTTATGAAACACAGCAGGGTTACTCTGCTAATTTTCGCTGTTATTGTGTGAGAGCGTAGTCGTTCCCGGTCGAGCCGATCCATTCGTGCTACAACTATACTACTTACTTTGCTGCAGCATGGCTCTATCACGTATTATAAGTATTCTTAGTCATCTGCGTTGTAGATCTGATATCTTGGCAAATCCAAGATGAATGATGTGTATAAGCGGACTCATTCACTTATTCGTTACAGTCTATCAATTGACCATCAATTGAGGAAATTTGGCAAAACTAGCAACGCTTAGAAGGTGGGTTAGCATTAGACATGTATCAGTCGTGAATTATTCGTTCATTTGATCTGGTTCACAAAAAAGTATCGGTCATTGCAATCACATTTTTGAAAGTTCCGGATCAAACGATTGACAGCAACTACGAAAAAAGTGTATAGTAATAAATAATTAAAAAATACTCATGTCTAGTTGACATCCGCAGTTTTTATTATTTTCTATCGTTATCAGAAAAATCCTATTGCCGATCTAATGTTTTAATTCCCTCTGACGCCTTAACGATACTCATTAAATGATATGAGATGATCCGATTTCGCGGATTTCACATTTCCTCCAAATATTTTTCTCATCTCACTCTTAGTCATGCAAGCTTCCTTGTGCGATAAATATGCACTAAGATAGCACTGATCAAATGTAAATTAATTAATTTAAGGTAATCTGAGTGCTACCTGCAAAATTTCAATAGAACTACTTTACTTTTTATAAACTAAGGCCATTTTTCAGACGTGTGTGAGCAATATGTATTCTGCGATATGAGTTAAATTTTTTATCAATAAATAATTAAAATTTTATTCATTTAATTAGAATATCTATAACTCGCAAACCAATATAACAAATAAAAATTTGGGTAAAAGTTTTCAAAATATTTTTTGTCAAGGAAAACTAAACTAAATTCTCAATGAAAAAGCTTATAAATAAAATTTGAACAAAAATAATTCAAATATTTATTTTAACCCCCGCGAAATGCAGGGCAAACGTTCTTGAGTTAAAATTTCATATTACAAGAGGAAACCTTAGTTTGATTTCCACCCGCAACGAAGAAATTAATTTCAATTTTAAGACATGATGTCGGCCAACACTCATTCGGCCATTACGGCAGCCTCCTTCTGCTCTAAAAACCCAACAAAAATCAAAAGCCTATGCTTAGAAATGGGAGATAATCGGTCTTATTACAACACGTGATTTATTGGTAGTCTCGGGCTTAAACTTTATTTTAAGAACAATCTTTCGCATGAAAGAAGTACCTTAGCCGCAGTGCCACAGACTTCGTAAAAAAATCTTCATAAAATTTTACATTTGCTGTCAAATTCCATACCTTAACTTATTTAGTTAGCATATATTCCACGTAACTTCTTTATTAAAACAGACTCTATTTAAGCTTTAAACTAATTATTATCTGATGTTTTAATAAGACGGAATGTGTAGGTTGCTTTTTACTTTATTTTACTTAAAAAAAATAATTTATTTTCTTTATTGCTTCAGTTAACTTCGTTGGAATTTAAAGTGGCTTTACATTTTTCTAGCTAAAAATTTATCATATATTTTACTGCGCAATTTATTAAAAACATATAAGCGTGTAAGTTCCAGCAATTTCATAATATATAATGTATCAAATGACCAGGGCTAATTTTAGAAATTAATGTAAACTTGCGTAAATCCGCCTTGTGCTACTACGCAAAAAATTACTTTTACTACGAAAAACATTCTGTTGGAGAAAGAAAATATTTATTTATATAGTGCCTAATTCATTGTTTTAGTGGTCTAAAACCATCTTTGCATTATTGCCTTTCTAATGAAACCGGTTTGGGGCACATCGGTTGCATGGCTTCAAAGTCTATAACGGACACAGGTAGAAACATTTTTTGTGTTTTATATACTAAACCCTTTTGTATTAAATTACAATAATAATGATACGTGGTGCAAGCGTAAGAGAATCCATCATATAAAATTTTCTCATGGGTATCGTAAAAGGTGACTATGGGATATGACAAAAAGATCTTATGGTTTCCGATAGATGGCGGAATAATCATCTTTTCACGTCTGGTGTAAAATACCGGAAAAAATGGAGACGATAAGAAGTATCAAAGGTGCGAAACGTCTGGTAGGTATCTACTGCAATCATTAATCCGTCTGCCAAGTGTGATCATTGAAGCAAATCTTTTCTAGAAAGGAAGAATAAGACATCATAAACAGCCTTTTTTGAAATCTTAAAATGCTAATTTCAATGGACAATATGGTTGGTAAGTCGAGATCCTATTGATAATGTTGGTTTGCACTTATAGTCTATGAAATTTGATTGCAGTTTCTGGGTAGACTTTTCGCGACCAGTCACTTTCATATATCGATTACCGTCGACATTTAATTAATAGAATCAGGTGCTATATTGCGGAAATCCATTATATAAAGAATTTTAAAAATTGATTAGCTAGGATCCACCAAAAATAAAATATAAAAAAAAATGTGTGTAGTGTGCAAACCTTCAGGAAAGGAGACCGAGATAATATATGAAATACTGAATTCTATCTTATTCTCTCTCAGACTTAATTCTATAGATGCACATGCTCTTTTTAATTTCGCTTTCTCGTTTCATCGAGTTTCAAAATACGATACTAAGGAAGTTTTCAATTCAATAATTATATGCCTTGATTAAAACGACTTTTACGGATTTTATCGCGTTTAATTATTTGATTTTTAATTCCCGACATTCCGGTTACTTTCCAACACTCCTGGTCACGGGGCACTGAGGTGACTGATGTCCCTATGTCAGTGTTTACTCGGAGTACCTTCAGCTTTTTAATTATTATTTATATTCCGATCTACGCAGAATGAACTTACTGTGTCTTGAAGTCTTGAAGTGGTATGCTTGGGTTTAGTTTAAATTTTATTAATTCCAGGGTCCCGTACAGGTGGTAATCTATTAAAATTAGGACGTTTTTTTTAATTTCAGTAGCCTTACGTAATCTGGTTCTCTGTTGTAACTAGGATGTTTTTTAATTCCAATAGCCTCACGTATCATCCTTGGTAGGCATCTATGTTCTTTCGCGAGGATTTGTGGTCTATCTGATGTAATGGTGGGGGCCGTCTAGGACATGATCACAAACTGCAGACTTCAGACTGACATCGGGACGTTAGTCACCTCAGTCCCCCTTGACCATGAGAGCTGGAAAGCACCCGAAACGTCGGGAATTAAAAATTAAATAATTATTTAATTTTTAATTCCAGACTTCGCGTTTAATTAAACGCGATAAAATCCGTAAAAGTAGTTTAAATCAACATGTAGTGTTCGCGTAAATACAAGAAATCACTTTTAAATGTCTTACCTTGTTTGAAGTGCACCCCAAGCTTGAAAAGCATATGACATCTCTGTGGAAGAGGTAAACTATTCCACAGAGATGTCATATGCGGAAGAAAACTCCTAGTGAAACGTAAAGTGGTGGACGCCAAGCATACAGAATGTGTGGATGGTATCGGTAATTTTACAGCGATGTGCGTTTTTGAAATTTGGCGGCTGGGATTAATGAGAACAGTTCTTCAGAGCACTCCCCGTGGTAGGTGCAAAGGGTAACATCTCTTCGCAGGCAAGTGAATCGAGCCGATCGGAAAGCGCTCGGTCGTCGACGATTCGAGCCGCCCCGGAATAGAGATGGGAACAGTATTCCATGTGAGGCCAAACTTGCGTCTTGTAAAGTTGCAGGCTATGTTCCTGGATAAAATACTGTCCCGCTCTGCTGAGTACGCCAAACTCATAATTGAGACTATGTGCCACAGCACACCATCAGGTGGAGTGTGTGCCATCCTTGTACTATAGAAAAGCATTTCATTTTAAGATACAAATCTATTATTAAAATATATTATAATGCGTATCAATTGTTAATCCTTGTTAATGATTACTAATAATTTATACTTAAAATTTAGAAACCCTTAATACTTACCATAGCACGACGATAATTGTTTAAGCTACCTACCTATATACATCTATTACATAACAATTCTTTGACATTATGTTGATAAATGTAAATGAGCTAATCTACGCTTGAAACTCAAAGTACCGGTAATAGAAGGTTAATTCACCGGTTAGATCAAATTATCAGGGAAACGGGAGGACGAATAATTTTATTTTATGCATCCGGCTATTTGCATTTCTTATTTTTTAATTAAGAATCTATATTTAATATATTCGGCTACCTGTGTAATGGCGGGTAAGAATACCCACTACTCCATATCTTCCCGTGGGTGTCGTAAGAGGTGACAGAGGGAAACTAAGACAGAAGATGGGCAGCAGCATCAATAAAAAACTGCGGTTGCCAACCCGCTCGCCAAGCGCGGCAACTATGGCAATATATTCCCCATGAGAAACGATACAAAAAACCAGCTACAGTGGTGACGACGGTAACGGCGGGGCAGGGCGTGATAAGAATCTCCGGTGGGGGTTCGGATGCCACATAAGACGACTCGACCTGGCAACGTATAACGCACGCACCCTGAGGACTGACGAGAAGATCCTGGAGCTGAAAGAAGAGATAGACAAGTTGCGCTGGAATGTTATGGGATTATCCGAGGCCCGAATAGAGGGTAAGGACACGGTGATTCCCGAATCCGGAAACTTGTTCTATCACCGGGAAGGCGACTAACTGTCACAAGAAGGTGTTGGATTTATCGTCCACAAGTCTCTCGTTGTAAAAATTATACTCAGAATCACCAAACGGTATTCGCTGAAGGTCATAAAGGTTTATGCACCAACCTCGGTACATCCCGATGAGGAGGTAGAGGAAATGTATGAGGATATCTCTAAAGCCATACATTCCTCCAAAATACACTATACTCGGAATCGACGAAATTTTCCCGCATCATAATTAACCATTGACTAGAGATTTCAAACTTTTAAGTACTATCCTGGTTGTAGCCGACTATCATCATCATCATCATCATCATTACAGCCCTTCAAAAGTCCACTGCTGAACATAGGCCTCCCCAAAGGAATGTCACAAAGTGCGGTCCTGAGGCACCTGCATCTATCGACTTCCTGCATGTCTTACCAGGTTGTCACTTCATCTAGTGGGGGTTGCCCTACACTATGCCCACCGGTACGAGGCTGCCACTACAGAACCTTTTTCCCCATCGGTAGTTGGTTCTTCGAGCTATATGGCCGGCCCTTTGTCACTTCAGCTTACTAATCCGTTGGGCTGTGTCACTCACTCTGGTTCTACTGCGGATATCCTTATTTGTTAGTTTATCATGCAGAGAAACCCCGAGAATAGCCTTCTCCATAGCTCACTGAGCGACCTTGAGCGTCCTCATACGGCCAGAAGTGATATACCACGTCTCAGATCCGTAAGTCATCACTGGCAATATATAAAAAATATAGTTATATAAAAAAAATATAGATAGTATAAACTTATATTTTGCTAGTAACATTTATTAAACTAGCAGAATATGCAGAAACCGTACTTATAAACCGCACTCTGTCAGCATTAGGTTCCTACATAAGTAGTGTAATAATGTACATTACTCTCAGAAAGCGACGATAAAACGCGTGGAGTAGGGAAATAAGGTTCATCTGGGAGTGCTTATTATCCGCACACTTAGAATTAGTATAAAACACGCTTTTGTAGTTACGAGAAATACAGTAGTTTTAGTTTGTAATATTGACGGCATTTTGTTTTATAAGTAACAAATTTCTGTTTAACTTTATAAAGTTATACAGTATGATCGCATCTCTGTCTGACGATATGACTGTTTTTGATTCTTATGTTAAGAGAATTTTTGTACTGTTACGCGCCGTAATTAATGTCGGTTAATGCCTGATACGTGGCGAGTGGTAGCTAGTGCCATCTAGTATCGAGTAGCAGAACTAGGAAAGATTTCTAGAAAATTCCATACTAGAACTTTCTACACCTAGTCAGTCGGGACAAGGTTTATACTCGAACATTTTAGATGTTTCAGTAGAAGAGGCCCTATATAAGGCCAGTTAGGACCGTGACCAGGTCAGTATTGAATTGGCGATATACGAATACTTCTAAGCGATATAACTGTGAACTTAAGTGTTTTATTATTAGTGTGTTTTAAGTTGTAAATGGTGTTCGGTAATTAAAGTGTCAATTTTGGTAATTCAGTCGGCAGTTTTTACTGTCACAAAACCTAATCTCGTACCATTATTCTTAATGAGAATAAAATTCTTAAGCCATGTGAACTATTTATAATATTACTAGCGACCTGCCCCGGCTTCGCATGGGTTGCCTTTTATATTGAGATTTAAGATAATCAAAGACCGTTTGTTTTACTAATCTTTTGTTTTTTGACCCCCGACGCAAACAAAGACGTTTTATATGTTTAACGTGTGCCTGTGTAAACCTGTATATAAGTGTATCTGTCTATCTGTATGTCTGTTGCATCGTAGCTCCGAAATGGATGAACCGATTTAGATTTATATATTTTTTGTTTTAAAGGCGACTTGATTGCGAGTGCTCTTAGCTATGATTCAAGAAAATCTTTTTAGCAATTTTAAGATCATCAGCTCTGTTTGGCTCGGGTTTTTTTATTTTCAATTTAACCCTTCAAGCGCCATAAAAATCCCACGCAGTCGCATGTACCCGGCAAATCCCGAGCGGTTGCATGCGACCACACACGCCCACAGCACTTAAAACCATTAAAACTTATATTTAGAGACTACTTTTCTATGAAGAAGTTTAGCATTATAAAATCTATACAAAATTCTCTATCTTGTGGTCTAAACAAAAGTTGGGTTTTACTTTTAAAGTTCATGCGAAAACATTGATTGAGGAAGTACGTGAAAGGTGTAGAATAGAAGCGGACGAGAGGTTGTCGCACAACTTTAGGGAAAACTCCAAACTCTTCTGGAAAGAGGTTGGAAGGTCTCGGAGTGGTGCGACAGCCTTAAGAATGAACAAAGTGCTTTCGAGAACCAATGACGTCCTCTCAGAAAAATCGGACGTCATGCAACGATGGAGTGAATTTTATAGAGAAATGTATGCGTGTCTTAGTGAGGATCCGGGGGCGACGCCGTGACTGGCACGCCAGACACGGACCTCGATGACACTGAGGTCATCAGCATGAAAGAGATTGAACGTGCGATTCGAAGTTTGAAATGTGGTAAGGCTGCGGGACTAGACTGAGTTACTGCTGAAATGGTCAAGTACGGTGGGCCTCGCGTCTGGGACAGCTTCCATCTGCTGTGCAATTTGTGCTGGCGGACGGGAGATGTCCCGGATGATTGGCGATCCGCGGTCATTGTGCCTTTATATAAAGGTAAAGGTTCACATTTTGACTGCGGGTGCTATCGGGCGACCAGCTTGACCAGTTTAGCAAGTAAAGTTTACTCGAAGGTTTTGACACGTAGGATGCAAGAGAAATCGGAAAGATTCTTATGGGAGGCACAATGCGGATTTAGACCTGGTAGAGGATGCACGGATCAAATGTTTTCTCTCCGCATGATCACGTAGAAGCTTCTGAGTGTTAACTAGAAGATTTTCTGTGCTTTTGTAGATCTGGAGAAAGCATTTGATAAGGTTGTAAGGAAGAAAATGTGGGAACTGTTGCCGGGATATGGTGTGGATGGTCGATTGTTAAGGGCTGTGCAGTCACTTTACTATGACTGTAAAGCCTGTGTGCGGGTAGGGCATGACCTGTCACCCATGTTTAGCGTCCAAGTGGGCGTAAAACAGGGTTGTGTCATGTCTTCCTGGCTGTTCATACTGTATCTCGACAGCTGTTTACAGAAGCTGAAAAATAGCTGTTTGGGTGTGAAATTGGGTGACATAAAAGTTAATTGTCTGCTGTATGCTGATGATGCAGTGCTTATTGCACCATCAGAAGATAACATCGGAACTGCAGGCATTACTCACGTGTATGAAAGAGGAATGTGAAATTAAAGGTCTCCGTTTGAATGCTAATAAAACTAAGGTTCTGGTATTTGAAAAGAACGAAGAGAGAACGAAATGTGAAATATGGGTAAATCAGGAATGTCTAGAACAGGTAAATGAAATTGTTTACTTGGGGAGTGCTTTCAGCCGGAATGGAAGATGTGATTTAGATGTGGATAGGCGTGTCGCTGCCGGAAACAAAGTCAATGGTGCCCTGAATGCATTAGTAAAAAGGCAAGGCGTGGTGAAGGGTGCACGCCTTGCAATGCATAATGCAGTGTTGGTACCGACTTTGTTATATGGCAGCGAAACCTGGGTATGCCAGAAGAAGCATAAAAGCAAGTTGAATGCAGTGGAGATGCGATCTCTTCGTAAAATGTGTGGCGTTACCTTAGCCAACCGAAAGCGAAACGAAGAGATTCGCAATATGGCAGGATTGAAAGATGACCTTATCACAAAAATTGATAGGGGCGTACTCCAATGGTTTGGGCACGTTGAACGAATGAGTGAAGACCGAATGGTGAAGAAAATATATAGAGCGAAAGTAAATATTAAAAGGTGTCGAGGTAGACCGAGACTAACTTTTGAAGACCATGTGAGCAAATTGCTCGAAGAGGGGAGGGTCAAGAGTACTCGGATACCTAGACGTGCATGTATGAATAAGTTAATGAACCTGAAAGAAGTGAAAGAGGTATGTAAGGATCGTGACACTTGGCGATCTGTTCTCTCTGGCTACCCCATTAGGGATTGTGCGTGAAGATAAAAAAAAGGTTTTACTTCATTACAAAAATATTTTATTGTATTTTGATAACAAAAACAACATATCAAGCGAATGTCGGCAGCGTGAAAAACACAATTATTTCAATATATATTACTCGAAATTATTTACGTAAAAAATATTCACACAAAAAAACTTTCAATACAATTTTGTAATAAAACACTATACTAAAACAATAATAAAAAATACAAGAAAAATCCAAAAATCAAGACAATAACATTCACGCGAAAATGGCGTATGAAATGAACGTAGATTAAAAATAAATATTCATAGGATAACAGATCTTTTATTACACCAGAAGATAGAATATTTCATGTTGATCATATAATGCCAAACTTCTTTATAGAAAAGTAGTCTCTATGTACTAGTTTTTATGGGTTAAAGTGCTGTGGGTGGGTGCGACCTCATGATACTGTGGCCATATTCCGTCAAATCCCTAGTAGTTAGACTGCTAAGGGGTTGAGAGGTTAATATCATTCAAAAAAATTTCCAAGTTTTTCGGATAAAATATAGCTTAAATCCCTGTTGGAAATACTTGCTACTCTATCTGTTGCTAAAGTTTCATAACAATCGATTCAGCCATTCCGAAGATTAGTCTAGACAAAAAGACGGACAGACAGACGGACAGACAGGCAAACATTTTGCATGGGGTTGTTTATATCTTAATGGCATGCAAATTTTTTTATTGACGTGTAGACGGCTTTTAGTCTGTAAATAATATTATATATATATACAGAGTATCTAGTAAGTACTGGATACCACCGCAAGTACTAGTGGGAGGCAACTCTGTCACTCAGGAAAAAATAAAAAATTATATTAATGTTACAGCCTATATACGTCCCACTGTTGGGTACAGGCCTCCCCCTTATTTCTGAGAGGGTTTTTGGACAAGGAAGTATCCGCCGCGCTTCCCCAATGCGTGTTGGCGAACTTCACATGTCTTCGAAATATTTTTTTCTTATTCCTCAGACATGCAGGTTTCCTCACGATGTTTTCCTTCACCACCGAGCACGTGGTAAATCAGCACTTAAAATTGCAATTAACAATTTCATTGGTGCCGGCGGGGAACGAACCCAGGTTACTCGCGTTCTGTTATATTTATCTGAGCTACCACGGCTCATCAATTATATATATGATTCGAAATGAGCACATCACATATCGAGAGTATCGAAATTGCTCAATAGGAAACTATTCGATCGTGTGCCCAGACCACATACTACACACCAGATAGTAAACTATTTCAGGTCAGCTATCTCAGACTTTGTGAAAATTATCCTTGCGGAATGTAAAAATAACAATAGCTCAATAATTAGATAGCAATATCTCAGTAATTATACAATGAAAAATTGAGTTCATTGCCATTTTAGAATCTATGTGAAGTATCTAAGAATGTTTTTTAAGTTATTGGTACCCTGATCACCATATATTTTTTTATAAAATGGATGCTCAAACTTTGTCATTGTGAAAGCGAAAATTCAAATTTTATATTTTTTATTATGTTTAAGAAAAAACCAGTTACAACTAGAAATGTTTTATAATGCGCGATTCACAGTTAATACCAGAGAAAATCTTTTTTCTCTGGTATTAACTGTGAATTGAAAATTGGTTACTAAGAGACTTGTAGACGTAGTATTCAATAATCCAAACAGAGGTATCAAATTTCTTACAATACACTAAGAAAATATAACTTATCAAGAAACAAACAAAGAGAAAAACAAAAGGCGGTCTTAATGCTATGCAGCAATTTCTTCCAAACAACCTAAATAGGAAATAAAAATAAGTGAAAAGTTAAATTATAAAAGTATATTAATAAACATACCGGAATTTACTTAATTGACAGTCTAGTGATCATGAAACGACAAGAAGGGATGAAAGGAGGAGGGAGAATTTAGAAGGAAAGATAATGTTTTTTTTTTTAACTTAGTTTATTAAATGAGTCTATTGCTTGAGCACGTTTTATAGTTGATTGTAAGGAATTCCAAAACTTTACTCCAAGATATGAAAAAAAAATTCTGTAAAAAGTAGAAGAGTGCAAGGGACATATAAGGTAAAGGTTTTCTAAGGACCGAAGGGAAAATTTATGATAGGAGCTGAGAAATTGAAAACGTTCTTTAAGGTTGGGAGGACTTGATATATTAAATAAAACGGCTTTACTGAGCGCAGTAGAGTAAAGCAAGGATATGAGTATTCCGACAAAAACAAATTGGAAGCCACTTGAGCTTAGCGCGGTATTCTGAGTCATGGTCATATTTACGAAGTCCAAATAAGAACCTTATACATAGATTTTGGAGTCGCTCAAGTTTGTTAAGTTGCTCTTCAGTAATGTCTAGATAACTTATGTTAGCATAATTTGAGGATGGGAAGCAGTAAAGATTGGGATTTTCAAATAAAACATTTTTTTACAGACTGCTGCAGATATATTTTTTATTTTATATTTTTCTGAGTGGCCGAGGTGTCCCCACCAGTACATGCGAGTGAAGTCGGTCAAGTTTATTAAGTTGCTCTTCGGTAATGTTTAGATAACTTATGTCAGGATAATTTGAGGATGGGGAGCAGTAAAGACAGGGATTTTTAAATAAAATATTTTTTCCAGACTGCTGCAGATATATTTTTTTATTTTATTTTCTTCTGAGTGGCTGAGGTGTCCCCACCAGTACCTGCGAGTGGAGTCGCTCAAGTTTATTAAGTTGCTCTTAAGTAATGTCTTTTTTATAGGATAGGGTGACAAACGAGCACACAGTCCACCTGATGGTAAGTGGTTGCTGCGACCCATAGACATCTACATCTATCCTTGATTACAGATCAAAATGCAGATGCGTTGTCACCCGTGAGGTCTAAGATGGAATGCCTCCTTTCCAGTAAAAAGGGTCTCCGGTTCTCTACACTCACCATACGAAATACAGCAGCATTAAGCTACTATTTCACGCTGATATTCTGTGAGAGCGTGGTCCTTCCCCGGTCGAGCCGACCCATTCGTGCTACAACTATACTACTAACATAACTGCAGCATGGCTCTACCACGTAAAAAAGTCTAGATATTTTATGTGATTTATGTCGGCATAATTTGAAGATGGAGAGCAGTAAACATTGGGATTTTTAAATAAAATATTTTTTCCAGACTGCTGCAAATATATTTTTTATTTTATTTTTTTCTGAAATCCGCCACGGCTAGCCTTACAATACCCCATACGATCAATTCCATTTTTCAGTACATTTTCGATTGTTTGGGATAGAGGCCAATTCGTCAATGGCAACTTCGAGTTCACGTTTCGAGTCGTCAATCGTCTCTGGATGGTTCGTTATACTTATTATTAACGGTTTCCCACAAAAAAAAAAAACTCCAACGGAGTCAAATCGTAGTTTCGAGGAGGCCGATGGACATCAGCATTTCGGCTAATTATGCGTTTTCGAAAATAATGCGCAAAAGATCGATTGTTACTTTTGTGCAAATGAGCTTCACCTGAAAATATTTTTTTTCGGTAAACATGCTCATCTTCGGTAAAGTGGTCTTCGGCCCACTAAGCAAACCGAAAACGCATCGGATGTTCATGCGGCTTCAGCTCTTCTACTAATTGAACTTTGTACGCATTCATAGCTAGATCTTTATGCAAAATTCTTCTCAAAGAGAGCGTTAAAGTTTCAATTCTTGAGAACGGTGACGAGGTTATGTTGAATGTTGTTCACAGACACTCTGAGCAATAGCAATGATGTTTTCGGTTGAGAGCACTAGACGAATACGTACACGGATTGTTATTCTGTTATTATCTTACAAAGATCCACGACATACGTAACGTAAAAGATTATGTAAAATTGAAGAAATCCAGACCATGCATGAGCTACACTGCAAATGTTTTATCTTGTAAACTCTATAGGCTATTCACGTTTTGAAATCGTATTTTTTATTATGTTTGTTTTTTATTCTGTTTTGTGTAGATACCTAAAGGAACAAAATGTCAAGAATTTATATCGTTGGGAGCAAACCAAAAAATAAACTTGTAAACTTTGTTCACATTCTTGAGTAAATGAAAGTATAAGAACGAATACAATGCTCGAAACTATTTAACCTAAAATAAAGCCAAGTTAGGAACAGTTTATTTTGTTAGTTCTTTAGATTAGTTTCGTTATAAAGTTAGTACTATACGAGAAAAAGTTCTAATGTGAGGGTAACGTTTAAACAAATATATATAGCTAAAAGGACTGACTACTGATTAGTAGAAAGGTTCTCCAGTGACAACCTATCAGCCATACTGTAAACTTCTGATAGAAAAATACACAATGCAATGTAAAGTGATTGTATAATCAAATTCTGTTATTACCCCATTTCGTCCCGTGTGTATCATAAGTGGCGACTATGGTAAAAAGTTTCCGATAGATGGCGTTACAACAATCTTGTTTAAATAAAACTAGCGACCTGCTGCGGCTTCACCCGGGTGAAATGTAGAGACTAATCAGGTGTCAGTGTGAAGTGATTGATAATATTATCATCATGATTAAAATATGCATGTATTAAACATATAAACCTTTCCTATAAATTATTCTGTCTATTGATCAAAACCGCATCAAAATCCGTTGCGTAGTTAAGATCTAAGCGTACAGACGGCGGGAAGCGACTTTGTTTTATACTATGTAAAGACAGTTAGAACGGTGATGGGTAGAATCGTCAAAGCATTAAGTTATATACGCGTCAAAGGTTCAAAACGTGTGGTATGGAGTGTAGAAGTAAGAAGTACAGACTGAGTATTAAAAAGTGTCCAAAGAAAACCGTTAAATAAGGGTGGCGCGAAACGGTATAACTACGGGGTAAATTTTAAAGAACGCACCGAAAAATATTAGTGGGATAGACGACTTTTTCGAGGTTACATTTACTAAATAAAATTATTTTAGATTTTAGAGCTACTGAGTAGTTTAGCAGCACACTTAAACCGTCGACAACTGCTAAGTAGCTACTCCAGCGCTGTTGTGGAGTGTTTTTGAACTGTTATTTACTGCTTACAGATGGCCACTTTTTCAACTATTCTACTATGGGAGTTGGTACTCCTTACTTCTACACTCCATAACATGCGGCTTTACGAACATCAGTCCTGCTTGGCGTGATAATGAAGGCTTATAATCTTACACTCGCTAGATGTCGCTAGTAGTAGTTTAGTTGGGATTGAAGATTTATCACAAAAATGGTTACATAGTGTCATCACTATTGAAAAGTAGCTTTTTAAATAAAAGTTTTTGGCTTTACTTATCTTTTTGATCTCATCATTCATCATTGAAAAAAATCATTAAATTTTCGATGCTTCTTTTTATTTACAGAGAGATTATCTAGATGAGTCTTGTCAGTTGAACGAGAAATAAAAATAAGAAAACAGCGGTACGTGTTGCAACTGGAACCGCCTCACTTTGATTGAATGTAACCATGACCTTAAATCTAGAGCAATTTAATGATACAGTGATTGCGACGTATGAAGAATTCCCACTTTTAATGCCACGATGGGGATACGTGGCATCCGCTTTCGTGTTGTTTATAATCGGTTTTTTCGGATTTTTCCTCAACCTTTTGGCCATTTTACTTATGTTTAAAGACCGACAGGTAAATAATTAATGAGCATTAAACATTATTTCATTTATATAATAATTTATGAACACACACATATGATGACTGTTAAAATGGAAAAATAATAATAGAAAAGAAATACCATTTGTATTTATTTTTTATTAATATTTTTACCGGGAGAATATTATTAAAAAGTAATACCATACCACAACAAATTGTGGAAGTGGATTAATTGAATTCACTACCCCATATCATAAAGGTTAACAGAAGGGAACTGGAACAACATCTTCCTGACACCAACTTAAAATAATTAAAAAGACTGCGCTTACACAGATACAATTTCTTTTCCTCAACAACGCATCTTCTTACCAACCGTCCTACTTCCAATCTTGTAACAGTCTAAGCGATTATATAATAAGTATGAATTGAGTGAGGTATGTAGTAGATAAAGATTTTAAGCATCATAATAAGGGAATATATTCAAATCTAAATCTAAAATGTCTTCTCTGTGTCATTCATAAAATTTACGTTAAATAATATTCTAAATTTTCTTGATTAAAAGTCATTAATTGTTCATTTTTTTTCAGCTTTGGACGCCTTTAAATATAATACTTTTTAATTTAATATGCTCTGATTTCTCCGTGTCTGTCCTGGGGAATCCGTTCACACTTATATCCGCCCTATTTCATCGCTGGATATTTGGTCATACAATGTGCGTGCTCTACGGGTTCTTCATGTCTTTGTTAGGTTGGTTCTCAAAACTACTTAATTATATAACAATGAAGCTACTATATACTATATATGATATAACAATTAGCTACTATCTACTATATATGATATAACAATGAAGCTACTATGTACTATATAATAAAGGATCAAGCGCTCGTCATAAATTTTACAGTACAAAGTATAGCTTAAACACCTCCCACCCTCCCCTTCCCCGTTCCCACTAAAAATTATTTATTTATGCTTAATTTGCACATCAAGTACAAAAAGGCGGACTTAATACAACAAGGCATTCTCTACTAGTCTACCTCCAGGCTAAGCAGAGAAGATATTGAGGGTGTAAAGCGCAACTGAGTTAAAATATCTATGAATAGTCATATGTCATACACATTACATATTACGATACATATTATAAACTAAATTACACGTGTATATTATATAGACATACAATATATATATATATATACATTATATATATATATATATATATATATATATATATATATATATATATATATATTTGCTTACTGCCTGTGTATATATGCATACATAGTACATACATAATTAAATATAGCTGTTTCTAATTCAATCACCTGTAAAATATTTAAAAATAAAAACAGGAAAAGGGAACAGTTAGAATTAAGGATATCAAAAAGTTAATCCACAAACTACTCCAGAAACGCCAGAAAATGATTCCAGAACAAGCGTTTGATCGATACCTTGCTCGTGGCGGCATGTGCACTGCTCGATAGTTCGTTCCACAATCTCTTTTTGCTTACTCCATAGTCCTGAGAAGACTTATGGCCAGCTTTGGGGATATATAGGTTACTTTATTTTATTTTTATTTTTTCAGGGATAACTTCAATCACAACACTGACAGTAATATCTTTTGAAAGGTATTTAATGGTAACAAGAGCCCTTAGTTCAAGACATCTCACTTCCAAAGGCGCCGCTATGTCAGTTGCGTTCATATGGGTTTATGCGTTGGCACTCACCACTCCTCCACTTTTTGGATGGGGTAATTATGTCAACGAGGCTGCAAACATTAGGTAATTATTCTGAATATATACTCTAACTTTGCCGTGTAGTGGTAGTGTAAAAGGATTCACTATTCCATGTTATCGCAGTGTCGTTAGAGGCGACAGAGTAAATTGAAACAGAAGATGGAAGCAGCATCATCCTGACAACAAACTTAAAATAATTAAAAAAATACGGTTGCCAATTAGGCTGCCAAGCGTGAATTTTAATAGACTGTAATGAATGAAGACACTAAACGAAATATAACTATTAGTAAAAGTGTATTGTATGATTGTGCACGGATTTATTTCTGACTGCAAATTCATTTAGAATATTTATTTCTTCTACGTAATCTCGTTGGTGAAACAATAGGCTCTTCTTTCGTTTGTTTATACACTTCTTTATTTTAGTGTATAGTGTATGTTATTCTTTATTTTAGTGGTGTTAGTCTCTTCTTTATTTTCTTAGAGCTAATTTTTTTAATCATGAAATAACAG
The DNA here is from genome assembly GCA_907164705.1 of Parnassius apollo. NCBI lineage: Eukaryota > Metazoa > Arthropoda > Insecta > Lepidoptera > Papilionidae > Parnassius > Parnassius apollo. Next base: position 6,992,145 of record CAJQZP010001402.1, on the reverse strand, counting down.
TTATCTTTGATGGATAATTGTTATTTCATGATAAATTAGAACCTAACTAAATATATAATTGTAACATGTTAGCTAATTTATTTATACAACTGTCATTTTGAATTTGTTAATGTTGTATTTTATCGTATGAATAATTTTTCTTTGATCAGCCTTCAATGAAGTAACCTTTTATCTGTGATATTTCTTATAAATGTCGTAATATATAGCAAAATAAAATATTTCAAGGACACGTGAAGTCATTGGAGAAGCTCTGCGGACACATGATCCTTGTCACCCTCAGAAACGAGAGGCCTGTGCCCAGGGGGACCTAAAATAACTGAGCTGTAATTTTTTTACGTGATATTATTTGAGCATATTTACCATAGGTTTTTAAATTTTAATTAAAATTTAAAATGGTGGTTGGTTTTTTATTTAAAAATGGTTTTTTATTTAAAAATAAAATATGAAATGTTCATTTTATTCGTTTACAAGAGAAACATAACATATTGTAAGAATATTTCTACGAAAAACTTATAATTTTGATAAATCGTAAAAAATACTTCAAACGTCACGATTATCTACTACTGTGATAATGTCTTTTCGGTTCAGATTTTTTTCCTTTTGGCAGTTGTTCAGTGAATTGGCACGAGCAATCGCTAAACACGCTCACATACATTTTGTTTCTCTTCGCAATGGGCCAGATATTTCCTTTCACTATCATTACCTATAGCTACGTCAACATCATCCGTACAATGAGACAGGTAAGATAAAGTGTATTATGAGTTAATAAAGTTAAAATGCAGTTTTTTTTAAATATCAGTGTTGGAATAACTTACAGTTGACCTGATGGTAAGTGGCGTTAGTGCAGTCCATGGACACCGTTGAGAACTAACATGGAATGCTTCCTGGCCGTTTATCATACTGGCTCTCAATAAAGTTCAGACCGATAACGACAAGGCAAGCACTGCCATTTTTCCGGCAGATTTAAGTAACTGGGTGGTACGTGAACGGGGTGAGCAAAGACCGGCTCTTATTAAGAAAAGGAGACTTCGTATAATATAAGTCTGTAATTATACTAGTTCTGTATATAGTATAGTGAGATAGTTAATTTAAAACACAAGTCATAAAACACAGGTCAAAAAGAAAGAGAAACGAGAACGTAGATGCGTTGAAACTTCTGAAGTTTATGATGGGATTTCTCACTTACTGTCATTATTTCCCATTAAGTCAGCAGTGCAAGCACTGTTATTTGGATAGAATGTGATAGAAGTAGGTAAGAGGATGGTATTCGCCCAGACGGACTCCTAAGGAGTTCTACAACTTAGTAGAGGCACAAAAGTAAAGGTACAATATCGATTATAGATAGTAATTCCATCCCGAGGATCGAGTCTTGAAGAGTTTTGCCTGCCTTTTGTGTTTCGATACTGACACACGAATGCCGTAAATTAACAGAGATATATTATTTCATTTACATATAATAGGTAGGTATAACAGTGTAAGCAGTTGGATAAGTATATTTTAACAAAAATATTAATTTAAAGAAATTCGTTAATCCTATTTAAAAATCCATTATTAAAATGTGCTATTACGATGAAATTAGGTGTAGTATCACTCATCTAGACATATTCTATATTAGATTTAAAAGAAATTTACGCGTTTCTCTCATTATTAAAATGTATTTTTATCAAACTCAGATTGCAGTTAAGATCAACACCTTAATACTTTAAATTTTAGAACAGCGTATATCTTCCGTCGTCCGAAAAGCAAAGTCAGATTCAAGGACAAACTAATTATTGCAGTTATAAATCATTCTCCCGTATATCGAGCTACATAATCTGTTACTTAATTAAATATTTTATGTAAATTTAAGTTGACCAACTTGGTATACCAAGTTATAAGAGAATATTGCTTTTGGTCTTGCTGATTTAAAATATTTTCACAGTCATGTTAATAACTAGCCCCGTATATGTTAAATTATCTAACGCCACTATTAAAAAGCTCGGAGGTTAAAAGCTCACTGTATTTTACAGTACCCGAGCAACCTGGGTTCAATCCCCGCCAGTACCAATGGAATTATTGTTTTCCGTTTTGCCTATTGAATTGTTGTTTTTTGAATTGTGAATTAAAATTTAAAGTTCTGATTTACCACGTGCGAAGAAAAACATCGTGAGGAAACTTGCATGTCTGTGGAATTAAAAAATATTTCGAAGAAACTTGAAGTCTGCAAACACGCATTGGGGAAGCGCGGTAGATATTTCCTTGCTCTAAAACCCTCTCAGAAATGAATGGAGGCCTGTACCCCGCAGTGGGAAGTAAAAAGCTGTAACTTAACTTAACTATTACATAATTGTAAACTTCACGTAGATTACTTCATACAAGACAATCAAAATTATTTTTTATTATAGAACTCTCGACGCCTTGGACGTGTAAACCGTGCAGAGGCTCGTGCAACTGCAATGATATTCATAATGATCATATCCTTTACCATTGCATGGACACCATACTCCCTCTTCGCTTTAATGGAACAATTCGCAACTAAAAGCATCGTAAGTGTTATATTTAATAATAATAATATTAATAATAATAATTTTTATTGACATAAAATTTGTACGAGTCAGTGATCTCCCTAATATAATGACAACTAATTATTTTATGTAAATAAAGCAATTTTAAAATCTGTGTGTTCATGTGTATGTGTGTGTGTGTGTGTGTGTGTGTGTGTGTGTGTGTGTGTGTGTGTGTGTGTGTGTGTGTGTGTGTGAGTGAGTGTGCGTGAGTGTACGTGCATTTGCGTGTGTTCGTGTGTGTGGTTGAAATTTAAGATTTAAACAATTTTTTTTTGCATGTTTGTTAATTTGTTTTATACTAATATCGACGATTCAGTTTGTTCATAATCTAATCCTTATAGCCAATTTCTAATTTTAATTTTAACTTTTCTACTATTGCTAACGTATTAATTTTGTTGTATAAATATATAGCCTTATATGCATGTTGCAGTCTAGCAGAGGTTGTTCAACATGTTATTGGTAAACATACATTTTTTATAACCCTGTTTTTGTTATAATCAGTGGCATTATAAATGGTAACCATATGCTGTTTAGTATATAATTTCAAAATGTTCAGTTGCCTCACAGTTAATACTCGACATTTCTCATACAAATATTTAGTTTTAAGGCATAAGCAGGGAATAAAAATGGTTCTAAATTTCGGTACGGTTCTTTATTTTTCGTTATGGTTCCGGTACTGCTTTCAGTTAAGGCTAAGATATCAGCTCCTATATACCGAAATGTTTCAGCCTCAGTCCGTGACGTTTTAGTAAACTTTATTTTACGGAGAAATTTTACCTTCCGCATGACGTCTGTTTCAGAACATACAAGAAAGAGGACCAAACAACTTCAGGACTGTTTAAATACATTTTTGCTAACTTTTTATTGAAATTAAAATAATTATAATTTTATACAAAAGTAAAAATGATTATACTTATTTATTTTCTGCAACTAAATAAACTTACACAAGTATGAATCATTCACAAGTACACGATTATACAATAACTAGTGGTGTACGCCGGATTACAATTAAAATAATTATTCTAATAAAATACTTGGTATTGGTAATACTTCGTTTAAGCATTTACAATTTTCTTATTGGAAAAAACGGTTCAAACGTTTATTATATTACCTGCACCACATACAATGCATTTGCGGAATGGTTCTAAGCTACCTACATCCATCGACTTCTTTACTTCCTGCCTCTCTTATTTGACATGGGACAGCCTTTCAGAATTGGCAAAAGGGCCAGCTAATACTTCAAAGAACAGACAGCCGATGGGGAAGAAAGGCTGTCTCGAACCGACAAGTGAAATGTAGGGCGGCCCCCCACTGGATGGAATGACGGACAGGCAAGAGATGCGGAAAATCTTTTTAGTACTTTAATAGCCTGATAGTGTAGTAAAATAATACTCTAAATGACACAAAAATCGAAATTGCTAATAAAAGTAAGCGTGTTTACATTTTTCATCTCAATTTGTTGCTTGTCTGTATACTAACTGTTTTATATTGTTTTGTTTTTCGTTAGTAATTGACTCATACGGTTATACGAGTACCTTTACCAGTGTCAATTAATAAAAAATATCCTTTAATAATATTTTTTTTTCAAAAAATTCTTAACAATATGACAATGACAATATGACACAGAAGTTCCAGGAAGATTTTGGCGACAGTTTAACCCTACTTATAGTCGATGACGACAGTATTTCAAGTTCTTAAGCCGCTTAAGCAGACAAAATAACTTGTAATTTATTTCTACTTGTTTCGTCGTTTCCAGTTCATATGCTCAGACATATATTACATAAAATCGCATTACTTTTACGTATCAAAATCTACTTCAAAATATATTTTAAATGATAAAGCAGGACCAATACGCTGGCGGAAGCTCCACCGTTAACTAACACAGAAGTCTCTATATGTAAAGTAGCTCTGTCGGGCCATCCGCCACTTACCTTATCCTGTCGGCATACTTATCACCTACGAAGCGTATTATAGAATCAGGCATTCCAGAATTATTAATCCACGATCCCAGTGTCATAATAGCTGGAGACCTCAACAGTATGCATTCCTTCTGGAACTTGCTTACAACCTTAATGGTAATGCATTGTTCGAGCTCATGGACTGACTAAATTTCGATGTTATCGCACCGAAGACTTCAATGCATTACTAATTCACTACCAGATATCGACCGCACGTCCTTGATATAGCGTAATATCCAATTAACTCGGACCATAGACCAGTTCTTTTAAGGCTTTGCCAGCCCACAGGTGAGGTCCTTCAGATCAAAACCATTGTGGACTAGCGAGATCGATTTAACTCGAGGTCAAACTCGAGTCTACGACCTCCTAGAACTTAGTCACGATTCCCGACAAAATCGCCAGAAGAAGCCAATAAGGCGAACGTCCTATCGGCCCACCTCACATCAGCGGTCGAAGAATGCTCTCGAAAGGTTCGCGTGTCGAGCAATCGACTCCTGAAGCTTCCGGGGGATATTCAACAATTGATCAGAGCGAAAAACGCGGCCCTTGGACAGTATGGTCACTACCGCACTATTTATAATAAATTTAGATTGCGCAACCTCCAAAACGAGGTAAAAGAGCGCATTGCAGAATTCAGACAGGACAAGTGGTACCTAGGCTGCATTAAAAGTATCGGGAATGGAAAATTTTCACTGTTCCTGTCATATTAAAAAAAATTAATTGAAAACTCCTTTGTTTTAAAAATTTAATACCATTTATTTATTTAAAAAAAGATTCTCGGTCTTGCCACAAGGTTTTGTCAAACTTGTTTAGTCGTTGAGAAAATGGAATTGACTCGAGAAAATTCAAGAGCGATGATTTATTATGACTTTCGAAGTGGTTTAGCACAAAAACAATGTGTTCACCGGATGATTTCTGTATATGGTGATGAAGCCCCATCCAAAACCACAATTTATCGCTGGTTTGCTGATTTCAACGTGGACGTGTCAAGCTCAGTGATGATCCCCGTCAAGGTCGTCTAAAAACTGCAGTCACCCAAGAAAACGTTGATGCTGTGCATAAGCTGATTGAGGAAGATCGACATGTGACATACCGCGAAATTCAGGCAATTTTAGATATTGGCATGAGTCAAATACAAATAATCTTGCATGAACAATTAGGTGTAAAAAAGTTGTTCTCCCGATGGATATCGCATTCGCTCTGTGAAGAGCAAAAAGCGGCTCGCGTTACTTGGTGCGTCAGAACTCTCGAAAGATTCCACGCAGGATCCTCAAATGCTGTATATAATATCGTATCAGGTGACGAATCCTGGATATACGCGTACGAACCCGAAATAAAAAACCAGTCACGAGTTTGGGTGTTCGAAAATGAGTTAAAGCCAACAAAAATTGTTCGTTAACGGAGTGTTGCAAAAAAAATGGTGGCCACGTTTATCTCCAAAACCGGCCGTGGTACGACTATTCCTCTTGAGGGACAAAAAACGGTTAATGCAGAATGGTATGTTAGCATTTGTTTGTCACAGGTCGTTTCTGAACTCCGTAAAGAGCTCACACCGCACACAGAACAAAAGAGTTTTTAGAGCAAGAAAACTTGGAATTATTAGACCATCCGCCGCACAACTCCGACCTAAGCCCTAATGATTTCTATACTTTCCGTAAAATAAAGAATAAATTGCGTGAACAGAGATTTTCATCACCTGAAGAAGCTGTGGACGCCTATAAAACGGCTATTTTGGAGACCCCAACTTCCAAATGGAAAAATGTGTCAATTTTCGCAGAGAATACTTCGAAAAGCAATAAATACATTTTAAATAGTAATGTTGTGTCACTTTCTTGATTCCCGAAATTTTCAGTGCCGCCCTCGTATAATCTGCTGGAAGATATCGAGCCATTCCAAACTGCCTTTTGGCAGTTGACCTGAGCTCTGAAAGCAGAACAATCCTCACCCATGACATCTCTTATTAGGCCAGGAAATCCCGATCTTGCCTTTGATGACTCTGAAAAAACCCGAAAGCCTCGCGGACAGTTTAGAGAGCCAATGCACTCTTTCTAGCGAACCCATAGATATCGCTCACCTTGCAGAGGTCAAAGCGGAGGTCGAGTGTAGGTCTGCGCTACGACATGCAGGCCCCCCACTAGATCCTGTGACTGCCAAGGAAGTCACAGAACCCATTAAAAACCACAAAAAGAAACCGGGTGCTGATTTCTTTTTGAGCAACAGGGTGCTGAAATCCCTTTCAACGCCACTGGTTTGTCTTTTAGTAGGCATTTTCAATGCTCTTTAAAAGAGTTTTAAAAGAAGCGGACGTCATAGGAATCCCGAAACCAGGGAAGCCGCGCAACCTAGCCTCTAGCTACAGGCCCATTAGTCTCCTCAGCGCACTGGGGAAACATTACAAACGTATAATAGCGAATCGCCTCCGTAAACACGTCATTACTAACAAGCTTCTTCCTGACGAGCAGTTCAGTTTCAGATCCGAACACTCGTTTACAAATGAGATCTACCGTCTTACGGAACATATCCTAGAGGGCTTCTCCCACTCTGTGTATAATGGTCAAATCCGCAACACTGGTGCCCTTTTCTTCAACGTCACCAAAGCGTTTGAAAAAGTCTGGCACGACGACTTGCTTTACAACATTTTCAAACGTAACGTGCCTTATAGGCTAACTGACATCATCAGAGCCTTCCTTGCCAATCGCCATTTCCGGTTTTGTATAGAGGAAACTCGCTCCTCCAAGCGTCTTCTCAGGGTTGGAGCTTCGCTTTGTAATTGAAGTAAACGCTGAAAAAAGTATAGCAATATTCTTTCGTCGGAACTTAAATACAAAAAATACTCCAAGCACGAGCACCCTATTCGACCGCGAGATCCCGTGGAAACCGACTGCCAAATATCTGGGGATCACATTCGATCACTCCATGACCATCGCGAAACACACCCGCACTGTTCGCAATCATGGCAAATTCAACAGTGAGAGCAAATTGTCCTAAAAGGCATAAGCTCCACCTCTACAAAGCTTGCGTTAGATCTATATTTAAACATTTGAACGACCTCCAAGTCATCCTAAATAGATTTCTTCGCATCGCCACCGGAGCTCGGTGGTACCAACAAAACTCGGACCTGCACAAAGATTATCAACTCCCGACGATCTTTGAATATTCCACGGAAATGTCTCGGCGCTACTTTGAGAAATCTGAGACACATCCCAACCCGCTAGTCGTAAATGCAGCAACCTGCGTTCTGACTCAAAACGTTAAGCAAAGCCTCCGGATACCCTGCAACGTTTAAATTGAACACCCAGTCCGCTAGATTCCGACGACACCATTGTCGCGAGCCCGTCACACACTACACATTCATCTAGTGCCACAAACGCTGAAAGGACAACGGATGAGATATAGCGAGTCCGCAGACGGACATGCCGCACATCCCTTTATACCACGTACACACCGTACATTCGCGTCCCTGGGTGGTTCTCACCGCCCAGAACACGACACGAGTTGACCGTCAGAGCCAGGGCGCGCCACCCCCTGTTCGGACGGTCGTTAGATAACTCATCCTCAACCACGTGCACTCCACACTGTTATAGGAGTCATCGTTGTGCAAGTAACGAATCAAACAACGAAACAAATAACGAAACAAAAAACGGAATTCTTGAATTCACTGTTTTAAAGCCCGCGGCCTTTTAGGCTGCGGGCCCCGAGTCCTACCAAGGTGTAAGAGACGCATAGGCTTACAGCACCAAAATCATCGAAACCAGAAAGGCAGTAAAGTTACCGCCTAAACTCTATTATATTGTTGGTAAAACAAATTTGTAGTAATTTTTGTAATAGGAACGATAAAAAAATTTAAATATACTACTTAAATATCTTTAGAACGATGAATCTATAGAGAAGTTTGTTTTATTTGACAGTTTATATAACATGATAATTTAAATTTGATATCAAGGATGAATAGTAAAATAAATATTAATCTTCAACAACACTTCTTTATTGCAGGTGTCCCCTGGTGCTGGAGTTATACCAGCGTTAGTTGCAAAAAGCTCTATTTGCTACGACCCTCTTATTTATGTTGGGATGAATACGCAGGTGTGTATGATAATTATTAATAATAAAGAATAATGCATACATATCATACATACATACATTAGCGCTGATTTGGGTGACCTCCCACTAGACGATGCAGATGAGACAGACGCAGGTAGTCGATGGATGTAGGTGGCAGGATCGTAATTTCTGGCAATCTATTTAGCACTAAACCTGCGATGGTCTTTGGTGACAGTAATAGTTAATCTACATTGATACTTATTTTTTTAGCTGTGCATATATATATTTTATTTCTTTTGCAGTTTCGTCAATCAATAAAACGTATTTTTGGTATTCACGGTAAAAGCGGAAGTTCGCAAATTGAGAGGGGGTACAAAAGTACAGTTTTGTCCTCCTGTCATAAATTATCTGTACTTAATGATATAACTGTACGATGTAATACTTCAGAAATTTCAAAAATTGTCAAAATAAACGAAAAACGTACTGAATGTACGGATGATCAATCTGACTTAGTCAAAAACGTGATCACAATTAAAAATTTCAATAAGAAATCCGAATTGTGCACAATTGAAGAAAAAAAGGCGGCATTAGACGCAGCAGAAAGATCTGGAGAAACTGATTATGATGATGAGAGCAGTGGTGGAAATAAAAAAGTAGTAGTTTTTGGAAATTCTTGCAAATTAAATGAACCTTCTCCCATCCTTTCTATAATGGACGCCGATAATCCTTTAATTACAAAGTCGCATGATCATGATGGTAATGATACGAAAGATATACTAAAGAATGTGTACATTAACAAAGGGTGTGAAGAACAATCAACAGATAAAATGAAAACCGATGAATCAATTCAAACCCTTAAACGTCCAAAAACTATCAAACATAGTTCTTCGTTAGAGTTGGCCGGAAAATCGACAGAAGGAAAGCGAAGGAAATTTTCTATGGAAACTAAATTAGAATCTTTCGTGACACCGAAAAGTTTTATGGATACAGTAGTTAGCAAGCTATTTGATCAAGAATATAATCAAGATAATAGTGGATAATGAATAGTGGAATATGAAGCTAATATATAAATTAACAAAACCTGTACTTAATTTAATGATAACGAATATTATTCTTATTAATAGCTATGTTAGAGTGGACTGTGAAGGCTTAATGATGATGATGATGATGAATATTATTTTATATTATTAATTATTTTTAAATATTACAACTAAAGGAACTGTCTCCGCGACTCGTCGTTGCTGTTGGTGACAAGAAGGCTGTTTTTGGCTTTCTTAAATATACACATTCAGCAATGAAACACACCTAACGTTCTTGGCACTATATAATGGGGAGTAGGACTATACTGGGTGGAAAAAATCGAATAGGACTAGTCTTATTTGGGATGTTAGTTTTATTAGACAAGTAATAATTATTGGATTTCATACTATGTTATATTGTATACTAGACCATATTGGATCCATAAAATAGCGACTATTTTTTTTTTGGTTCGATTTCCGGCTCAGGTAAGATTTTTTTTAAATGAATTTGGTTGTTCTTATTGTTCTTAAAAACAAAGGAATGTTTCCTTTGAGTGAAATTTGATATCTTCAATATTTAATGAGTTTCACTCGAAATGCTAAGGGCTGGAGAGGAAGTGGGGGCAGGCCTGCTGTACACCTTATTTAATTTATGTTGGGAACTAAAGCGGGTACCGGGAGACTGGTGCAAAGCCGTGATAGTCCCAATATATAAGGGTAAAGGGTCACAGCAGGACTGTAAAAACTACCGTGGTATCAGACTTCTTAGCATTGTGGGAAAACTGTATGCTAAGGTACTAATTGAAAGAGTTATGAAAGAAACTGATGAAAAAATTTGGGATGTGCAAGCGGGATTTAGAAAGGGAATGGGGTGTACAGATCAAGTCTTTTCCATGCGCATGATCGCAGAGAAGTTTTTGGTGAAAAACCAAAAAGATTTTTTTGTGCGTTCATGGACTTGGAAAAGGCTTATGACAGAGTGAACAGGGATGTGTTATGGCAAAAGCTGAATTCATTTAGGTTGAGCGCTGGTTTAATACAGGCATTAAAGTCTCTGTATAGGGACTCGAGTGCTTGTGTTAGGATCAACGGGGCCTACTCGGACTGGTTTGGCATCTATAAAGGTGTCAGACAGGGCTGTGTAGCTTCCCCGTGGCTGTTCAACCTATTTATGGACAGTTGTTTGGAAAATTTGAAAGTTGAAGAATGCGGGTTAAGAATGGGTGAGTTAACCATCAAATGCCTTTTGTACGCCGATGATCAAGTTATCCTTTCGTCGTCGGCGGCCGAGTTGCAAATGATGGTTACATTAATGAACAGATCATTAATAGAAAGGGGTATGAAAGTGAACGCAAGTAAGACGAAGGTTATGGTTTTTGAAAGAGAAGAAAGTAAAACGATTTGTGAAATAAGAATAGAAGGAGAGTTAATTGAGCAAGAGGATGAGTTCGTATATTTGGGATGTGTATTCAGCAGGGATGGGAGATATGATAAGGATATTGAAGGATGAGTGAATGCAGGAAATAAAGTAAATGGGACTCTACACTCTATTGTGAAAAGTCAGAATGTGTCAAAAAAGGCAGGTATGGAAATTCACAATGCTGTATTAGTCCCTACTTTAACGTATGGTAGTGAAAGTTGCATGTGGCAGAAGAAGCACGAGAGTAAAATAAATGCAGTAGAAATGCGGTCGCTAAGGAGTATGTTAGGACTGAATCTGAGTGACAGGGTGAGAAATTGTGTGATAAGAGAAGAGTGTGGTTTGCAAGATGATGTGGTGACCAGGATTAAGAAAGGGATACTTCGGTGGTTTGGTCAAGTAGAAAGAATGAATGCGGAAAGACTGACAAAGCAAATATATGTTGCAGAAGTGAATGGAACAGTCGGAAAGGGACGTCCTAGGCGGAAGTTTGTCGACCAAATTGGCGATATACTAAAAATGGACCAAATTAAGAGTACCCTTAACCGACGAGCATGTATGCGTAGGTATATGGATGTGGAAGAGGCGAGAGAAGTATGTCAGGATCGTGCTATATGGAAGTCTGTAGTCTCTGCCTACCCCTCTGTGTAACAGGCGTGAGTATTTATGTACAATATATTGTTATTATGTCAATAAATGAATAAAGTAAAAAAATAATACACAAATAATTAATAAAATAATTCCCTTAAACTTATACTAGTTTAAAATTACACATGTATATATTATTTTGCGTGATTCCTTACAATTTTTTCCTGTTTCTCTGATCCGTCACGTTAATGTGTGTCTTCAACATCATTAGTAACGCAACTCACAGCCACCTTGAATGCAAACCAAATCGTAAGACTGGATTACTAGATTGAAGTAGATATGGGGGAAGACTTACTTGCATCGATATTGTTCCTTAAGAAATATTTTTGATGTGTCCACTAAGGGACGTTTTATTTTAAAAGACCATTGGTTACACTTTTTAAAATTTTTATGACCAAAATGTTGTTTTCAACTTAATTGGTACTTTAAAAAATCATAATAACGTTTTTGTTTTCAAAAGTCATTCTTATGGATCTGTGATAAAAATATGAGTACCAAAGTTAAATATATTGAAGATATTATTATAAAATGTATTCTAAAATATTTTTGAGACGAGCGAAGCGCTTTATTAAGTGTATGTAAATGTTGAAAACAATAAATTTTACATTTACAAGGCGAAATGTATCCTTTGAAACATATTAGATAGTCAAATAATTACGTTCTTTAAATTAGTTTTGCAAGGAATATGCAAACAATATTATAGTATAAAAATATTCGCTACTTGCCTAAAGAAGAAAATATAAAAAAATTATATATAAATAAATATCAATAATTTAATTGGAAAATCAAAGGGTATGAATTTATTGTATTAAGTTAAATTGGTATTTCTATATAATAATATAGAAATGTCTCTTAGATAAGAATTTAAAGTCTATTTGTAGAATAATATTATGTTGCGGCTCCTGTTAGTATTAATAATAAACTTGTAAAAAGTGTAATATTGCTTAATTTCAAAGCGTTTAAAATAAATTTCAACCGCAAATCATCGTCTAAAAAATAAAAGAAGTTAAATGAATAGGGTTATTTATTGTATTTTATGTACATTATGTACACAATATTTTAAAATGGCTAAAACCAGGTTAATCCAGTTGGCAGTACGTTAAGGTACGGCTAGGGTATCCCAAAGTTTCACATAAAGTCGCGAAAAGTTATTTTAATACTAACGTTAGCCGCAATCTAAACAATTTATATGTTAATATAGGAATCTAAATGTGATTCTGTCCAATATTTATGATAAAACTTATATAAAAATTTGCAGTGTTTTAAGTTTAGTGCATTTATCCATTTGTACTAAATAATTTGTAATGATACAATACATTAATTATTATATATAAATATATATATATATATAAATTAGGATTTTTATATATTAGAATCCACGATTTCCCATATTTTATTGTAAAAGACAATAAATTAAATGTAAACGAAATAAAATTTTAATAAATCCAAGCAATTTTCTTTATTAAAAAACGTTTAATATTACTTAAAATGTTTTGGTACTAAGTTCGTCCGTTTTACGTCTAAGTCTTGCAAATGCTATAAACTTTTAAATAAAAATAATATAAGGACTAATTTCAATTGTAAAAATTATAGGGTTATGTTTTATTATCGTAAAGTGAACGATGAATACTTTTCATTACGGCTGTATATCAGCCTCTAAGGCTGAGAGAATATAACAGAGATCAAGAGTTTGGATATTTTGATTCTCATATACTATAAGTCTGCCAAATTACCATCAATTGGAGGTTATCAGATCATTATGGACTTTTCTTTTTAATTGCAAGGTTACACATAATAAATGTTTTTTTATATTTATAATATTATGGCAACACAACTGCCTGGAGTAGTAGACTTTTGTTCCCAAAATAATAAATACCTAAATAATACGAGAACGTATACAGTTAATTAGAATAAATAATGCACAAATAATTTAACATGATCCAGTGTACATGTCTAAAATTAATGAAAGTCAATACCTATGTCCATTTTTTTACACTATTGCCCATTGCAGCCTATAAAAATCCACTGATAAACATAGGCCTCCCCCATAGATTGCCTTATAGGAGGGATATTGCTAAGTTGCCACGCTAGACAATCCAGTTGGCAACCGCAGTTATTTATTCATATCAGTTGTTATCAGGAAGATACTGCCTCGTTGGTCTAGTGGTTGTAGTAGTGCGACTGCTGATGATGAGGTCCTGTGTTCTAATCCCGGGTCGGGCCAAATTTAAGAAAAGAAAAAAGAAATTCTCAGTAGCTGCCCGGAGTCTGGAAGTTAGCAGTGTCTCACCCCTGTGCCTCGGAAAGCACGTAAAGCCGTTAGTCTTGCGCCTGATCTCTCTCCGGTCATGTCAGTTTACCGTCCCATCGGGTTATGAGAGTGAGGGAATAGAGAGTGCACTTATGCTTGCGCATACGCTTGAGCACTATAATATTGTCCTGCGCTGATGGCTAGTCTCTTTTGAGGCAGGCCGCCGTGGCCGAAATTCAGTCTGGAGGACATTATAATTATAATTTGTGATTTTAGTAATTTACTGGTAAGTTATCAAATTATTTACGCTGAAAGCAGTTTACAAATTAAGCTGACAAAAACAATTCTGAGGGATTTCGGCCTACAAAGCAAGGTTTTCTTTTATTGTATTTACATTCCTTCATTACAAATTTTCCTTTTACAGATCTTACAAAATTACAACTCGCTGTAATTTTTATTTTTTCAACTTTTATTATCTAATACATAATAGGCCTAAAGAAATTAACATCCTACTTATGATTAACTGTTCAGCACAAGCTGTTTTAATTATTAGAGGGTTTTGAAGCGAAGAATGTCCTCTAAGTTGCCCAAAAGAGTATGGCCTTCACATGTCGGGTTTCAATTTTTACGTCACCGTGCACGTGATAAATCATCGCCTAAATTTCGTTTAAATTTCACTTTTACAGGGCGGTGGCATACTTGATTTGCTTGTTATGAATATTGTCGTCTTTAATATATCTAAATACGTTCATTACTAAAGTCCATAGACCCTGGACCTGTGGCGGTGTGAGGTCATTTAAATAAAACTTACGTACTAACTTACTCTTGACAGACAGATTAACAATCGCTGTACCAAATGTCTGCACTTTCGACGCTGCTGCTCGTTGCTAGTCTGTTTTTTTACATCCACTGTCATACATGGTTATGCCACTGTGACGGTGCATTATTATTATTTATAATTGATAATTAATTTCTATATAAAGCCGTCTAAAATATCTTTAAATTAATATTTCAAACAATTAAAAAATACATTAATATATTTAATATGCATAAAGTTAAAATACATTAATTTCAGACATTAAGTATTATAATAAAGTAAAGGCATAATATTTAAAAAATCATTAAATTTATTAAAAGTCTCTCGAAATATTCAAAATGTAATAAAATGTAATAATAATAAGGGCATAGATTTATCTATGCCCGTCAACTTAAGGACCCTTTCCGAGGCTGAAACATACCGATACCTGGGTATGTCACAGAACATCGGTATCGATGAGGCTGGTATGAAACAGTCAGTTTGCGACGTGTTTTATGCACGCTTGACCAAAGTGCTTAACAGCCTTTTGTCCGGTGTGAATAAGACACACGCATATAACGGTTGGGTCATGCCTGTCCTCATGTATACCTTTGGCATACTCAGGTGGACCCAGACTGAACTTAACGCCCTGGATAGAAAAGTCCGCACTACCATGAAGTCCCATAGGATGCATCATCCGAGATCGTCGGTAATGAGACTGTACTTGCCGCGGAAGCATGGTGGTCGTGGCTTCTTGAGCGCGCTCACCATGCATAATCGCGAAGTGTGCAGCCTCCGTGATTACTTCCTGGCGAGATCGGATGATCCATTCTATAAGGACGTTATTTCTTGTGATAAAGGACTTACCCCTCTATCCTTAGCCAACGAGCAATGGCAAGACCCGGCAGTGCAGAGCATTTCCGACCGGGAGACCGTATGGAAGGAGAAGGAGCTCCACGGGAGGTTCTACAAGGCTCTACATGAGCCTTTCGTAGACACAGTAGCCTCCCTCCACTGGCTACGCTTTGGTGATCTCTTCGGGGGAAACCGAGGGTTTTGTCTGTGCAATACGGGATCAGGTTATTAAGACCAACAACTATCGGAGATACATCCTAAAGGATGGCACCGTCGACATCTGTCGAGCTTGTCGCCATCCCGGTGAGTCACTTAGGCATGTTATCTCCGGTTGTTCGGCGCTTTCTAACTCTGAGTACTTGCACCGGCACAACCTAGTAGCCAGAATTCTACACCAGGAGCTCGCTCTGAAATACGGTCTCGTGGATCGGAAATTGCCGTATTACAAGTACTTGCCGGAAGCCGTGCTCGAAAATGATCGCGCCAGGCTCTATTGGGACCGGGCCATCATCACAGACAGGACTATTCTTGCGAATAAGCCTGATATTGTGCTGATGGACCGGGCACAGTCAAGGATATTTTTGGTCGACATTACCGTTCCGTATGACGAGAACCTTGTGAAAGCCGAAACAGATAAGCAAACAAAATATCTGGACCTGGCTCACGAGGTGACCGACATGTGGGGTGGTCTGCCGACCGAAATTATTCCTGTAGTCGTCTCTGCGAATGGGCTAATCCCAGTCAGCCTCTCGGGTCATCTGAGGCGGCTGGGACTACGTGGCGGACCGCTCCAGGCTCAAATGCAGAAGGCGGTGCTCCTCGATACCGCCCGCATCGTCCGCCGGTTTCTTTCCCTTTCCCCCTAACCCTCGGCCGTTTGGTCTCCCCTGCCGAGGGCCTCCATCTGGTTGGGCTTTTATTTATTTATGTACTTTTATATTTATTTTATGTTATTGATATTTATGTATATTTATCTTTTCATTTTCATTTATAATTATATATTTATAGAACCCAACCAGATGAGAAAACTATATAGATACCCCACAAAGATAAATAACATTTTTAATATAATTGGTATTTACATTTTTAATATAATTTTAGTAAAATAGGTCAAAACTTATCTAAGTTATTGAGCGTGTTCTTGTAAAGCAGTGCAGCGTGTTCTCGTATAGATGGAGGGTGTTCGTGTAGGGATTGCTTATATAACGGAGTTTCCGGAGACGTATACCCATGGGTGTACATATATATGGGGTGGTCAGAAGGCTGACTACTGATTAGTGTAATATATATATATATATATATATATATATATATATATATATATATATATATATATTTACGCTAATAGAAATGGGACTTGAAAAGGATTATTATAGTGGCCTGTAGACTGCATCACAGCGTCCGAGACCGAGGTAAACTTGGACTCGCTAACCGATGTGTCCTAGACATATCATCTTAGTGCCGGTGGTAAGCGGGTTTGTTGTATCAATACGGCTTGCGTGGACATCGCACGACAATACCGTTTGTGGGTGGCGTCTTAGCGGATAGCGTTGTAATACGTCGGCTATCTTTCCGATTGGTGTGAGTGTGTTTGGTAGCACTTTTAAGTGTAAAAAGCATACTCAACTCCATTTATTAGTGCAATAGCGCTATAATATGTGGAGTTTTGGCTACTGGCCTCTAAAGTCAATCAGTCATCATGCACCATCCGTAAGATAGTTGAATTGATGCTTATATATATATATATATATATATATATATATATATATATATGTCGTGGATTGATGGCGCCATAGTGCTACAAGCAGCGCCATCTAACAATTAGCTTTGCGAATCAATAATATCGTTACCGGAAACGCAAGCGCGCCCTACCGCTTGGACACGATCGTCGGTAGAGGGGATGCAGCGAGGGCTAAAGAAGGGACCGAGTGTTGTGGCAGTTGAGTTCGGACAGCCGGAGCGGACGCTCGCTACCGACGCACGTGTTTGTTTCTCGTGTACAACCACTAGTCTAAATAAAGTTATTTTTGATTTAAATCATCTTTCGTTCGTGTGCCCGCATTTACATAAAACCATGTCGGAGCGTGAAGAAAACACCCATGACGCGATATCAGAAGTGGGATGCACCCGAGTTGAAGAAAACACGGAGACTGGAGCGATGTCGTCACGGTGCGACGAGAACATGCTTCGGGAGTTGCTGGCTGCTCAAAACCAGAATATGATGTCCTTGATAGAAGCCATCAAGGGCCCGGCAGCAAAATGTCCACGAAGCAATAGTGCGGGCACCAGCGCGGCGGGTGGATCAAGCAGTTCTGGGGTAGCGCCTGCCGCAGCGGCAAGCAGTGAGCGACGTGTTGACGTTTGTTATGTCAGCAATCCCAGCGGTGTGCTGATGAATGCTGGTGAGTCATACCCATTTTACTACGATTCTGGTGCCGAATGCTCTCTGATCAAAGATTGTGTTGCGTCAAAGTTTAGTGGCAAGCGAGTAAATAATATTGTAAATTTAACCGGAATCGGTCACGTTAGCGTACAAAGTACCCTACAAATTTTATCTGAAGTTATAATTAACGATTTACGGTTAGAGATATTATTTCATGTTGTACCGGATAGTTGTCTTAAAAATGATATCTTAATCGGCCGCGAGATTTTAGATCAGGGGTTCAACGTTAGTATGACGTCTCATAGCGTTGTTTTGTGTCGTAATAAGGTTGTGAGATTATGTGATGCTTCAAATAAGCCCAAGACGGATACTAATTATCAAATTGATTCAAATAAAGTTGACACAGACGTTCCGCCAGAATTTCGTTCCCAATTAATGGATCTTTTGTCAGAATATTCATCTTCGTTTTCTAATGGTGTACCTAAATCCCGTGTAACGACAGGACAGTTGCAAATCAGGCTTATAGATCCTAGTCGAACGGTTAAACGTCGCCCTTATAGGCTTAGTGCAAACGAACGTGAAGTTGTTACTGCTAAAGTTCGTGAACTAGAAGAAGCAGGTATTATTAGGCCAAGCTGTTCACCCTTTTCTAGTCCAGTGTTGCTTGTCAAGAAGAAAGATGGTTCAGATCGCATGTGTGTCGACTACAGGGAACTGAACGACAACACTGTATCGGATAGGTTTCCACTGCCGTTGATAGAGGACCTTATATCTAGGTTAGGTGGTGTTACATGGTTCACGTGTCTCGATATGTTGTCAGGCTATCACCAGATTCCAGTGCATCCTGAATCGATAGAGCGCACTGCATTCGTCACACCTGATGGTCAGTGGGAATATTTGACCATGCCGTTCGGTTTGAAAAATGCCAGCTCAGTTTATCAACGTGCAGTGATGAAGGCATTAGGCGATCTTGCTAACAGCTATGCTGTGACATACGTCGACGACATTTTAGTGATAGGATCGTCTGTGGAGGAGAATTTATTTCGTCTTCGCACTGTGCTAGATAAATTAACAAAAGCTGGTTTCTCCCTAAATCTTGCTAAGTGTTCCTTTCTTAAGCGACGGGTAGAATATTTAGGCTTTGTTGTTGAGAACGGCCAAATCAGTCCCAACCCAAATAAAATTGCAGCTTTGTCCAGACTTCCCCCGCCTAAAACCATCACTCAGCTAAGACAGTTCATAGGGCTGGCCACTTATTTCAGACAATTTGTGCCACAGTTCTCAAAAACGATGGCTCCTCTATTTCGTCTAACGAGTGGCAAGGACAGGTCCATTGAGTGGGAACCTAGCCATGAGGCTGTTCGTCAGAAAATTATTTCTTATTTAACCAGTAAGCCTATTCTAACGATATTTGATCCTGCACATCCAATAGAGTTACACACCGATGCTAGTGCTGAAGGATATGGTGCTATTTTTATTCAAAAGATTAATGGGATACAACATGTGGTTGCTTATTATAGTCGTCGTACCTCCCCAGCCGAATCAAAGTTTCATTCATTTGAGTTAGAAACGTTAGCTGTGTCCAATGCCATAAAGCATTTTCGACATTATTTGCTAGGTCGTAAGTTTACCGTTGTGACAGACTGCAGTTCTGTTAAAGCTTCTAAAAGCAAAACTGACTTGTCTCCACGAGTTCATCGTTGGTGGGCCTACATGCAGTCATTTGAGTTTGATATCGTCCATCGTGAAGGCAGTAGGATGAGCCATGTAGACTTCCTGTCTAGAAATCCCCTCCCCTAGCCCAAAGTGGCTTTCACTCGTGTGGAACAAAAGCGTATCGATTTAGCTGAGCTTTCTAGTAACTGGTTGCAAGCTGAACAGGAAAAGGACGAAGAGATTAGTAAGATCGTTTCTGATCTTCGTAACGAAGTTTTTCCTGAGGAAACTCGCAAAACCTACGAAGTTCGTAAAAACATTCTATATCGCCAAATTCAGCGTAACGGTCGCACTCGATGGCTGCCTATTGTACCTAGATCGCTTAGGTGGTCTGTTATTAATAACGTCCATGAGTCTGTCATGCACTTAGGATGGGAGAAAACTCTCGAAAAGATTTACGAACACTACTGGTTCGAAGGCATGTCGAAATATGTGAGGAAATTTGTGGACAACTGCATCACATGTAAAGTAGCGAAGCCCCACTCGGGTAAAGTTCAAGCAGAACTGCACCCGATTCCCAAGTTCAATATCCCATGGCACACAATCCATATTGACGCTTCTGGTAAATTATCTGGGAAGAATGACATCAAGGAGTACGTGTTTGTCATATTAGATGCGTTTACCAAATTTGTGCTACTTCGTCATTCGCTAAACATCGACACTAATAGTAGTATTCGTGCTATTAATTTCTGTATAGCTCTGTTTGGTGCACCGAAACGCATAATAGCAGATCAGGGTCGTTGTTTCGCAAGCAAAGATTTTTCTAGTTTCTGTACTTCTAATAGCATCGAGTTGCACTTGATAGCTGCTGGAGGCAGCCGTGCAAATGGTCGGGTCGAGAGGGTAATGAGTACGCTTAAGAGTATCTTAACAGCGGTAGAGACTAGTCGTGACCGTTCTTGGCAGGACGCATTAGGAGAGGTTCAGCTGGCCATGAACTCTACTATTAATAGGGTGACTAAATATAGCCCTCTAGAGTTGATGATAGGAAGGGTAGCACGACCGCTTAGTTTAGTAACCACCGATGATGATGATGTGACAGAATTTAACTTGGATGAGATCAGAGAGCACGCGACACAGAATATCAAAAAAAATGCCAATTATGATAAAAATCGATTTGACCGAAATAAGGCTCGGGTTTGTAAATTAGCTATCAATGATTACGTTTTAATTGAAAATGAGGAGAGGAATCAAACGAAATTAGATCCCAAGTTTAAAGGTCCTTTTAAGATTATCGATGTGTTAGATGGGGATAGATACCTACTAAAGGCGCTTGACTCTAAGCGAACCTACAAATACCCCCATGATCGTGTGAGGAAGGTCCCCGATCACCAAGTTCCTCGAGAATTAGACGTCATAGTTGATGACAGCGATAGTGAAACCAAATCTAATTAAGAATGGCATGTATACTCATACTCGAAACTGTAGACCGCACCTCATGAGTAACATGTGGCGATGGGTCTGTAGGAAATCGTTGGTGCGATTTCTGTCTGTGTTGGTACACAGAGCCCCTCATGTGTTGTAGCATATTTGGCGGCAGATATGTAGGGAATCGTTGGTGCGATTCTGGCATATGTGGCGGCAGATATGTGAAGAATCGTTGGTGCGATTCTGGCCTGTGTTGGTGCACAGAGCCCCTCATGTGTTGTGGCGTATGTGGCGGCAGATATGTGGAGAATCGTTGGTGCGATTCTGGCATATGTGACGGCAGATATGTAAAGAATCGTTGGTGCGATTCTGGTCTGTGCTGGTGCACAGATTTCAATGAAAGTTTCACGAGTTGAGTATTCATTGCTTATGAATTATGGTAAAGAATAACAAAATTGTCAGAATTGCTGTGTTGGAACTTGTTGATCGGGCCTTTCACAATAAATCATGTTGTGCAGGAAGCACTGTGTAAGAAGCCCTAATAACAGGGCTTTGTCAATCATGGCAGTTGATTACTGTACTTAGATTTAGGAGAAATAAAGTACCATCTGGAATCAACCTCGTTTTCGTTGGCAGGATAGCCGAGCTAAGTTATTCTCTGAGCATATTTTGTCCACAGGCACTGCACCCGAGGACGGGTGCTAGTCAGGGATGGCCGTGTCGTGGATTGATGGCGCCATAGTGCTACAAGCAGCGCCATCTAACAATTAGCTTTGCGAATCAATAATATCGTTACCGGAAACGCAAGCGCGCCCTACCGCTTGGACACGATCGTCGGTAGAGGGGATGCAGCGAGGGCTAAAGAAGGGACCGAGTGTTGTGGCAGTTGAGTTCGGACAGCCGGAGCGGACGCTCGCTACCGACGCACGTGTTTGTTTCTCGTGTACAACCACTAGTCTAAATAAAGTTATTTTTGATTTAAATCATCTTTCGTTCGTGTGCCCGCATTTACATAAAACCATGTCGGAGCGTGAAGAAAACACCCATGACGCGATATATATATAATTTAATAACTGTTATTTTTTGCCTTAGTAATTTAATAAAATAATATAATAATTCATTGGTCTTTTGCTATCTTAACAAAACCGCAAACTAGTAAATATTTAGCGGAAATATTAAGAAAAGCTACTTTGTAACTACTGGTTCAGCGTTGAGCGAGAAAATACGCTCGCATAAAGCCTCTTAGCACATGGGAAAACTAAGTGTTGTCCGTTGACTTTTAAAACAAAGGAAACACTTCTTTTGTATGGGATTGTAAACCTTTTAGGATCACACAAAACACAGATTACTGAAAGAAAAACAGTGAACATTGGTCACTAAGTACATAAGAGAAAAGCCGTCGTACGTTTTTTACAGTTTACAACAGCCATTTAACATCTATATTTAAGGACATATTGCTAAATTATTTTCGAATCGATATCGTATAATGAAACCATAAAGGCATTCAAGTGGCATTAGTGAATCTTCGATTCAATCTCAACCCGTGTGTATCGTAAGAAACGGCATACATACATAATACATAAACACTCACGCATGTCACCCGGAGGGGTAGACACAGACTACGGACTTCCATTTGGCACGATCCTGACATACGAAATATTCAAAATGTATTAAATAATAGAGATACAAGTCGAACGTATTACAATAAAGATAAATAACATTTTTACTATAATTGGATTGGATTAAAGACACATATTAATAGGGTCCATGATACAAAAGTATTATTATAGCTCTCTATGATGCATAAGCATTACAATAATAGAGTTGTGGTTGAAGTCCCGTATATTACACACACACACACACACACACACACATATATATATATATATATGTCTATGTAATAAAGCAAATATGTGGAAGGTCTTAAATATATAAAAGCATTACACTAATAGAAATGGGACTTGGAAAGGATTATTATAGTGGCGTGTAGACTGCATCACAGCGTCCGAGACCGAGGTAAACTTGGACTCGCTAACCGATGTGTCCTAGACATATCATCTTAGTGCCGGTGGATTTTTGTAGCAATACGGCTTGCCCGTGGACATCGCACACCCATACCGTTTGTGGGCGGCGTCTTAGCGGCTAGCGTTGTAATACGTCGGCTATCTTTCCGATTGGTGTGAGTGTGTTTGGTAGCGCTTTTAAGTGTAACAAGCATACTCAACTCCATTTATTAGTGCAATAGCGCTATAATATGTGGATTTTTGGCTACTGGCCTCTAAGTGGCGTGCTACTATGATACTTTGGTGCTATTTTTAGTAAACAACAATACAAATTTTGTTACCAAAGTCGATCAGACATCATGCACCATCCGTAAGATAGTTGAATTGATGCTTACTACTACTTGCGGTATTGCGTATTGTGATGGATCAGTGGGTGTGCTGCGCCTGATTCGACGCATCTTGTGGTTCTGTTCGATGGAGGTATGCGGGTGGTGATATCTGCTGGGAATTTATGGGATTCATTGGGATGGGGTGTAAGGTCGACGAAAGTCGTATTGATGCTTGTTGCGTTTTGCAACATTGCGTCTCTGCGATGCTTGTTTGGCGGGTCGCTATTCTCAATGGCGCTTTCTGCGTCTCGTATTGATTACACCTGAGTAGCTTGTCCAAGTCGGATCGTTTCATTACGAGGCTACAGACTATCTAATCTCCTAATGTTTTATATAAAAACATAATAATATATCTCTGTAAATTTCCCACCTTTTAATGATTGAAGGCAACTTGTTGGTGGGTGAGACAAATATGATCGAAAAATGCATATACTCAACTTCAGTGCCACAAACCCTTTCTGATGGCAAATTATTACTATTTACTTATAACTGCCTTTTGGCTATATCTGCCATTGTTTGGTAGAGCATATGTGTCGACCTCATGCAGGTAGTAGCTAGAGGGAGGACCTAAGGATCATACACTTACATCATGTCTGCAGGAGCAGCGGTCTGGAATTTGGTGGCACTCATGGAGGGCTTTTTATAGTTAGACTGCCTATTATTCGACGTGTTGCCTAAACCGTGTAACGTACATTCACTGTGGCGGGATCTGATCGTATTCTGTATGGTGTTTACACGAATTCGCGCGACTTCAGTCTAAGTTTGTGCTTACGCAATACCAAGGGGTCAAGCTCTCGTTTACTGGTTTGCCAGTTATTTTTATGTAGACTACGGTCCAGTTACCAACTTATTATCTTCTTAGTAGAGGACACATGGCTCACATTTTAACAAAATATGTGAGAGCTAAACCCCTAGAATGGATATTTTTATATAAATATTTTGAGCCTTTACCAAGCGGGAAGGGATAAATTAATTAGAAATAGATTAATGTAAACGTGATACAAGTGGAATAGGGATGATTTAATGTTCTTAACCTTTTTCAAGCCCAGTTTTCGTAAAAAGAGTTCCCCTAGCTTAAAATAATATTAGGCATTACCAACGGATTTCGATTGCTATATTGAATGTCCATTCTTCCAAAAGCGATTTAAAATAACCAAGTTATTAAACAAACATAACGTAAATAAGGTTCTTTTCTAAGATGATCACGGCATAAATATTATAAAAGGTCTATTACTAAACCTTTAGAAAGATCATTGGGAAAGATAAAAATATATTTGTTTGTTCTGGTCACGTTTATTTTATGTTTTATAGATGGCCACTTTTATAAAATATATTTTAATATAATATATAGTTTAAAAAAAGGGGAAAATGGGTGGAGCGTTACACTATCATTTATCGAAAATCATAAGAATTGTCTGACAAGCACCCACAGGACGACATTATGGATTTTATTACGCCGCTATCGTATGGTAGTAGACGTAATAAGTTATTTTAATTATATTAATTGAGGTAGGATCAAAATAAACGTATCCTCAATCGTTAAATTTATAAAAATGAAACAAAAGACCTGCAAGCTACATTGGACTTCATCACCATCATACAGCCCTTTGCAAGTAACGCCGCGAAACTTTACTACTCTACCTCCGTCGTTCGCCTTCCTGCGTGATTATCTAGAATCTTACAAGATTTCCTTTCAAATCAATACAATATTGTATCTGAATAAAACTCGCTGATCCATTGAGCATTGGTTATTACGTTCCTCCGAGATGTGCTTTATGAATATAGCCTTCGCAATATCTACAGTATTTTAAGGTTAAATAATTGTCACATATAGTTGTTATAAGTTAAGTAGGGAGACTTTATGATAATTTAAGTTTTTAGTTGTAGTGTTTTTAATATGGTAATAAATATCGTAAATTATAATATTATAAGTTTAATATACGAGGGCGGCATTGAAAATTTCGGGAATCGAGGAAGTGACACAACATTACTATTTAATAATGTATTTATTGCTTTTCGAAGTATTCTCCGTGAATTTTCCATACGATGGAACCAATCATCGAAGCAACCATTCCATTCGGAAGTTGGGGTCTCCAAAATGGCTGTTTTGTAGGCGTCCGCAGCTTCTTCAGGTGATGAAAATCTCTGTCCACGCAATTTATTCTTTATTTTAGGCAAAGTTTAGAAATCATTAGGGCTTAGGTCGGGGCTGTACGGCGGATGGTCTAATAATTCTATGTTTTCTTGCTCTAAAAACTCTTTTTGTTCTGTGTGCGGTGTGAGAACTCGCATTGTCGTGATGGAAGAAGAACGACCTGTGGCAAACAAATGCTAGCATACCATTCTGCATTAACCGTTCTTTATCCCTCAAGTGGAATAGTCGTAACATGGCCGGTTTTGGAGACAAACGTGGCCACCATTTTTTTTGCAACACTCCGTGAACGAACAATTTTTGTTGGCTTTAACTCATTTTCGAACACCCAAACTCGTGACTGGTTTTTTGTTTCGGGTTTGTACGCATATATCTAAGATTCGTACAAATTGGACCCGGGTGGTACTGTTTTCGAGATCTAGAAATCTCCCGTTTGAAAACGGGGCGGATCGCTAGTATATATATATATTGGGGTATAGTATATATATATATATATATTGGGGTTCCGGTCTGCGCTCCTCATAAATGTCCGTGTGGCAGTGACGTCGACAAGCTAGGATATCACGGGCTATCACGCCAAAAAAGTGCAGGTCGCTTCTCGAGACATGCAGCTCTTAACGATATCATACGCCGGTCTCTTGCCACCGTCAACGTGCCAAGTCTACTTGAGCCGTCTGGTATTGCAAGAGACGATGGCAAGAGACCGGACGGTATGAGTTTGATTCCATGGAGGATGGGCCGGGTGCTGGTATGGGATGCAACCTGTTCAGACACGCTGGCCCCTTCCCATCTACGTGGAACCAACAACAGAGCTGGTGCGGCTTGTGAAGCGGCAGAAAAGGCTAAAGTTTACAAATACAGGGGTCTAGGCTCCGAATATATTTTTGTCCCTTTCGGTGTCGAGACCCTTGGTCCGTGGGGTCCTAGCGCTATAAGCCTTTTTAAGGAAATAGCAAAAAGGTTAATCGACGTCACAGGAGACCGAAGAGCTGGCAGTTACCTCGGACAAAGAATTAGTCTAGCTATTCAACGGGGAAACGCTGCCAGTATCTTCGGAACCTTGCCTAAAGGACCTCTTTTTTTAATAATTTAATTTAGTTATTATAATATATATTTTTAAGGTTTTTAGTATTAGAATTAGTTTGTGAATATATATTATAGCACTTTGATATTCATCATTTTAAATACAGACAATAAATGAATTTTAGCATATTTATGTTATTACATTCGATGAACGGACATCAGTGCGCCATCTAACGTTATATATATATATATATATATATATATATATATATATACATACATATTTGTTGCGTTCCAGACGTCTGGAACCTTCGAAGTTGTTGCCCGTCACCAGCTCTGGTATTTTTCGTCTGCCTTACATGAGACGGTATACCGCCATCTAACGGACGCCATAACATTTTTCTAGCATTTTTCATAGTAGACTCATACAACACTCTCGTGACTAAATGCAATAATTAATTCTCTTTTACCACCACCGTACGGTCGTGCCTTAGAATAAAATTTTAGTATACACTTTTAGTATTTTTGTCCACTTTTGTAAAGTTGTTAACCCTACTTGTTAATTTTATAATTGTTAAAGTGAATACGATGATTATAACATTTTGAATAATAAATACTTTTTGATGTTACTTCATAACGTGGTAGAGCCATGCTGCACCTATATTATGGATGTAGCATGAATGGGTTAGCTCGACCGGTGTAGGACCACGCTCTCACAGAATACCAGAGTAAAATAGCAGCTCTATGCTGATATGTTTCGTATGGTGAGTTTAGAGAACCGGAGATCCTTTTTACTGGAAACGAGGCATTCCATCTTAATCATCATGAGTGGCAACGCATTCAAATTTTTATTCTTAACAGAGAAAAGATGTAGGTATCTATGGGTCACAGCATCCACATACCATCAGGCGAACTGTGTGCTCGTTTGCCACTCTTATTAAATAAAAAATACTTTTTTATGTTATTTGTGGTTATAATTTAATTTTTATTGAGCCGTGATTATAACAAAATGGTGAGCCATCATTATCATTACAGCTTTTCAAAAGTCTAATGCTAAACATAGGCCTTCCCCATTAATTGCCTCATAAGGCTTATTTCCATACTAATCCACGCTTGGCAAGCAGGTTGGCGTAGATTTTGTTTTTATTAAGCTGTTATATGGAAGAGACTTGCAACTTCCAGATAATTATATAGGGTAGTGGATATTCTTACGCGAGCATACAGAGTTATTAAAATAGGTTAAGGTTTAAACGTGATTCGCAAAAACTGTTGACAACCATGATTAACCAAAAGATTAATATTTTCATTTGCCTCTTAGTATAAGAAGTTGAGAAAATTATGGCATAGCAACGGGTTCGGCATGCAGTTTTGCGGCTGACACTCAGTACACTATAATACAAGAGCGTGTGTTTATTAAACACGCCGAACACTCCGCTTAGACTAACAAATGTGGTAGAGCCACGCTACAGCTATATTATGCTTGTAGCACGAATGGGTCGGCTCGATCGGGGAAGGACCACGCTCACACAGAATACCATCGTAAAATAGCAGTTTAATACAACTGTGTTTGATATGGTGAGTGTATAGATACGGAGACCCATTTTTACTGCATTCCATTTTAGTCCCCAGGGGTGACAACGCATCAGGGTTTTGATTCTTAATCGAGGATAAATAAGATGTCTATGAACCACAGCATCCACTTACCATCAGGTGGAATGTGCTCTTTTGTTCTCTATACTCACCATACGAAACACAGCAGCATTAAGCTACTATTTTACGCTGGTATTCTGTGAGAGCGTGGTCCTTCCCCGGTCGAGTCGACCCATTCGTGCTACAACTATACTACTAATATAACTGCAGCATGGCTCTACCACGTACGTACTGGCTGTTTCAACTTTGACCTCATTTTCATTAATTTAAAGAGCCAAATTTCATAACGAAATTAACAGAATCTATGCCTTATATCTTGTTATTTTATAAACATATATATTAAGAGTTTATTTATTGTGCTTATCTATTATATTTTTTTTTTTTATTTTTTTTTTTTATTTATATATATAATCGGAATCTCGGATACGGCTCCAACGATTTTCATAAAATTTAGTGTCAAGGGGAGTTTCGGGGGCAATAAATCGATCTAGCTAGGATTTATTTTTAGAAAATGTCCTTTTGACCGTGTTTTCAGGCAATAAAAAAACTGCTACAATATAAGAAGTTAAATTTTGACAGACTACTAACGATCTTAATAGCTCAGGTGGGATGTCGGTCGGGTGTGATATCGGAGTTCCGTGGTTCGCGTCCCGTTTTGGGTCCGAATTTTTTTTCCTTTTTTTTTCAAATTCCCTACTTTTGTGAGAAAATCTATTATTTCGAGCCCCTTTTTTTAGTAATTTTTAAAAATAAGAAAAGTTTTAATTAAACTCATTGCACTCATGATTTTCATTCAAATAACCAGTTCAGTTTTTTCTATTACGTCAATAAGATCAAAAAATATTATTCATGTAATTTGTATCTAATGTAACGAGCAAAAACTCGGTCATCCGGGTACTATATATATATATATATATATATATATATATATATATATATATATATATATATATATATATATATATATATATATGGTGTGTGTGTGTGTGTGTGTAAAACGACCCACTGCTTTTTATGTCGTTTGATTAATCGCCGCACACACTGTAAATAAGAAAGTAAATACGATAATTTCTTCAGTGCCGGCGGGGATCGAACCCTGGTTGATCGCGTAAAGTGATATTTTAAGCGAACACTTAGCCCTCGAGCTACTACGGCTCTCTAATAAAGAAATAATTTAGAAGTTATTTAAAAGGAATCTTCAAAAACATGCCGTTATGACATACATCGACCCTCGGAAGAAAATGAGAAAGGAAATTCAAAAATTTGTTTCATGAAAAATGACTTAATTTTTTTTTGTTTTGCATTCTTAATCACATTTAAAACAAAAGTAGAAAATTAAAATACATACAGTAATTTGTGAAATCTACTTTTGGAGAGTAAATAATTTTCAGTTGACTTTAGCTCTACTGTGAGAATATAAATTTAAAAAAAAATTATAATCATAATTGGGTAACTGAGATAACAGTTTTACATCAAGTTATGTAAATTCGTGCTGTAACTATTAGATAATACGTCTAATTTAAATATGATTTTTATACATAATATTTATATAAGTTCTGTCGATTGATCTGTTCAGTCAAAATCATTGTAATCATCACAGCCTATAACAAGTCGACCGTTATTTAAAGGTCCCCCCCCCCAAGTTTAATTATTTATTTTAGGGATGTTGCCATTATTGCTACGCTCGACAGAAATGTTGGGTTTGTTTAATAGTATAGTATAACATTTTTAAATAATTTAGTTTTTCTTTTGACATAAAGTATAAGCTACAACAGAACTTGGACTGTCCAAAATTGCAGATTGGCTCGAAATAAACTTGCTTACATTTAAAGCGTCCTAAACAAAATAATATGCTTTTGCATCAACAAACGAACACAACCTACAACTTGCAATCTCAAAATACACAACTGTAGTTGGCTTAACAATTGCACGTGTCCTACTATAGAAACAGTAGCTAGTACTAGATATTTGGAGGTTATAATTCACCAAACACTTACATGGCATTCACTTATAGAAGCAACTAACAACAGGTAACGAAAACTTATTTGGATCTTTAAAACCCTTAAGCTGCTGCACTAACCCAATCGATTTTGACATATTGTGTACCAGTTTGGGGTGGTGCTCCGAAAACAAAACTTGTACAACTGGAACGAGCGATCGATCGAACGATCATTAATAAAGGTAATGAACAATAAACTACAGAATAAATTCCCTACAGAATAACTTTACTCACTAGTGGTTTATTAAATGTTAGAAAGTTATACATTTTGATTAATTTGCTGTTAACAAAACATAAAACAACTATCTACAATTACACAAGTAGTAAAAGACGAGGAAATGCTTTTGAATTAACTTTAGTCAAGACAAATTTTGCTAGTCACCAATGTGAAAGACAGGCTGGTTATTTATACAACAGTAATAAAAAACTAAGCATTTATTCACTGAATTGTAATGAGATCAAATAGACAATCACAGAATGGCTTTTCAAACTTTAGTGTGATGAGGTCGAGGCATTATTAAAAGTTAATACATTACAGCACGCACGCACGCACTCATGCAAGCACGCACACGACAGAAAACAACACACACACACACACACACACACACACACACACACACACACACACACACACACACACACACACACATACATACACCTTACATACCTAACCTTTCATGTAATTTTTTTTTGTCTGTTAACTCTTATTATATATTATAGGAGCGGAGCATCCTGCCACAAGCAGATGTTTACTTAAAAGGATGTCTCACTTGCTCACATACCTATGTAATATATATATATATATATATATTCAAAGAAATAAAAAGATCAATTTTCAACGACCCATGTCATTTCTTAGAACTAGTGGACGATTAGGGGTGATGTACTTTTTTAAACAGCTATTACACGACTTAGGCTGCTCACGTGCGAGATAGCTAGTGTTGGAATTATGTTCGGCGCTTACTTAGCTTTTGATTCCCGGGAGTAAAGAATTATCTACAACAATAATTATTTTAAATATAGAGCGCACATACTACTTGCACTTGTCCCATTTTTTTTTTCTTCATAATGACTTGTGTTTATATGGATAGCCAGTACGTTAAGTACGTAAAGTACGTTAATCGAGGCATTCCAACTTATTCCTCAGGGGTGACAACGTTCCTGCATTTTGATTCTTAATCTTGGATAAATATAGATGTCTATGGGCCACAGCGTTCACCTACCATACTGGACTGTGTACTCGTTTCGTTTCCAATGAAAAGGTTCTCCGGTTCTCTACACTCCCCGTAGGAAACATAGCAGCATTAAGCTGCTATTTTATGCTGGTATTCTGTGATAACGTGGCCCTACTCCGGTTAAGCCAACCTTTTCGTGCTACGACAATAATATAGCAGCAGTGTGGCTCTACCACGTATGAAGGAGGGTTTAACGAAAACTTTGAGATGTGATAGATTTGCTTATGTCGCCACCACACGCTGTCGTTTCGGTTTTATAATAATGCGCCTTAAAACCTAAACTTCCAAAAAAATATCAAATATTTTTATTATCAATTAATATTAAATTACTGGCCAAAAAAACAATATATTTATTTCAATAAGAATTTCGAGGCGCTGATAAGTAGGGTCCTAATTAATTTAATTTAATTCCACGACAATTCACGCCATGATGAATATATCTAATGAAGATGAAAATGATTGAGGTTGGTAATTAGAGCCACCGATGAATTAATTCTGTGCGTTTGCTTCGTTACTGTCTTGAACAGATACCTTGAAGCATTTCTTTATGATATCACCAAATCAACTTCATAGAAATGTAACCCAATCAAAACTTCTGAATCTTATTTTAATGCAGTTACGTATTTTATTTTCATTTTCGGAAATATTAAAAGCGACTATGCACACACGACGACGACTCCGTGGCGCAGTGGCTTAGCAATGAGTGGCTGCGCTGGGGGTCGCGGGTTCGAATCCCGCACGGAACAAGTATTTGTATGGCCTACATATAGTTGTTCCGGGTCTGGATGTTTGTCCTTGTGCAATTTATGTTTGTAAACTGCCCTCACGATACAAGAGAAAATCTTAATGTAGGGGTAACGTTTTTTAAATAACGAAAATAACGAACGAGTTTCTACTGTATATTGGTAATCGTGTATTCTATCTTAGAATCAGGGATCATCTTCGAAAAAATTAAAACACTGCACATATCCGGCCCGAGTTGCCTCGGGGTATGAGATTTGCTTCAATCATAAAACGTCCCAGTCAGATCTACGATCAAAGTACAATACGTCTTACATCTTTAACGCTACTTTCCGTTACCAGTTGATTTATATCATGTACATAACTGGCGTAAAGCCATCGAGAGCCATCTATCGGAAGCTGTAGGACCATTCTGGTATTCCCCATAGTCGCCTCTTATGAAGTTATCGGACAAAATGGAGTGATGTACTCGTACTTTCTTATCATACCACCAAACTGCAATCACACAATAATCACCACACCATCAATACGTCCATTACAGCCAACAAACGTCAACTACTGAACATAGTCCAATAGATTGTCTCACATAGAGTATTCCGTCACACTTGCTATACTTAACAGGCAGATTGGCAGCTCTAGTTTTTTTATAATTTTGAGTTCTTATTAGGAACATGCTACTGCATATCTCCTTTTTAAATTTTCTTCAGTAGCCATTCACGGGATGGATTAGAGTCATCAGACTTAGAATATGTAATTGCGTAGTATATATAATATATTTACTACCACAATACAGTAAAATAAAATTAAAAGTACATTAAAATTATTTCCAAATTGAACTAGAAGTAACCGAATGAAAAATTTATATATAGATTTGTATTTAGTTAAGCACTAAATACAAATCTACTTATAAATATTATTTATAAGTGTTACATAACAATACTATTAATCAATAAATATGTGGCTATTTAATCTACACAAATCTACTATTTAATCTAATTATATCTCAAACTAAAATTAGATACAATACATAGTTTACACTTAAAAAGGTACAAAATATAAAGGGTTAGATCTTTTTTTGTTTTGTAAGGGGGGGGGGCAACGAGCATGCGGCTCATCTGATAGAAAGTAACTACCGCCGCCCATGAACAACTGCAATACCAAGGAAATTGCAGGTGCCTTTTAAAAAAGAGTAGGCATTTTTCTTGACACATGACAATTTCTTGACTTCAGACAAAAATTTGTTCCGGTACTTGGCGATGTTTTCCAGAATAATATTGGCATGCCCGGTGTAAAAAGCATCACGAATACTGTCGTCCGCATAGCAATGAATGTTACAGGTTTGCAACATATCATTAATATGCAGAAGAAACAGTGTTGGTGATAGCATGCAGCCTTGTGGAACACCATCGTTAATGGGCTTGTAATCGGAGCATGCACAGTCTACTATAACCTTGATGCTCCAATCAGCAAGAAAACTGGTGATAAATTGCTCAATTTCTCGGGAAGCACATAGGAAGAAAGCTTCGAAAGAAGAGCTTTGTGCCAAACCCGACCGAAGGCCTTTGGTATGACTAAACTAACGGCCCTTGGACTCTACTGCCTCCGCTCATCCACGAGTTAGGTGACCTAGAAGATCACCAGCTGAGCGACCCCTACGGAAACCGACTGACGGTCACTAATCGGCTGGTAATCGTCAAAGTACCTCATAAGCTGGAGTTAATAATTGTTTCCATTATTTTGGAGAACAAGGAGGTGAATGCGATAGGCCTGTTGTTGAATGTATCTGAGCGGTACACCAAATCGGGATCGGATTCACCAAAGTTGTCTTCGACGAGTTTGTGACTATGCCTAGAGAGTAGAAGTACCTAAAAAGACGGGTTAAAACTGGTGCAAACTCCGGAGCACACGTCTTCAGCACAATAGGTGGTACATCATCAGGTCTAATCGACTTGATGACATCCATTGACAGGAACGATTTGCACATCGAGCGCTGTAAAGAGCAAATCCTGCATGGAGCACTTACACCGCAAAATGGTCGGTGGTGTGGTCCCCCGTCATCGATAGTCGACTTGGACGTAAACACATGGCATGGATCAGTGAGTCGTCCTCTCTGTGTAGAGATGGCTGACAGAAGTTTACTTTAGCGAGAGGTCAAAATGCACGTATTCCGCATCCTGTCCCAATCGGCCGACCTATAGTGTCAGTAGTGATCTACCTGCATGATCGGTTAAACAAAAAACCAAGCCATTCAGCGTGGTGGGCCTTTAAATTACCGAGCACAACGATCTCTACGGATGGGACCTGTTGTAGCACGGAGTCTGTAGCGTAGGGATGGTCGTCGCTGTCTACAAGCAGCCATGGGATGGACAAGTCCGAGTGGCAGAGGTGTTTTTTGTGTAATTTTAGTTCTTGTCCCGAGCAGTATTATAGTCTAGAGCGGAAGTCGATTTATAAAATATAAATACAATAGAAATAAATACAAATATAAATACATAGAAAAAAGAAACAAACATGGATATCAAACTTTATGATGATTGTTGCACACATTACAGTATATTATATCTTTACTGAAAATCTTGAAACCGAGAATGGAGCCCGTTTATATGAACCTATTTTCTGAGTTAACAATTATCATTGATATATGCCTATAATTGGTCTATTCTATACTCTATACATATTAAAGCCACCGTTACACCGTTACAGCTTAATGTTCATTGTAGGCCTTCAACATCGATTGCCTCATAGGGGGAATATTTGTCGTAGTTGCTTGCATTTTTTCAATTTCCGGAATGGATGAATTATATGTTAAAAGAACCCATATAGCCTACATATATAAGTCCTACTCGCAATTGTTTTGTTTTTCTCAAAATAACTTGTACTGGTATGGGTGGCCAGTACGTTAAGCACATTACGTACTCGTACATTAGTAGTTTTTAAGTTTCTCTAAATATCGTTATTTATATTGTATTTTTTTAGAATAAGGTTGACAAATGAGCACACAGTCTAACTGATGTTAAGCGAATGCTATGGTCTATAGAATCTAGCCTTATCCCGAAATAAGATTCAAAATGCAAATGTGCTGTCACCCCTTAGGACTAAGATGGAATGCCTCGTTTCAGCTGCATATTCAATACAGCTGCATTAAGCTGCTATTTGGCGCTGGTATTCTGTGAGAACGTGGTCCTACCACAGTCGAGCCGACCTATTCGTGCTACAAATATAATATAGCAGCAGCGTGGCTGCATATAAAGGTAGGCTTAACGATAACTTCGGAATCTATGATAGATTGTATTACACATCGTTATATATGGTTATATAACAATGGGATTAAACTTAAAATTCTAAGAAAAATATTTAATAATTTTATAATCAAATATTATTAAATTACTATCCTTAATACAAGTAATTGTATATATTTCATCATAAGCAATAAGAATTTCGAGGCGCGAAAAAAGTAGGGACATAATTAATCGGATTTGATTTCAAGGTAACTCAACGCCATGATTAATATCTAGTACCTGGATGACCGGTATTTTTTTTGGAAATCGTGTATTTTGGAAAATACATTTAGATACAAATTACATACTGATGAAATATGAATAATATTTTTCGATCTTACCGATATAATAGAAAAAAACTGAACTAGTTATTTAAATAAAAATCACGAGTGCAATTAGTTTCATTTAATTTTTCGTGTTTTTAAAATAATACTAAAAAAGAGCTCGAAATAATAAATTTTCTCACAAAAGAAGGGAACTTGAAAAAAAGTCGGACCGAAGACATCTGGACTCGAACGAGGGAGAGAGGTGGGGTACTACGATTTCGTGACCGCCCGATATCCCATTTGAGCTACTATAACCCTTAACGCCAAAATTTACCTTCATATTCTAATGGCATTGTAGCAGTTTTTATTGCCCGAAAACACGGATAAAACGACATTTTCTAAAAATGAATCCTAGCTATGTCGATTTATTGCCCCCGAAACCCCCAGAACACTAAATTTCATGAAAATCGTTGGAGCCGTTTCCGAGATTCCGATTATGTTATATTACTTGTCTGTTTAATGAATCAAAGATGCCTGTAAACTTGTGCTCCAGCAATATCATAGAAATGTAACTCAAGAAAAACTTCTAAAGCTTGCAGTAATATATTTTTTTTTAATTTTAGCAAATGTTTAGAGCGTGCGTGCACAATAGGGGTGGGCGTTGCGACAACGAACCGTTTACAAAATCTGTTTTGTGTTCTGCGACGATGAGACCGTTTTACGTCCTGGGTTCAAACAGTCTTCGTTGCACAAACCATTCTTCAAGTTACTTATGCGATTTTTTATTTTACACCTATGAAAATACAGTCGAAAATGCAATGATTCAACTATCTATCTCACTCGTCGCTTCGTCGCTCTTAACGTTCCGCGGTATATTGCTTACAAACGTAGACAGAGACTAAACAGTCTTAAAAATATAGAGTGAACTTTTTGTCGATGAAATACAGTCGCTAATGTGAATGGTAATGCTAAGCCCAGCCAGTCCTAAGCCTGAAAAATTAAAAGGGAAGTTCATTTCATCGTTAAGTAAAGTCGATCAATAAAACAAATTATTTAGTAAGCCATTTCATACATTATAAATCGTTAAAAGTTGTAAGAAACAGCAACCATTTCATTTGACGAAAACGCAATTCTATTTCATGTTGGATAAGTTTCGTCCTTTGAGCCGTCTTCAAACCAGTTGTAACGACGACAGTTTTCTGTAACCGTTTTCATCATCAGAAAAACGCATGCGTTTGGTCCGTTAAAAATTCGACAACGACCCACCATAAGTGCACACAGCCGCTTGAGTTGCCTCGGAGTTAGGCCGGACTGAAAAACAGTGCATCATTAGACCAGTTCATTTCCTGGTTTAATTTTTACAGGTTTAGACCACTGGTATTTATAAGTATCTCATATTTGTAATGTGGTTAATACTTCTGTTCATTTGTCTTTTATCTATTATTACTTTTTCATATATTGTAATGTATACATTAACTAGAATAAATGTGTTTCCTTCCTTCTTTCTGTCAATAAAAATAGTATGTTTCATTACGAGTGCGGAAAGCCTGTCATTGCAAAGAGTTCCGACAAATGTCTACCCGAGCCGAGGCGCAGCCGAAGTTGAGAGTTGACAGTCGAAACAAGTTACAGTGACGGTTCCGCACGTGTACTAAACAACTATTTTTAATACGGTTGCGAAATAATGAAGCAATTTAATAAAATAATAAAAACACAATAAACTCAATGAACTAAACATTTATTTCTTATAAAAGTTATAATTCACATAAACATTGAAATTGGTACAGTTTTTGTACTAACTGGGGAAGTTTTAGGTTGCATATTTACTGTTTGAGACAAACTATTATTAATTTCGTATGATTGTTCACGTATATTTGTCAAAGGTGTTATAGAATGGGGTTTGCTAGTTGATGGAATTGGATCTGATGAATTATCATTATCAACGAAGGTAGATGGACGAACGTTCTCTTCAGTATTGTCATGTGAAGGAGAAGGACTGGACTTTTAAATTAATGGACTGTGTGATTTTTCCCCAGTTTCTAGTTTGTTGTTTAATGAATCAGCAATGTAGCCTTCTGCAACTTTGTCTGACTTTCAACCTCCTAGTCGCTTTAAGGACGTCAAATTGGCTCCTGAATCTGCCAATAATGTAGCAGAGGTCCTCCTGAAGCTGTGCCTAGTATTAATACTCAGCATCCATCTTTTGTATTCGGAATCTTGATTAGTAGCATTTTTCCATGGGCTTCAATATCTTTCAAAGTAATATTGGCTAACTACTCTCTGCGGCAAGCTCCAACAACGCCAAAAATCAACGCAACCTACAAAAAAAGGGATTTGAAATATAATATTTAAAAAAAAATATTTTTTTTAAATATTATATTGACTGCATTTTGTGATTTCAAACTGAACGCTAAAGAAAAATATAAGTATTTATTAATATAAATAATATATTATAAATTATAAATTACCTTTGTGGCTAAATAACGATCATCGGAAGTTTCGTTCAAAAACCTTTCCACTTCATTCGATGTTAATATTTTCGCCTTTTAGTTGTAAAATCGTCTGATTGTCGTTTTAAGAACGTTGTTCTTATTTTCAGCATACTTTTTTATCATCGAAAACCTTGACCATAACGTGGAAGGTTTTAATTTTGTTGAGAGTTCGGAAAAGTATGCCGAACATAACATTTTCTGAAAAACTATTTGCTTTTTTCTCTTCTCTCCAAGCAATAAATTCGTCGTATGTAGATATGTAGCGACTTTTGACTTTTCCGGCAAAATATTCTCCGAAGTATTTTGTGCAATTATACTGAGTTCCGGTGGTATTATTTCAAATAAAATATCGTCGAAATTACTCATTTTGTGCAACAAACAACTAAACTCGCAAAGAACATTTTTGGAAAATGGCGCCAACCGTAAAAGACTTTTTTTTTGTTTTCTTCACCCATTCTGGGTAGGCAAAGGGAACTATGCCCACACAGCGAAGGCTTTAGTAGAATTTTTTATTGATATGGAATGAAAATGAAATTTAATGAGATGGAATTAAATGAAACCTAACATAACTCATTGAATCAAATCATTGAAACAAATTAGTAGCTTCTTTTTATAAATATTTGCATGAATCATAAAAACTTCCATAATTTTTTTAGTAAAACCTTCGTGGTTGGTTTTTTCTTTTTAATAGACATTATTTTGACAGTTAGGAAAGAGAACGCACGAGTTCGGAAAAGGTAAAGTAAAAGCTCGAGCTAGTATATATACAGTAATCTATGAGCTCGAGTATGTAATAGCCCACATTCTGAACGCCATACGTCCCTTCGTAACGCCACTTTTTTAGCAACTGTATTAAAAATTCCTTTTTTTTTTTGTTGAAAGTTACAAACAGCAACATGCGATAAGTATTTTATTACTCTTTAATACTCTACACAGTATATTTTATCACCGAATTCTGAGGTTTTCTATACCTGGAAATAATTTTACTCTTTTTATTACTTTGAAGTCGGCTATTTCGTTTTCGTTCGCCGCTTCAATGTCGTCAATCTTTTGTTCGATACGTCTATTTCGATTTCTTCACGATTTCTGTAAAGATACGACACGACTTGGTTACTTCCAAGTTTTGTGTTATTAATTTATTTTTATGCTACATATATATTTTATTTTTGAAGTTTACATTGTGTTTTGTATTTTAATTAGTTTTTTTTTCCACATAAATGACGCCACAGAATCAGCTCCTAATTTACGTTAGTGAAAGTTGGATGATGCAAAAAAATCATGAGATTATAATTAACAGTTTTTCTGTCTGCGAAACAGAGACAATAGTTAAACGATCTTATTATTCATATATGATGCACAGGACAGAGAAAGGGTTAATGCTGTAAAAATGCGATCAGTCATATCTTAGACGTTTCTCTGAATGATATACTGAGGAATGTGTGATAAGAAAAATGTGTGATTTGCAAGAGGACGTTTTGACCAGTACGTCTTCGGTGTTGCTTCAGTGACTTGCACATGTAGAAAGAATAAATGAGAAAAAGTGATAAAGCAAATTTATGTTATAGAAGTGAGTGAGAAAATCAGCAAGGGACGCCCAAGTCGAAGTTAGTCACCCTATTTGACGATATATCGAAGATGGGCCATATTAAGTAAAAGATACTTAACAATAATAATACATTTAACAACAATTTGGTAAAACGAACATGTATGCGTAGATAATATAAATATAAAAGAATCGAGAGTGGTCTGGAAGTAAATAGCTACAGTTTGTTAGACTTGAAAAAAGAAGAATAAATAGTCGAAATGTATTTGTTATGCCACCGTTTCAAAAAACCATGTTGCTATGTAGATTTATTCGCGGTTGTGCGAGTAGCTTACCTTTTAAAATATTCTGAAATATAGAACCATGTAGCCACTTAATCTTTTTATTACACCAGTAATAAAAAGAGGATTAAAACTTTTTCGACCAAATACCCTGGGCGATACCCTCTGCGTACTCTCTCGTTTGTGATTTTTTTTTAATGTGTGGACAATGTATACTAAAGTTTTATTGTTTAAAAAAATTCTGACTGTAGTTCATACATCGATTGCGTTTTTATGCAGCTGAATCAGGACCTGATTTGATAATCAACTCTGGGTGGGAGGAACAGGTAAAAATTATTTATTAACTAGCTGTTACCCGCGGCTTCGCCCGCATGGTCACTGGGAAATGAACTTGCATTGCTTTTCGAATTGAAAGAAAACTAGGTTTTATAGATTTGTCAGAAACGCAGCCATTAAAAGAAAACTGAGCAAAATTGATTCGTCAGCCTATTTAAATGTTTTGAAACGCAGCGTATAAGAAAGCATGAAAATAGCCTGTTTATTCCAAATGGAAATGGGATATTTTTTAAATTAAAGCTAACTGAACATAATTATCCGTCAGGGATGCAGACTTTTGAAAAGAAACTGAGCTAAATTGATTTCTCAGATATGCAGTTTTCTGAATTGAAAGGAAACTGAGCAAAATAAAATATCCGTCAGAGATGCAGCCTTTTGAGTTGAAAGGAAACAGAGCGTAATAGATCCTTCAGAGGTGCAGCATTTGGAATTGAAAAGAAACTGAGCTAAATAGGAAATTTTGAATTGTAAGGGAAGATCTGTGGAATTCTGATCATTTGATTGTGGGAATTTTGGAAAAAAACTAACTGAACACTATTTTAAGACGCTACTGTACACAATGTTATATGTTTTCCCATTCGGGGAAAGAATGTGGAGATTCTGGGATTTTACACACGCGAACACGCTACATACAGCTGACCATGAGAGAAACACGGTTTTTCTAAGTTGACTCCCGCTACCTGTAACGTTTGCCCTTGCGCTTTATTAGTTGTCATTGCAAAACTGAGCTTAATAGGGAACTGCAACCTTTTGAATTGAAAAGGAAGATCTGTGGGAATTATAGGGATCCGTGGTATAATAACATTTTCACCTTTTCCTACGCCTGTCAAAATTATAACACCGATTATGTTCCGTCCAAGATGTGTCACACGCAGTCTTGTCCCGTTACATAACCGAGGAGCAACTAAATTTCGCATTAGCATGACTGGGACACCTAATTTTAATTGAAACTTATGTGAGGGCACATCTGACAACTCTAGAGAATTTAGAAACTGCGGGATATGAAGTGCTCTGTTCTGTGTCCATAACTGTGTCAACTGAAAAATACTCTGTTATTTCTCCTGCTACTTCGCTTAATATATCTGATTTTTTTTGTTGACACTCTCATTGTTTGGTGCAAGAATCGCCCTTTCACATAACCATTTGTCTTCATGCATGTTGTTCGTTCTGAAATCTGAATAAACGCTCAAAATTAATTCAGAATGACTCTGTATTAAATTACAAAAATCTCTCAGTTCCAAAATTCGGAAACCACCATTCCTCCCTTTACATCGGTATTGTCGCAAATCCTGGAGCGTTCGATTTAGTACTTTTACAGCTTTTTTTATGCGACATTGTATTTTCGTCCCACACTAAAAGTTTGCATTGTCGTAGCATTATACCTCCTGCACTATTTTTGCTAAAGTTGCAGATCGGTGATTCTGGGTTACATTTAGAGGGAGTTTTAAAACAGAATGTGCAGTGCGGCCCCCGCTTTGCAGCGTGGCTATACCGGAGGAAGCTACGGCCACAGCAATGTTTTTATCTTTCCGTACTTGCGCTAATAATAAATTGAACAAAAATGATTTCCCAGTTCCTCCAGGGGCATCTAAAAAGAAAAGTGCACCATTTCCAGATTCAATTTGTCCTAATACTTTGTTAAAAACTCGTTTTGGTTCGGGAAGCAAGCGGGGTCCAAATTCGGCTACTTGCTGCTGCAAAGATTTTTTCGGTTGTTCGCTGAGGGCTTATCATTCCAAAGTCGCTTAATTTTTTGCCTACCATTCCCATTACTTTATCTTCAATTTTTCCAAGTGCTTCATTATAAATGTGTTCATTTATGTTTTCCTGTTACCTTCGCAAAATATCTTCCGCCATGTACTCTTTATATTTGTCCCATAATTCATGTGCATTAGATAGCCCGCAAGATGATATGAGAGTTGCATAAAGATCCCTAATTTTGGCTGGTGACTGGCACTGCACAGCTTCCTCCATGGTTTCATCCTAGTGATTATCGTTTTCTAAAAGATGCAGAGCTTCACATGCTTCTCTATAAGTTGCGCATTCCTGACCGTTGACAGTTTTAAGGTCTTTATATCCTGTCTTTATATCTTTGGATCCCGAACATGGTGCAGCAGCAATCGTAAACAGAATCATTCAAAATTAATTACATGGACGGTATACACACGACCAAGGGCATCTGATGACTTTACACCGGGCCTATTTGCAACGGGCGCGCCTTGAATACGGCATTTCCACTCCTTCCTATATGTGTTCCAAGTATAATAGCGGGGGACTTCAGAATATAACATTGATTTTGCAAAGGGGTCGCTTTGACAAAGTTGAAAGAAGGCTGTTAGTGTAGTTTTTGGCGGTGATGCAATTCTTTCTTGCAAATTTCTTTCGGTGAAATATACACGCTCTCCATTTGTTAAGTGCAGAGCAAGGTGAGTAAAGGTTGGGTGCCTTTTGTGTAAAGGGACGTCAAGGAGACGCCACGCTGCCTGTAAAGTCTGTACTTCATTAACGGGATTTGCCTCACCTTCACTACTGAGATTAAATATTGCTTGGATGCTTCCTTTATTTATGTACTTACAGATATACTTGATTGTGACCGTGAATCATATTTCGGATGATGGTATCATACAACTTTTTATCTTGCTCAGGATCCGGAATC
The DNA here is from genome assembly GCA_907164705.1 of Parnassius apollo. Lineage (NCBI taxonomy): Eukaryota > Metazoa > Arthropoda > Insecta > Lepidoptera > Papilionidae > Parnassius > Parnassius apollo. Next base: position 6,949,100 of record CAJQZP010001402.1, on the reverse strand, counting down.
TCGGCGCTTATTATGTCGTCTATTTGGCTGGGCCGCAACTTCTCTTTAAGCCATATTGGAATGTGGGCATGCGGTAATCCTCTTTTTTGCCATTCAATTGAATACATGAAGCACTGCAGCTCTCCAAAAATTTTCTCTTTGTTAATTACATACATTAATTTTTGTACTTTTAATCTAAATACTCTAGCAACTAAATCGTGTCTGTCAGTACTTTTTTGGCCCAGCAGAGAGTCAGCAGCTAAGCTCGGTTATTTCTTTCCATGTGGGATTGCAAGTAAAAGTAACAAAAATATCAGGTCTTCCGTAATTTCGTACATAGGCGAATGCGTCTTGTGTGTACTCATGTAGGTAGCGGGGACTGTTAACGAATGATGAGGGCAGAATTACGCTAGAAACTGCATCTTGTAAATGTATATAATTCTCAACGCGCAGCTTTTTTTGATTTAAAGATATATAACGGAGACGTTCACTTTCTATCTTCACATACATGTCTCCCAAAAATTGATGAAATAATTGTCTACACCGGGCTAATAAGTTAAAATCATTTTCTCGCAACATCATATGATACGCATAAAAATCCATACATGATACTTTTTTGTTCGGTGTAGGCTCCTTTGTGACCGGGTTAATGAGTAGAATTTGAAAATGATAACCCTCTTGTCCTTTGCAATAAATCAATGCGTATTGCAGAGCGTCATAAAACTTGTGTGTATCGGCTACCCGTTGCAACGTATCATCACGTGCTCGCAAAACAATGTCTCGTGAAGAAAATTGATCACCACTAATTACGGCTGCTATTTCGTTTATCAAAGGTGCATTGTAGCGCATTTCATGCTCTCCTCGAGGGGTCCGATCTGCGTGAATGACGACTTTATAATCCTCTTCAGGTAGGTTTTCTAAAGCAGTTTTAAATGTTTTGTCTAAAATGTTACGTTCATGCAAGAATCTTTGAATTTTGAACACTGTGTCTCTCTCAACTTCTTGGATAAATTGGCAGCGACGGTCTACCTCAATTTCTTCGTCACCCATAAAATATACTTGTAAAAATTTATACTGTTCGTTTTTAGCTGGAAAAAGTGAACCCATTCTATGATAAATTTGCCCTTGCACTGTAAATTTAGGCGAAAATCCCGGCATTATTATTTCCCGGTCAACTCCGAAGGACTTCATTTGAAAGCATGAGTTATATTTCCGGATCCTGTTTAAAAAGCGCCGTGACTCATTAGCATCATATAAAAAGAGAGTTTTCAAAGGTTCCACATGCCTGCCGTCTCATCTTTCCATTTTAAAGCGCTTCAAAATCGACTCACCTTGTCCATCAGTCCGATAACGACTAACCTGTGATTTTAATAATCAATAAACGGATCATAATTGAATGCTGCGTCATTAAAAACCGACCGACTGACCGAATTTGAAAATTTTGTCGACGTTCAGCTTGGAGCTGTGCATTTGCATCTCTTCGCGCCTATGTCTGTTCTGGTGTTTCAGATTTGTGTGAAGTGTAGTGTTGTAGATTGACGTTCAACTTACTCAATGAGTCTGTGTTGAATTTCATAAGAAGTTTCCGCGGCTCTTAAGGCGGCCTGACGTTCCGCTTGTTCGAATAGCCTTTGCCGACTTTGAGCAGGTGTTTCAGTAGCTCTTAAAGTAGATTGACGCTATGCCTGTTCAAGACGCCTTTGCTGACTTTGAGCAGGTGTTTCAGTAGCTCTTAAAGTAGCTTGCCGCTCTGCCTGTTCAAGACGCCTTCGCTGATTTTGAGAAGGTGTTTCAGAAGCTCTTAAAGTAGCTTGACGCTCTGCCAATAAATAAACAAAATCCAAAATCAAAGCCGGAGTCTAAATATGTATAATGGAATACCAACCAAATCAACAAAACCGAGAACACGTGATTTTAATACATATGTAATCTACAAATTATAAAACATAAATTAAAATAAAACCCCATTAATTTAATATATAAATATATATATATATATATATATATATATATATATATATATATATATATATATATATATATATATATATATATATATATATATATATATATATGAATAACTAAGTTCAAGAAAGTCCCTAGGAACAAAAATCTGTATTGAAATTATGGCACATAAATTTTTTTTTCGTCCTTGAAACTTGAAAATTACTAAACGAAATACATATTTCAAGAAAAAATTGAAGAATAGATGGACTTGGGTGTCACCCAATGGTAGAACGCGTAACGAAATTGACTTCATTCTTACAAAAGATATAAGAGAAATGACAAACCTAGAAATAATAAATACAACCTATCCATCAGACCATAAACAGACGTCATGCATCAACATTTAAACTAAAGTAAAAAAGAACAGGAAAAAATTTTGTGCTCCAAAAAGACAGTTAACACCAAGTGAAAATGAATTCCTCAAAGGGATGTTTACAGAGTTATTAAAAAGGGAAAGAAAACTTACAAGAAAACTACAGAAACCTGACTAATACAATAGAAGAATGTATAAAAAAGTTGCCAAAAATACGTAAAGAAAAATTCCAATTTTGTCCAGATATAAAAGAACTTATTAAAGAAAGAACGAAACTAAAAAGTAAAGAAAAAAAGACTAAAGAAGAAAAAAATATACTTTCCAAACTCTACCTCAAAATAAAAAAATTGTTAATAAAAAAATATATACATAAATATTACATAAAGGCACTACAAAAATGCACAAAAACGACTCACTTTATCCAAATAGTGGATTTCCTCACTAAAAGCAAATGATAATGGAAAAACTACAAACAGAGAACTCCTTTTAAAAATAGCTACTGATTTTTATAAAAACTTATACAAAAGTCATAACGTGAACAATAACATAACGGATGAATTAATAAATAATAGTTGTATTGTGGACATAAACGATCGTATTCCGCCACTACTACCGTGCGAGATAAGTCATGCCATAAAAAAACTTAAAAGTGCAAAAAGTTCAGGAGAAGATAGTATTTCAAATGATGTTCTGAAAGCGATAAAAGAACCCATCATACCGATATTAACAAATATTTTCAACGAAATACTCGAACTCAGTCAAATACCAGAAGATTGGGCAAACTCTTAATGACATGATGGAATGACACTGCATAGTTATGTTAAACATATTATGCGGTTTCATTAGATTCGTTGTTAAATTGACATACGGTGTAAATTTGCTCTCTTTTGAGTAAACTTTTTTTGCAGTCAGTTTGTTGTATTTACTGTTTTTACTATTTAACTTGTTCATTCTTTGTATATTTTCTGACTAACGTTGCATACCGTTAATATGTATGTTATTTAAAAATAAAAGTGACTCGAAAACTTTAGCCTAGTAGAAGATAAAGCTTTTTGTTTGTACCTTAATTTGTTTGTAGAAAGAAATTGCGAAATTTAGTCAGAAACTTCTTTAATTTAAAAACAGAAAGTTTGTGGGATTTTCTCTCTTTTAATATTTTTTATAGAATAAGGATGACAAATGAGCACACAGTTCACCTAATGGCAAGTGGATGCTATAGTTCATAGACACCTACATCTATCCTCGATTAAGATTCGAAATGCAGATGCTTTGCTACACCTGATGACTAAGATGGAGTGTTTCGTTTTCAGTAAAAAAGGGTATCCGGTTCTCTACACTTCATACGAAATACAGCACCATGGGTTTGCTATTTTACGCTGGTATTCTGTGGGAGCTTGATCCTACCTCGGTCGAGCAGACCCATTCGTGCTAAAACAATAATATAACTGCAACATAGCTCTACTACGTAAACTTTGTATGTTAATTTGTTTGTAGGTATCAGAAAATTCTCTAGTTTATAAATAGGAAAGTTAATGGGATTTTGTCTGTCTTGAAGGTATAAAACGCACAAAAATTTTACTCCGACAAACATCTAGACCCAAAACCAGTAGTGTAGTGTCTCTGCCACCCGCCCCGGGTGAGATCACTTCACAGAGATTCTTTATTCCCTGAAGCACCTTGTGACGAACAGATGCACCATCTGGAACACACGAACGCCTATTGCGTTCATGTGTTCCAGATGGTTGTTTACCCGCTCTGATCACGACTTTGTAGTCATCATTTGGCATGCGCTTCAAAGCACTCTTGAACAACCTGACTAACGCGTGATGTTCATGAAGTAGTTGCTGCAGATTTTAAAGAATTGCTCTTTTCATTGCTGCATTGATCTCTTGACGTAGATTAAGTTATTCCTCCACGTTGCAAAAGACGTGTATTTTTAAAAATTTATGTTGTGCATTTTCGAGAGGTAGCAATGATCCAATTTAATGGTGAACCTGTCCTTGTATCTACATAATATATAGCAAAGCCAGTATTTCTAATTTATAAACATTTTTTTGGAATTAGCATATATAATATATAGGAATAAGTATAGTATATTATTGTTCTACTGTATTTTGTGTAAGTACAAAAATAAATAAATAAATAATGAATGCCGGATTAAATCCTCGTTCGTCGATAATGTCTGCCCCAAATGAGGTCATTTAGATTTAAAATGTCGTAATTCGGGTGTTTCATCACGAAGCAATGAATACAATAGCTCAGATGGCGGAGTTAATAATGGCAATTTCACTTCCACACTATGGCAGCACAATCCTGGCGTTTCTTTGAAAACTTCAATGCGCCACAATACTCGTAAACAACGTTCATTGGCCCAATGCGAACTCTAGTATACAAACAGTAATCAGTGCTGCAATCGTATCGGAACGTTGCTCGATTAAAATCCGTACTTGATAAATTTCTTCTTGTGCATCGAAAATAATCGAGTTGTTGATTTCTGAGGTTTGATCAACGATTTCGCATTGCCAACCAATCCGTTTCACGGGCTGACTTACTTTGCTCTAGTGATTTAGAAGCACAAAGTCGCGCTATACTAGCCGGGCGCCCTTCACATGCAATTTCTTGTTCTTCTTCAGTCCCTTCATTGGCAATTGTTACGAATCCTAGTTACATCACGGTTTAGTCGTGAAAGATTTGATCGTCTTGGTCGCGGAATGGTATTGATATTGATAATATCGGCACAATAAGCTAACCACTCATGCGTCCACGGTGAATGTAGTCCCCAAAAAATTGTTTGCGTCAACTGTCCATGGTGACTACAGTCCCTGAACGATATCGTTCGCTTTAAATGTGTACAGCGCTAAAAACCGATGTTAATAATACAGTAGAAAAATAAGAGTTGGTGCTATTTGAAATTTGTCATCTATAAGAGGGAATTTTATCTTTATAATGGCAACAAAATATTTAGGATAAAAATGTGAAATAATAGTTTTCCATTCTTGTTTGTGGACTGTTAAAGTGTGTGGAGCTTAATCAAAGATGTGATTAGCTTTCTGTTTTTATACGTTATTTCTAATGTTATTATACATCGAATTAATTGTGAAAATATTTCCTTTAAGTAATGTGTATCATTACGACAGTTCCAAAATGTTTACATATAATAATTTAGCTCGAAATTTTAATCACTATACGCGCTCTTCATTTTTTATTATGCGTGTTTAAAATGTATTCTAATCGGTTGTTTTTATTAAATAAATGCTAAATATAAAATAATGCTTCAATATTGACACTATAATAGCCATTTAGAAAAGAAATATGTTGAGATGTGTCTAGAAATTATAAAAATGCAACTCATGCAATTCATTATTGCGTTGCGAGTGAATATCTATATTGAGTAAATATTATATATTTATCTATACTGAGTAAATATTATTGAGATATTGGTGTTATTTTAAAGGGTATATCATTTACTGTTATAATATAAAATAATTGTATCCAGTAACTGTTATTATTTTCTTGTAAAACTCTAAATAATAAATAAATACGATAATTTTTTTTGATATTCCCAACTTTAAGCTTTATTTTCGTCCTTTATCTTTAATTTGAGCAATTTCATTTCAAACATTGAATTCTGATTTTTTTAGGCATTTTCATGAATATTTTTTATTTGAATGTAGCTTTAGTATTTTTACAGAAGCAATCGTTTTTGTTGAGAGTGTCTCGCGCGGTCGTAATAAAAAGTGCAAAATTTAATACGCGGACAGGTGGGGTGAGAATCACTCGCGCGGCTTGGACGCTTGAGTGGTATAGAAACTCGAAACAAATACATCAACTCATACCTAACCATAGACAATTACGTTTAGCTGTCAGTTGCGTTTTTTATACTACGTTTTATGTCATATTCAACGCGAACGGGATAAAAAGTATCTTATGTCCGTCTGCTGGTTCTAAGCTACATACATCCATACCAATTTCCAGTCAAATCGGTTCAGCCGTTCTTGAGTTATAAATAGTGTAACTAACAGAGATTGTATATATATATATATATATATATATTATATATATATATATATATATATTAACAAAAGCAAACATCCATATCCAAAAAAATTATTTGTAGGCCCTACAAATACTTGTTCCGTGCGAGATTCAAACCCTTGGTCTTTAGCGCTGCAACTCACTACTCAACCACTGCGCCATACGGACATACAGAACAAACCGTAGTGTGACATAAAAGAAGTTACCTATTTAAATTCATAATAAACGTGAATATCGGACAAAATAATCTTTTAACTCGTTCAAAACTGATAACGATGTGATTGATATAATAATTAGAATGATAAAAATCAAACATAACACAATAGGTCGACAGATACTGCCCAAAGAACTTCTATCATTAGATTATAACGATATGTCCCATAAGTACAATTAATAATAATAAAATAGATTCCAGATATCTTCATCACCTGCTATCACTGTTACGATTAAAATGGCAGAGGGCTGATAACGTGTAAATTGCGACTGGCTACAATTTAATTTCGAAGCAATATTTTAATAGCTATAATGTTATCTCAATAAGAAATAAGAGCACTTCAATCAAATTAGAAGGCCGTCAATATAGCCAAGGACAAGATCCGGATTTAATAATAAATTTTTTTACGCCCCAGGTCGCTTTAATTTATAACGAAATTAAAATTAGTTGCTTTAAGTTTTGGTAATAATATGGTTTTTATGAAGAATTTGACGGATAGACAAAAATCACTACAGTAAAATTTAATTTTCATTTCCTATTATTTTAAACGAATTTTATAAATGGAAACAAAATATAAGTAATATAATATGTATACAAATATGTTCAGAAGTGGACTTGTGAAGGACCGTGATGACGTTATATTGATGAAACGATATAAGTAGGTATACTAACAAAGGAACTATTACGTTAATTACTTCAAAAATAGTTATTAGTTATACCTAACGCATACAAATTTAATATTTACAGATATTATGTCTTGACCTTCAATTCTGATACTGCTTTATATGATAAAAATAATTATCAATTATCAGGGCGATATCTCAGTTCTTCCAACAATCTCGAAAATTTTCAAAAAGATATTACGTATACGCTTAAATAATTATTTTAAAACTATTAACTTCTTATCAAATAATCAATATGGATTCCGCAAAAATATAATACACTAACTGCATCAATCGACCTTGTGACAAAGTTGAAAAATAATTTTGATGAAAAACGCGCAGCACTTTTCATCAAAATTATTTATCGATCTGAAAAAATAATTTGATACAATTAGCCATTAGCCTGCTTCTCCAAAAACCATATGATATCGGCTTCAGGGGTACTGCCCACGATATCTTCCGGTCATATCTCTCTAACAGACAGCAAATTGTTGGATCTTTTAAAACAAATCGAAACATGTTAAAAAAATCAAACTACTATTCAATTATCACTATCTAACTCTCACTGAAAAAAATTACAAAGATACTAAGTTAATGACACTGTCGCAGATTTATAAATATAATACATGCAAATTATAGTACATAAAATAAAAAAAGATATACACTCTAAAATAACGTTTACAAAGAAAGGACTAACATAAAAACGTATTACTAGACGACAAAATAACATTTGCCTACTTGACTATGCAACCACGAATTAACTATGGAAGAAAAAATATATTAAACGGAGGAGCAGAGTTATATAATAAATTGCCTAATAACATAAAAGAGATCTATTCCTTTACTTTATACAAATCAACTTTGAAGCACCACATCTTAAAAGATTTTTCTCGATTTTAAACCAATAATATATTTAAAAAGCCAATATGATTTTAATTAATATAATTTTAACATTTAAATTGCTTGCAAATATGAACAATGTGTAATTGCTTTCGACTTCCTTTCAATAACGATATGTAATTGTACACCTACTTTTCTTGTTACCCACAACAATGTAAGAAGATTATATGATAAGATGTACGTGGTAGAGCCATGCTGCAGTTATATTGGTGGTATTGTTGTAGCACGAATGGGTCGGCTCGACCGGGGAGGGACCACGCTCTCACAGGATACCAGCGTGAAGTGGTAGCTTGGTGCTGCTGTATTTCGTATGGTGAGTGTAGAGAACCGGAGACCCTTTTTGCTGGGGGCGAGGCATTCCATCTTAGTCCTCACGGGTGACAACGCATCTGCATTTTGATTCGTGATCGAGGATGGATGTAGATGTCTATGGGCCGCAGCAACCACTTACCATCAGGTGGACTGTGTGCTCGTTTGTCACCCTATCCTATATAAAAAAGTATATATATATATATATATATATATATATATATATTTTTTTGCATATCCACTACATAATAGACAATTTATAAGTACCTGTCGTTCTTCATAATGTCATGCTTTTAGTATCTAATGATTAACTTGTTATTTCTCATGATAAGTTAATTGTATTATTTTTGAGACCCACTTACCCAGATCGTTTGTAAGTAGTAGGAATTGCGCAATTTTAAGGCTCCATTGCGCCTATAACTTACGGTATTCTTCAGGGCCAATACCTGGGCCTCTGTTGTTCCTAATCTAAGTAAATAACATCCTAAAACTTAACCTTAAAGAAGAGCTACATTTACACGATGTAATCAATTAACCGTGATACCTAAAACGATCAAGACCTTTTTTATGTTTGGCTTCAATGCAATAAACCCTGAACGTAGCTAAAACTCGTTGTGTAATTTGCGGCAAAAAATAAATTAATTTTTTCTTTATTTTGAAAAGGGATCAGCTATATTCGATTTTCCTGGTTGGTTATATATACTATTTTGTAATTATAGGCTTGCAATCGAAGAACACATCTTTCTATTCGAGAACAAGGCGTAGACCTTATTTCGAAAATAATGGTTTATGGTCACATATCAGTTCAAACTCACTTTTAACATTAATATATTTTATTACATATTCTACAGATAACGCTAAGGCTGGCACTTCCTTTTCAGTTTGGCAGTAACGCTTTTCGCAGTCTGTTAAACTCTTATATCCAGATGCCATTATTCTAGGTATTTTTGAATGTATTTGGATACGCGCTGCCCCTTCAAACCATATAAGAGTGCGTTCCATGATTTTTTTAAACATTTATGGGGCACAGGACTTATTACAAATATAGTGATATATCGGGTATCCGGATGGATTTAATTTTGGTGGAAAGCGTTTTTAATAACAAGACGAGTAAATAATTTCACATTTTTAAAAGGTGGTAGCAGCTGGTCTATTGTTGGTAGTGGATGATTTTCGCAAATTATTGCTGCGTTAGCTCTCAGCATATCGATACAAGTTCTAATATCCCCATTTTCCCTTAAAACATGCACTGTAGTTGAAACCCATTTTGATGGCTTAGATACTTCTTCGATATTATCTAGCTCCGATAATTCTTGAACCTTTTTATTAACCTTTGTTTCTAGGCTATATTTTTATGTGACGTGGATTCTACGGTGTTTACACTAACGCCTAATCGCAAAACTCTCAAGCTAAGGACGTTAGTTACCCCAAGATATTCTTAGAGCCATTTTTAACACATAGAAAACAGCAACTTCTTTTTTTGTCATTGACGGTTGTAAGTAAATTATTCCATTTGTTTATTCACATTCAGTACAGTATCTTTAATATTTTTTTATATGTATGTAATTAATCTAAGAGTATTTTTGTCTATTATGATATCTTCTAATGTCATTTTGTCACCTTTTAATTTTTTTTTAATAAGCCCATCTGAGTAACATTTTTCTGTCATTTGATCGCTAATGCTTTCTTTGCAAAACCACATTTATCGGCTGATTTGAAAATTTTGAGAAAATTTTCTCCCGATTCTTGTTTCATTTGCCGAAATAAGTGTCTCTTGTTTATTTTGCTTTGTGGTGGAACAAAGTAAGTAAGTCTAACTTTTCAATAGTTATAAATTAAATATTCTTCGTTGGATCATCTTTAAGTCCGTCTATCTGCAAGCTAACATTGGCTCCTGGTGTATATAGTATTTTTCTTGAAGATTAAGGCCACCCATGTGTAATAATGTAGCTCTTTTTTAGCGGATAGTTCGCTATTTGGAGCCTCTAGATAAATGTCAAATCATCGCTTCCATTTCTCCCATGTTACGCCAAAGCCATGAGAATCCCCATTACAATGAAATGATTCGAAAGGGGTTAGTGATGATATTTTTTCATCTGTAAAAAAGAAAATATACAAGCAGATGATATTTAATAATATTAATATTTAATTGGATTTCTATATGGCAACCCTGGTGACAAGTAATCAAATAATTTCGTAAAAATAAATATTTTAATTGATAATTTCCACCTTAAATTTAAGTTATTCTTGTTTATTACAAACAAATTGTATTATCTAACAAATAAAAGTGGTAAATAGTTATCTAAATAAATGAATTTTTAGGGTCTCAATTTAAAGTGATAACGTTAACGAACGTGATGTTTATTTAAAAGTTACTATAATTCTTTTTTATCCCTTTTAATATTCACGATATATCTTTTAAATATTGTTGTTAATGTGTCAAAATGTATTTATTCTGCAGTGTTTCAAGTAGCTCAAGTGTTGCTATGTAGATATGTATTTGCGGTTGTGCGATTAGCTTACCTTTTGTTTTTGTTGCCACTTCATCTCTTCGTTACACGAGCAATAAATAAGGGTAAAAATATTCAGGGTGGTGAGGGTAGCTTCGCGTTTGTGATTTTATAATTTTTTTAAGGATTGATAAATTTATTCTAAAGTTTACAGATTGAATTATGTGTAGGTAATTTTAAATTTAAAGAAATAATTGTCACTTTTGCTAATAAATCGAGTTACTTCCTATGCAGTTGACTCAGGACCTGCTTTTGACAATCAATGTTGGGGTATTGTGTTCTAATGAGACATAAAAGTATACACACATACACGCACACACACATATATACACACGCACGTACACACTAGGACATGAATGCGAACGTGCATATGCACGATTGCTCGCACATGCTCATGAACAACATACGCACGTACGCATGAAAAAGCACACGCATATAGGTGACAGTTAGGCAATATTGAGCCAATGTAAATAAAAAAGTAGCGAGTTCAAATCCTTTTTTTGAAACGTAACTAACACGAGTGTTTTAAGCTTTAATGAGATTGTTTTAAATGTTAAAAGCGACGCAAGTATATTTTCGAAACTAAATTAATAATGAACCCATCATAAATTTATAGAAGCTTTTAAATATTTCTTTCTCCTTGGTTAACTCTTATAAAATATCCAATGAATACGAGTTTGGATACGTAAGCCAATAAATACTTACCTATCCTTAAAGCAATTTATATTTATCTATTTCTACATAGAGATGTTATTTTTTAACCCACAAGATAGCTATTGAGGTATCATTCTAACTTCAAATATCAGCAACGATGTTACGTATGTACTTACTTTCAGTTTATTATCACCCTTTGCCTCACAAGGAGGTTAATGAATGTATATACATATGTTTATTAATTTGATGGTGGAATGACACTGCATAGGTATGTTAAACATATTACGCGGTCTCATTAGATTCGTTGCGAAAATGACATACGGTGTAATTTTTTTCTCTTTTTAGTAAACTTTTTTGGCAGTCGATTTTTTTATATTTACTGTGTTTATCATTGAACTTGTTCATTCTTTATATATTTTCCGGCTAACTTTGCTCACCGTTAATATGTGTGATATTTAAAAATAAGTGACTTGAATATTTTAGCCTAGTTGAAGTTAAGTGAATTCTGTGTGGTCCTTAGACATATAAATCTATCCTCGATTAAAAATCGAAATGCATTGCCACTCCTGAATACTAAGATGGAATGCCACGTTTCAAGTTAAAAGGATTTCCGGTTCTCTACACTCCATACGAGCACGGAGCTTGTATTCTGCGAGAACTTGGTCCTACCCAGGTCGAGCAGACCCATTCGTGCTTCAGCCATAATTAAGCTGCAGAATTGCTCTACCGAGTAAAATGTATCAGAAAATTCTTAATTTCGAAAAGAGAAATGTTTGTGGTATGTTTTTCTCTGTCGCGGAGGTATTTAACATACATAAATTTTACTCCAACAAACATCCAGGCTCAAAACCAGTAGTGTCCTGGTTGATCCCATCAGAGTCGCGGAGGATAGGGCGAGTGGCACATCGCCATACCAGCACTCCTCTTCCTCCGCGACTCCACCCCGATTGCAGCGGTAGGGGGAGAGGGCAACCCTCTCGCCGCAGCCCACTGACACATCCGATGTGGGCTCGCCATGCCCACTCCGGCCCTACACCTCGGACCAGCCATGTGGATTCCTCTTAGTTCACCGCGGGTGACCAAACCACGGCTACTAATCCCCCCGCCACGACAAGGCGGGAAACCGTTCGAGGGGGGCGCGTTTGCATTCTGCAGGCTGCCGCCTTGTTCGGCACTATAGGTATCTGCCACCCGGGGAGCTAGAGCCATATTCCCCTCCCCTTATTTTCTAAGTGTATCAGTAATGTAGGATTAGTAAAACTCTTTTTTAATAGAATAAGTGTGACAAACGATGACACAATCCACCAGATGGTAAGTGGACACTGTGGCCTAGAGAGCCACAGATATCTAGTGGTACATCTATCCTGATTAAGATATAAAATTGCAGATGCATTGTCGCCCTCGAGGAATAAGATGTGGGTTGTTTTCAGTTAAAAGTGTATAAAGATATTTAAGTAAGAGGATTCTAATGTCTTTGCATATTGTATAAAAATAAATAAAACAACAATGTATTTTATCCGGTGATCTATCCATTTCAAAAATATTTAATTTATTCCTCTTTAGTTTTCTTCACGTGACATCGATTAACAAATTACATTTACATCCGTATTCGATCAATAATGACGTCTTGATATCACCAAGCAAACAATTAATAGTAGTGTAGTCATCTACATGAAAAACATAATATAAAATATCAAAAGAATACGAGTTTGGCTACGTAACCCAGTAAATACTTATCCATCCTTTAAACAATTTATATTTATCTATTTCTACATAGAGATGTTATTTCCTAACCCACAAGACAGCTATTGAGGTTTCACTCTAACCTCTAATATCAGCAACGGTGTTACGTATGTAATGTATATACGTTTATTTGTTTGCTCGCTCTATAGCCTTAACGACATGATAGAACGACACTCCATAGGTATGTTAAACATATTCATCCTTCCTATCCATCCTTCAATCAGCAATCTATCAATCGTTTAGGTCAGCAATTTCTGCATGGGCTGAAATTGAATCTGGTGTGCCGCAAGGCGGAATACTTTTTACCTATTATGTTTTCCTTATTAATAAATTCTATCTCCTCAGTTTTAGATTGTTCGTACCATCTGTATGCGGATGATCTTCCAGCTCTACGTACAGTCAGGCTTAAATAATCTTAACTTTGTAATACACAAACTAAATGATAACCTGGAAGCCATAAGAGAATGGTCATGTAAATATGGCGTTTCTGTTAATCCTGCCAAATGTAAAGTTATAATATTCGGAAGTTCGCAATTATTGGCTAAGGTTGATTATGGAAATCTCTCTCCTGTAATTTATAATGGAACTTAGATTTCATATTGTGATTCCATAAAAAAAATCTTGGCCTGTACATGGATAAAACTATGACCTGGAAATTGCAGATCTCTGAAGTTAGTGTTAAGTTGTTGCTACCTTGCGTTCCCTTTATCGTCTTGAAAAATTCCTACCTTTTAAAACCAAGCTTACGCTGGTTCATTCCCTTATTCTACCTATTATCTACTATGCCGATGTATGTTACCCAGATCTGTCAGATAATCTTCTAAACAAGTTGGTGCGCCTTCTTAATAATTCCATAAGGTTTATTTTTGGTTTACGTAAGTATGACCACATATCATCCTATCGTTCAAAGCTTAAATGGCTACCTATACGTCAAAGGCTATGCTCTAGAATTTTACTTGTACTTCATTCAATTTTAAACAATCCAAGCTCCCCTTCTTATTTTAAGGATAATTTTAATTTTTTTCATTCTATCGACGGTCGAACATCCCGACAGTCAAACCGTCTGAGGTTAAGGTTTCCACAGCATAAGTCTAAATTTTATAGGTCGTCTTTTACGAGACAAGCTATACAGCTTTGGAACCCCCCCCCCCTCAATGATATTAAGAATGCCACAAATAAAAAAGTTTTCAAAGTTCTTCTCCGAGAACATTACCTGAAGGCAACTACTAATTGACATTATTTTTCATTAATTCTTGTCTTTCTTTTCTTCTTTTTTTACTTCAAATATTTATTTCATTATATATTATTTAAACATTATATTATATATATATCATTTTTATAAGCATGTATACATATTATATATATGTATGTATTGCATATGTATGTACTTAGTATATATGTATATTTTATTGTATGTGCACTTATTTATGTATAATGGTCGCACCTGCCAACAATTGTCCTTGGCACCCAGCGTTGACTGGCAGAGAATGCCACATGGCATTCAGTCCGCCCTATGTACCCTGTAGCTTGAGGTGTTACATATAAGTTTTAAATAAATAAATAAATTATGCGGTCTCATTAAACTCGTAGCGAAAGTGACATACGTTTTAATTTTTTTCTCTCTTTAGTAAACCTTTTTTTGGCAGTCGATTTTTTGTATTTACTGTGTTTATCATTGAACTTGTTCATTCTTATGACAGAGGTATGTTAAACATATTATGCGGTCTCATTAGATTCGTTGCGAAAGTGAAATACGGTATAATTTTTTTCTCTTTTTAGTAAACTTTTTTGGCAGTCGATTTTTGTATTTACTGTCTTTATCATTGAACTTGTTCATTCTTTATGTATTTTCCGGCTAACATTGCTTACCGTTGATATGTGTGTTATTTAAAAATAAAAGTGACAGAAGTAGGAGAATCTCTTCCAGACAAACCTTGGTAACGTAGTACCTACTACATATTATTTATTCCATGTCAGTGAAGGAGATCCGTAAATAGAAGTTTGCATAAATAGTAGATAAATGAGCATATATTAATACATATTATAAACTAAATAAGTATTTACATGTGATTTTAATACGGTGCAATTTCACTATATTATTTTTCTGTGCTGATATTATTGTCTGTTCCTTTATTCCACTTAATTAAATGTGGAATCAAATCACATTTGAAGATCAGCGTGAAATTGGAGAGGTTAGTGATTCTTATTCATACCTATGTTGTATACAAATTGTTCTTGAATATTGAGTTGTTCTTGAAATGTATGGTATTCACTGCGCTTACGCCTGGCGAATTGTGATAAAGCAGTCATAAATGAAAGTGGGCTAACATTGGAGTTTTTTATTATTAAACCGTATAAATTAAAATGAACACAAATAGTTTCAAAGAAATTATAAACTTCCAAATTGTAAATTAAATAAATCATTAATATTATACATACTGTATTTTTTACTCTTTCTTGACAGCCCTAAGTAACCACGAAAAAACAGCCGTGATGTAGGAAGGGGAAAAGTTGCAAAGTAATACGGACACTCGCGCGCAGCGATAAAGGTTTATTTAGCTTATTAATAATAATTATGTAGGCTATTAAACGTCGGCAAGCAGTCAACATCAAAAGAGTGAAACTTTTGTACGTAGTACTATTACTTATACGTAGTACTATTATTTATTCTGTGGTTAGGCTTACAATGTAAAATTTCAAGTCTGTATGTCAGTCCATGCGCAATTTTATTTAATTTTATTTTACATTTATTTATTATACAATCATTACAATTCTATACTGACTAATGCAATGCTATAACTTACTTACAGATAAATACAATAATATACAATTTATATTTGTGTTAAACAAATAGATAATCTCAATTAGCTAACAGAAGAATTCGTATTATGACAGGAAAGAAGTTAAGTATTTAAATTCATCATAAACGTGATTATGATATAAAAATCTTTAAACTTATTCAAAAATGACAACAGTGTAATTGATATATTAATTCAAATTATAAAAATTAAATATAAGAAGTTGTCAGTTACCGCCTAAAGAACTTCTGTCATTAGATGATAACGATGTCTCCCATAAATAAAATTAATAAAAATACTTCTTAACAGATTCCAGATATCGTCATCAACTGCTATCATTGTTACGATAAAAATGGCAGAGCGCTGATAACGCGTACAATTTAAATTCGAAGCAATATTTTAAAAGTGTTAATGTTATTTCAGTTAGAAAGAAGAGCACTTCAACAAAATAGAGGCTCGTCGATATAGCCAAATATGCCATTTTATATCCTTGTAATAAAAGTGATTGGGGGAGGGGGGACTAAAATTAGTAAATAAAATACATCTACCATTTTTAGAATTGTCTGTCTGTCTGTTTGTTTATTGACTTATCTATAATATATAATATATATAAAATTACGTTCTATAATAATATATTTATACTTAAAACAAACCAAACAAAAAAAGAGTATGTTTTCCTTAAACTAAAAAATATGTTTTCTGACAAAAATCGTAGTAAATGGCGTTGCACAAATGAATCCTTTTCTGAATTGCGGTTGTAAGATTCTCCACCAGTGGATTGTATTGAGACAATAGCCGCGATCTAGGATCGTGAATCGTTGAACATGGATCCTACTTTTCTGATTTGGATACGATTCTGTCGGGCTGTTCTAACACGCTCTAGTTGATTCACCCTGAATCAGTTTAATACGTGGTAGAGCCATGCTGCAGTTATATTAGTAGTATAGTTGTAGCACGAATGGGTCGGCTCGACCGGGGAAGGACCACGCTCTCACAGAATACCAGCGTGAAATAGTAGCTTAATGCTGCTGTATTTCGTATGGTGAGTGTAGAGAACCGGAGACCCTTTTTACTGGAAACGAGGCATTCCATCTCAGTCCTCACGGGTGACAACGCATCTGCATTTTGATTTTTAATGGAGGATAGATGTAGATGTCTATGGGCCGCAGCAACCACTTACCATCAGGTGGACTGTGTGCTCGTTTGTCACCCTATTCTATAAAAAAAAAAGTCATTTGAACTCTCGCTACAGAGTCACACGTGCAGCAACTGCGGAAAATCACCGTAGCAGCAACTACCTATATTCTTTTAAGATATATACGACAAAAATCACAAAAACCGTTAGCCTCCCGACAAACATCTAATTTTTTCGTTACTGCCTCAACTAGGTAATCCATTTCACGACTAATGTATCGCCTAGCATTGTTTCTCACACCTTTATTTGTGTAATTAATTTCGAATATTACGAATTGCGGAATTAGGTAAACAGGAAACCACAACGGGTCAAACTAAAATAAATAGGTGCCTATTTACCTATTCGAATTAAGCTACTAAGAAATTTCAACTGATTGCAATTTTAAATTCAACAATACAGCGTACCATCCCCGGTAATGCTAAGCGAATCTAAATCTATCCAGTATTAATAAACAAGAGTGCATTGTCCAAGGAATTAGTTCAGTAGTTCGACTCGATCAGACCACAGGGCGTCAGTTCCAAATCCAGCTCGAAGGACCAGTAAATGGTGGAGCCAATCTCAATCTTCTATTTAGCCAGTGCTCCCAGATAGGATTCTACTTGAGCTGTTAGGGGAAGAAGGCACATCAAAGAAAATAAACAGCTCAAGGGAAATCTAGGGAGCACTTACCGGGGTGGGGTTCCTTCTGCTGGCAGCCTCGAGGACGATCGACGCTCCTGGTGTTGTGATGCGTTGGAAGAGAGCGGTGGTGCACGACGATAACTCGCACTATGTGACGGTTACTTCTAGATTGTTCTATGGCCGACTGCCACAAGGTGCGAACACAACTGGCGTTGTTCTTTAATTACGATGCAAGAACGAACGGCGGCAGGGGTGGTACTTTTTATTGGTCAGCCAAATCTACCACCTCCATCGCGGCGGGGCGCGTTTCTTTTCGGCCGAAAAGCACGTCATATTCTAGACCCTCGCCCCCCTTTCAGTGCGTGTGGAATGGAATGCGTGGAAAGGACGGAAAGGAACACCAATATTCGGCTGTAAATTTTTGATGGACTGTAACGATGATGATGGTGGTGGTGGTGTTAATTGTGATGAAGCAGGTTATGATTGTGATTATGACCATAATATTATCATAACAATAAAAAATATTTACTTATGTGATCACTGCTGATATTAATATATGATTTAAACATGAATATTTGCACTTAAATAACGTTTATCAGTAAAACGACAGTAGCCTAATGGTAGGTGCGGACCGCGAACTCAAGAGGTCGTGAGTTTCGACTACTGTTGTAAACCAATCTCAACACAAGTATTTTAAGCTTACCATGGTTGGTTAAAGGGAATGTTAGTAGTGCTAAAAATTCTAGAGTTTTTATACAAAAATAAATTACGTATATAGATTAATTAAAGTCAATGTCATTTTATTTTATAAAATGTTCTTCCCCGGACTAGTCAACCCATTTGTGCTACAACTGTAATATAGGTGCAGAGTGGTTCTACCTATATCTATAGATTCTGTCATATCCACCACACCGTTTTAAATGATTATATAAAATGCGATTTAAACTTAAAACTCCAATAATTATAATATTCAATACTAGTGATCCACCCCGGCTTCGCACAGGTGGTTTCTTGACAGCGCCATCTACTGGGTACATATGTGAATTTAAAACTATAGGGACTAATCCAAACGCACATAAAAAAGTTCATCAAAATCGGTCAAGCCCGTTATGAGTTTTGGCGAGACTAACGGACATTAATTAATTTTTATACATAGAGATATAACAGTAAAATATTACGAAGTTACTAGCCTATAAACAAATAATTTTATATACTTCGATATAATGCGCAAATAAGTAAGGTCGTAATTAATTGGGTTTGATTTCACGAAAACTCACGCCAAGGTTAATATCTAATGAAAATGAAAATGATTGAGGTTACTAATAAAGCTAACGTTGAAATAATTTTGTGCGTTCGCCGCGTTGCTGTCTGTTACTTGAATTTAAGATGCCAGTAAACTTGTACTCGAACAATTGAGGCTTTATTTGTTTATTTACCTAAATTGCCCCGAAACCTTTTACACAACATGACAAAGTAAATATCATAAAAATTTAATTCAATAAAAACATATTAATCTTATTTAAATGTAGTTAAGCATGAATTTCAAATCTAATTATTACGCTCTAAGTCAATCTATAATCATATATATAATCATACATATAATCATTATATGGATGCATATATCCTATTGCATTATAGTGTAGGTTTCTAAGCTTCAATAAGGTGAGTTTTAGCTGTACAGCTCACCACTCACTCACTCATCACTCACCTTATTGAAGCTTAGAGAACCGAACGAGCAATCCTCAAAACTGCAGCTAGTGTCTCTGTTAGGCAAATATTTATATTAAAAATAATAATCAGAAAGCGTTCCCAACTGAATTACGCCCCCAATCTCAGCATTACTAAAAGGAGTAAAGACAAAGTCTGTCCTTATACGATGGTTAAATCCAGCTTAGCCAAGAAACACTACATCTATGTAAGTAATTACATCTACAACAAAATAAATAGGCTGTTACTATCTATCCTCCTCTTGGGAAGGATGCAATAAAAGATACATAAATGTAGAAAAAACACAATAAACTACATATGAATCCACTAAAAGTTTCTTACATCCTCAACTATAATATCACACATATTATACATAATTGTAATATTAATTTGTATTTTAACTAAAATATGTATCTAATCATTATACTAATTGGCTTTCTTATAATAATCCTACATTTTACTAAATGTAGATTTTCTCATATCTAATTCATTGAAAGTAATAATCTCTTCAATATACTATATAAACGTGTAATTTTAAGACGTACAATCCGTGAAGAGCGATCTGTAGACCTACAAAACAGGTATTGTTTAATACCTTTATTAAGCACCAGTCTCTCACAAACTAGGGCTCAATACGTTTATAGTTTATAGTTCAACACTTTAGTCATCAATAATTCTGTACCTGTTTGTGATAAGAAAATAAATATAAATTCTATATTATTCTATTCTATTCTAATGGTCCAGTTCAAGAAGTTCCTAAAAATAAATAGTAACGATATTGTAAGAATTTTAAAATGTGAACGGTTGTGAAAAAATGATAACGTTTAAGGAGTTCTTTAAAAATAACGTCTAATAATCTTAAATATTTAATGTTAATGGACGAAAAATACCAAAAATCTTAGAACAAACTTTTTGATTTAACTTTTTGGTTTATTTGATCGTAAGTGGCTATTGCAACCGATATCTAAATAAAGAAGGCAAGATGAAGAACAGCTTGAAGAATAGGCTAAAATTATATCAAATGGCATTCGGTTAGAAAGGAAAAAATATGAATAAATAGACAAAATAGACAAATAGTATTTGCTATGCCGTGCTGCAAGTGGCCATTTTGCTATTTAGATTTATTCGCGGTTATGCGAGTTAAGACCATTAAAAATATTCCGAAATAAAAAAACTTTTTTGCCACTTAATCTCTTTATAGCAGTAGAAAAAGGGTTAAAGCATATTCGACCAAATATTCAGGGCGATAGTGTGAAGAATTTATTCTAAAGTTTATAGATTGCATTGTGCACAGGTAATTTTAAATTTAAGAAATAATTGTCACACATTTGCCTTGTATGTTAATCATCGAGTTTGTTATTATGCAGCTGTCTCAGGACCTGCTTTTTACAATCAATGTTGGGGGACTGTGTGAAACACGTATACACTCATACACGCACACACACGCACACATACGCACAAGTAAGTGCACACACGCATGCACGAATGCTCGCACATGCAATAGAAATGAATTAGCGCTCGATTACTTCTAAAATTACAGTAGCACCACATCAGTGAGAAAATCAGCAACAACGCTGGTACCATCCGGCAAGAAGCAAACCCGACTCCAAGGGAAGGATGCAAAAAAAGATCGCATCCCGTCCCAATCGGCTGACCTGTAATGCCAAACACGGCGGCAACCTGCAGTACGCAACCGCGATGGGAGCATTAGTGGCACGGTACTCTGGATTAGACAATGTTCCGAGGAGCTAAGAGGGGCATCAACGGAGACCTGATATCCGTCCGGATGAGAGGTCAGCAGAAGGTCTAACTAACAAGGTACATGATCTTCCACATCTGGGATCCGCGTAGGCGAGGTAACCAGTTGTGTTAGACTATATTCCAAAGCAAAATCATAAGCAGATCTACCCGCATAATCGGTTAAACGAGAACCAAGTCATTCAGAATGGTGGGCGTTAAAATCACAAAGTATCACAATCTCTACGGATGGGACCTGTTGTAGCACGGAGTCTGCAGCCATCTGGACGTTGTCGATCAGTCGGTCTGTGTCAAAATTACCGTTATAGGATCTATATAGGCACCCGTAGATGCGAGGATGGTCGTCGCTGTCTACGCGTAGCTATAAGATGGACAGGTCCGTACCTTTAAGGCTGCCAAGGCGTCGAAAACGGATGTCCTCTCCGACGTAAACGCAAACTCTAGCCTGCGACACAAAAGAGTGTTCTAATCCGTACTCCGGGTAAGAGAGATATGAAGTGTCAGCCGGAGAGGACACCTGTGTCTCGATTGGAAAGAACAAGGCCGGCATCGCCGTTTCCAGATGGTAGTGGACGGCGTTAAGGTTTGAATGAAGTCCCCTGATGTTGCAGAAATTCACGGATAGCGTGGCAGGGGACGCCTTTGACTTATTGCTCCGTTTTAGCGGTATTTCAGCCCCCCCCCAGAATATGAGGGGCAGCCTGAACACCCACGCTTAGGAAGAGTAGGGGAGTTTGGGCGTGGATGCTCAGTGAGGGATTCTCCGTCACCGGGGTGCTAGTACCCTCCTGGGGTAGTCCTATCGCACTGGTGTCACTTGCCCTTACGCACACAGCATGCATTCCCCACCGGCATTAAGAACGCACCGGCAATCAGACTGCACTGTCGACCTCCGGTCTGAGCAGGGGGGTGATGTGGCGGCGCAGTCGTCGCGCCACAAGCGAAACACACCGAAGCCTAAATCGCTCTATCAATGTTCCGAATCGTAAACAGTATATTATATAGAAAAACTCCGAACTATCACACGGAGCGTTGGCCGCTCTCCGGGCAGAACACCTTGCCCGGCGGGAGATCTCCCCTTTTCCTTCACGGTCACAGTTGTAAACGTAATGTTTGCTAATGGCATAATACTAAAGCTGCTGCCCGAAAAATAATAATAATATAATCTCGTCCACACCAGATCACGAGAACTTGAACTTCTTGGCGAAAAAGCTCACTGAGACAACTCGGCGTGAGTCTGGCGACCCTATCAGATATTAAATCTCGTTGTTAATAAAGAAGAAAAAAATTATTTATTTTATAGGAGACAAACGAGAATACGGCTCAACTGATTACCATCAGGTCAGGTCATCATCAGTGATTATCGCCGCCCACGGGCAACTGCATCACCAGGAGAATTGCATGCGTTGCCAGCCAGTAGCATCCTTTTACTACGTAGAAATCCGCTATGAAATAATTTTGAAAAATTCGTTTGGTATTTCTTAACACAATCAAATTATTTTGGTATTTCCTAAAACAAACCCTTACCTTAAGGTAGATAATGTTCAATTTGTAGGGAGTAAAAATTTTTAATCCTTTATAATAATTAAATAATAAAATTTGCCTCTTACGGTTTTAAAACAGAAGTGCAAATATTGTATAAAAATTTTTGTATTAAGTCTACAGTTCAAACCGCTTAACGTAAATGCGTGAATTAGAAATTAAAATATGGTTTTTAAAAATCTTTTCAACGGAGTGATTTCATATTTGTTTAGGGAAAAATTATTAAATGATTTTTGTAACTTGAAAATTAGTACGAATACTTAATCTGCCCCCCTTGATCATTATATGCAAAATATAAAAAAAGACTTTATCTGCTTTCTGAGGCATAGGTATAAAACACTGTTAAGGCTGCCAGTGAGAATTTCTTAATAGAAAACCCAACTAATTTTAAAACCAGTCATACGAATTCCTTAAAGGTCAAAAACTTTCCTAGGTTGAGTTTAGTTTTATTTTTCATTTGTTTGCAAGATGAGACAAAATATATACACTTACGCAATTTCATTTATTATGTTAGTGTAGGTACTTCGTTTTAGATAGGCATTGTAGTTTTGTAGTTTGGATTGTAGATTTCATTTCAAATTTTTTATTTTATATCGAACAATTGGTGATGGTACATTCTTATTAAGGCAATTTCTCATTTGTTGTATGGAAAGCAAGTATTGGCTAGAGTAAGAAATCCGGGAGCAAATTAGGAATTACGTTATTGCGGCAATTTCGTTGTTTATTTACAATGTAAAACACAAGCGTACAGTTTTCCTTATTTGTTTTGGTACGGCCACATGCTTACTCTTCGAATACGGGTTGAAGAATCAGAAAATGGTGCGCTAATGGTTCCTGGGTTCGATTCCCGGGTCGGGCCAAAATTAATTATGCGAGATCAATTTTCTTGTGGACTGTATGCGTGGTTCCCTATAACCAAACAAGATGGCTGATGTGGCACGTGGCAGGCTTGGCCAATGCACTCACTATTACCTAGTCTATTATTTAGCCAGTGCCCTGTGCGGGAATTAAAACTGGAGCTGTTATAAGAAAAGGGATACAGTAAGGAAAACAAAAGAACAGCGCAAGGCAAATTAAAGGGGTATAAAATTACCGGGGTAGTTTTTTTTGGTTTAATTCCTTCTGCTTCAGCGGCCTCGAGGACGATGCCCCTGGTGTTCCGACTGCGTTTAAAATAGGCGGTGTGCGAATACAAATTGAGCTATGTGAAGCAGTTACTTCTAGATTATTCTGTGGTCGACTGCCACAGAGGTGCAATCACATCTGGCGATGGTCTTTGACTGCGATGAAAGAGAGTGAGCGGCGGCAGCGGTCGTCCTTTTATTCGCCAGCCATCTCCACTTCTATTTAGGCGGGGGGCTCGCTTCTTCCTCATTGGCGACAAAAATCACGCCACATAATTGAGCTTCATCCCCTACCCCCCCCCCCTTTCAAGGCGTGCGGAAAGGAATGTTGATAGGATGGATAGCAAGTGCCTTCCTGGCTAGATACTAATCGGCTAAACGAAATGCGAGAGTACCCATTTTTCAGCGCAAGCACGTTTCTTGGTTAGTTTGTGGGTCCGTTTATTTGTTCGTTCATTTCTTTTTCTGATTGACCAACTAAATGAATGTTTGATTGAGGTTAGTGTCTTTTTTTTTTTTTTTTTTTTTTTTTTTTTTTTATTTTATAGAATAGGGTGATTGTATTGGCTTGGTGACTAGTCTTCTAAGTCTTCAAAGTTAAAATTAAAGTTACAGCCTATATACGTCCCACTCCTGGGCACAGGCCTCCGCTCATTTCTGAGAGGGTTTTAGGGCAAGGAATTGTCCGCCGCGCAGCCCCAATGCGTGTTGACGAACTTCACATGTCTTCGAAATTTTTTTTCTTATTTCTGTGATATGCAAGTTTTCTCACGATGTTTTCCTTCACCGCTAAGTACGTGGTAAATCAGCACTTAAAATTGCAATTAACAATTTCATTGGTGTCTTCAGGTATCGAACCCGATTTGCTCGCACACTGTGAAATTTACAGCGAGCGCTAACCATCTGAGCTACCACGGTCTTTCTAAGTCTTAGCGACCGTTTAATTTACAACTAAATCAATAAAAAATAATAATAGCAAAAGTACTAATTCCACGCAAACGAAGTTCCGGGCACGACAAAATTTTATATAAATATTGTACGGTACGGTACAGATATCACATATTATATAACTGCGTGTTACAAAAATTTTGTGAAGCAAGGATAAATTAAATTAAATTCCAAATTTGTTCATTATTTACTACTACTTTATTTAAATTCTTATGAAAAATTATGTTTAATTTCGTAATTTACGATTAATTTTCATTATAAACATTGCCAAAATATATACAATATTATTCATGTCAACTTTCAACACTTAATGTTATTTAATTATAATATAATACAGCTAAGCCTTGTTCGGCAATTAATTAGCTGCATTGATAATGCACAAAGTAAATCACCTGTATATAATCATATACAGGTGATTTACTTTGTAAGAGTTTTTTAGTTCTTATGTAATTTTTAAGAGACCTATTTTCAGCTGACTTGTAAAGGACTGTAATAATGATGATGTTGAAGAAGATGACTGTGATGAAGATAATATAATAACAATAAAGAACTATTTACTTATATAAATTATATTAATATGTGATTTAACCATTAATGTGTTCAAGCTTTATTTCATTAATAGTATATTAAACTTCTTAAATAATTTTTACATACAATATTTATGAACGTTTCGACGTATTAAAGCAAGTTTAATTAAATTATATAAAACTGTTAATTTTTTGAGAATACTATTTAATTGTGTTTAGGACCGTGATTGTATCAATCTTAATTTTGCAATGAATAAATAGATCGTTCAATCTAATGCCCACAATAGTGTCATCGCGTTATATACAAAACTTTCCTGATCTCTATATAACGTACATATTATCTTCGATGTAACAAACATTCATATCACGCCCAACTAAGTACATATCTGACAATAGGAATTCATCAATGTCATCAGTCACGTAGGTATCGTACGAGTTGGTATTGTACGTCAACTATGAATTTTATTTATAAATACTTTTATTTATAAAGTCTATTTAATTAAGTGGCTCCAGCGGCACCTCTACCTCTACCTCTAAATAAAAAACACAGATGCGTTGTCCCTCCTGACAGCGACAACGCATCTGTGTTTTTTTTATTTTATTTTAATAGACCTTAGAACATGTGACACTAATTCTCTTAAAATTTAAATCAGAATCGTAAAAGGCGTCGAAAAACATAAAAGGCTTGTATTAACCCAGGTAGACTTTCAGCGAGAAAAAAAACTATATTATTTTCTTTTTGCAAAAGTTTCAAGCACTAGCATAATTATATTCATTAAATAATTACGCATAATTAGAAAATTTAATATCTTATTCTATTTGTATCTTTTCGAATAATATATTAATATTATTCATTTGGATTAGAATAGACGAAGTCTATACTGCATATATATAAATCACCCTTTACAATATGACCTAATGTTTTAATAATTACATTTCGTTAATTTAAATTTACAATCATACCAAAAACCAAAAATTTCTTAAGGTTTAAAATTGTGGACAATATTGTTTCTTACAACCATAATATTTAACACACATGATTTCCTTTTCTAAGGAGGCTATAAATATATCTTTATTATAGTTTAATTAATTAATGATATGATAATAATAATATATAAAAATATTCTTAAAACAACGGCAGAAGATAGAAATAATTCATTGTGTTTTTAATAAATGCCTTTAATAAAATTGGCATTGTGAAAGTAGTTCATTTTTGAATTGATGAAAAAATTATTTTCCTTTAAAGAGTTTCGTGATGATATGATCATGGACGTATACAAATAAAGGGGACTGATAATATCCGTTTAAAAAGGCATACTTTAATATTTAGTACGCCACATATCAATAAGCGTAGCAATAGCAAGCAATTTTCCTACCTATCACAAATCTTTTGATGCATAGTAAAAATGACATTTATTGATCCTCTAGTATCTATAAAATATTATACTTTATTATTTACAGACTAAGAATCAATGTTACATAATTTGATATGGAACAATAAATTTTCTTTACGGTTAGGCTTTAACATTAGGATTCTCAGCCCTCTTGCTTGTTTTTTCCCACGATGATGATATGATGGTGTAACAATCTTTACGTTACAAGATGTCAGTTGCTAAGAAAAATAAAGCATTTATAACAAGTAATAACAAAATATTTGTATAAATTATAAGCCATTACTAGTCTCATTAAGATTATTTTATTAATATCTATATTTAAATCAGGAATTTGTTGACTACTCTAATCTATTAATTTTATTTATACAACTTATTAAACAATTTATGTACACTTGATACGTTACTTAATGATCTTAAATTCGTTATGTTTCTTCAAAAATATTCACTTTATTATACCGTACCATGATACATCTCTTTATCACAGATCCTTAACGACGACTTTCATTGAAAACTTACGTTTGCATCTCATATTAAAAGTGCTGTGAAATTGCTAATTCTTAACAATTAGGTGTGGATCACATTTTTTTAGAATCACTATGATACATTTTAATTTTTTCTTAGAATCTTGGCCATAAAATTTGCTAACTACCATATCTACTAAAAACCCTGCGGTGGTTTGAAAGATTCTCTCCTTGTTTCTATAGAAAGTTTACGGCGTTTACCCTCATTTGAAACGCAACTTAAATCTAATGAATAACTATGTTTCATGGTGTGAAGTTTCCTTGAGATTTCCATGTTATCGTCTAATATAATATCTTCATTTGAATGTATTTTAAGACCTTGAACACTACAAATTTTTAACAGATCCTTGATATTGTTATTGCGTTTAACTCTTTGGCTAAGAAGTAGGCTTTCTGATTCTACTATTTTTAAAATTAAAGGATTATCGGCAAGCTTGCAAGGTTCAACAAATGATTCCATTTTAGTGCTGCTATTGGAATCATCATCATAGACTACATCACCAGACCTTTCTACATCTGATGCTGTTTTATTTTCTTGGATTGTTGATAATTCTGGAATTTTTGGGTGGTTTTTGCTATTAAAATCGCTTCTAGTCGCATCAGCTCGTTCATCAGTAGGAATTTTATTTTTTTCGTCTCTCTGAGGTGTAGTCAATAAATTCAATTCCGAAGTATTATATCGGATGGTAATTTCATTTATTGCAGATAGCTTTTGAGATAATACAGTGTTATGTAATCCTTTTTCTGTCTGCGAATGTCCTTTGCTATGTACACCAAAAACTCGTCTTATAGATTGGCGAAACTGGAAACGATAAACCTATCATAAAATATTTAATATAATTAATTATACCAATTGAAGATGAAAAAATTTGCGAAATCAAATCAAATAATAAATGGGCTAACCTGCGTGTTCATTCCAACATAAATAAGCGGATCATAGCAAATTGAGCTTTTTGCAATAAGTGCTGGTATGACACCTAAGCCGGGTGAAATCTGTAACAATTATATAAAATGCTTTATGAACACATTATTTCCACAGCTTTCAATTTTTCGTTAAAACAGGTTTAAATTTTTTGCTATAGCAAGGTCTGCGAAATGAGTTAAATAATCCAAACAATAACAAAGACATAATTCCTTATACTGTTAATTTCTTACAAAAATAAAATTAAATACAAACTTAAAATTATATCCATTTCATCTAGTAGAGCCTATACCCGCTGCTGAATAATACCTTCCCATAGATTGTCTTATAGTGAGAGGCAGGATGGCATCTTCAGTTTTATAACTTTGATTTATTTTATTTATATTTACTTAAAATTAAAATCATTGCTCACACGATCTTAGAATAAAATAGTAGTCCATTCCATTCATGTAGCATCCAGACCATATAGCATCGAGAACCGTGACGCACTGTGATTCTGCTGAATAATAAATAATCCATAACTGACGGACAAAGAGTATAAGTAATATAATCTGTATGTTCTGAGGGGTTTTGAACGTGACAGCATTGTATTACACATGTAGGAAAAGAAGGAATAAAGGGATAACGTACATTGACCTTTGACGATATCATCGGGGTAGCCAAACATACATTATTAGAATGAAAGAGATAAGAGTACCGAGTGTGAAGTTCATCGCAGGCCCTGTGTCTATTATTATATTATGAATAAAGAAGATTTATTTAAATTTATTATTTATAAATCATGAAAGTTATTACAAAATTCATTATTACGTTACCAGTAATTAAGTAGTTTAATAAGAAGGTAGCTCGGTAGTTGTATAAAACATAACCAATTCATAGCAGTCGGGTAAAAAGGCGAACTTTTAATGCTTAAGCATTCTTTAGCAGTCAACCTTGAGTAATGCATAAAATTCTCATAATAGATCTGACAATCCATTATGAGAAATTTTGGCACTTGACAGACTATTCTTCTGTATCTATTTCTGAATCATTTTCTGATGATAAAGAGATGGAAGAGTCCGCCACATTGATTATAAAACTATCTACAGTTTTAACAATGGCATTATCATATTCATTTAATTTGTTTTAATTCAAAACGTTACAATACAACAAATAAAACAAACTTAATAAAAATGAAAACAACAACTTTAACCAAAAATTTTAACGCTAGACTGCGTATCGTGTCGAAACAGGTTTTTATCTCTGAATGATCGCTTCCTTCACCCTACCCCGTACCATGAGACACGCTTAGCGCATAACGATACGTAATCGATAATGAAATATATGGAAGCAATACCTGTCGTTTTGTTTCAATGCTCACATAATACTTGAGGTCAATGTACGTTTTTCCGCCTGGCCTAGAAACAGACTATAGTTATTTTCGCTGTTATATTTGCGTACTTGATCAGTTAGTTTCTAAATTTATGAAATGGTCTCCGAATAGGAATTTTTTTAGAAATGTAATAAGTTGCCATCGTTCTCAAAATACTTGTTTCTGCATAATCAAAACTATTTTGAAAACTCTTGTTGCATTACCTATTAAAATTCATTTAAAGTCCATGTGGTATGTAGGTATGTAAATATGAATAAGTAATCAAATTGTAACAGTAACCGCCATTTCAATTCTTTTCTGGAACGTATTTTTCTAGTATCAACGTACATATTAAAACTTCAAACAATAAACCTAAAAGAAATCGTTCTAATATGGCGGCCATATTCCTCAGTTCTGATGACGAATCCATATTCATAGAACATGTAAACTCTCAGAAATTTTGATATTAAAAGCAATCGGCTCAGGGAAAGAGATTACATGGCATGGATTAATATTTCATATGACGATAACTGTAGCGATGATTTTCTAACCAGAAACAAAAACAGACACTTTTTTATCCAATGTAGATTATAAATAATACTTATTAAAAGTCAATCTTTTGTTTAATTACTACTGGTTCATAAAAAAACCTCTGTCCTGGGAAGAACCAGCAAGAAACCCAGCGGAAGTTTGAAAAAATAACAGCTTACTACATATATGTTACCTAATACATCAACATTAAACAAATTCGTAATAACATAGTAGCGATCACCTCATTCCCATGGGTTATTATCACCATAAATTCCTTAATATTATAATAACCCATTTTATACAAACTTAGTTCAACGAAGTTTTTGAACTTTGCAGGCTAGCATGTCAAATTTTGTATATGTATAATCCTGGTATTGTGTTGTAAAAGCGTATACATTGCCCCAAGAATGAATTATTGACTAGGTGGAGTCGAGTACCTGCTACTACCAACTTGTGTTTGTTCCTAGTATTTACAGAATGAATATCACTATTTTTTGTAAAACTACTATTATTTTTGTGTACGTATTGAGAGGCCAAAGTTAATGTGTTAATTTCCTTAAATTTTTGTCAGGGTGACTCTTTAGGTTTTAAGTCATAGATTGCGCCCACAGCCCTCTTCTGTAAAACAAATACAATTTCGGTGTCAGTCGCGTGTCCCCATAGCAAAATACTATACGACATTATGCTATAGAAATAACTAAAGTAAACTAGTTTTCTGCAGACTATGTACGTCTGCTTTCTAATTTTGATATATGGGAGCCCCATTGAAGCTTCGCGTCTAGTGTGATTCCAAGAGAAATGGTACAGACAAGACTCAGCTCCTCCTCATTTAAAATTACATTAGTATTTACATGTTTAGCAATTGAAGTAACGAATTACATTCATTTTTAGTGCCATTTAAATACAATTTTTTATAGAAGAGGGGGCAAACGAGCTTATGGTTCACCTGATCTTAAGTGACTACCGCAGCCCATGAACAACCGGTCCGGAAAAATCGCCAGTGGTAAATTATTGCACAGAGAGGTCGTACGCGGAAGAAAAGTCCTAGTGAAACGTACAGTGGTGGACCACCAAGCATCCAGATGGTGTGGATGGTATCAGGAGGTTTGCCGCGTAGTGTGTTCATGAAACTTGGCGGCTGGGATTAATCCGAACAATTCCTCAGAGCACTCCCTGTGATAGATGCGATAAAATACGCAAAGAGATGCAACATCTCTTCGCAGCGCCAGTGAATCAAGCCGATCGGAAAGCACTCGGTCGTCGACGATTCCAGCCGCTCTGCGCTGGATGCGGTCAAGTGGAAGGAGCTGGTAGTGGGGAGCTCCAGCCCAGAGATGGGAACGGTATTCAATGTGCGGCCGAACCTGCGCCTGTTCTGTTCAAGGCGCAGGTTCATGGCGGTGTGCCGGCATGAAATACTGTCCCGCTCTGCTGAGTACGCCAAGCTTTTTGAGGTCACTTTGGCCTTCTCTTCCAAGTGACCACGAAACTGCACGCCACTCAATATGTCGACGCCGAAGATTCCGATACTTGCTGAGACAACAAAGGGTGCCTTGAAACTGAGGAGATACGACAAAGGTGTTCTTTTTAGCGGTTAACGCACAAACTTGTGTCTTCTGAGGGTTAATATTATACAGACAAATAATTAACATTAAACCAAATTACTAATTTAGATATAGCATTACTTACTTCGTAAAATTTTCTAAACTGTCTTTTTAACAAAAAATTAATAAACTGTCATCAGCAACTAATACTACATAACGGTTATCCCCTATTATATAAATTTATAACGTGAAAGTGAAAGTTACAGCATATATACGTCCCACTGCTGGGCATAGGCCTCCTGTTATTTCTGAGAGGGTTTTAGGGCGAAGAAGGGTCCGCCGCGCTGCCCCAATGCGTGTTGGTGAACTTTACATGTTTTCGAAATATATTTATTTTTTTCTTATTTCTCGGATATGCAGACTTCCTCACGATGTTTCCCTTTAAATCACAGGAGTTAGTAAATCAGCACTTAAAATTGCTATTAATAATTTCATTAGTGCCGGCGAGTATCGAGCCCTTGTTGCTTGCTGAATAAGCAAGTCACGTTTTTCGTCTCACGCCATAACAATGATCAATCAATTACTAGCCTCTTTCCTATACCACAACTCGTCGGGTTCGGGAATCAACGCGGTGGGCGTGACCCATGATAAGACGTTCGACTTAGAACCTTAACCGCTCTCTCAAAAGAAAGCGGTTGACGACTAAGATTACGGGCTCCAAGGAATGGTTCCAGTCCAGACTTCTGTTATGTACTTAGTGGACAGTATATCTTCTTATTTCCCTACTTATAGGGTAGACACTGGCGAAATAAAACAGCAATTATTCCAAAGTGCCACTTAGAAATGTGATACCGAAATTTCACTACTTTCACTTTTACTTTTCCTGATTTTGTTTTCTTTCTTGTTTTAAGTTTGGAAACTGTAGCTGAAAACCCCCCAACGAACCGATAATTTTCACTATCACATTTTCATATTTCCTCCTATGACTTTTTTGGATCACCAACAGATGATACACAATACTAACAAAAATATAACTCAACACTGCGACTACATGCTATGCGTTCATCTTTTTACAGGTAACCACAACTTACATAGATAGCGAAGTGATTTTTTATTTCAAAGAAAAGGAAACACACAATAATACGAGTATGCGAATAAGTATGAATGGAAAACCAGATTTGCTATAGCTACAGTTTGTGGATTTAGTGCTTAGAGTCTGTATAATATTAATGATATTTATTTCCCATAACAATTTAATAAAATAACTGTATTTTATATAGAGAACTTTAAAACATTAAATTTATTCTTTACAATAAGGTTTCCATTAATATTTTCACCTATCTTATACAATACAACAATTTAATGTGAGAATTAAAACTTTTAAGCAGAGTTTTAAACAGAATTAAATATTTGATCTATTGTTTATTTTTCTCATGATTTCGCTATTTTATTACTAGAATAGAACTTGATTGACATTTCTATTATCTTATTCTAATACTAAAATTAAAGCATAATATTAACAAATTGCTATTACATACATTTTAGAACTTTTAATAAAAATATTATTTTAATTAATATTCTTAAAAAACGGTTCGGACTTGCGTCTGTCCTTTTTGCTAAATACCTATGCTAATTGATAAATTCAATTTTACACGACCCTCTGGATCCTATACGAGGCTCTTGCCATTCCTTTCTAATATTTATACTTATCCTTGTCGGACATATACACCATGGCACTAGCATTAAACTGTCATTATCTAACTCATTACTGGTATGTCTTACCTACTGGTAATTAAAATATTGAGTAAACATTAATCAATAGTGCTTAAATCGAATAAAAACGATCTTAATTTTATTTTATTAGTATTAGATAGCCGATTATTATGTAATGCATGACCAAGTTACTAAAAATATTCTTACTTTTCTCAGGAATTTGCATTTTATAAAAACTCTAATCATGAATTCTAATGTTTATCCTATGGAACAATGAAAGATTTACACTTTGGTAGGTCTGATGGTCAGGATACTATGTAAGGTAAGTCATTAATATATACAAGAAACAGAAAGGGGCCTGAGGTACGCCTCTTTGTACTATCGACCCGGAAGAGCTCATACTATTAATGACAACTTTTTGCGTTTTGCTACCTGAATATTAAATAATTTATTTAAGATAATCACTTCTTACAACGTAGTATTGAAGTTTCTTGAATAATTTTTCATGGTGAATACAATTGATGGGTTTAGATAGCTCACAGAATATACCCAAAGCATCCTGTAAATTCTCCTATGCGTTGAAGATATATTTAATCAGCTCAACACTAGTATCAGTTGTCGAGCGACTCCTTGTGAAACGGAATTGATTTTTAAGAAGTAAATTATTTACACTAAGAAAATCTAACATTTGATAGAATTTTTTTTTTCAAATATTTTGCTTAGAGTTGGTAGTACAGAAATAGGTCTTAAATTTGCAGATTCCAATGTACTACCATATTCAAATAACTTTTATTTGACTATGTTTCATTAAATCAGGAAACACATCAGATTCGATACTAGTATTAAAAATATTAGCTAGTTGAGGTGCGCTTGTACCTATCATAGACACAATAACATTAACGGAAATGCTCTACAGATCTGCAGTTTTCTTAACATCAATCGTTTTAAAGTATTTAACGATATCTTTTGATGATACCTTATGAAATGTAAAATTCTTTGTACCCGCATTTACATTTTGTTTAAGTAATGATTCGGCGAATGCTGGAGAAGAATTCAGTTACTTTGTGTTTAAGATGGAATATCAGTAAAATATTTTTCAAAGGCTCTTGCAATGTCTTGATCTGATTCAGTTAATTTGTTGTAAAACGTAGCTTTTAGTTTGAATTGCGAGAGTTGACCTTATCAGTTTTACTATTAATTACACTCCATGTAGTTTTAATTTTATTGAAAGACGTCTTAATTTTGTTGTCAAACGCAAGGACTTGACTGTTTGCAAAATCTTTTAAATATTTTTGAATATTGTTTTACATATTACCTAATTCTGGCAAGGATTCTAAATGTTGACGATAGTTCTAAAGGATTTTAATATTACATTTTTTTTAAATAAAGCTTTACCCCCTGACTAGAGGTAGTATCTAACTATCTTGAAGGGAGTTTGCAAACATAAATTTCACAAAGACAAACATCCAGATCCGGAACAATTATTTGTATTGGCCTTCAGGGTCTACCCACACGTACCACAACCACAATCACACCACATAACACGTGGGCGCATTTTGTATAGGAAATGAATACACTTCACGGCCCATAATATGA
Source organism: Parnassius apollo (assembly GCA_907164705.1). NCBI lineage: Eukaryota > Metazoa > Arthropoda > Insecta > Lepidoptera > Papilionidae > Parnassius > Parnassius apollo. The sequence goes on along the minus strand of CAJQZP010001402.1, from coordinate 6,913,982 downwards.
CCTTTAACATTGAAAAAAAGTGTTTGTGGTAAATAATCCACTTTTTAAGTCATGTATCATTTAAATATTACGAGTATTTATGTGTTAAATTATCACATTCAAAATCCTGACTACGAAAAGAAACTTTTTAGTATTTTGGGAACCACCTGCAATTGACACTTCAGGAACTTAAGTGTACCGAAAACTTATGTGACCAGCTGCTACAATAACGAGTGGATAATGAGATTGAAATAGGAAAGTTATTAATATAAAACTCAGACCTAAAAAATTGGCATTGGCAAAAACAGGCATTCTGTAACAGCGAAATCGGCTTCAAAAAATTGTGAATTCTTTTACTCAATGTAGTGATTGTTATTTCCAATTCTTTTACGAAATAGAAATTTGTTTGTATAAATAGTTGCAAAAAATATAAAAGAATACATTAAAATTACAAAATTATTTAATTTTAAGCAAAAATTGTTTAAGCATTACCAAAATGAATTATTCTATAATTCTGACATTCAACAATTACAAAATGAAATTCATCACTTAACTAGTTCACTTAATTCCACAAGTCAAAAATACCAAAGAGCCCAAAAACAAATAAATGAGCATATTTTAGCCGCTGACAAATTGATTGGCATTTGTAATTTTATTAGGGACAGGATGGAAGCCTTGACAAAAAAGCATATTGGCTGTATTTTTTCATCATCATCATCATCATCATTACAGCCCTTCACAAGTCCACTGCTGAACATAGGCCTCCCCCAAGTAATGCCACAAAGCACGGTCCTGAGCCACCTGCATCCATCGACTTCCTGCATGTCTTACCAGGTCGTCACTCCATCTAGTGGGGGGTCGCCCTACACTACGCCTACCGGTACGAGGCTGCCACTCGAGAACCTTTCTTCCCCATCGGTTATCGGTTCTTCGAGCTATATGGCCGGCCCATTGCCACTTCAGCTTACTAATCCGTTGGGCTATGTCGATCACTCTGGTTTTACTGCGGATATCCTCATTTCTGAGTCTATCACGCAGAGAAACTCCAAGCATAGCCCTCTCCATAGCTCGCTGAGCGACCTTAAGCGTCCTCATACGGCCAGCAGTGAAGGACCACGTCTCAGATCCGTAAGTCATCACTGGCAACACGCACTGGTTGTACAATCTAGTTTTTAGAGATTGAGGTATACCTGACGAAAAGATATGTCGTAATTTCCCGAACGCTGCCCAGCCGAGTTGAATCCGTCGATTGACCTCTCGGTCGAAGTTGGACTTACCTAGTCGGACTATTTGTCCCAGGTAAACGTACTCGTCAACAACTTCGAGCATAGTGCTCCCACCAACTACCGGCATAGGTGTGACATGGACATTAAACATGATCTTTGTTTTGTCCATGTTCATCTTAAGACCTATCCGTTGGGAGGTACTATTGAGGTCATTGAGCATAATGCTTAAGTCCTCCAGCGATTCTGCCATAATGACTATATCGTCGGCAAATCGAAGGTGAGTGATGTACTCGCCATTGATGTTAATACCGTATCCTTTCCAGTCCAGTAGCTTGAAAACGTCTTCCAACGCAGCGGTGAAGAGTTTCGGGGATATAACATCATCCTGTCTTACACCTCTCTGCAGTTGGATAGGTTTCGAACTCTGGTTCTGTACTCGGATAGCCATCGTAGCCCTACTGTACAAACACTTCAGCACTTCGATGTACCGACAGTCAACTTGGCACCGCTGAAGGGACTGTAGCACCGCCCAAATTTCGACGGAATCAAAGGCTTTCTCATAGTCCACATATGCCAGGCAAAGTGGCAGATTGTACTCTTCGGTCTTCTGTACAATCTGCCGCAGGGTATGAATGTGGTCTATGGTACTGAAGCCTTTTCGGAAACCGGCTTGTTCGGGAGGCTGGAAGTCGTCGAGTCTGCGTGCGAGACGATTCGTAATGACTCTCGAAAATAGCATGTAGACGCGGCTCAGAAGGGAAATCGGTCTGTAGTTCTTCAAGAGAGCGTTGTCGCCTTTCTTAAAGAACAAAACCACCGCGCTTCTGCTCCACGCCTCCGGAGTAGTGCCACCATGGAGGACGGAATTGAAGAGCTTCCGAAGGACTTCAAGTACCGGTTTTCCACCCGCTTTCAGAAGCTCCGCTGTAATTCCATCCTCGCCCGGGGCCTTGCCGTTTTTAAGGTGGTGGAGAGCCATTCTAATCTCGCTCAGACTGACGTCCGGGATATCATCGGAATAGTGTCGGATAAGACTTGCTCTTGGATCGTTACTCACATTTACGTGTGGCTCCAACGATGATGTGTACAGCTGCCCATAGAACCTCTCAATCTCACTTAAAATCTCAGGTGTCCCGGAAACGATGTTGCCACACTCAGTCTTCAGCTTTGACAGTTGGCTCTTTCTGGCAGACAGATCTCTGGCAAAGACTTTGGAGCCCTGGTTCCGCTCGATCGCTTCTTTAATACGAGAAGTATTAAAGTTGCGTAAGTCACGCCGCATGCATTTGGAGATCTGTCTGTTCAGTTGCCTGTATGCTGTCAAATCTGTTGACGATTGCAGCCTCATCTCCCGTCTAACAGCCATGAGATTAAGAGTGTGATCGGAGAGTTTTTGTGTTCTTCTGCGGCGGGTCTTGCAGAACTTAGCTCCGACCGCATGGACAGTTTCCACGAGCTTGTCGTTCATATCGTCCACTGCATTGCAATCTTCTAGGCACTGGAAGCGGTTACGTAACTCGAGCTGAAAGGTTTCGGGATTCTGGATTAGAGCACGAGGGGGACGGAGCGTTGACTTCATTAGACGAGACCTCTCCAACTTAACGTTTAGGTTCAGTGTGCCTCTAACCATTCGGTGATCGCTGCCAGTTTTCACCCTTGCGATCACTGAGACATCACTGAACAGTTGGCGTCTGGTCGTCATAATGAAGTCAATCTCATTTTTTGTCGAACCGTCGGGGTTCGACCAGGTCCACTTCCTGTGGGGCCGCTTCTGGAAGAAAGAGTTCATCATAAAGAGTCCCTCTTTCTCCATAAAGTCGGCCAGCTGCTGGCCCCTTCGGTTCCGTTGCCCTACTCCAAATTTCCTTACCTTCAGCTCACCGCTTTCTCTTGTGCCTAGTTTTGCGTTGAAGTCTCCCATCAACACCGTGTAGTGGGTTTTGGAGGAATGTATGGCTCTGGAAATATCCTCATACATTTCCTCCACCTCCTCATCAGGATGTGCCGAGGTTGGTGCGTAAACCTGCACAAGGAAACTAACCTTCCTCATAAATGTACAAAGCTTGTTGCAGTATTACTTGCTTACAATATACAAAACCCAATGATAAATAATGTATTCCAGCAACATTAGTTTAAATAGTATGAATGTTATTGAGTTGCTAACTAATAATGATTTAAACTTTTTGATCAGACAAAGGCTCGGGCTTTAAAACTTTAAGTCATCAAAATATTCAAGGCATGCCTGGCAATGAACTAGAAGTAGAGTTATTTCTTAATTACTACAATGTTGATGTATTATGCATAACGGAACATTGCCTAAAGAATAGTGAATTGCTTATTAGTGTTTTGAATTATTATATGATAAGTGCATTTATCGAAAGTCCGTCATATATGGTAGTTTATTAATATTGACTCGTGGTGATATTAAATGTATAGAACGAAAAAACATTGTGGTAATTTCTTTGAAACGTGTTATAGAAGTATTCTGTGTGGAACTTGAGCGACATATCATTGTTTGCGTACATAGACCACCATCTAGTGACTTTGAAACATTTGGAGCAAATAGGAAGAAGTTTTTAGACATATATGTACATATAAAAATTGGTAGTTTTTTGTGGCGATTTCAACATTAATTTACTGGAATTTAACACTTTAAGACATAGGCTTATTAACTTATTTTATTATTTCAATTTATGACATTTATTTCATGAATCTAATTGAAAAACAGAAACTACTTCTAAATGTTTGGATAATGTTTTTTCAAATTGTGAGGTAATAGAAGAGTCTATCATAAGAAAATTAACATCTGATCATTGTGGACAAATAGTTACCTTTAAATATAATAGAATAAAAAATCAAAAGGTTGCAAGAGTTTGTCGTGCAGTAACATTATCGCGTTTAAGACTTTTTTTCTTTCTTATTTTTTTTTTTCTTTCTGATTTCTATAAGAATATTAAATTGCTAGTGCCTCTTCTTGATACAAATCAAAATCATACAGACTTAAAGTATAATGGACTCTTTCTAATTTTAGAGATTGAGTTTAACAAATTTTTTAAAACATAAATGATAGGTACAAACAGATAAATTTTAGTGGTTGGGCTACTGTAGGAATACATAAGAGTAGAAAAAAGTTATATGGCCTATAGAGTTTAATAAATATAATAATAATAAGAATTTATACAATTTATAAAATGCTATTCTACAATATTTAAAATAGTTTGTTTAAAAGCGAAAGCGTTACATTTACGACAATCAATTAAATCTTCAGGGTGCAAAGCTAAAACTACATAGAAAGTTAATAATAAAGAAATTTGAAATTATAAAATAGGAAAATCTGAAATTAATTTAAAAATGAACGACGAACTCATATGTAATGATATAGACGTAGCAAATTCTTTTGAATCCTATTTTACTAATATTCCTTTAGTTACTACTGCACCCTTAATATCTTCATTAGAGAGAGAAAAAAATAAATTCGAGTGTAACACTACATTCAAATCTGAATACATAAACGCATTAAATATTGTTAGAACATTTAAAACTCTTAATGTAAAGAATACCAATAAATGTGTTGACAAAGGTTATTTTCATTTATATTTTGTATTTTTCGTAATTTTAAGAAATACAGTGAAGCTATACTACTGTACAATACAGGTAAAAAAAGTGAACTAAGCAATTACAGACATGTTTCTCTATTACCAATAAGCAAAATTTACGAAAAAATATTATGAAACAGCTTGAAAAACATTTTGCAATAAATGACAGTCCATATTGAACAATACGGGTTCACAAAGAAACGATCTACAACTGATACAGGAGTTGCATTGTTAAGGCACATTTATGGTGCTTGAGAAAATAGTCAAAACGCTCTTGGTATTTTCTGTAATCTCTCCAAAGCGTTTGAGTGTGTTGATCACGAAACCCTCCTATGTAAGCTGTCTCAATACGGAATAAAGTATTGAAATTATTAGACCATATTTAACGGATCGAATTGAAAACGTTGAAATAAATGGAGTAATATCAGTCACGTCATTTGTTCAAATCGGTGCACGACAATGTTCTTTTTTATTTTTTGGCATATATTAACGATTTGCCGTTCTTTGTATCCAAATTTTGTGTGTTGTTATAAATATTCTATTGAATGCAAAAAAAAAACTAAATTCATTGAATTTACACCGTCTAACGCAGAAAACGTAACCATGAGTTTAAATATTGGGGAGGAAACGTTATACATGGTTAACTCAACAAAATGTTTAGGTATTACGCAGGATTGCAAGCTGCAGTAGAGCGCTCATATCTCTCTACTAGTGTTGCCCAAAATCGGTCTTGGTCTTGCAGTCTTGGTCTTGTTCTTGCATTTTTGCAAGACGAAGACCAAGAACAAGATAGCCTAATTTTAGCAAGACCAAGACTGACCGTGCAAGATTTGAGCAAGAACAAGACTAAGCCTGCGAGACTCTTGCGTCTTGCAGTTAGGAATGAGTGTCGTTTCAGGGAGTATAAGAGTTCGGGTATACGCTTAGGGACTCTATGAGATGCAAAATATATATAAAAAAATTTGGAAAATTGGACTTATGCGCATTACGAACAATACCATAAACGTACATAGCGGGTGAAAATATCCATTAAAAAAAAACAGTGCATCCCTAGTTTTGACCATCGGCACTTTGATAGTACGCGGCGTCTTGTTGTCGGCATCATCAAAGGTCGAATACTGACCTGTCAAAGAAATTTTGCAGCTATTCGGAAGTACAAGGTCAAGATACACGCGCCGGCGGCTTCTATTGATATCGCATTCAATAGTCGCCGCCGCGCCGCACGCACACATTTGACACTGTTTGAATGCCGCCACAGAGTACATGTTCCAAAGAATAAAATAAGTTTTCGGGTGCTCAGAATGGACACGAATTCATTATGCTGATCTCGCAAGGAATATTGTAATTAGATAATGGTAAGGATAGGTAAATACCATAATAATTTATTCTAGTAAGTAATTATTATAATATTAACTATATGGGTGGAGACGCCAGTAACTTAAGGTATCTTCGTTAAGTATTTAGTGTACTGTAATTTTGGTGCATACGACAAAGGGGAAAATAAGTAGGTAGGATAGCACGTACTGACCTGATGAGGGCTGCCTCGCCTTCCTCCTGGAGTGTCTGCTATACAGCGGGCTCGCCACGTGGTTCGGCGCACACGCACTCTCGGAACAGTTTCGTGAAGTCCCACACTCTCGACCTTTTCCCTTACGGGGGGCGTCTCACACTTTATATGTGTTACAAAGACACAATATCTGATGCGGTGAACATTAAACATAAACAGGAGAACTCAATGTTCGTTCTGCGCGGTTTGCGGTATGCGGTTAATATATTATCTAAGACGCGACGGCTGGCCGTGCGTTGCGGAGGACGTAATGTCACTTAATATAACGCGCGCCGAGATCCTTTTCTTCACCTCGGCGGCAGTGCGTGCGGTAGGAAAGGGAAGGGAGGAAGGAATCAAATATGCACTAGTCATTTCATTATGTTGTTAAAGCAGTTTGTTAACTGGCGTTACCATTTCCTCCCGCCCTTAAAGGGTCACCTTTAAAAGACAACCGTAATATAAAAAGAAAAAGAAACAAATAAATAAGCGGTATATAAAGTGAGAGGATGCGTTCGATGCGCATGTCTCATCTACTAACCTTACTTGGTAAGCGAGAAAATGTATACATAAATATAATATTGCGGTTTAACATTTTTTTTAATATATATAAATATAAACTTAAATATTAATTTAGATAAATAATTATAATTAAAATAATCGTGATTTATTGTCTTGGGAGAGGGCAGATACGAACAACAGGACGGAGGTATGTTCCCTTAGTAGTTCTCACGGTCACTACTCGAACTACGCCATCCTTCGAAGGATGAACATACTCGACAATCGCTAATGGTCAATCAAGAGGCGGTTCATTATCATTTATCACAATTACAACCGTGCCTGGTACGATAGCCGTAGACGGGGTGTTCCACTTCTGACGAACTTGTAATCCGTGAAGGTATTCCGTCCTCCACCGATCCCAAAATGACTGAACTAATTTATCCAGTAAAGAATGCCTGTGTAACAGACTGGTAGAGTCAGATTTGACTTCGGGTGCGGGTAATGACAATAAAGGTGCGGTATTCAAAAAATGACTCGGAGTAAGAGCTGAAGGCTCTGCGGGATCAGAACTTAATACTGTCAAGAGCCGCGAGTTTAGCAAGTACTCAATTTGCACAAGAACAGTATTAAGCTCTTTGTATGAAAGTAACTGATGTCCGATAACTCGGAACAGATGCGTTTTTACGACCTTGACCATGCTCTCCCAGGCGCCTCCAAAATGCGGAGAGTTGGGACAGATGAACTTCCATGTTATACGATTCTCAGCACACTCTTGTTCAAGCTTTGGGCGATATTCAACGTTTAGAAATTTATAGAGATCGCGAAGGCACGAAGCGACGCCTTTAAAATTCGTTCCATTATCCGAATATAAAAACTGAATCGGTCCTCGTCTAGAGAGGAAACGGTTAAGCGCAGCGAGGAAACTAGAACTACTAAGATCTGTAGCGATTTCTATATGCACAGCTCGAGTCGTGAGGCATGTGAAAACACATATGTACGCCTTCTCGCTGCGTACACAACGACGACGTACAGGAGTGTATGCGATGGGACCTGCATAATCGCAGCCCGTGTGTGTAAATGCCTTAATAGCTTGTCTTACACGACTATGGGGAAGATCAGCCATTAAAGGGTAAGTTGGACGGGGTCTAAGCCGGAAACATATATTACACTTGTGGACTCTGCTTCTCACAGTGCGGCGTGCGGAAAGGATCCAAAAATTTTGATGGAGCAATGACAATAACAATTCAGGCCCAGCGTGTAAATTTTTTATATGATAATAGTCAATGATCATGTTCACTACATGATCACTGTGCGGGAGTATAATTGGATGTTTTTGCGTGTAATCTAACGCGGAGTTCGAAAAACGACCACCAATGCGGATCAAACCATTCTCAATAAAAGGCCTTAAACGATTGAAAGCGGGTGAGCAAGGTTTGTTACCTTCAATATTTAAATATTCCACTGCAAAATGCTGTTTTTGCAGGGCGCGGAGCATTATAACCTCAGAGAAACTGAGATCATCAGCAGTCACTACAGTAGTGCTGCGGCGGGGCAATAATTTAGCAAACTTACACACGTACGCAATTATACGTAGAAGTTTACTCCAAGAAGAGATGCGGAGTGCGAGCTCATAAATCGCAGAATTACAGACTTATGTGCACACAGCGTGTGACAAAATCTTCTTCTCAGGCATGTCTGCAATAACCTCATTGTCTAAAGTACGAAGAGGCCATTGAGATGGATCTAATGAGGTCCATTGAGGCCCATGGAGCCACAGGGGGTTTGGTCCCGAATGCAGGATATCATTTAATGCTCGCCCAGTGCTAGTCTTACTGCTAGCACCCAGGACGATGCGCAGACGTGTCGACTTCTTATCTTCGCGTAAGACTCTATGATGCGGTATGACATATATTGGAGCGGGTTCATGAGAGTCATACGGCGGTGCGGGGGATATATAATTTTTAGCTAAGTATTCCTTTATGACGTCATCATATGTTAACCTTAATGTAGGCGAGGCTTGAAGTTTCCTTTCCAACAAGCACATGAATCGTCGTCGAGAGGTCTAGTAAGAATCTCCGAGAGAGTAAACGTCATCTTTAAATTGCAGGCCGACGATGTATCTACCAGTAAAAGGATCGTGGGATGTCGTAGACTTATAAAACTCTTTACATTCAATGTCTGAAGGACACTGAATGGGCGGTGCGGAGGGTGGCTGTTCAAGCTCCCAAAATCGTTGCACTAATTTTTCAACGGTAGGAGAACTGAGCAGCACGTTAAGGAATGATTTACCTGAAGTGTCGGCACTGAGCCCATAATAGTGTAACCAAATACCGTATTCAAAGCTGAGGGCCCGAACAAGTCGTTAGATGAATAAATTACGTCTGGACACAGTAAGTGCGGGAAAAGGGATGCGCCTATCAAAACATCAATTTTATTAGGCACGATATAACATTCATCAGCGAGCCTTATGCCGTGGAAGTGTGATAAGACAGAGGACCACAGCGGTGGGCAAAAGGTCGGTGATTTGATCAACAACTAGCGTTGAAATATTGAAGTTAATATTCGAATCGAATCGTGAGAAAATTTTAATATCAATCGATTTCGATTTCACAATTTTTTCAACTCCACCGAATCCCTTTACTACAGTACATTCGGTATCGTGTTGTTGGACGCCTAAATAATGACAGCACTCTTTAGTAATAAAATGGCTTTGAGCCGCGGAGTCTAATAATATACGAATAATTTGTTTCTTTCCCTTAGCATCGTATGCTAAGACTTGAGCGGTTGATAATAAAACAATTATCTGCGAACGACTTGCGCGCGCGGGAGGCGATGAACGTTGAGAAACATTCGCGAACGAAGTACACAGCGCGACATCTGAACGCGCACCTGCGGTGAGAGGTGGCGAGTGTGCGGGCGCGGGAGCTGTAGACTTCAGCACAACTGGCTGAGGCGGTGGAGAATGCGCCAGCGCAGGGGAGGCATTATCGCTTCTGCGGTGGAAGTGCAACAATGTGTGATGTTTAAATTTACAAACTCGACAACTATAATTTGAAGAGCAACTAGACACTCGATGACTTAAACTGAGACAATTCACACATGCATTGTTACTCTTTACGCATTTAAATCGTTCCTGCGGCGTCATTTTATTAAAGTCTGCACACTTAAATAGGTGTTGATGCACAATATTATCGCACAGACACTTTGAGCAACTAGTCGTCGTGCTTACGTACGCCCGATACTTCGACGACGAAGTATTATTACAGCGACGATTATTACCGTTACCTCGTCGATTGTTTGGTGCGCTATTAGAATTTGTACTAGAATCGGTGCGTTGTAAAACTTTGGAGCGGGTCTTAATAAAATTTACTAAATCATCAAAGGTAGGTACTGTCAAGTTATGACTGTATTCGGAAGAGCGAATGGTATCCGGGTCCAGCTTCTTAAGCGCGATATGAAGAACAATTAAGTCAGCGAGATTATCTAACTTTAAGTTTTGTAAAGCGCGCACTGCACTTATAAATTTATCAGGAAATAAATCAAAATTATTTGCGGTATCCGATTGCAATGGTTTAAATTCGAACATCTGATTAATATACGTGGAGGCTAGCATACGCCGGTCTTCATATTTGTGAAAGAGTGCTTGCAAATTTAAAATTATAAAATTTTATAATTTTCAGCGCAAGGAGTTATACCTGAGCATACAGATAGGGCTTTGCCCGTTAGTTTACCAAGTAAATAGTATAACTTTTCAGCGTCGGTGAGCGATGGGTTCTCATGGACGGTTGATTTAAAGCTGGCATAAAATAAAGGCCATGAGCGAATGTCACCCGAAAATGTCTAAGTTCGATAGGCAGAAGTGTGAATCTGGCTTTAGATGGTGTACTAGTACTTTGTGAATTAGATTACGAATATTGTAAATAAAGCCTATTTATTCTACCGCAAAGAGACTCAAACCCAATGAGGCTGTTATAGTCACGTTAGCGATAGGGTTTATTTTTAATAAATGTGAATTATAATTATCTAAGACTTGTTTAAACTCAATACGTAAAGCATTAATAGAGAAAACGTTCCATCGTGGAAGTGTTTGTGTGGATGTCCGAGGACATATCATATATTTTTTGTACTATTTGAAATAAAGCATCTCATTTAGCTAACAATAAAACCAACTCAGCATCAGGTGTGCCCTCATTATCCGAGGAATCGCTGTTATTCGATGCTATTTGTTTTTTTAGGCGGCATTACGGCTAAAGTTATACGGCAAAAATATAATTATAAGCGGGTAGTCTGTAAGCGACGCGGTTGAATCGTTAAATATTAGTTTGTTAACGATGAACTTTAATTGTTACATGACACATGATTTACTGTTTTATTTCAGTCTGAAAATAGCAGTGACAACATCACGACAGCTACAGTTGATTAGATGGTTAAGAAATATCTTCCCTTCTCATTTTTCGATGACGAAGCTACACAAGTATATTTTCGATCAATTTACCCAAATTTGGTGTTTCCTAAAAGGTCCACACTTAGAAGGAAGGTCAAAGAACGGTTTGAAGAGCTTCAATTGAATCTTAAGAAACGAATACAACAATTTTCATCTAAAATGTCATTTACCATTGATGGATGGACGTCAATTGCTGGTAGGAGTTACTACGGGGTCACTATTCATTATATAGACAACGAATGTAAGTATCGATTTGTAGTCCTTGATTATATACCATCACGAGTTCGACATACTGAGGAAGATATTGCAACGATTTTCCACGAATTTTTATTGGTATATGACATAATTGATGGGTATCACGGTCGACAACGCAACTGCAAATACCAAATTTATGTATGAATTGGACAAACAGCTGCCACAATTTGATTCAGACAATCAACATTTCCGGTGCTTTGCTCACATTTTGAACCTTGGTGTACAAGATTTATTAAAGACCTTAGCATTACACAGTGAAACTGACAATAAGGGACAAGAACAGCAGTATGAAGATAATGAAGACGAAACTGAGGAAGATGAAGAATATGCGCCAAATATTGCTGACTCACGTGCAGCTATAACAAAATTACGCAGTATTTCCAGTAAAATAAAAAGAAGTGAGATATTGAAGAGGAAGTTTCAGTCTGCTTGTGAAGCAGCTGGCGTGCCATCAAATCTGAACCCCATACTCGACTGTCCAACGAGGTGGAATTCTACATATCAAATGATTGGATTTGGTTTAAAAGTGAGAACTGGCATTAACATATTGTGCACTTCTGTCACAGAATTGATTTTCAAATCACAGATAGTGAATGGCAAATACTCGAAAAAATACATAAGTTTCTAATAAACTTTAAACCAGAAAAATATGTTACATTACCGCTAGTCATTGTATCATTCAATCTCTTGCTCGATAAAATTGAATCCATGGTAAAACAATTAGATGAGAAACCTAATCGATCCGAAGTGGATGAAACAAACAAAATGCTTAAACATTATAAAAAGAGCAACTGGATTTATTGTACCTCTTTAGTTTTAGACCCAAGGCATAAGACTCAGACTTTTGATATGACATTATGGGGGAAGCAAATTAAAACAGAAAGCCTGCGCAAATTTATATAATTTATCTAAATGTATATAATAGTTCTGCTATATTTGCAGTACGTAAGATTAGACAGTTACCTGATGTGGAAACAGCTCGTTTGGTGTATTTTAGTTGTTTCCATATTCCTCCTCAGGTATTTTACTACTATTACTGGGGAATGGTAGCGGGCATCAATATGATATTTGTTTCGCAAAAAAAGCGGTTCGTTCCATATATAATTTGGGTAAACAAGTGTTTCTAAAGAAACGATTTAAACAGTTCGTCATATTAGCTGTTGCTTCTCAATACGCATACTCTAATATACTATTTGTTAGAAAAAATACACAAATATATAATAAATATAGTGACATACATGACCTTAATATTATAAACGAAATAAACCTGTTAAACAATTATTTAGAATTAAAAAAAACTTACAATTACATGGATAGAATGACACAAGACATTCGATTTTTCAACAAAATCCCTGATTCAGTGCTTGACTTGCCTTTAGATAAATTGAAAAAAATATGTATTAGTAATTATAATATAATATTATATTATTATTTTAATAAAATATTATATATAAAATCTACTTAACCCTTTCCCAGTCACATGAATTATATAATATGAACATTTCAATTGTTTAAATATTGTGTCTGTTTCGCGGCCAGGGAAACTGTTAATGTTAGGCAATTAATTCTGGGTTTGAGAAATTTTAAAAGTAAAATTTTTTGTTGCCTGTCTTTTGTTTCGAACCACTTCACCACACAACCAATCACATCAGGAGGATGACTGCTTATAGCATTGCAAGGAAATTTGAAAAGTGACAACAGTTTGTTATTTATTAAGTGAATTAATATTATCGGAAAGTTTTGTGTGTTAGGAAATATTATAAATTAAATCAAATCAAATCATTTATTTCGCTAAAACATGGGTACAGACGGATGGATACAGAGTCAACATTTGTTTCCACATGTTTTGCCTTTTGTGGCATGCGTAAAAATTGTTTAAAATAAATATGTTAAAAAACAAATTAAAATTAAAAAAATAAAATTAGAAATAAACAATTTTATAAATTTTCTTTTTATAGTAATATTAAGTATAGTAATATTAAGTATAGTAATATAAATAGTAGAACTACATTCAATTATTTTTGTGGAGTCAGTCAAGAAATCGACGCGTGTAATTTATAGCATCAATTACTAGACTAAAACTCTCGCAAAACCAAGAGGGGGCCTGTGCCCAGATGTGGGACGTATATAACTATTACTACATATGTAACTTTAATTATAAAAGTGTGGATTGATATCCTTAATAAACATTATTCCGTGACGTAATAATGGCGATATATCTAGTAGTAAATATCTTCGTCCATATTAAATTAAACCAGTTTCTTTCAGATAAATCAAATTTATTGCAAAACTAATAATTGTCTAACACAAAGTTCAACTTGATGTTGACACTACAGCAAAAAAATGGACAATAACAATAATAATAAGTTTGAAACAATATGAACATGTAACATTATAAGCGCACTTGAAGCAAATCAAATTTAAAATACTTTAGCCCAAACTAAATAAAATCATAGATGTATTGTTTATCATATTAGTAGAGTATAATGACCTAATGAGTATAATGACCTAAGTAGTTCTCTTTAATTTGACTTGGGTTGAATTTTTTCGTAATATTTTTCAATGGAAATGGTTCATGTCATTCAATTTTGCGACTGCCAATTTTTTTATATTAAAAAATAAAGGTGATAAACGAACGCACAGTCCTCCTGATGGTAAGTGGATATAGTGGCCCATAGACATCTAGACGTTATAAATCAATGTGCAGACGCGTTATCACCCTTGAGGACTAAGATGGAATGCCTCGTATCAAGTAAAAAAGTTCTTCCGGTTCTCTACACTCACCATACGAAATACAGCAGCACTAAGCTACTATTTTACGCTGGTATTCTGTGAGGTCGTGGTCTTTTCTAAGTCGTAGCGACCCATTCATACTACAACTGTAATATATTAATGGCTTTACCACATTTTCTAATCCACAGATAATATAATTAAAACTAAAGATCTTTATCGCTTGCAATCGTATTAATTTATGGTCGTAACCTAGCTCTGTAAAAAATCAACGTGCTTACATTATTTATCTGGTTAGCTTATTATACGTTGAAAATTTATAGTTAATGATTACTTACTATTCCCTCTGTTGCAAACTGTTCCATTAAAGCAAAAAGAGAATACGGTGTCCAAGCAACAGTAAACGCTACAATCATTAAAAAAATCATAGCTGTTGCTCGAGATTCTGTGCGGCTCACACGACCAAGTCTTTCTGAATTCTGAAATTTATACTTCTTTAAACACTATTTTCGTTTTATGTAGTAATAATCTTAAACTGACTTGACTACCTCGTTGGTCTAGTGGATGTAGTAGTGAGACTGCTGATCATGAGGTCCTGGGTTCGAATCCCGGGTCGGGCCAAAAAATCGTTTATTAAGTTTTTCCGTCAAGAAATTCTCAGTTGCTGCCCGGAGTGAGGAAGTTGGCGGTTTCTCACCCCCGTGCCTCGGAAAGCACGTAAAGCCGTTGGTCCTGCGCCTGATCTCTCTCCGATCGTGTCGGTTTACCGTCCCATCGGATTATGAGTGAGGGAATACAGAGTGCACCTGTGCTTGCGTATACAGTTTGGCACTATAATTCAGTCCTGCGCCGATGGCTAGTCTCCGTTGAGGCTAGCCGCCGTGACGGTAATTCGGTCTGGAGGACATTATTATTATAATATCTTAAAACACATAATATTATTCGAGAAAAAAAAACATAAATGCAACAAAAGAATCCCTAATTTATTTTAATTATGTTTTCTTATAATCTTATTTTCTCTTTCTTGCAAATGCCATTAGTAATAATATATAACAATGGAACTTTTAATTATAACAATGCCTTATTATACAAGGACATCTTTATCTTAAGCACAAAAAGAGTAATAATTAATATAAAAGTATGGTTTCCTGTTAGGTATCGATGATTATTTTATTTACATTCTTGTTAGGTCCACCTGGTGCGGTTAAAGAAAGTTTAATGGGTGTCCTATTTATTTGAGGGATATTAAAAATTATGGTGGTCTACTTCGAAGAAGTATAAATAAATATCATAATTACTAGAACAGCATATTATTGACAAATTACTGTCAAGTATTTATTGCAAATCAATTGTTATAAAGTATTGACTATATCTGAACCTTTTATTACGCGTGGGAAGAATTTTAGATTCAGCTGAGAAATTCATCAAAATAAGAAATATTAGAACATAAAAACAATAATTTTTAACAATTGGTACTAAACTTATAGACAACATATTTATAACAATTCAAAACCATACACACCGATAAGTTTACCATAAATACCTTTTTTAACGTCCGAATGATATTTATGTAGCTGAATGTAATCACAGCCAGAGGTACGATCTGTCCCATGGCAAATAGGAATAATATATATGTTAAAGTATTCGTAGATTGTTCATGCCAATTCACGGAGCAACTGTCAAAGTAAAGAAAACATTCACATTTTAAATTAATGCATGTAAATATTTTAACAACTTAGATTTCACGAACAAATAAATTCAAAGGAGAATGAAAAGCAATTGGTGGGGTCATTGAGTTATACAACACTAGAGGAGCAAACCACATTACCGCGCGTCGAAAAAAGTGTAACCACTATCAAAACGCGACGACGTAGCTTTGAAACTAATAAAAATTTTCAATAAACATATATCTATCTCACTTACACAAGTTGCGAAAACAATATCGTCGCTAAGATTAGATAAAGATAGACACACAAACATGCAATGGCGGGTTGGTGTGGCTTACTATATGAAATTTTACCTAAAATACGCAATAAAAATGAGTTTTTTAAGCTGCAGTTAATTGTTTTTGTATTAAAAAGTATATTTTATTTTAAAATATTTATTGCGTCCCCTTAGAAAAAAAGGATACAAAGCTTATCAGATGAATAGAAGTAAACATAATGATGAAATAAAACATATTTTTATAAGTATTTTATTGTACTAATAAATCAAACCAATATAAAATAGGTAATAAAATACAATTAATATGAAATTTATACGAAATTATAATTAATATAAAATTATTAATATAAAATAAGTAGGTAATAAAATATATTTTATAGATAATTCATGAATAAACTAAAATAAGAATAGTTAATTATTTTGTATGAAAGTTAAAACGTAGTTTTTATTATAATTTCCAAAATATTGTAAGCTCTGACAGCTCGCGACATGTTATACTCCCGTTCGCTCGGGACCTTAATGGCGGGAAAATTTGTATGTTAGCAAATTTTTTGCTAACTTGCAAATTTTGTTATATTTTCACTGAGACAATATTTATGGATAAAACTTACAGGAATTCTTGTTGAATGTATAAACTATCGAATAAAATTATTTTTGGTTGCTAGAAATTGTAATAAAATTCATAAATTACCCTGTAAAGCATAGTAGTAGTACATACTTCACTTTTAGTGCCAAAATTACTACTAATTTGAATTCTACACTTTTGTTTTTGGAGAAATTTATATGAAAATGTTTGGAAATATGTATATTTTTATGTTCTATGTGTTTCTGTTCGTTACTCATACCAAAATATTAAAAAAATAAAAATAAATAAATAATAATATTTATCTGTATGACTTTTCGAACAATATTTCAAAAATATTTTTGTGTGAATTTGAAATAAATACAACGTCAAGTTATTTGAAATATGTTAGAAAACTATTTTTTACTTACATTTTACTAAAAATAAATGAGAATTGGAAAAATAACATATTTTCGACCCAACCGCCAAAATGGGCCTTCCGGATTTCGAAGTACTTTTGGCACTTACTTTTCACTTTTTATACCACAAATTATATATCTACGTGTTTACTATATTACAAGGAATATAAAAAAGTATAATACTTTCGTTTTTAGTCCAGACACAAAACTAAAATTCTATAAAAAAGACGGAGCACCTTCATTCTTCAGGATGAGACTAAATCTTGTCTAATATAATATATATATATATATATATATATATATATATATATATATATATATATATACTCTCTATAAACATATTATAAAAGTCGCTTCCCGCCGTCTATATGCTTAAATCTTTTAAACTACGCAACTGATTCTGATACAGTTTTCATCAATATACAGAATGATTCAAGAGCAAGGTTTATATGTATAATTATGTATATAATTCTTCTGTCCGTGTGTATGTGACTGAACTCCACGGCTAGATCCATTTTGGTGAAACTTTGTATGTGTGATTAAGTTGATTTCAGAATGGTTTAGATTCACTATTGAGCCCGATAGGTGGTGTTGAGATCCATAAATCATCCGTGCGGAGCCGGGGCGGATTGCTAGTAAATGATATAAAACAAATTCTAAAGCGCACAAATAATATGGATCTTCCCAAATCTGTATGACCTTCTTAACTTTCCCTACTAACTTTTAATAACTATTCATCGACCTGTCAAAGACACGATTTGACTTAACCATGAGACTTGAGAGGTTAATTGATCGTACTGATTACTAAATTGATTGAGAAATAGGGTGACGACCCCTACGAAAAGACCCGAGTTGGGTCAGCAGATAAACGTTAGCCTTAAATTCAATATCAATCAGAATTAAGAAATTTATAACTGCAATTTTAAGCGCTGATTTACAATGTTCATCAATGAAAGACAACCTGAAGAGAAAAACAATATGATTATGATATTAATAAGCGTAAATTTTTGAAAATTATGAAGTATCTTTATATCTATATAATACATTACTTAATTACACACATTAAATTTAGTCGTAAAATAAAATCACTGAAAATTTCAAAACTGAATTGCTTTACAATATATTTCTGTAAAAACAAAAATATCTATATTAAAAATGTATTGATTTACCTTATATTAGCAGCTTCATTGACATAATTTCCCCAGCCCATTAGAGGGGGTGCAGTAAGCGCCAAGGAGTAGACCCAAATGAATATGATTAAAATAGCAGCTCCCTTTGAAGTGAGATGCCTCGATCTCAGAGGTCTTGTTACCATTAAATATCTTTCAAATGATATCACTGTTAAAGTTGTTATTGATGTTATACCTGCAACAGACTTTAGTAATAAAACTTCAAGGAAGCGGTACTTATGTGTAGAGAATTTTAAGCAAACAACGTACGTCTGTCTTTAAAGATGAAACGGCGGGTACGAGCGGGAGCGTCCACGAGTGTATGAATTGTTTTTTTTTCATAATATAAAAATAAAACTGCTATAACTACATTAATTTCTCTACGTTCCTAACTAATACTTAGTACGTGGTAGAGCCACGCTGCAGCCATATTATAGTTGTAGCACGAATGGTTCGGGTCAACCGAGGCAGGACCACGTTCTTACAGAATACCAACGTAAAATAGCAACATAATGCTGCTGTGTTTCGTATGGTGAATGTAGAGAACTGGAAACCCTTTTTACTGGAATTGACGTATTTCATCTTAGTCTTCAGGGGTGACAACGCATTTGCATCATCATCATCATCATCATCATCATCATTACAGCCCTTCACAAGTCCACTGCCGAGCATTGAGGATAAATGTGGATGTCTATCTGCCACAGCATCCACTTACCAATCAGATAGACTGTGCGCCCGTTTATCACGCAATGCTATAAAAAATCCATCTTCCTTTATATCCTCTACAGTTGAATCAGATGAATATTGAGACATTTGAGTAAAATATGAATATTTAGCGGAATATTCGCATTCAATATTAAACGCAAGCTCTGCAATCCGTTTTGAAGCATATGTAAGGAAGCACAAGATTGTTCTTTATTTAATTAAATTGAAGTGACACACGAATTTACAGTCCACCTAACGCTATGTGGCTACTTCCAGTCCATTAGAACCACGAGCCTCAAACAAAGAAGTCATTATCACCTCTGCAGTCTAAGGCGGAATCCCTCACAGCCTGTAATTATTTAAATAAAACTATTTTTATGGATTATACAGCGTATATTAACTTTTTTATGTTTCCGACGTTTCGAGCATTTACAGCACCCATGGTCACAGGTGGGACTGAGGTGTTCGACGTCCTGATATCATAGTTAACCGCGGTTACCCAAAAATTAAAATTATTAATTTTTGTTCCGATTCACAGAATATGAACTTATAGTATGATGTGCTAATAGTCTGCTTGGGATCCTATAATTAATAAAATTAAATCTCAACCCAAGCATACAACTGCAAGACTTCAAGATACTACAAATTCATATTGTGTGGATTGGAACAAAAATTAATAGTTTTAATCAGTGGCTAATCGCGGTTAATTATGACATCGAGACGTCGAACACCTCAGTCTCAATAGGTAGCTAGACGGACTCTTAGCCAGAAAAAGCGTCTTAACATCTAGTAATGTTCTTTTAATATTTAAAGAAATTTTATAATTATATACTAAATGAAAAAAACAAATTAAACTTACCCAAAAGTGCCATGAAAAATCCATATAGCACACACATAGTACGTCCAAAAACCCACCGATGGAACAGGGCGGAGACAAGTGTAAATGGATTTCCCAAAACAGAGACGGAAAAATCGGAACACACTAAATTAAGGAGTATTATGTTCAGCGGTGTCCATAGCTGCAACAAAAATAATAGTTTTAAAATTTAGTAGGTGATACTTGTTTCTATTGTATTAGGTGTTTTAATTTATAATCTACATGTCACATTTATAGTATGAGGGTGACAAACGAGCACACAGTCCACCTGATGGTAAGTGGATGCTGTGGTCCATAGACATAGACATTTTAACGCCGCTTAAGAATCAAAATGGAGATGCGTTGTCACCCTTGAGGACTATGATGGAATGCCTCGTTTCCAGTAAAACGGGTCTCCGGTTCTCTACACTCACTATTCGAAACACAGGAGCATTAAGCTACTATTTTACGCTGGTATTCTATGAGAGCGTGGTCCTTCCTCGGTCGATCCGATCCCTTCATGCTACAACCATAATACCTGCAGTGTGGCTCTGTCACGTTGAAATGAAATTATCTAAATAATTAAATTAAATTAAGAAATATTATGTTCAACGATGTCCTTAACTGCAACGCAATTGTTTTATTTTTTATTTTATGTGAAACTTCTCGAAACTTGCCAGTATCAATGCATTTGAATTTATAATCTACTAGCTGAACCTGGCAGGCGTTCTCCTACCGGTTAATTTCATAGGTTATGTTGAGCAACGTTTTTTACATAAGTGCATGCAATCATCAATTTATTAATTGCCGCGTTTGATTGAAAAAAGCAAATAAAATGAAAATTTTAAAATTTTGTTTCAAAAAAATGTCAATTTTATTTATTGTAAATATATTCCTTCTCCATTGATTATACATATCAATTTTCGATTCGATCAAATAAAATTTAAGTTAAATGATTTCATATATACATTATATTCTTGAATTATTTGGCATGAAACATACATTTTTATTACGGCTAGATGTTTGAAAACTTTGCACAGGTTTTTGTACCCCAAATCCTCGATACGTGACTGGTCTCCATCCCTTTTTATAAACATATCACGCATTCACGCATTTAAACAAAATGTTTTGCTCTACGCCTTTTCTGTATGTACACATTATGAACGCATAATGTGTACAGCAAAGGCGTGGAATAATTTTCCAACATTTATCTTTCCATCCAATTATAATGTGCATGTTTTTAAGGCAAGTGTGAAAAGGTTTTTGTTAATCTAAGCCAGTGCGCGCTACCATCTTTATGCATTACCACTTACAATCAGGCACTGGTTTTAAAATAAAATCTCGATCATTTGATCTGACAGACAGCTGGTACTAAAAGGAGAACTTGTAATTAATTTTATACATACATAATAATTAAGTATTAATATTAAAAACCATAGAATACTATTAATACTTACACAATAGAACAGGAAAATTAGCAATGGCCGTGTAGCCACTAACATGTCAATTCGCACCTTTAAAAGTCAAAATATCTCCTAACGTCACAGTCGTTGCCACATTTTTGTGTCAATTGTTGCTGCGTGCAACTTATTTCAAAAATGCCGAACTATGCGACAATCACGTGTAGAAAAAACAGCCGTTTGTAAAATTTGAATAAATGTTATATATCCTTACCACCTGTAAGTCGAAATACTGATAGTACAGTACTAGGGATGTAACAACAACTTACTGGTACCGTTAAACCAGGAGATACCATTTTTAATATTGCTTTTAAAATTGCACTTGGTAATACAATGTCAATCGATGATATCGAATTCGGTGAAAATTTAATTACATACGAATAAATTGTAATAACATTTATTGTTGTTTTTATTAAATTGTAATTGTGTTTACTTCCCACATAGGATATCATTGGAAATTTTCAATAAAGTTTTTAGATTGAATCTACTGATTACGTATCATTACTACATACTATATTATGTTCACTTCATCACTTTGTTTCACACCATTTTGTGTTAAAAGTTTAAAAAAATATTTTATAATATGTAGTTTTATACCTCATTTAGAAGCCACGGGTAATCTTAACTGGATGCCTTACAAAGTAGTTATATTAGTTCAAATTCTTTAGACTGTAAAGGACAATGCAGTTCTACATAAAATATTGTGTAAATAACATCTACATCGGTAAGTGTAATTCTGTGAAAAGGATTAATTCAACGTCTGAGCATGCGATTGTTTGCGAAAATGATGCTGCTAATGCCTATTCTAAAAATTTATCAATATTCGATGTCGAGTTTCTTATTGAAAATCTGAATTGCTAAAAATACCAAACGGCAATTATTCAACAAATATATGTCGGATTTTGACGTTATTTAAAAATATTAAAATGAGCAGAACCATGAACTCCGTTGGATGGTTGGATGGTTCGCGGTTCTGATTTTAAGTTTATCCATGACACATCACTAAAACACCACAATAAAATAGCAATTCACTTATTATCTCCGCAGTAATAACTGATTAACAGCAATAATAGCACTGTTTTATTTAATATTTAAATCACTCACAGTACTTGCTTTTTGCTTTTGCACCTCAAGCGCAGACGAGAGAATTAACGTTCCAATGATTTTTCGGTAAAGGTGCACAAAGCCACCACTCTCGCGCGGTAGCAAAAAGGCGCGGGCCAATGGCGTTGCGCAAGCCATTAGATTTTAATCAGTTTAACTACTTTTAATCTAAATAAAAGTATAAAGAGTTTATTGTATGAGTTCATAGTAAACCTGTAGTTACTAATAATTAAAACAGAATTTCTAACGATTAGAAAACAATGATTGCTAAATATTAAACAATTATTAATCAGTTGAAACTCGAATGCAATAATAACAGGATAGTCAAAACAACGATCCTTAAAATATTTATAATTGAACTTTTTTAAAAACAATGCAATTACTATTTCACTAACAGTTATTTTACATGGAATAATTAAATTACAAATATATTAGGTAATATTGTGTTAAATCGTTTACTTGTTACGCCATAGACGAATCTTTAATATGTAACGGTTTCTGTAAGATAAACATTTTAATAAATTTTATTATTCTCTAAATACTACTTTATTTATTAAAAGAATTATTCACCGCGTTATTAATACACCAATTATACCTAATTTTACTTACTTTTGTACTCATTGCAAAGTATTGCAATTTGTGGATGTTAAACAACGTAAGTAAACAAGTCAACGCATTTAAACGCAACTAATAATAAAGAAATGATAATTTAAATAATTATATTAATAAGTAGTTTTCGTCCACGTCGAATTCGGTCATAGGTACCGCGTTCTCGTAGTATATTTTGAGAATAAAAGTTAGCTTAGCCTTTTTAATATTTCTAGCTATCTAAATAGCAAATTTCGTCAAAATCGGTTGAGTGGCTTAACATTTCCTTTTATAGTTTTATTGACCAAAGTGTATACTTAGTCCAGGCTGTCAAGGTGTAAGGTGTAGCGATGGGTAGTAGCGGCTTTTTTGAGTAACGAAACGAAACTATCTATCGAATATCAATAGCGGCTTTTGAAACACTCTATTTTAATAGCGGCTTCAATAGAGTGTTTCACGACGTGTTCAATTGAAAAACGTTGCGACCGTTGTTACCGTTTCGTATAGAATTAGCCATGGTGCTAATGGTTAAATTTATTTATTTGTTAAATCAGTTCGCATGGTTTGATAAAAAATATCACTTGAAAAGTACACTGGCATTACTTCGAGACATTTTTGATAACTATCACATAAAGTTTTAGTATTATTTTTACACTTAGTTACACTAATTACCGTACAATTATTATTATTATTAAACTAATATATAAAAATTGTATTTAGTTCTTATTTTACTAAAAATATTATTATTATTAACAAATGCGCCTAAAAAGTAAAAACAAACCGTGTCATTAAACTTAAACACAAGACTAATTTAAACCGGGCCAAGGCCACTTAAATTATGGTATTTGAACATTGAAAATTTTTTGTTAAAAACATATACACTCACTTTCTTATTTCTAATATCACATCTATATGAAGGGAATAGAGTCATAGGTCAAATGCAAAAGCACCCGCGCTCACTCGACATTCGACGACCGGTGGTACTTCTACCACAGCGTAAAGAGTCGGTTTCTTTACTCATGTGTTTCTACTTCAACAGCCGAAGCCGTCGCCGATGCGTCGCGAAAATAGCCGAATAAACGTTTTGTTACTGATCGCTCGTTCGTAATTCGTGAAACGTGAATCGTGTTACTGAGTAAAACGTCTACTGTAATAGATAGTTTCGTTGCACTACAATAACCCGCTACCCGCTATTGTGTGAATAGATAGTTTCAGTAACTAGTTACGTTTTGTAACGACCACTCCTAGTAAGGTATTAAAAACTTTTGATTTCATGCATGAACATGTGCTTTTTATATTTGATGATGCCGTTTAATTAAACGGGCTTTTTGAAGTACATGAGCTGTGAGTTCATAAAGTTATTACTATTTTCAGAATTATATTATTCATAAAGTTCAGTCTGCAACCATGTTAGGACGAAAAATTACTCGTTCATTTGATCAGTCCTGAATAATAATTATAAAACACATTGTTATTTGTGTTAAAACGACCAGCATAACTAATAGCAACTACAATGGCTACAAAAATCTGCTTCGTGTAGCTATTGTAACTGTCCCGATTTTAAAACCAAATTCCCGAATTTTATCTGGCTGCACTAACGAAAATGAATGAAGGCGCAACACAACCCAATGAATGATACTTTGTTAAATGATATTATTTATTTAATTATTAATATCATACGTTTACTTAATAGTAAGCAATTAAAAATAAAAAAAATTATTACTATAAAAGTTATTTGATATTTTCACTCAAGGTTTTCAGTAACAATAATCCCAAATCAGCTCGAAAACCTCTTCACTGTTAATGTAAAGGCTGAAATTAAATGTATCACATTATATATATATATATATATATATATATATATATATATATATATATATATATAATAGTCGAATATTGTACTACTAAAACGACAAAGAGTCTCAAGTTATACAGTTGCTCTACATTTCTGCATCCTTTTTTATTTTGTACCATTATGTTTTTACCCTTTCTATTCTACCTTTATGCCCAACATGGATTTTATTAAAATTATTGCAATATAAGCTTTTGTAAATTGTCTGGTTGACGTATAATATCATAGGCATATATCTTAAACATATGAAGTACTAGCCTACTAGAAAAATATCCCCAGCAAGTACGATAATAATAACATCCCATTAAAATTCCTAAGTGTAATATATATATATATATATATATATATATATATATATATATATATATATATATATATATATATATATATATATATATATATATATATATAACGTTGTGTATTACATTGCCATACTGGAGATCTTCTCTTTTCCTGACACGGCTAAACAGTGTGTGTGAGTGCACTTCGTATCATATAACGTGTTAATAATATTGGTAGGACGTGCGTTTTTTAAAACATGTTTTATTGCACATTCTATAGACTTGCATTGAATCTTAAGTGGATTGAAAGTCTTTTAGTAAACATTATAGTAACCAATCTTATGAGAATTGGGTTCAATATTTTTTTTTTCAAGAATTGTGGATTTCTTCTAACTGACTTATGAGCGCCGACAATTTCTAAAAGCTATTGCGCACTTTTACCATAACTTTAAATGGATTTGCCACCATTCATTTTTGCATAGAATTTATAAAGGTGATCGCGTAATACTGTTGAATAATTCACACCGTCAAACACTTAGGAATTTTAATGGGATGTTATTATTATCGTACTTGCTGGGGATATTTTTCTATATATATATATATATATATATATAAGCAGTAGTTCGCGAACTCGGTTATGGTTAATCCCATTGCAAAAACGATATAACGGAAAATAATTCTAAATTTAAACCCAAATCTGAACTGAAAGGGGGAACAGTTACACAAATACACGAGTGTAATTTATACCATAATTAGTAGTTATTTGGGTCTAAATTACAATTAGTAGTTTAGACCCTAAACAAACGATCCCAACCGGGATATCGTAGAAATAGATAGACATTCCTGAAAACGTTTTTGTCCATTTATTGAAAACGGGCCAAATTAGGAGTACCCTTAACCGACGAGCATGTATGCGGAGGTGTATGGATGTGAAGGAGGCGAGAGAGGTGTGTAGATGTGCCAAATGGAAGTGGAGTGTTTTGTTTTTGTCCATTAATAATCATATTTACTATCTAAAATTAATCGTAATAGGCGACAGAGGGAAAACGAAACAGGAGATCGGCAGCATCATCTTTTTTTTCTCTTTATTTGGATCACCAACAGATGATACACAATACTAATAAAAATATAATTCAACACGGCGACTATATGCTACGTGTTCATCTTCTTACAGGTAACCACAACTTACATAAAAAGTGATAACAACTCAAAATAATAAAAAACTGCGTTTGCCAACCCGCTTGTCAAGCGTGACAACTATGGTAAAATCACCATCTATAGACAATAATGGATGGATATATGGATGGACGCTTACTTTATAATAAACTTAGAATTACTGATATTTAAAGGCCTCCTCCACAGAGTGACACATGGAAGAGATTGGCTCGTCTGGTAAGTGGTTTAGCTACCACAGTTTTATTATTATTTAAGCTCTATGTATGAAGCTGTTGTTACAAGTTTTGATATATCAAGGCTTTTCGGCTCTCTGGTTCCAAATTTCGTTACGGTTCTTCGTTAAAGTTCTAAATAAATAACACTTTTCGGTACGGTTACGGTTCTGGTTCCGTAATAGTGGCGTTAAGTTATACATTTCCAAAATTCCACTCCAATTCCAATTCCAAAATAAAAATTAAAAAAGAAGTATTTTCGTACATAAGCCTGGCGCAATTCGGGAGAGAGAGAGAGAGAGTAACACGGCAGCGAAGACTCCGATACGCCCTACTTAACAGTTATTGTTAACGTGTTGTAAAGTAAAATATAATAAACCGTGAAACCGCGAAACACTTATCGAATTCGCTTAGCCGAACTGTGTTGTACGTACTCCGTTTATCATAAATACTATTAAATGATTACTGTATTTTTAGTTTTCTAGAACATAAATCTTATCATATTATATAGCCATAATACTCGCAGTATATAGTGCCAAAAACGCTGAGTGTGTTTCCTGGCTGAATAGCTATACTTTTTACCTTTGGCGAGCGATGAAAGCCCTCTTGTCACCGGCAGTCCAGTCGCACAACTTTATAGTTACTCGTACTCTCGTAGACTGCGCTACTGAATCCATCCGAGGACTCAGTAGCCATCAGAGGACGCATCTGAATTTTGATTCTAAATCGACGATAAATGTTTATGGACCTCAGCATTCACTTATCGTCAGATGGACTGTGTGCTGGTTTGTCACCCTTATTCTATAAAAAATATTACACATATATCTTACCTGTCTATCTTTAAACATTAGTACTATGACGAGAAGATTTAGGAAAAATCCAAAAAATCCAATGATAAATAATACAAAAGCCGATGTCACGTAGCCCCATCGCGGCATTAACATAGGGAATTCTTCATCGGATACCCTCACCACTGTATCATTAAGCTGTTCCGGATACGACGTCATAATCATATTATTCACTCTGCTCAAACGACGCAATTTCTACACTGGCCATTATCTCTGGCGCCCATTACATCTGGAAAGAAATAATATTTTAGGCGTACATTACACGCTCATGCGGGCGTTAATCAATTCCATCAATCATGATTGATAAAAAAAACGAATAGTGACTGACAGGCGTACATTACGCGCTCATGCAGGCGTCAATCACTGCATTACACGGTAGGTTATTCGTCAATCACAACCGCGATTGTTGTAAAACTGACAGCCTGCATGAGCGTGTAATGTACGCCTTAGCTTCGTATTTAGAGTTCCGTAGTTAAGCAACAAGGAACCCTTAGGCGTACATTACACGCTCGTGCATGCATCAGTCAATTCCATCAATCATGTTTGATATAAAACAGATGGTGACTGATAGGCGTACATTAGGCGCTCATGCAGACGTGAATCACTGCATTACACGGTAGGTTATTCGTCACAACCATGATTGTTGTAAAACTGACAGCCTGCATGACCTAATGTACGCCTTATACTTTCGTCATATCCATCCGTCCGGCTGTCCGCGGTTTTACTCAGAAACCATAGGTGCCACAAACCTGTAATTTGGTATAGGCTTACGTGTACAAAACTTTGAAATGAAATCTTAAAAAAACATTTTTATTTTGGATACCTCCCATACAGGTAAAGGGGGGATTAATTTTTTTACCTGTCTATTCTATCGAATAGGATGTCGTTGGACAGGTCTTTAAAAAACATTGGTGATTTCGAACAACATTTTTAGATTCAGGGGTCCGTTTGCGAAATATTTAGCTTTAAAGTGGTATTTTTCATTAGAGTCATGTATCCTCTCTCCTCTCTACCAAGTAAATCGGTATTTTTGTAAATGTCAAAAGTATACACAATAGTATTATATATAATTTAATTAAAAGGAAAACTATCGGAGCTAAGTAGTATTTACAAGTTAAAGAATAATAGTCGACCAACATAAAAAGGCACTTGGATTAGTAAAAACTTCGTTACAATTCTAAAAAAAAATGACTTAAAACTAGTTGCATTATAACTTTGCAATTTTATAGTAAACTGTACAAAATAAAAAATTTATGAAGAAAACGGCTAATATGCATTACGACTATAGCTTTAGTTTTTCATTTGCGGGATAGGCAGGGAGGACCATTCTTACAACTACTTTCGTTTATTTTTTAGTTGGTAGTTATTGTAGGCCTCCTTCAAAGTATTAGTACAATCGTATAGCCTCATACAGTTACATTCATCATACTCTTGGTTTACGCGGGTGACCGTCAGGATAATTAAGGGCAGTGATGGTTCAAATTATGGATCATTATGGTCATAATATATATGTTAGGTTGCATCGCCGGGAATATATAGTCAGATATTCGACTTTGACCATTTTTATACGGACTTGGCATGTGAATGATTAATTGATGTAAATTGTATTATTTTCAACATCGAAAACTATTATTAATGTTTTTGAATACCCCTCCCTATAAGTCTCATTGGAAAATTCCTTCAGTTACCATCGTCCTATTTAGGCCCGTATTCAGTCGTTATAGCGGTTAACCGCGAACTCAACATGCTCATTATCAAGAACGCCCCTTCTAAGTTTAGGTATTTTGACGGGCAACTACGAAACTCTACATTGTACGTGATCCGACACACACTTGGCCAGTATTTAGAAAAAAAAACTGAAGTGCCAAACAAATTTGCAGTTTACCTGGTGGTATGTGGCTACTGAAAGTGCCCCATGGACTCAACACATTTTTTTATAGGATAGAATGACAAACGAGCACACAGTCCACCTGATGGTTTGTGGTTGCAGTGGCCCATAGACATCTACTGTTATCCTCGATTACGAATCAAAATGCAGATGCGTTGTCATCCGTAAGGACTTAGATGGAATGCCTCGTTTACAGTAAAAAGGGTCTCCCGTTCTCTACACTCACCATACGAAACACAGCGGCATTAAGCTACTATTTGACGCTGGTATTCTGTGAGATGCATTAAACTTCAAAAAAAAGGCTACATATGCGTTTTCTCTTCTAAAGACTAATAATGTAAAATAATAATAATAATCATTTTTATTTCAGATATCCAAGTAATCCATATAATATGTTAGTAAATATGAAACTTATAATTCATGTTAGTACCCAAATCTAATTCTTAAATACAAGTGCCGTATCAAACTAAACAGAGGCGGTAATATTGCTTAAAAATAAATGAGTCATATCTGTCAGCAATTATGATCATGACAGAGTTGGAGCTAGCTCGCACCCTGTCGGCAACGAGGCTGTTTTCTTTCTTATAATGGCGTAGTAGTCGTGCCTGATGCACTGCAAAATCGAGGTAGCCCCAACAAGACCCTGAAGAACAACTAAGAAGGAATGCCTCAGAGCCTGTAATTATGCTGACTGCTTCTACACCTTCGACGGAACACATCAGTTCAAGCACTGCAATATGGCGGCAGAAATAGGGGAAAATATGGTACCAGCCCAGACGGACTTCCAGGCAGAAAAACAGTCCAACTACCTAGTAAATGTTGCTTAAGCATATATGTCATTCTAAATGGATTTTCAGTATTATTACATATTATTTTGACGTATAGAAGAACTATTAAGCAATAGAACAGGAAAGACCACGCTCTCACAGAATACCAGCGTAAAATAGCAGCTTAATACTGCTATGTTTCGTATGGTGAGTGTAGAGATCCGGAGAACCTTTTTTACTGGAAACGAGACATTCCATCTTAGTCCTCAGGGGTGACAACGCATCTGCGTTTTGATTCTTAATCGAGAATAAATGTGAATGTCTATGGACCACAGCATCCACATACCATCAGGTGGAATGTGTGCTCGTTTGTCGCTCTTATTCTATAAAAAATATATCTAATGTAACTGACATAGCCCAACGTATCAGTAGGCTGAAGTGGCAATGGCTACCGTACATCTCGAGTAACCAACAACTAATGGCGATTAACGATAAAGATTAACTTTGTCTAGGACTAATGACGTGTAGTTGTGAAATAATCGGCTTGGTCAAAGAAGGAGCACGCTCTTAAAGAATATGAAATCCGCTAAAACGCATCAGAAATGAGAGATGGTGAACTGAACGTGACTGAAGGGAACGTGTGTAGTAGTCACTCAATAACAGTAAAATTTTATATTGTAATTACTTTACAAGACAGCGAACTTAACTAAAGTAAATTTTAAGATCCAAATGAGAGCAATCCCAGAAAAAACGTCTGATAGTTTGCGGTATAGCTATCTCATTTGTCTAAGATGCTAAATATACAGGCCGGCGACGGGAGTTCGTCATAATTCATATTATGAGATGTTTGATATTGCGTTCGTCAGACTGTCTGACAGCGTTTGATCTTTGAGTGGCGACCTCGACCAGTCGTAATGGCGACACTACACTGAATAAATACGATACCTGATAAAATTTGCCGACAGTAGATAGATGCCATTTGCTTAGGATCGTGATTTGTTTGTCTATGGCCTACATATTTAACAAATATACATATGTATATTGCGTTAGTTTCACTTTTGAATGTGAATTGTTAATTACAAGCCTATGTATTGGGCACGAACCTCCTTTCTGAGAGGGATATAAGGAAGAAAAATCTGCACGAATCAACTTTATTGTGATTTTGGCGGATTTTATATTATGCCTTTTAATTAGTTATAAATTTTTTGATCTTTTCTTTAGTTTGCTCGCAATTTTTTCGTAAAAATAGTACTCGTACAACAGTATTGAAGATTTTCGTTTTAGCAATATTAGAACAGAATACTCATATGTCATAGCAGTAAGCATAGTTATCTGCTGAGTCAGCACACTGGCTTCACATCCTGCAATTCATATGAATCTGAATGATTGAAAAACATGACTAGATAGCTGCTTCTATATATTTACGGGAATAACTACAACAACAATAAGGGGTTGGAATTATGGTGAATATGATGACCTAAAACATTTTTTACAACATATTTCATGGCATGTTCCTTTTTTATTAACATTATTAGGAGTTTAAAATATTAAATTCAATAAATAAATAATATTCCTGTAAACCACTCAAATCAAGTTGAAAATACTTGTGTTAAATGTAGTTCACGACAGTACGCGGATGTCAGATCGAAGTCACGATACTCAAGTTCTCGATGCAATCGTTTAATTATTAGACCATTGTCAACTACCTTACGTGGTAGAGCCACGCTGCTAAAGCTATATTATTGGTGTAGCACGAATAAGTTAGCCCGATAGGGAAAGACCACGTTCTCACAGAATATCAGCGTAAAATAACAGCTTAACGCTGCTGTGTTTCGCATGCTGAGTGCAGAGAACCGAGGACTCTTTTCACCAGAAACGAGGAATCATTTAGTCCCCAGGGGTGACAATGCATCTGCATTTTGATTCTTAATCGAAGATAGCTGTAGATGTCTAGGGACCATTTAGTATCCACTTGTCATCAGGTGGGCTGTGTGCTCGAGGAGGTCAATAATACATATTCACTTTATAGAAGAAAGAAAATATTAAAAATGAAATATTACAAGTTTTATAAAAGATACATTAATATGAAGACAACTCAATTTCATAAAAGATTAAATTACCTAATTAAATGTTAAAATGAATAAAGCTTTGAGAGCGATTTAAGCTTATTGCAACATAAATTCAAATTATTATAATGTTATTGTAAAATGGCAATTATAACACAAAGATGCTAAATTGAATTCTAATTATATAAGTTACCATAAAAATTTCATTTAAAATCAAATTTACTTTTGACATAAGAAAATTAACTTTTACGTTCCTTTTTTAATCTTGTTTTTTGACCATTACTTATATGTTTACAGCCTACGAAAAGTCCACTGTCGAACATAGGCCTTACTCAAGCATTGTATGTAGGGGGAATATTTTCAGTAGTTACAATTTTTTTTATTTTTAGTTGTCATCATGAAGATGCTGCTTCCCATCTCCTGGTTAATTTCCCTCTGTCGCCTCTTACGACAACCTGAGGATGATCAGGGGTAATGGGTATTATTACAACACTATACTGTTATGGATAATAATTTATTGGACGCAATTACAAAAAATTCCTTATCTCCATCAGCCGTTAATATTCTACTTATAAATGCCTCTCACGTAGTGTAGAGGATTTTCCATCTTCTGTAGTACAACGTATTATACGTGTGAGGCTTGGCAATCCCGGTACATGATGTATTCCACCTTTGACGTTGTTCCCCGCCGCTAATGTCGGTATTTTACAGGTTTTTACGTTATCGCGTATTTGTCATGAGATAACAAGAAGAAACAAGCGAGAATAAATTTATTTTTAGTAAAACTTAGTAAATGGTTTTAGTTTAAAGTATTTAAAAATATACTTGTGCGAGAAGGCCACACTCTTCCATAGCCTTATTCTATTATAAACTTACTACGAATAACTTATTTCTTCTTAAATTATTGGTGATAGTTTTAATGTGCATGTGCGTATGCGTATGCGTGTGCGTGTGAATGAGCGTGTGCGTGTGCGTGTGCGTGTGCTTGTGGGTGTGCGTGATTATA
This sequence comes from Parnassius apollo, assembly GCA_907164705.1. NCBI lineage: Eukaryota > Metazoa > Arthropoda > Insecta > Lepidoptera > Papilionidae > Parnassius > Parnassius apollo. Next base: position 6,880,802 of record CAJQZP010001402.1, on the reverse strand, counting down.
AGATATTAACTTAACCTGCATATCGACGCCTTATAATTTAAATTAATAATCTGCTGCTTTATCCCTAAATTGAGCGTTTTCTTTAGTAAGAGGGTGGGTTGTCATATCGTTGTTGTAGCCGCGGCTCGAAAATGATAGATAGTTATTATACGGTCTTATAAAAACAGATTTTAACAAAACGTAACCTCCATATTTTCCTTATACTTTATTTATCAAAGGTACACAGTGTTACAAGCGAAAAAAAAACAAGAAAATTGCAATAAATAGTTTTATCTTAATTTCATGTAATATGTAAAAACTCGATTACTAAATTTAATTATATAATATGCCAATTTGAGGAGTCAATTTAGTTGATATAAATAACACATCAAATACGTAACGGTGAATTTTTTCCGGGTACAACTTATGAACATTATAAAGCAGAATAAAGGCTGTTAGCCTAAATACGTTTTGCTAAGCATTATATGTCTCCTCATTACAGAAAACGAGCAACGAAGAACTGCACTGCGTAATATACGTATTTATGGAGTGTCCTCAAAATATTTGATAATGATTTCGTTTATTTTTGTAAAAAAGAATTTTTTTCATTTTTCCTTTAACAAAGCACGTGATTTTGATGGGCCACAGCATACACTTACCATCAGGTGGTCTGTGTGCTCGTTTGTTACCATTTTTCCTTGAAAATAAATAGACATAACGTAAAACAGAATTAAAATAAAAAACATAAAGCATTACAAATTTATATAAAAAGCACAGTTAAAATGGTACTGTACAGTAGACTCAATTTAGCATGCTTCTGTAAACTTATTTTTTTTTACCTGCACAACGTTTTATACTTTTATTTGTCAGTTACTTAATTTTTTCAACAAATAAGTTTATTTTTAAAGTCAATCATAATTAATGGATTAATAATTAACGGAGAATTTTGGTATCAATTTACAAACGAGGGTTATTCAGATATTTTTTTTGAGCGGAGATCTATCAATCAAGGCTATGTAGAGGGCGTTTAAAAATGTGTTGGTTAGGTAAATAAAAATAAAATGCTTTGTAATTAAAATTTGAGTCTTGTTACAAATACTAAATTCAAAACAATTATTTGTGTGCGCCTTAAATCAACGCATAATATGCAATTTTATTCTTAATCAAGTACAGATATAGGTCGCCGAGAGCCACAGCATCCACTATGAGGTGAATGGCATACTCGTTTGTCACCTTATGCTATACTAATTTTTTTTAAAGCCGGCACTTTAAATCTTTTTGCATGTCCAATGGGACTGCATTCGCACGCATGTGGATGTGCGTATTAATATATTATACAATTTAAATTTTATAAAAAAAAATAATTAAAAACTTCCGAAATCAAAAGTGCTGATGATCTTCATACGGCTGAAACTTATTATCTTGAATCACAGCTAAGAACATTCTCGATGTCATATTCCAAGCAAAACAACTAAATCGAAATCGGTTCGTCCGTTTGGACGCTACGATGACACAGACTACACACACTAAACTTGTAACAGCCCTCTGCTTTCGTTGAAGGTTAAATAGAGTATCAAAATAAAATAAAAAAGCGGTCTATGTCCGACCCAAAAGGTCCACACGACTAACTTCCCACAAAAAACGACTTGACCGATTTTGCTCAAAAATCAATGAGGTCTAAGTTACATAATTATGCGTTAAATTAAACTGGTTCTATGTCAATATCACTCATTGTTCTCGAGACACACGAGGAAAATTGAATCCAAACATACATACATACATACATACATACATACATACATACATACGTACGTACATGTGCACACACGGATATCCTCTTGAAAATCATACTGTTCGACCTTGAAACGTGGAGAAATGTTAAAATTTCCAATTTGCAAAATCGGACCCATTACAATAACTTCCCACTGGGAAGTTAAAATTATATAAAATGAAAAAATTTTACTATGTTAACATTTGTCCTACAAAGTTATTATTAAATTTGTCAGTGTTTTCAAAGGACGGAGTCTATGGGCAGTAACTTACAGTCTTTTGTACTTTTTGAGTAAATATTAAGCTTTTTGTTGATATGATTTTACAGATAAATAGATGGATTAAATGAAATCTATCAAAAGCAGTTTTTACTGAATAATTATGACTATATTTCTGCAATAAATGAATCTTCACCTAAAATCTTACGCCTCTTACAGAGGAACGGCATATTGTCGGCAGCTGCAAAGGTATTGGCGGCATTTCTCGACAAACGGCACAATATGTCAAAGCTACGCGATAGACACATAATAGCAAAAGAAGAAGCTCTGTTATTATCACCGTTGCAAACTGAAAATAAAGAAATGCCATTGTGTATGATATCATTTTTTGACAGGAAAGATAACTCTGTACTCTTCAACCACGTCCATGCAACAATAAATAAGATTTTCTTTACTATTTTCACCGTGTAGTGACGGCGTGAGAATATTAGCTCCGATATATCATACTGTGGGTGATGAATGAGATGACAGAGTGTAATGAAACAGCATATGGGCAGCAGCACCTTACCGAGAACTACTCAAAGTATACTAAAAACTGCGGTTGAAAACCATGGGCAAGGCCAATGTTCAGCAACGATCTTTTAGACTGCAATGATGATGATGATCAATTATTTCCGAATATCCGTTATTAATTATTAGGTATTTGTTGTCAACAAAAAAAAATGCACAAATGACACAAAACATTGGCAAACACATGGCAATGAAACTCCTTGCACGATACAGTCACCGAGCGTCACCATAGCTGTTCGATTCCATACGATTCGTAGACGTGTAGGTGACTGCTGTAGTGATTAAGGACCTGGTTTCACTGTCTCGTTGATTTAATGGTCGTTAATGAGACTGCTGATCATAAGATGGCGGTTCCGATCCACTTCGATCCCAGGTCGAACCCAGGTCTAGACTGGCCGCCGTGAACGAAAGTCGGTCTGGAGCACATCATGAGTCAATGGTTGAATTATTTATTTCGTCAGCGGAGTATCGCTCAATAAGAAAATAACTAAAAATAATAACTATATCATAATCTAGATTAAAATGCAACAAGAACAACGTGCATGTGGCCCAGAGACATCTTCATCTGTCCTCGATTAATAATCAAAATTCAGATGCGTTGTCAATTCTGATGGGATGTTAATAAAAAAGTAAAGTTACAGCCTATATACGTCCCACTCCTGGCACAGGTCTCCGCTCATTTTTGAGAGGGTTTTAGGGCAAGGAATTGTCCGCCGCGCTGCCCCAATGCGTATTGGCGAACTTCACATGTCTTCGAAATATTTTTTTTTATTTCTCTGACATGCAGGTTTCCTCACGATGTTTTCCTTCACCGCCGAGCACGTGGTAAATCAGCACTTAAAATTGCAATTAATAATTTTATTGTTGCCGACGGGGATCGAACCCGGTTTGCTCGCGTACTCTGAAATTTGCACCGAGCGCTAACCATATGAGCTACCACGGCTTATGGGATGCTAAGTTTCCGGTAAAAAGGGTCTCCGGTTTTCAAGAATCACCATACAAAACACAGCAGCATTAAGCTTCTAGTCCATGCTGGTATTCCGTGAGAGCGTGGTGTTTCTCCGGTCAAATTGACAAATTTGTGCTACATCTATCCTCGTAAGAATCAAAATGCAGATGCGTTGTTACCTCTGTGAGGATTAAGGTGGAATGTCTTGTATATAGTAAAAAGGGTCTCCGGATCTCTACACTCACCATCCGAAACACAGGCGCAATGAGCTGCTATTTTATACTGATATTCTGTGAGAGCGTGTCCTTCCCGATCGGGCCCACCCATCCGTGCTACAAACCCAATATACGAGGGTGGATTGAAAAGTACTCGGCCTAACACAGATCCATTCAATTCTAAAAATCAAATCTACCCACATTATTTAGTTCAGTTTAGACTAGTTCATTGTGTGAAGTTCGAAACGTGTGCGATAATTAGTTGTGATTTTATAAATTTATTAACAAAGTAATCGGACATAATTTCCGCGAATGGAGCAAATCGAGCAGCGTGCCGTCATTAAGTACCTCCATAAGAAGGGGCTATCATAAAAAGCCATCCATGATGACATGGTCAGTACATTAAGCGATTGTGCTCTGTCACATTCATCCGTCAAAAAATGGATAGCAGAATTTAAGCGTGGTAGAGAGAGTGTGAAAGATGAACCCCGCTCTGGAAGGCCTTCGACGTCAACTACTGACGAAAATATTAAAAAAGTACTTGATTTAATAATGGGAGACCGCAGATTAAAAATTAGAGAGATAGCCGAGATTATAGGCATCTCTTATGAACGAACTCAAAACATCATTGTCAACGAGTTGGGTTTCCACAAGGTGTCTGCGAGGTGGGTTCCGCGACTGCTTTCAGTTGAACAAAAAAGGACGCGATTGACTATTTCACGCGACTGTTTGGAGTTATTTGAAGCCGATGCAGATGATTTTTTGAATCGTTTTGTTACTATGGACGAAACATGGGTTCATTACTTTACACCGGAAACAAAACAACAATCAAAACAGTGGAGAAGACCTGGTTCACCACCCCCTAAAAAGGCTAAGTCGATTTTGTCGGCAAATAAGGTGATGGCTTCAGTATTCTGGGACTCGAAAGGTGTGATTATGATTGATTATCTTGAAAGGGGTCAGACTATAAACTCTGATTACTACGTACGTCGTTTACGAGAGGAAATAAAAGAAAAACGTCGAGGAATGCTCAGAAGAAAAGTCCTGTTTCATCAAGATAACGCCCGTGTTCACACGTCAGTACAGTCAATGGCTGAAATTCACAACTGTGGCTTTGAACTGTTACCGCATCCGCCGTATTCACCTGATCTGGCACCATCAGACTTCTTTCTATTCCCTAACCTAAAAAAGCACTTGGGAGGTCAAAGATTTTCGACAAACGACGAGGTCAAAGCAGCTGTAGACGCATATTTTGACTCTAAGGAAGAATCATTTTTTTTTCAACGGTCTAAATGCTTGGAAGGGGAGGTGGCAAAAGTGTATTGAACTTGATGGTGATTATGTAGAAAAATAAAAATATAACTGATTTAGTATGTGTTTATTTTCTTGGTTAGGCCGAGGACTTTTCAATCCACCCTCGTAGATGCAATAGGCTCTACCACTTAAAATGCTATGTGAATAGCTATGACCATATACTCTGAACGTGTAATAGTTATTGTTTAATACCACTTTACTAAAATCAACACTTAGTTACTGCACTACGAAACCTGTTTTTTAACGATTAGTTTTAACTAGTGATTTGACTCGGCTTTGCCAGGGAAAGTTCTGCTAATATGGCGTTATTTAGATACTCGATAATCAAAGACTTGATGTTTTTTCAAACAAAAATCATCAAGATTTTCTGAGAAAACATGGAATAGATCACTTCTGACATTGCTATTTTGTTCGTGAAGTTTCAGACAACAATTTGAAAAATGGCTGTTCAATGTTCATGTCCTAATGGCATGCAAATAGACCCTAAGTGTAATTGAAGCCAGTTCCAACTTTGCAGACCGACTCTTCAATTTTATTTATATGTATGTATAGACAATAAAGCAAAAAATTTAATACGGTGGCCTCAGGTATCTACTTATGGATTTTAATAATATAAAGTTACAAGTTATAACATTCAAATTACATTTATTTCTAAAGAACAGCTTTAACAGTGCAACGACTGCTCAAATCAAATTGAACCAACAATTGAATGTATTAGTAAGTTCTCTTTAATCTTCAATTTCTGCTGAACAATTTTGCGTCTTCTGTTATTGTTAACAACAACTTTGAAGCTCGATATTTCAAATTGGAAATTATAAATGAAATTATTAATTAATTGGTTTTGAGGGAATTATTAATTAATTAATTTAATTAAGCTTTATTCCTAAAATTGATTTGTGGAAACTCAATTATTTTAGAAAACGCTCTCTAATAATTAGACTGGATATGGAAATTTGGGTAAAAAATACATGTAAACAAATGATGTAGAACACAAAACACAATCATAAAAACGAACATAAAATTAAATATTCATAATATTCCACGTCTTGAAAATTAATCCTATATCAAAACAATATACCTTTAAATTTTATCTGAAGCTGTCACACCTCTATAACTTCTTGTGACGCTAATTAAACACAAAACGAAATTATTTATGGGCCTACATAGATGGCAGGCACAAGGTGCACAGTGCAGCAGCTGACATATTGATTTATTCAGTTTTTAAATATGGTACGAGAGTACTAATCCTTAAGCTTCTTGGGCGAAAATTTAGCTAAATTTTGTTTGAAATATGTACAAAATTTTCCTCCAAGTCTTTTATAAAAATATCTATATCTAAACTTCAATATTTGTTTTTCGAGAAGTAAGCGAAATATTAACGTAAATTATTCCCTATAAAGAGAACTAAGAAAAATTAGTGAATAACTTATGTAAATAAACAAATTATGTAAATTAAATATTTTAATTGTTCGCGATTTTCTACATTCTATAAAGGACATTGTATATAGGATAAAGGAACTAAAAATAAAATTCTCTGCGCATATTTTGTTACGTTTTTGATTCACAGTAAATATTTGATAGTTAAACAAAATTACAGTTTTCAAATTTTGCAAAATAAAATGATCTTTTATATATTATAAAGAAGATTGTATATAAGAAAAGAAGAAGTGAAGAAGGCTTGGCGCTCGCTGTAGTAATCACATTACGCAAGCAATGTTAAAATGTAATTTTAAATGCTGAAAACATCGTGAGGAAATCAGCTTTTCTGAAAAAAGATTCCGAAGACATGTGAAGTCCGCCAACATGTGGGACAGCACAGTGGTCACTTCCTTGCCCTAAAACCCTCTCAGAAGTAAGAGGAGGCATGTGCCCAGCAGTAGGAAGGATACCAACTTTTATAACAACCTAATTCCATACATTTCTAGAAGAAAACAACATGCCTGCATAATATGCAGTACCTATTACTCAAGCACTGCCTCACATCTGGTTATCTATTATGGAAGGAAAATGAGAATGTAGAGTTATATGGCGATGCATTCACAGGTATCTCCCATAATCGCCAGCATATCCCTGAAGGAATTTGAAGAGTAAGAAGACTTTTTACCTGCTTATGTAAATCGAAAATTCCACAAACTGTACGTAGGCGACACTTTCACAATTTTGAGATCTGACAAAGTTATCGTATTTTTAGACTACCTTAATTCTATAAACTCTAAATTACAATCCACAATGGTGTTAGTGGCACATAATTTTTCAGCTTTTCTAGGTGTTTCAGTCATCCGAAATCCTGATACGACTATTGGTCACACTGTATATGGGAAAAAGACCCAAACTAACAGATACTCGTATTTAAATGGTGAATCTGACTACCATCCACCACAGTCAGCCAACGTAGGAATTTTTTTCTTTCAGAGAGCACAGGGTTCTATAACAGAAAACATCTGGCTGCCGAGCAACTAGTAAGACAACAAACTTCGGGTCCCGCGCCTACATCACAGCGACAGAGTAAAGCCAGCCACGATCGATCTTGCGCCTGCTGTATTACCATACTTCAGAAGAGTCACAGACAAAGTTGGCTAACCCTTGAAACGAGCTTAATTTAAAACCTACTACAAGCCGCCGAAGAACATTTCATCAAGTGTAATAACTCTCTATAAGAACCAGGAGTGTACAAATTAGACATAAAAAATATCTAAAAAAAACCCCATGTTAAAAACATATAGCTGACGTGAAGCACCGACGTTCCAGCAATTCTGCAGTACGTGAACATGTTCAAGACCGTCTCCGCCATTGCATTAGATTCGATAGACCTCATATCCTCTAATTAAAAAATTATAAAATTGCTAAAATTAACAACACTAAAATATAACCCAAACATATTGTAAGCCTTCAAGATACTGCAAGCCGGGCTAACTATGACATTGGGACGTCAAACACCTCAGTCCTCCCCCCCCCCCCCGTGACAATAAGTGTTGTAAGCACCCGAAACTTCGGTACTTAAAATGTTAAAGCGGAACGAGATGAAATCCGCGAAATTAGTTTCATTAATGTGTGGTGTTCGCGTAAATATAAGAAATCATTATATTTTTTTATATCTCAGACGTAAAGGTTTCTCTCGCTTTTTCACTTCAGCGCACAGTAAATTAGCACTTTCAATTGCAATTTAAGTACATCTGTGCCAGCGGGTATTCAATTTCATTATCCTTCTATATAAAATTACTTGCTTTCTATAAAAATATTAAGCGCCTATCCCCAGAGCTAATTTTCTTATATTGTTACATTAGAGCTTAAGAAAACCTAAACAATACGCATTTTAAATAATATTAATAATAATAACTTTTATTTCAATAAACTGTATAATTATTCAATTAATATCTTAATTTAAAATAGTCTACAATAAGAAGCACCTGAACTAGGATAAACCTGTATCTCAGGTGTATGTGTTAATAGATACATTAACAAATATTTTCTGTTTCTTATATAAAATTAATAATATAATAAATAATTAGGTTTATTTCGGTAAAATATATTATCGATTATTTATTTATGATATCAATTAACTTAAAACAATAAGCAACTTTTCCGTATCATCGTATGACAAATTATGTAAATGGCTATATTACGGGAATAGTATAGAGCAGAATATTGCGACTTTTAATACAGCTCATTGAGCGCGTTACAGTCGCAGCAGTGTAGTTTTAGCTGCTCATCCCCATGAGGTTAGAATTGATTGACAATAGGTGAGAATTGATTGACATAATGCGAAATATACTTGCTTTATTACACTAATGTCAAAAAAAGAACGATTCGTTTTTAAAACAGGCATTAGTTTACGGACTCCATTGCACAAGTGGTCTATGTGGTTTTTAAATGTAAAAGTAGAATCTATAATTATTTCAAGGTACTTAATAGTTTTTGCGTTAAAATAACTGGGCAATTACATTTAGACTTTGCTACTGAACAAACATTGATGTGCATAAATTTCTGGAGTGTTTATATGCTGGGTTTAGCTGCGCATAAAAAATGAATATATTTGGTTTCGTTAATATGACTAATTGGGGATGCTTTAGCCTTTATACATCTACATGTGTCCTCTATTAACGATACAGGCAAAACTCCCACTTACCCATAGTGTAATCTGTAAAATCTATATATATATATATATATATATATATATTATATTTTTATATATATATATATATATATATTTTTTTTTTTTTTTTTAAAATTTTGGATTTGGTAAGTACGTAAAGATATACTATCGTAAAATTACGTATACGTAAAGATATACCCAGCACAGCCATTATAATAAATACAATCTAATAATTTAAATTTCACTATTCCTATTTCCTTAACATTTTATTTTGAAATAGTTGAAAACTTTTAAAAAATCAACTACGCTTAATTTTAAATTATTTTTACCTCAAGAGGCAAAATGAACGCGGAGCTTGAGGAAAGAAGCCTTAATTTATTCCAGAACTTATTTTATATATTATAAACGTTGTTTTGTGCTACTTATGGAGACTATTAATATAATTATTTCTAAATACGGACATCCTTCATTGAAATAAACCAATATTATAAATATTGCGTTTAATATAAGATTTATAAATCCCCTACACTGCAAATGATTTGCAACGCCCCTGATCCCGGATCAGATGAATAGCCTAGTCTGAACGTTCTGTTTTCTTAGTTTCTCAGTTAAGCCGGCTTACATTCAGCTTCTAATAATTAATTATTTTCCCATCTACGCAAAAATAGCTCTAAGTAAACTTCACAAGGTTTTGTAATGATATGCTTGAGTTTGTTTTTAATTTCAAGACTGCGCAAAAAAGAGGAAACTAAACCAGTAGTCATAGTTAAGTCGATATAGTCGTTAGAATATGCGTGATGACCGTGAAAACATATATATATATATATATATATATATATATATATATATATATATATATAATTTCAGTACCGTTCTTAAATCTTTCTTCATCATAAGTGCACAAAAGCTTACTGCTATACATAGAAGTCTCGATGCGAGTAGATTTTGTAGATCTACAGCCGCAGTACCAGTCATCTCGTAAGTCACCTTTGACGTTAGTGCTTATCGCCTGTCTAATCATTTTGCAACCCTTCACTTCTACCATTGAACATACTCGTAGCTCCCCTCCCTCCTTAACAGTGCCACTATCACTGTTGTGAGCCATCTTCCACATACTCCTCCTGTACATTTTTTTTTAATTTTTAGCTTTATCCGCATCAAAATATTTCAAAGAATACATTTAAAATAGCTACGTTACACAGTGATAAAGTGTTTAGCTGCAGCGTTGTAGGCTACGGGTTCGAATCTGCACGGTACTTGTACTAATTAAACAGACATCCTTGAGGAATGTAATGTAAAGCCTCATTATCAGTTAAAGGGTCACTCATTATTCGAAACGCAATAAGATTTATGCTGTTATTTTGCACTACTATTTCGCAGAATAGAGAGCATTGGACTCTCTATTCTCCTTCCTATATCCTTTCCCGATTGAGCCTTTATGTTATCCGTTTCAGCATGGCTTTAAACCCCTGAACAGCTTAGATATTCTGGCTACATAGTCGTTTGCTGCAGTAGCTCTGTGTCGTATTTTCTATTATATTTTGAAGAATTGGAGATCTTTTATACTATCCATCTTAATTTCAGCCTTGCCTTTTACTATCGATCTCCGGATGTTCTTGTTTATAGTGAAAACAAAAATAATGAAATTTTCTTTTAATCTACATTCTGAAATCTGAAGCTTTTCGGTGACGGCCAGAACACTTAATCCTGAGCCATTTTGTAAACACGTGGTAGTATAGTGACAGAGTGAACTGGTGGCGTAGGATAATCCATTATGCCAAATCTTACCGTGAGGGTCTTTAGGCGACAGAGGAATACTTAAGCAAAAGGGCTAAACGAAAGGCGGCTGGGCAACAACATCTTTCTGATAACAACGCAAAATAAAAAAAGAGGGCGTCTGTTAACCCGTCTATTATATATTCTCCTAAGAGGCAATTTATGTGGAAGGCAGGTTTTTATAAAAAAGTAAATAAGCTACTACTATTTATTTAGTTTATTTAAATATTAAAAGTAAACTTTTCTTAGACATACCTTTAATTACTACAATACAACTAAATTTTTTAAAGCCTAAAAGTTAAATAAAGTTATAGCCTATATACGTCCCACTGCTGGGCACAGGCCTCCTCTCATTTCTGAGAGGGTTTTAGGGCAAGGAATAGTCCGCCGCGCTGCCCCATTGCGTGTTGGCGAACTTCGTATGTCTTCGAAATATTTTTTATCTTATTCCTTAGACATGCAGGTTTCCTCACGATGTTTTCCTTCACCGCCGAGTACGTGGTAAATCAGCACTTAAAATTGCAATTAACAATTTCATTGGTGCCGGCGGGGATCGAACTCGGTTTGCTTTGTTTATTGTGAAATTTATAGCGAGCGCTAACCATCTGAGCTACCACGGCTCTTTTAAAGCCTGTAATTTATTTTTAGCTCCCAAGTCTAACCTGAGACAGTTTTCTCTTATGGATTGAGTTTAACGACTTTGGTAGTTTTTATTAATTTTGCTTAAAAAGTTGAAAATTTCTTTTTTGCTTAACCGGGCTTACCTCACCCACTACATTTTTTTTACTTTTTAGCTTTATCGGCATCAAAATATTTCAAAGAATACATTAAAAATAGCTACGTTACACAGTGACAAAGTGTAGCATACAGTTTTCCCACAATGCTAAGAAGGCTGATACTACGGTAGTTTTTACAGTCCTGCTGCGTCTCTTTTCCTTTATATACTGGGACTCTCACGGCTTCGCACCAGTCTACCGGTACCCGCTTCAGTTCCCAGCATAAATTAAACAAGGTATGCAGCAGACCTGCCACCACTACCTCTCCAGCCCTTAGCATTTCGAGTGAAACTCTATCATAATCGGCAGCCTTACCTGCTTTCATGTTTTTATTGCTTTCATTATTTCATCTATACTTAGAGTATCTCTCTACCTCTTTCCTCTTCTTTCGGAGTTTCTACTTCATTTATATTATGTTTATATACGTTGTCTCCTCACTCATAAACACGCTTTCAAAATATTCCTTCCATCTCTTTAAACACAAAACTTCATCATTCAGAATATAGCCATTCTCGTCTCTTATAGCATTCGTTATAGGCTGTTTTGAATGTCCCCTGGCAGTTCTTACGAGTTTCCAGAACATTTTAATATTTGCCTGGAAGTTATCCGATATTCTTCTATCATTCTTATCCGTTCTTTCTTGCTTTTTCCTTTCAACTATTTCTTTTACTCTCTTATTTAGATGTCTAAAAACTGCCTTTTTTCTTTCAATATCATTGTTGGCGACGCGCCTATAAGAATATTTCAATTTATTAGTTAACCGTTTACTAATAGCTTCAAAAAAAATTATCAAGCAACAATATTCTGATAAGAAAATGCTTAGTTGAATCTTAAAAAAATATCGAATTAATGATATGAAGGTCTTGGGTTCGACTCCCAGGCCGGACTAGTTCATCGTTTTCTTAGGAATATCTCTTAATAAATTCATATAGGGAATTTTAAGATATAAATTATGTTACCGGATTTGTTTCCCGGTTGAAATCATCTTTCCAATAATGTTAATTTAAAGAAATATTAAAATAAAGTTAGAGACCAGGATTTGTTCCCCGGTCGAGATGATCGCTGTGCATAAGTAGAATTAATGGAAATTAATTGCATAAGTATTGTCTTATATGAGTTTGATATGTTTTGTATGAAAACAAATGCCTATTTTCTATGATTGATTTATGAAAACATTCACTTATATTGTTTGATAAGAAACATGATAACTGATAAGAATCTGACTAGAGGTAGTTTTCGGCGTTTGAGAATTGAGTAGAATCGTTTATTCACCTAGTATTGTTGATATTAGTGTATACTAAACTTTCCATTTTTACTGATAGTCGATAGCGGTGCAATAGTTAGTTGTTCAAATAGTGTGAGTTCATAGACGCACGCTAGCCACGTACTTAGGAGGCCAAATATGTAGAAATTTAAATATTTGTAAATTTCAGAAATTTATGTGAAATGACTTGTAAAACATTTCAGATTGATTGTACGTGTAAAAGAGGTGAATTTTGTGTTATTTTATGTGAAAATTCCTGTGAATAAGTGAAATAATGATAGTTTTGTATAAGAAATTTAAAAGTATTTTAATAGTGAAATGTATAGAGAAAATGTAAATTAAACTATTGTATTAGTTAAGATATGTATAATTTCAAGTGGAAAATATTGTTTTAACTTTCTATGTTAAATATTTAAGAAATTCCAACCTTGAACATGTGAGTAAAATAAGCATATTTTGTTAAATAAATAAAGGATTTTTTGTGATATGAAAATGTAATGTATATCGTAGTATAGATATTTCTTTGTGCTATCTTTATAAGTAAATTGTATAAATGTATGTCTTATACAAATAAAGTTATTGAGCAAACCGTGAGAGATTGATAGTACAAATTGATGTAATTGAGTTGCGCAAGCGCACAAATGGCGTGGCTAACTTTCGCGTTTAGCTTCGAGGTAGTTCAGTAAATTGATTTTTCTTGCAAATCGTTCGAGAAAGTTCGGGACAGTCGGGAAAGTTCGGGACAGTTCGGGAAAGTTCGGGACAGTTCGGGAAAAGTGCAAGACCAGCAGTCAATAAGAAGAAGAAAGAAAAAGTATAGGGAAGTGATAGGGAAAAGTAATTACTCTCTCACGGAACGGTTTGAAGATAATTGCTGTTTTATTCCCAAGGAATTCTCCCCTTAAAGTGATACAGTCCATATCGAAGAATTAAGGCGTTGGGACCGGGACGACTTCGGAAGACCCGTAGTCCCCGCCTGAACCTATTTTCCGAAAAGGAAGAGGTTATCGCCCTTGTGTGTCACTCCGTTGCGGATATCACATACGTTGTTCCCGAACCCAACGTAGGCGTTATAGGAGGCTGGATCGAGAGAAGCCTCGATTCCCCCCTTCTGTTTCTTAGTTAACGTTCATCTGGTTCCTTTTCAAGTGGTTCTTCGGAGCAGGATCAAGGAACCAGCTGTGGACTGCTTGTTATGAAAAAAGAAGACCTTCGGAGCCGAGTGAAGATCAGCAACCGAAGGAAGCAAGAGGTTTGAGCTGAAGCAACAGGACAAAAGGCCAGAAGACCAGGTCAGCGCAGTAGGACCGGACGTGGAACTACCAGAAGAAAGAAAATCGGGATTGCGGCCCGGGGCGTGTGCTCGCATGGGGCACCTATCGCAGCCAGGCGCAGGTGCCTTGTGAAGGCGCTCATCGTGGCCAAGCAGGGCTCGGCATTTTTCCTGTCGGGCAAGCGTGCTCGGCATTTTCCTGTCGGACGATCGTGTCCGGCATTTCCTGTCGGACGACCTTGTCCAGCATTTCCTGTCGGGTCATCAGAGGGTGCAAGAAGAAGAAGCATCCACCGCTGCTGCTGCTAGGCGAGGGTGCTCGTGGGCACCTGACTGCATCGCGGCCGGAAGAGGGCGCCTGGACGAGGCGTCACCGGCGACTGGGCGACGAAGCGCAGCATACATCCCGACCACCTAACGGTGCCAAACGGTCGGACTCTGGCACAACACCTTCGGGTGGAGCAGTTCTATCAAGCGAGACTGCGCTTGCACTACCGTTCGACTGTTTCGTCATATTCCTTGGCGGGACAGTTCCTAAACCTTTCCTCCATTCCATTCCTGCACGACTCCATCCCTGGACGGCTCACCTCGGTAGGCCCCGTTCAGGATTGATAGGGCTGATAGGGCTGTTAGGGTGGTAGTAAGGTTGTAGGGTTGAGAGATAAAGGGGGGAGGGGTAGTGGGGTTAGGTTGGGGTGTAGAAGGGTTGTAGATAAGGGGTTGTAGGGACCGTAGGGACAGTTAGGGACCGAAGGCCAACAATCACCTTCCTGCAAGATGAAGCAGGCACAAGACCAAACAGGGAGAAGCGAAGGAACCAAGACAAGGACGGGGCCCTCAAGAAAAGCTAAAGAGGCGGAACCATCCGGAGCGACCACAGCTACTGCTTCGAGTGGAACGACTCCTTCAAATGGAGCCACCACCGATACGTCCACATGCACGTGGGACTCAGGGGCGTCCATGGCAACGACAAGCAACACGACGGACACCAGTGGTACGCAAGCCAGCACCGCACAACAATCCGTTATATCCAGGAGTGAAACGGTAGTCGAAAAAGTAGGTCAAAGGACCGAAGAAGCGGCATCGTCAAGGACAGTAATCGGGCACACTAGTGACAAAGAGTCACAGAGAGGTAGTAGGTCATCGCGATCGGCGAGGCTGAAAGCCGAATTAGAGGCGCGGATTAAATTCGAACGCTCAGAGCTCAAACGAGCACAGGCAGCTGCTGCCTTAGCCAAGTCTCAATTGGAGTTGGTACGACTCAACCGAGAAGAGGAGATCGACTCGAGTGAGAATGATGAAGAGCGGAATACTCAGGTGGAACCTTTCGTAAGGAGTTGGGTTCAACAGACCATAATGAGCGCGCCGGTTAGTGTAACGCAACCCGATATTACTGATAAGGAAGCGTGTAAAGGATCACGCCGCAAAGGGGCGGAGATCGAGCGCAACCAAGGAAATGCACAGAAAACACACGCGATTGAGGTGTCAGAATTGACCGAAGCGATTGTGAGTGCAATAAAGATAGCGAGTAAAGATAAGTCTTCCCAGCTTCATTTCCTCCAGGAATTACCGGTGTTCGATGGAGACCCGGGTGAATGGATAGTTTTCAAAACGGTGTTTGAAGACACGAGAAGCCAATTTTCAGGGGTGCAGAATGTCGCACGCCTTAGGAGGACATTAAAGGGCACCGCTAAGGAAGCGGTTAAGTCGTTGTTGTTTGCTTTGTGTGAACCTGAAGAAATAATGAACGCTCTCGGAAGAAGATTCGGTAGGGTTGAGATGCACATTTTAGCCGAAATCGAGAATGTAAGACGTATGCCAAGATTGGCAGAAGATTGCCGGAATATAGGATCTTTTGCAAGTCGTATTACGAACGTGGTTGCCACAATACAAGCATTGAATCAACCACAGTATTTATACTCACCAGAGTTAGTAAACCGAATAGTCGAGAAACTTGGAACTATGATTAAATTAAATGGTTTGAATATCGAGCTCAGCATCCTTTGGAGCCAGAGTTACAGAAGATGGCCAAGTTTTAAAATTTATTGAGTGAACAATTTGGAACGTCCTTAAGCAATGAAAATGTGACTGAAAAACGGAAGCGTCCTGAATTCAAGAAGCAAACTGTACACACTGCAAAGGGTTACGCAACCGTTTCAAGAGCGAGCGTTATGAGCGCCGAAGTAATACGAGCGAGCGTCTAGAACGGCGAAATAATAAAGGGCACAACCGACAAGTGGTTATGATAACCCAGGATAAGCCTGTAAGTCGGGTAACACATAAGTGTGTTATATGTAACAAGGAGCACTCTATAGTGAGTTGTTACAAGTTTAAGGACATGAATAATCGCGAGAAATGGGAAGCGGTTAAAAAAAGCGAAAGTATGTTTTCAATGTTTGTCACCTAACCATATGAGGTTAGAGTGCAAAGGGAAAAAATGTGGTGTAAAGGGACGTAGAATGTCACATCACCGAATGCTACACCGATACCCCAATGAAAATACCTCGCCGCAAGGGGACGAGGGGGGTAAAGAGGCTCAATTTACAACTGTTAGTACAGTGAATGCACTGGCATGTGCATACTTAAAGATTATACCGGTCGAGTTGTATGGACCTAAAGGAAAGGTCAAGACCACAGCTCTTCTGGATGAAGGATCAACCATGACGCTCTTAGAGGAGTGGATGGCTCAGAAGTTAGCGCCTCGCGGACGTAAAGATGAATTACGTATTGAAGCCGTGGGAGGTAAGCGAATTAACGACGACAGTTCGTATCGCTTAAACGTTAAGATAAAAGGCATTTACTCGAACGACTTAGAAGAGATAAGTGTACAAACAATTAAGTCACTTAACCTTTCTCCGCAGTCAGTGAGTCGAGAATTGTTGCGACGGTGTTCTCATATGACCCCGATTAAGGACGAGTTGATTTATGAGAGGTCCAGACCTACCATATTAATTGACCAGGACAATTGGCATCTCATAGTTACTCGTGAATTAATTTCAGGAGATAAGAACCTACCTGTAGCATCGCTCGCTAAACTTGGATGGGTTTTACATGGTCACATATCGGGTGGCATTAAACCAGTCAAGATTGTTAACCATATTTGCACGAAGAAGGAGGAAGACATGGATAAGTTGATCAAAGATTATTTTAGTTTGGAATCTCTGGGAGTGTCTGCGCGAAAGCCCATGAACGACCCAGAAGAACGAGCTTTAAATATTTTGAGCAAAACGTTACGTCGTATACCTAATAATAGGTACGAGACTGCTTTGTTATGGCGCACAGATAATGAGTGCATGCCGTCGAATAGAGCGCAGGTTGAAAGTCGCCTGTTTAATATCGAAAAGAAGCTCGACAAAAATAGCGAGTTGAAAAAAGAATATGAGAAGCAAATTGAAAATCTCATCGTTAACGGTTACGCAGAGAAAGCGAACCATATTTTTTCCATTTCCCCACGCACGTGGTATCTTCCTCACTTCGCAGTGACTCATCCACAAAAAAGGAAAATAAGAATAGTTTTCGACGCCGCCGCTAGGACGGGCGGACGTTGTCTTAATGATGCATTGTTAACCGGACCGGACTTATTGAAGTCGTTATTTGGCGTTCTGCTACGATTCAGAGAAGGAAGCGTGGCAGTGATGGCAGACATTAAAGAAATGTTCCTGCAAGTGAAAATCCGGGAAGAAGACAGGGATAGCCTTCGATTCTTATGGCGGCACAAGCGTGACGCGCCACCGGAAGAGTATAGAATGACGTCACTCATATTTGGAGCGGCATCATTACCATGCATCGCTATGTATGTGAAGAATAGGAATGCCCAGGATAACGCACATATCTTCACATCCAGAAGCAGCTTCCGCTACGGAAAGCAATTTTTATATGGATGGATATCTACAGGCATTTCCCGACGTGACGACGGCCGCAAGGATAGTAAGCGATATGTATGAATTACATAAACGTGCTTCTTTTCAACTGAGGGGATGGGCTAGCAACCGACCCGAAGTTTTATGTAAAATGGAAAATAAATATAAGAGCGTCAGTGCTTCACTGGGAGATAAGGAGCACACAGAACGCACTTTAGGTTTGATCTGGAATATCAAACGGGATATAATAAGTTTCTCCATAAGTCTTCGTAACACACCGGAAGAGGTGATGGAAGGTTTACGACCGCCTACGAAGAGGGGTATAACTAGTGCTGTGATGTCGGTCTGCGATCCTTTGGGACTCGCATCACCCATAACGTTTAAGGGAAGTCGCTGATCCAGCAAGTATGGAGGACAGGCATCTCTTGGGATGAAGAAGTTACACACGAATTACACCTGTTATTTTGTAAATGGTTATCGAAAGTGAAGAAATTAGGTCATTTAGAAGTAGCTAGACCCGTTGCTGAAGGCGTCGGCAAGGGAGAATTACACACCTTCACGGATGCTAGTGAAAAAGCATACGCTGCCGCGGGGTATTACGTCACCACGGACGAGCTAGGAGAAAGGCGGATTACGCTGATCGCCGCAAAGGCAAGAGTAGCGCCGCTGAAACCAATTTCTATTCCAAGGCTTGAATTGCAAGCAGCTCTTATGGGCAGCAGATTAGCTGCATCAGTTATTGAAGAGAGCAAGTACGAGATATCCGAGAGAGTATTTTGGACGGACTCACGTACAGTGTTAGCGTGGATTAAGTCAGATCCTCGCGCTTTTAAACCATTCGTTGCTTATCGGTTGGCTGAGATCGAAGATCACAGTAAACCATGTGAATGGCGATGGGTTCCAACGTCACAAAACCTGGCAGACGACGCCACTAGAAATTTTCCTTCCACCTTCGATGTAAGTCATCGCTGGTTTCAAGGACCTGAATTCCTCAGGAAAAGTCCTGATTTATGTCCCAAACAAGTGGACACCATAAATAGCTTCAAAACAGGTGAAGAAAAATCGCCAAAAGGCGTAAATGCGCTGAGAAAGCAAGAACCGTTAAGTCTACCCAACTACGGACGATTTAGCAGCTTTAAGAAATTCCTTGGGGCAACTACACGCACCTTACAAGCGGTAGAAAAATTCAAGAGTTTAAGAAAGTCGGTTAAAGGACCCGATAACGCAGCCGAGAAGTCGGTTATGTGTTCCAACGAAGTTTTAGCAAAGTCGGTTAAAGGACCCGATAGCGCGTTGGACATAGCGCTCTTGAAAAAAGCTGAATTATTAATTTGGAAGTTCGTTCAAGACGAGTGTTTTCATTTGGAAATAAAATGCTTGAAAGCAGGCAAAAGCGTTGAAAGAAGTTCACGTTTAAGTAAATTATCTATGGAAATAGGAGAAGATAACTTACTCCATTTAAATGGGCGTTTACCTTTTAAGTCTAATTTGACCGAGGAAAGTAGAAAACCTGTCGTATTAGACGGTAAACACGAAATAGTTAAAATGATGATTAGAGAAGTTCATCATCATTTTGGACATGCCAATCACCAGACGGTGATGAATGAGGTGAACCAAAAATTTTATGTCTTGAACCTGCGTAATGTAGTACGAAGTGTGTCACATCATTGTCAGTGGTGCAGGACATACAGGTCAAAACCGCAGAACGTGCCACAAGGAAATATTCCTCTGGAGAGAATAGCTCATCATGAACCACCTTTTACATGCTCAGCCGTAGATTATTTCGGACCTATGAGTGTGACTATAGGAAGGCGACACGAAAAACGTTGGGGTGTTTTATTCACGTGTCTGACCACCAGAGCAGTACATCTGGAATTAGCAGCCTCATTGACACCAGCGTCAATGATAATGGCATTGAGGCGATTTATCGCCAGAAGAGGAAAACCAGCCGTTATATACAGCGATAACGGGACAAATTTCAAAGCTGCGAATAAAGAATTATTGAAAGCATGCGAAGAATGCTATGAGGGCATCAAAAATGAGTCATTTAAAAAATATATTAAATGGAAATTTATACCTCCGGGAGCACCGCACATGGGTGGCGCCTGAGAGAGGTTAGTAAGATCAATTAAAATTGCGTTGACCGCTACGCTCAAAGAAAGGAGCCCGCGAGAGGAGGTTCTGCATATGTTGCTTTTGGAAGCAGAGCATACTGTAAATTCCAGACCTCTGGTAACATTCAGTATGGATAGTCCTGAAGAGGGTTTGACACCCAATCATTTTCTTCTGGGACGCTCATGTGGTGATCGACCACCTGGATTATTTTTAGAGCAACATCTGACGGGTCAACTCAATTGGAAATCTGCACAGAGGTTCGCCGACCATTTTTGGACAAGATGGCTAAAAGAATACATGCCTACTTTAATACCTCGAACAGGTAATAACGGAAAGTTTGTGGATCCTAAAGAAGGTGATATTGTCTTGATAATAGATCATTCATTGCCACGAAATACGTGGCCGAAAGGCAAGATTAGTAGGACGCTACCGGGACCAGACGGTCACACTAGAGTGGTTGACGTCATTACTAGCACAGGTAACTTGAGGAGACCTACATCCAGAATAATAGTCCTGGTACCCGCGACGCCTCCCAAATGATGGTGCTGATGCACGGGGGGGAGATTGTTGGCGACGCGCCTATAAGAATATTTCAATTTATTAGTTAACCGATTACGAATAGCTTCTAAAAAGCAAATTATCAAGCAACAATATTCCGATAAGAAAATGCTTAGTTGAATCTTAAAGAAATATCGAATTAATGATATGAAGGTCTTGGGTTCGACTCCCAAGCCGAAATAGTTTATCGTTTTCTTAGTAATATCTCTTAATAAATTCATATAGGGAATTTTAAGGGATAAATTATGTTACCGGATTTGTTTCCCGGTTGAAATCATCTTTCCAATAATGTTAATTTAAAGAAATATTAAAATAAAGTTAGAGACCAGGATTTGTTCCCCGGTCGAGATGATCGCTGTGCATAAGTAGAATTAATGGAAATTAATTGCATAAGTATTGTCTTATATGAGTTTGATATGTTTTGTATGAAAACAAATGCCTATTTTCTATGATTGATTTATGAAAACATTCACTTATATTGTTTGATAAGAAACATGATAACTGATAAGAATCTGACTAGAGCTAGTTTTCGGCGTTTGAGAATTGAGTAGAATCGTTTATTCACCTAGTATTGTTGATATTAGTGTATACTAAACTTTCCATTTTTACTGATAGTCGATAGCGGTGCAAAAGTTAGTTGTTCAAATAGTGTGAGTTCATAGACGCACGCTAGCCACGTACTTAGGAGGCCAAATATGTAGAAATTTAAATATTTGCAAATTTCAGAAATTTATGTGAAATGACTTGTAAAACATTTCAGATTGATTGTACGTGTAAAAGAGGTGAATTTTGTGTTATTCTATGTGAAAATTCCTGTGAATAAGTGAAATAATGATAGTTTTGTATAAGAAATTTAAAAGTATTTTTTAATAGTGAAATGTATAGAGAAAATGTAAATTAAACTATTGTATTAGTTAAGATATGTATAATTTCAAGTGGAAAACATTGTTTTAACTTTCTATGTTAAATATTTAAGAAATTCCAACTTTGAACATGTGAGTAAAATAAGCATATTTTGTTAAATAAATAAAGGATTTTTTGTGATATGAAAATGTAATGTATATCGTAGTATAGATATTTCTTTGTGCTATCTTTATAAGTAAATTGTATAAATGTATGTCTTATACAAATAAAGTTATTGAGCAAACCGTTAGAGAGTGATGGTACAAATTGATGTAATTGAGTTGCGCAAGCGCACAAATGGCGCGGCTCACTTTCGCGTTTAGCTTCGAGGTAGTTTAGTAAATTGATTTTTCTTCCAAAACTCATCAAGGATCTCCTAGGTGTGCGTTATTTCGTAGTTAGCAGTGGCTGCAAATAACCGCCGGTTCGACAAACTCCGCCGATCGTTGAGTCCCGTGATTCCGTGAGGCGTCGAGGTCACCGGCCCCTAGGTGATTCTTGGCACTTTATGCGCTTCGTGCATCCTGTGCCTAGTCGCGTATTAAAGTGCCACCGTCGCACTTCCCCCAACCCTTTGTTGACAAAGGGGTAGGCAGTGCCCCAAGTGACTACGCCAACTTAGTTGCTACCTCCATCCGCGTCGCGCATTACAGCCGATCGGCTGGATATAGACAGGGCCGTTAGTTAGACTACTGACTCTTAGGTAGGTTCACCATGTCCGATAAGGACAATGATAAGGGGGAGCCACCACCGAGAACCAGAAAACCACCGGACCGAACAAGCATTCTGGATCGACCGATAGCATACCGGGACATCTTCAATCCGGAAAGGACTCGAGTAGTGTCTTCCTACTCGCAGATCCCGACTAGGAAACCCCTATCTCCAGGAAAAGGACCCGCACCGAGGACCGCGCTCTCGCCCATCGTACCTGAAGGTACGACTGGGCTGGAACCGGTTCCCCAACAACAGCGGGCTAAGAAGTCGTGGAGAAGGCACACTCCGCCTGAGACTGCAGCATCATTGCAGGAGAAGAGAAAATGCCTAGGATCCTCCAACTCCTCGGATTACTCGTCATCCGAGGAGGAACAAGACCAACGACCGATAAGGAGATCACAACCGAAGTCGCCATCGCCGACTAAGCCCACTCCCCCTAGATCAGAGGAACACCACTCCAGCATGGAAGCTGTGGATCTAGAGCAGGGAGGAGAAGGGTCGTATGGTTGGAGTGCCACAACATATGCGACCTTAGCCCCGAATACATCGGCTGGACACTCGCCGTCCATGTCGCCTAGGAAGACAACCGAAAATCCGTCCGGGCGTCCGCTGGATGATGGCCAACGGCCATCTACTAGCTACGCCCATATGGTAGCTGCGCCAGCAGTGCCACGACCCAAACCGGCGGCAGTGACTTCTGATAAGCCTGCCGACCAGGAGGAGAAAACGAGATATCCGCCCATAGTGGCTGAATGCCTCCCGGATTGGACGAGGCATTTCAAGGAGCTCAATAGAATGTTGGGCCACCCATTGAATGCCCGTCCGTTCGGGAAGGGAGTTCGATTTACACCACAGAGCGCCACTGAATTTAGGACTGTTCAACGTTATATGGTTGAACTTTCCAAGGCAACACCTAACATGTTGTGGTACTGCTATACCCCGGATGAAGACAAGCCCACCAAAGTGGGCATCCGGGGCCTACCAATGGGGACCGATACCAGTACCATTGAGGAGGCTATAAAGGCAAAGGGCTTCCCGGTGAAATACGTTAAAGCGATTCCACCACGAAGGGGCAGACCAGGATGCGTCTACTTTGCCCAGTTCGACCACCTGAGCCTGGAGCAGCTCAAGAGATTATATGAAGTTGACGAACTACTCTATATGAGAGGAGTAGTTATTGAGGCCTGGCAAAGGAAAGCAGGACCGGCCCAATGCCACCGCTGCCAGGCCTTTGGACACGCCTCAGCTAACTGCTTCAGGCCGGTGAAGTGCGTACGCTGCGCCGGGGAGCATATAGCGAGCCTTTGTCCTCGGGGGTAGGGAAGAGGAACCCACATGTGCCAACTGTGGTAAGAACCACACAGCCAATGACCGTCGCTGTCCAGTCCTGAGGAGGACTGCACGAAGACAGGGGATTACCTTACCGGGGCTACTCCCGGAGGACCCGAAAAGGATCCCCCAGAGTCGCCCTAAAGCCATACCATCCAGAAAGACGGGTGGGCTACCCACGGGGAAGGGCAACACCAGCCCCCCCGAGACGGGAACCGCAGAGGAAAGGGAACACCGGGGCGACTTGAACCTCCCGCCAACCCTGCCACAGAACGGCAACCCTCAAAGAAGAGGAGGCGGGAGAGAAGCAGAAAGAAGTCGCAGCCTCCTCGGGCTGCCTTCTCGCCTCCTCGGGTTACCTCTACCCCCGACACCTGGATCAATAGCCTCTCAGGCGCAGGTTACACAGGAGACCACCAAAAAGGGCGTGTGTAGAGTGCAGGAGAGGGCCCCACTCGTAGAGAGAGCCCGACCCACACACAGAGCGCGCTCTACCCAAAAGCAAGAAGACCAACGCCCGAGACCAGCACCAACGCCTTCACATAGGAGACCACCGATGGCCGGCCTCGAAACAGCTGATGCAATCCAGCGCCTAGTTGGCATTGCCATCGAGGTCGGCACGCAAGTCCTGGCTGATATAAGAGCCGGGACTGACCCCGTAACAGCGATCATGAAGGCGCTGGCAAACCTCCTGGCCAGGCATTATGGAGGAGAATAACCTGCGCCTAATGTACTGGAACCCGGACGGTATACGGCAGAAGCTGCATGAACTCCGCACTGTCGCCCAGCAACAGGACATACATATCATACTGCTGGGCGAAACAATATTGAATCCAAAGACGCAAATAAAGCTGCCAAATTTCCATATCTACAGAAGGGACGAGGTCACTTCTCAAGGGGCCGCCTACAGAGGGACGGCGGTTCTAGTGAGGAGGGACATCGTCCACCAAGAGCTGGATCTACCATCCTACCAGACTATGCGTTCAATCGGCATAAGAATGGAGGCGGCGGGCGAGGAACTAAGGATATATGCAGCATACCGCCCGCCAGGGACTCCATTCTGCTCCTTAGACATCCGGACGGTGATGGAAGGCGATACACCTACAATCATCGCCGGGGACCTGAACGCCAAACACCCGGCGTGGGGGTCCAGAGTGATCACCCCGCCGGGTCTTGAGCTATACGAAGATGCAGAAAAGAACCAGTACGACCTCGAGGTCCCGAGGAACCAACTCACGTTCCTACTGACCCACGGAGGCATCCGGATGTATTAGACATCGTGCTCACTAGGAACGTCAACTATCCGATAGTGGTAGAAGTGCTGTACGACCTTCCTTCACAGCACCTCCCGTTACTGATAACCCTTGGCCTAAAGGCAGTGACTACGCCGCCTAGAGCTTTTAAAACCCGTGTCGACTGGAGGCTCTACTGTCAACATCTTCAGCAGAGACCTCCAGCACACCATCCTATAAGCACAGCGGACGACGTAGAGGCCGCTGCTACTAGAATTACCAACAACATCATGGAAGCCCTCCACGCGGCTTCTACGGTCGTCCCGATTACAGCAAGGCGAGACGATCTGCCGCGTGAGATATGCGTGCAGATCAAGCGCAAAAGGGCGCTGAGAAAGCTCAGGGCGTACTCGCTGTCCCAGAATTAAGACACAGCTGAACACATTATCGGAGGAACTGTCGGTTGCAGACCAGGCCTTCAGAGGAGAGGCCTGGGATCGGCGCATCCAGAAGGCGGAAGAGCATGATGCGTCGCTCTATAGACTGAACCGGCAGTTGACCAAATCCAAACCTCCCGTTTGCCCGCTGACTGATAATACGGGCAAACGATGCTACGATGCCAAGGGCAGAGCGGATATCCTAGTCGAGCACTTCGAGGAGCAATTTATGCCGAATACAGCAAGTGCGGAGTTTGTGGAGCTTCATGCCCGGAAGGAAAGTCGCGTACAGGAGTTCCTGTCGTCGCCCGCGCCGCCTCTTGCAGGAGATTGGTTCATCTCCCCCGCAGAATTGCGGAGGACAGTAACCTGCCTGCAACCGAGGAAGGCGCCGGGGCACGACGGAATTACCAACGCTGCACTCCGACAGCTGCCCAATAGAGTCATAGTAGAGCTTGGTCGACTCTACAATGGGATACTGCGGACATCCCACTTCCCGGAGGACTGGAAAAAAGGCAAAATCATCGTCTTGCCGAAACCCGGGAAGGACAGGCGTAGAGCTGCCAACTACAGGCCGATCACGCTATTACCACATATAGCTAAACTGTTTGAAAGATTGCTGCTAAGACGTCTCCGTCCGTGCATCCAACTTCGGGCGGAGCAGCACGGATTCAGGAGGGGTCACTCCACAGTCACTCAACTGACTAGAGTGCTGCACCTGCTTGCGGCAGAGTACAATCGTGGCCGCATAGCGTTGGGCGTCTTTCTCGATATCGAGAAGGCGTTCGACCGGGTGTGGCACGCAGGATTATTATATAAACGGAAAGAACAGACCAGTGTCCCTCTTGCTATATTGCGGTTAATAGCGTCTTTCCTGGAAGACAGGAAGTTCTACGTCTGCGTGGAGGACGCCGAATCCGCAACGAGAACCATCAAAGCCGGCGTCCCACAGGGCAGCTGTTTTTCTCCAGTCCTGTACGCGGCTTACACCAACGACATACCTACACTGGCAGGCAGGCTTCAAGAGTGGGAGGACGACGTTGAGCTGGCGCTATTCGCGGACGATAGCGCCTATTTCACCTCGTCCAGAAGAGCCCACATAGCCACTGCCAAGATGCAGCGTCTGCTGGACCTGCTGCCACCATGGCTGGAAGAGTGGAGGATGGTCGTCAACGTTGGTAAGACGACCGCTCTGCTCACTCGCCGTCTCAGGAAGTTTCCACCTCCGCTGACCCTCAACGGCCAGAAGATTGCGTACCAGAAGGCTGTAACCTACCTTGGGTGCAGGATCGACAGGACGCTGCGCATGACCGCGCACGTCGACTTCGTCGTCCGCCGGGCCCGATGTGCGCGGGCGACGCTCTTGCCGGTCCTGGCATCCAAGCTGCCCATACGAACCAAGCTCCGGATATACAAGATGTATATCCGGACCATCATCACCTACGCTGCACCGGCCTGGTACGCACTTCTGAGCGACCCTCTGAGGCGGCGACTACAGGCCCAGCAGAATCTGACATTAAGGACGATCGTCGGAGCAGGTCGCTACGTCCGGAACGACGTGATAGGGGCCGACTTGAAGATCGAGAACATCACCGACTTTGTGGCCCGGTTAGCGCGCGGCATGTTTGACCGTGCCGATAACGGGCCACACGAACACCTTAACGGCTTTGCGCCGTTACACACCCGGCCACCGGACGGGCGACCTCTTCCAAGAGAACTCCTCTCTATATGTGATTAGAGAGTTGAGTAACAACCCACAATGCCGCAGAAAGGCCAACTCAGACTTACCAAATAACCACCTTTTTCCGTAGTTGGTTAACCACGGAAAAACAATTTACCGCCACCACGGAAAAAACCCGTGTATGCTATCGAGCCTAGAACAGGCTAAAGGACTGTCCCATAGTAATGGGATATGAGGACACCCGGGCAATGGGGGTTACCCCGAGGCCCGATACCCGCATTGTCCCAGGACATTGTAGACGACATTCAACGTTCTTGCAAATCGTTCGGGAAAGTTAGGGACAGTTCGGGAAAGTTCGGGAAAGTTCGGGACAGTTCGGGAAAAGTACAAGACCAGCAGTCAATAAGAAGAAGAAAGAAAAAGTATAGGGAAGTGATAGGGAAAAGTAATTACTCTCTCACGGAACGGTTTGAAGATAATTGCTGTTTTATCCCCAAGGAATTCTCCCCTTAAAGTGATACAGTCCATATCGAAGAATTAAGGCGTTGGGACCGGGACGACTTCGGAAGACCCGTAGTCCCCGCCTGAACCTATTTTCTGAAAAGGAAGAGGTTATCGCCCTTGTGTGTTACTCCGTTGCGGATATCACATACGTTGTTCCCGAACCCAACGTAGGCGTTATAGGAGGCCGGATCGAGAGAAGCCTCGATTCCCCCCCTCTGTTTCTTAGTTAACGTTTGTCTGGTTCCTTTTCAATCATCATTCGTACCGATAGAATTACCAGACTTTGTTGCTAGTAAATCTAGCCATGCTCTCTTCTTTGCTTCAACTTCCATACGTATCTTATATATCGTGTATTTCATTTCATTTCATATTTCATTTCACTTCACACATTATCATTACATGAGAATTTCATCACCTTCTCTTTTCTGAAAGAGTTCTTAGTGAAATTAACCCCTTCTAATGAAGGTAATTTACTGCTCCTCACTAAGAGGGGCCGCGAATATTTGCGAAAGCGTTTCCGTGACCGTGCTTAAACGTGACGAATGAAGAATAGAATGAGGAAGTCAGTCCAAATCTGACATATCCCTTGCCCCTATAGAGCGGGTATGCTAAGCCATTAAGAAGAATATAAAAAATGAGAAAGTAACCGCGATACAATATGACTACGACTGTATAGGTAATATTTAAAATTATAAAAATTAGTCATTAAATTTTATCCAAGACTGAAGAACTGTCTCAGTGATATTTATGCAACTAAGCACAGAAATCATTAAAAAAAACAACTTTCGAATGCTTTCAATAAAACGAATTCTATGGATTTTATTGCGTTCAATTTTAACTTTATTTACTCACGACATTGAAACCACCCTCCCTCATGACCATTAGTTGTTTCAAGCAGCCAAATCTCGAATGCTGCATATGAATGAAATATATTTGAGAGACATTTAAACATTCAAGATGTTTTCGAGGAGTGCGATAGCTGTCTTAGCTTACTGTTCCTTCGAATGCTAAGACCGACGTTGATCCTTACATATTATCCTAAAACGTAAGTCTACTATCTCTCAAAAGTACTATAAATTTAAATTAAAATTCTATACAGATCCGAGCATAAGCTTCAATGGTAAAGCAGGAGTTAGTTCGCCACAATGCTCCATAATGAAAAAAACACACACGTGCAGGTTTTTCTCTACACATTCTTTCACAGCTGAATACGTGATAAATCAGCTAAAAAAGTTATTGTTTATAATTTCTGGCCGGGGTCGAACTGCACTACGAAACACACATCACAAATCGTGTGAATGACGAATGGTTGATTCTTAAGTTTAAATTTTATTTCACAATTTAAAGTACTTAATTTATCTGAGACTTTAAACATGTATACATTTTCACTCACCAGACTTAAAATTAAGTTGAGCTTCAGTATTGTTTCAAAGTTTTTAAGCGGATTAAATTAAGGCTCACTGATTTCTTAAGATATTATACCATAAAGACTTACATAAAAGATTAAAGTGTCGTCACAAACAGTAAAATTAACAAAATTTCTTTACATTACACTGATAAAATAATCTTAAAAAAATAATTTTAAATTCTCTTTCATTTTATTTTTACTCGATTTACTAGCTTAACTTGAATGTATTTATGTATATATCCATTAATGTGACAAAATTTCGTAATTCGTTTTCTGAAAGCTCGACATATTAAGAACCGATGTCAATACAGTAATTTCGTGACTACGACCTATTATTCTTACCGGAACCATTACAGCTCATAATCAGTCCGTGTTTATAAAAGTTTTTACACCCTTGTATTATTTTATCCGCCAAGCTTTTCTTGCCAAGTTTTTTTTGTCATTGTTAAAATTAAATTTTTCAAATAATCGTTTTCGTCTCAGGAATGATTAAATTTATTACAATGGCCTAAAATGTGGCTTTTATCAAACCTTTAATAAAATATTAGCTTTGTCATTCGGAGCTCAGGGTTAAGCACTTACCGTAAATTTTAAGGAACCCGGGTTCAGTATTCGACGATATCAATGCTATTGTTATTTGCAATTTAGAGTACTAATTTACCTCGTTATCAACTTCGTCTATCATTAAGAAGAAGTAAAGGCTCTATCTTAACTTTTTAATTTTATAATACATTTTATAATTTACGTGAGTAAAGAATATTAAGTTTAGCTTTTCCTTACTATTATTTATTGCTTATATAGCATTGGGTAACAATCGAGCACACAGTCCACCTGATGGTAAGTGGATGTTGTGGTCCATAGACATCCAAATTTATCCTCAATCAAGGATCAAAACGCAAATGCGCTGTCACCCATGGAGACTAAGATGGAATGCCCCAATTCCAGTAAAAAGGGTCTCCGGTTCTCTACACTCACCATACGAAACACAGCAGCGTTACGCTGCAATTTTCGTTTTAGCTGGTATTCTATGAGACCCATTCGTGCTTCAACTATAGTATAGCTATAGTGTGGCTGTACCACGTTAAAAAATTTCAATTTTCTTTCTAATACACGAGTTTAGCGATAATGTTTCCATACGAACAAAACATGTGATTTTTGTAGTGCGTTCAAAACGGTACTGGCACTGAATTTGTCATGGACTAGGGCTCTGTAGATTTTTTCTCTACACATAGCGCGGCAATTATACAGTCATTTCACTTTCTTGTAGTGTATTGTTGCTGATTGCACTTTTCTGTCACCTTTTCTGTAATAACATTTGAGTTTAAAACACTTCAACAACGAGCTTTTATCATGACGTGTAATGAACCTACTGAGTACAAGGTCATAGTCAAAAAAATTCATTAAAATTTCAGATTATTCAAACTTTATGAAGTGGGTGAAAACGGAATAATAAACTTTCAGATTATTCAAACTTTCTGAAGTTGGCGAAAACGGAATAATAAACTTGCATTATATTTACAGTGGTCATACTAATTAAAGCGTGGTAGAGAGTTAACTAATGCTATGCTGTTAAGCTTTGATCTTGAATTTTGATAATCCTACTGTGAATACCAAGTCATAGTCATGATATTATTGCGAAATTTCTTGCGATTATTTTCTGCGAAATTTCAGATTATCTAGATGACTGGAAGTGGGTGAAAACTTGATTATAAATTTTCATTACATTTACATATTTGCACTGGTAATCGTATGAGGACGCCCAAGGTCGCTCAGCGAGCTATGGAGAGGGCTATGCTTGGGGTTTCTCTGCGTGATAAGCTTAGAAATTAGGATATATGCAGAAGAACCAGAGTGACCAACGTATCCCAACGGATCAATTAAGTTGAAGTGGCAATGGGCCAGCCAGCTCGAAGCTCGAAGAAGCGACGACCGATGAGGAAAAAAGGTTCTCGAGTGGCAGCCTCGTACTTAACAAAATTAGATACTCCAGTATTATGTAAAAATTTTTGATTCCTTTGTCCGGATATCTTATAATACATTGTTTTGAAATACTTATTTTTCTGAAATATGTTAATTATTATTTAATTTGAAATTGATGATAACTCTTTTATCACAGCCGAAGTTGACATTCTATCCTATTAGATATCTCTAATAGGATAGAATGTCTTTCACAAAGTGACCTAAACAGCCTTAAATTTTTAAACTCGAATATAAACAGTAAACACACACATTCAATTCTTACATTGAATATACGAAGCATTAATTGTATCTTTGACCTAATTATAATTATATCTAGTCTAGATATGTCTATTGTTGTACTTGCTTTGACAGAATGTTGGACTAGTGCTAGTAATACACCACCCAGTCTCAATAATTATAACATTTTCTGGACGCAAAAATATCTAAACCAAAATTATGGGGTGGTTGTATACGTCCGAGAAATAATTAATGTATCCTCTTATGAGCCAACCTTTCACCATGGAAACTGCCTTATGATAAAAATCTCGCTAAATTGTAAAAATATTATGCTTTTACCGTCCGCTTAATTTTCGTAATGCTAGTAAATATTTAGAATTTATTGACATGGTTTTAATTAGTATTTCAACTAAAATGTAATATGTACTGGTGATATTAATTTAGATATTCTATCATGTAACTTATCAGCATCCTCACAAGACTATTTTGAAATACATATTATAGCTATGCACGGCTTAAGACAAGGTATTGACTGTCCGACTAGTGTTAGTACTTGCATTGATCATTTCATGGTTAAAAGTTGTAGCACTTAGAAAACTATAGCTTTGAACAGCAAATAACTAATCATTAACATTTTGATGCGTTTTTTAATAGAATGTGGGTAAAACTAGCACACAGTCCACCTGATAGTAAGTGGATTGTGTGGCCCATATTCTTCAACATTTATCCTCGAATTAAAATGCAGATGTTTTGCTAGCCTTGATAACTAAGATAGAATGCCTCGTTTCTAGTATAAAGGGTCTCCAGTTCTCCACACTCACCATACGAAACACAGCATCATTGAACTGCTTTTAGTGTTGTTCTTCCGCGGTCGAACTGAGCTATTTGTCCTACAACCATAATATGGCTGCGGCATGGCTCTACCACGTGCAATGTCTTTCTTTACTGAACAAGTGAACATGAAATCGCAAAATAGTGTATTCTGGCTGTAGGCGACACATGCTCATTTCTACATGAGTTAAAATTATTTTAATTTGTTTAATTGAATGAGGATGACAAACCAGCACACAGTTCACCTGATGATAAGTGAATGCTGTGATCCATAGACATCCACATTTTTATATATAAGATATTTGATTAAGAATCAAAACGCAGATACGTTGTCACCCATGAGGACTGACATGGAATGCCCTGTTTATGCCGTTTATGTTAAATTTATATAATTTGCGATTTATTACGATACCAACAATATATCAAAACAAAGCTACTTAAGCTTAAGGAGAAAATTTATATCTCAATACTATTTTAACAACGTTCCTTTAGATAAAACTGACAAAACCAAAGACCTCGGAGTAGTCTTTGATTCAAAAATGATGATGACTGATCATATCTCGGCAATGGTTGCAAAGGCTTATAAAAATCTAGGCTTTGTATTACAAGTTTGTTAACCTTCCTCAGACATAGAATGTACAAAGATTTTATACAATTCTTATGACCGTAGCGTCCTGGAATATTGTAGCGTTGTGTGGAACCCAAAATATATTACGAACTTACAAGAAATTGAACGAATACAGAGAAAATTTATTAACGTCTTGAATTTTCATTGAAAGATTATACAGAATCATGTAATTTTCATAAATTAATGCAGTTGAAATATCGCCGCACTCTAATCCAGATGCTATGATGTCTGCAGTTACAAAATTGATAGCCCCGAATTAATTTCCTGTACTTTACAACAACGATCACCTACTAAGCGCACTAGATATATTCCGTTATTTAATGGTTCTTTAAGTTACTCAAATTATGCACAGAATTCTGTAATATGTAGCATACTTAATATCTATAATAAAGAATTTTCTTCAACTGTCAACTTCCACCAAAGCAAATCCGTCTTTAAAAAAGATATTATTTCAACAATAAGTAAGAAATTATAACACACACACACACACACACACACACACGCACACACGCACACACACACACACACACACACACACGCACGCACGCACGCACGCACGCACGCACGCACGCACGCACGCAAGCACGCACACACACACACACACATATATATATATATATATATATATATATATATATATATATATATATATATATATATATATACGCACGCAAATGTGTTCATTATATGTGATGTAAATTTCATTTATGTTATTTATTTTTGTATAGTCAGACAGTCGTTGTGTAATATCCTTTTTTTGTCTCTGCTTATTGTCTCTTTCTGTTATACATTATTTTTGAAATAACTTTAATATATTCAAGTACTTTTACTTTTATTGATATTATTAATTTGTAATATTGTTGATTGTAATATGGTCGAAAAACCGACAACGAATGGATCGCTCGCGGCAACGAGTGCACGCTCGAAGTTGCAGCTTGGAGTGCACGAAAATGCAAAAATGGTCAATTCTTCTTGTATCTTTCATCATTAGCCCGTAAAAGTATACTGCAAGACATCTCCCACTTCAGGAGTGATTTATTATAATTTTCACGGTTTGCAAACAAATTGACGATCGAAACCCAATACATCTCGCATCTTTGACGTTGCTGGCCAGTGTGCCAGTCAGTCTGGGTACGTATAACCAGTCTGGGTATTTTTGTCTAACTCTGACGTAACTTGATTAGTTTAATTGTAATCTATAACAAGCGATAGTATGTGCATTTATATAAAGTAAGAACCTGTTATTCGCATTATGGATTATCTGAGAAGTTATATATTTATAACGTGCTGTTGGTTCTATGATCAATATAAAAGCTGTACAATTGTCATTAATCTAATTATTATCTATACCAAAAAACAGTTTTTTAAAAATTTTGTTTTTAAATTATTAAAATTAAATACTTTCCCATAGCCTATCGAGAACCAAAAGGCCTTACAGGCTTAAAGTAAATTGGAGCGACGACGTCGTGAAAGTAGAGAGTTGGATAGTAGAGTCGAAGGCCAGAGAAAGATAGAAAAAGCTAGAGGAGGCCTTTACCCTAGCGGGGTCCAAACCAAAATAAACTGAAAAGTTTATATATATATATATATATATATGTTGTTCAAAGATATATAAGGCAAAATTATAATAATATTATTATATTTTTTAAACTTTTTAAAGTTAGCACCACTTGGAAGATAGACCAACCTATACTCGCTACATAAGCAAGGACTACGGCGTCGATACTCTCGCACTGATATTGCCAACTCCATCACCGTCTGTGAAAGTTGGATCCAGTGTTCAATATGGATTTGCTCACCAGAGCATTATTCGTCAATAACCATGATACATCTCATGCATAGGTTGGCATTTGGAACAAAATAAGCACCACCTAACACAAAAGAAAATATAAAAGCTCAGTGTTGTTGTGTTTCGTATGGTGAGTGTAGAGAACCAGATACCCTTTTTACTGGAAACGAGGCATTCCATCTTAGCCTTCAGGGGTGGTAACGCATCTGCATTTTGATTCTTAATCGAGGATTGATGTAGATGTCTATGGGCCACAGCATCCACTTCTTCTCTCATTCCTTTGTGGTTTCTTCTCCGGACAGAATACATTTTAAAACAGCTGTAGGCTAAAACTGACGTTTGACACACGACATTTTAATTCGCGGCGAAGATGAAATAAAGAAATTTCATGTCATTTTATTTCACTTTACACATTATCATTAAATGGGATCTTCATCACTTTGAAGTAGTAGAGTCATCTGAAGTAGCTAAGTTAAAGTGGCCCTTTAGAGTTATTTATGTGCAAGCTGGATGTCTGCGAAAGCATTTCCACGGCCCTGCTTATACGAGACGAATGAAGAACACAATAGGGCTTAATCTGTGTGAATCCGACTTAACCCGCACTCCTTTGATTCGGGTATGCGTAGTAATTCAAAAGAATATAAAAAAATCAAAGAGAGGTCACGATAAATCAAACAAAAAATAATCTGTAATTTTGATTATTATAAATATTAATAATTAAATTTAATACAATATAATCCTTATTTAAAAGAAAAATGCTTACGAAAGTACTTAAAAACCTTATGCTGAAGGACTGTCTGAGTGATATCTACAACGAGCATAATGCTGTAAATATCATTTTAAATATAAGATCCTTAGAACTAATCACAGAAATTATAAAAGAAACTAATTTTATCGCGTTTAAATTTAACTCTATTAATTCCTGACATTGAAACCACCCTTCCACCATGACCATGGGTAATTTCCAGAGCTCGAATCTCGAAAGTTGTAAAACATTCGAGCATGTTTTCGAGAAGTGCGTTAACTGTGTAGACTAACCTTAACCTTATTTTGTATCCTAAAAGTTAAGCCTACTAGCCCTCAAAAGAATTACAAATTTAAATTAAAAGTTTACATAGATCTTGTTTCTGGACATAAGTTCTGTTGTAGAGCAGGAATCATTGCTGCAGAGTGAATTGGTGGACTTGACTTTTTCTCTAATTATTAACTTTTACGATGTGTAGGTTTCCTCTATGTATTTTATTTTATTTATTTTATTTTATAGAATAAGCGTGACAAACGAGCACACAGTTCACCTGTTGGTAAGTGGATGCTGTGGCCCATAGACATCTACATTTATATTTGATTAAGAATCAAAATGCAGATGCGTTTTCACCCGTGAGGACTTAGATGGAATGCCTCGTTTCTAGTAAAAAGGGTCTACGGTTCTCTACACTCACCATACGAAACACAACAGCATTAAGGTACTATTTTACGCTGGTATTTTGTGAGAGCGTGGTCCTTCCCCGGTCGAACCAACCCATTCGTGCTACAACTATACTACTAATACAACTGCAGCATGGCTCTACCACGCATAAAAAAGCTGGCGGTAGTCGAACTCTATCTAAGAAATTTTACTACCCATTTTTTAAGCGAACACTCCTAAGTAAAAATTATATTTCATTATGTTTTAAGTGACGTTTATTTAAGAATAGGCTATATTTATTATTACCA
Source organism: Parnassius apollo (assembly GCA_907164705.1). Classification (NCBI taxonomy): domain Eukaryota; kingdom Metazoa; phylum Arthropoda; class Insecta; order Lepidoptera; family Papilionidae; genus Parnassius; species Parnassius apollo. The sequence goes on along the minus strand of CAJQZP010001402.1, from coordinate 6,844,707 downwards.
GACTTAAAATTGGGTTGAGTTTCGATATTCTGTTTCAAAATTTTTAAGGGGATTAAATTAGAGCTCACTGATTTTATAAAATATATTTTAATATGAAATACATAAAAGATAGTGTCGTCGAAAATAGAAAATTTTACCTTATTTATAAAATTTCTTAACATTACACTGATAAAATATTCTTAAAAAACACAATTTTAAAATCTCTTTAAATTTCTTTTTATTGCATCCTTTTTACACGAATTATCCATGAATGTGACAGAATTTCATAATTCATTCTCCGCAATTTCGCGGACTTGTTAAGATCCGATGACAATATAATAATTTCATGACCACGACCTAGTATTCTTACCAGAACTACCACAGCTCATAATCAATCCAAACTTGTAAAAGTTTCTTAAACCCTAATTTTATTTTTATTCAGCAAGCTTTTCCTCAGTAATCAAGTTGTTTTGTCGTGGGTTTAAATAAAGTACTCATATGAAAAATATTCATAAACGTTTTTCTTTTTTAATAATACATACTCAAGCAGCCATAGTTTACTAGAGTACATCTTTATTTCTAAAAATAAGAACTATAATAATAGTAAACGTATTAGTTCGTGATTAAGCTATTAATAAGTTTTCAATTTTCAAAATTAAATTTTTCGAGTAATCGTTATCATCTCGGGATTGATTAAATTCACGAGAATGGCTTAAAATGTGGCTTCTATCAAACCTGTAATAAAATATTAGTCTTTTCACTTGTAGCTCAAGGGCTAAACACTTATTCGGTAATGGTTTAACGTAAGGAGCACGGGTTCAATATTCACCGACACTAATTAAAGTTTAATTTGCAATATTGAGTGCTAATAATTTACCTCGTTATCAAATTTTTCTATCATTACGCTGAAATAAAGGCTTTATCTTAACTTTTCCCTCGTAATTTAATAATACTTTTTAAAGTTTAAGTGAGTAAAGAATATTAAGTTTTCGCTTTTCCTTACTATTCTTTATAAGTCAACTGTAATTAATTGTACGACTTATTTAATACTTACCCAATAACTATGCAAATAATGGGTATTCCATTAAATTCCAATGTTTTTTTTTTCTAATACACGAGTGTAGCGATAATATTTCAATACGAACGAAACACGGGGTGTCTGTAGCGCGTCCGAAACGGCACTGGCGCTTAATTTGTCTAGGACTAGGGTTCTGTGGATATTCTTCTACGCATAGCGCGACGGTTACATTACAGTCAATTCACTTTCTTATAGTGTTTTGTTGTTGGTGCACTTTTTCTAATCGCCTTTTTCGTAATAATTAATAATATCTGAGTTAAAAACTCTTCAACAACGCTTTTAATCATGAGGTTTGATAATCCTACCGTGAATTTCGTGGTCATGAATTTATTGTCTGCGAATTTTCAAATTATTCATACGTTCGGAAGGGGACGAAAACGGGACTATAAAATTCCATTACATTTATATTGGTCAAGCTAATAAAAGCGAAAAAAGAAATTAGAAATTAACATTTTTACGAATTGAATACTTTAATACCGTTTTTTAAAAAAAAGACTACTAAAGGACAACGACGCAAATTATGAAATAATAAAACATTCTGTATGTTCTGTTCTGTGTTCAGTAACTGCTGCTTTACAGTTCACACTGGAAAATATTATTTATAAGAAGCTATTCTAATATTATCGACGAAGAATCCGCCGGATAACCAAGGTATAATACGAAAGGCTACGTTGGTCTTTGCGTATTTGCAGTCTGAAGTGACAATGGGCTAGTCAAATTTATCGCAGAAGCGATAACCGTTGGAGTAGGCGTGTCATAGAGTGGAGGCTGGATGGAGCGACCATACGCGTAAGGCGACTGGCAGCAACTGGATGCGTGAAGCCGAAGATAGGGCTAAGTGGCGCGCCTTGGGAAGGGCCTATGTCCAGCAGTGAACTGTCGCAGGCTAATGATGATGATGAACCGTGCAGTGGTGGTGAAGAAACACTATCTCAAATCAACCCATGGGTGTAGTGAGAGACGACAGAGGGAAACTTAACCAGGTGATGGGCAGCAGCGTCTTCCTGATAAAATTAAAAAAAATAAAAACTGTGGTTGCCAACCTACTTGCCAAGCGTGGTAACAATGAGGCAATGTATCCCTCCTATGTGGCAATCTATGGGGGTGGCCCATGTTCAACAGTGTCCTTTTGATAATCTGTAATAGTAAAGATAAAGATTACTGAGAATGTGGTCCAATTACTCACAGAAGCTGACTCTCAACACCTTACGTGCCCAGAAAAACGACAGCTTCAGGATCTTGTTGGGGTTACCCCGATTTTGCAGTGTATCAGGCATCTTCGTAAAGCCGTATACGTTGTAGGAAAGAAAAGTCTCGTTTTCTTGGCAGGATGCGGGCTATCTTTTCATCGTGAAAATAATTGGTAAAAGATAAGACTCATTTGTTCTTAAGCAATTAGAAACTTGTTACTAAGAATTAGATGTAGGTCTAAGATAGGTTGAAATGTTTATATTTACTTACAAATGATATGGATTATTTGATTATTGGAAATAAATTATCATTATTTGAAGATAAAAAGGCTCGGATAGAATAAAGTAAATAATAAAAATGAAGCTTTTTTTTTATATTTTCTTAATTTGCGCATAAATATTTTACTAAATGTTTGGAGCTAATCCGGATATTTGCGAGTTTGTTGCTGCCTTTTTTATCTCCCGTAGTAAATACTTGTTGAAGCAAAGGCTAATTTTGAAAAAAAATTTTTGACTTGACTTGAATAGAAAGATTTACCCAATGAAGTGAATTGTTACAAAACTCACAATTATACTACAATTCTCCCAACCCTTACAATTTGAACATATAAATATAATGTAAGTTCATAATTTCTAACAGTTGTTCAACTCGGCTGGGCAGCGTTCGGGAAATTACGACGCATCTTCTCGTCAGGTATACCTCAAAACCTGAAAACTAAGTTGTACAACCACTGGTCCTTCACTGCTGGCCGTATGAGGACGCTCAAAGTCGCTCAGCGAGCTATGGAGAGGGCTATGCTCGGGGTTTCTCTGCGTGATAAACTTAGAAATGAGGATATCCGCAGTAGAACCAGAATAACCGACATAGCCCAACGAATTAGTAAGCTGAAGTGGCAATGGGCCGGCCACATAGCTCGAAGAACCGACAACCGTTGGGGAAAAAAGGTTCTCGAGTGGCATCCTCGTACCGGTAGGCAAAGTGTAGGGCGATCCCCCACTAGATGGTGTGACGACCTGGTGCGACATGCAGGAATTCGATGGATGCAGGTGCCTCAGGACCGTGCTTTGTGGCATACCTTGGGGGAGCCCTATGTTCAGCAGTGGACTTGTGAAGGGCTGCAATCATGATGATGATTATGAATGTCTAACAGTTATCTTTTAAATATCATTTAATTTATAATAATCGTTTTACATTTTATTATTAGTAGACTATACTACATGTGTCTTGAACTTATGCAAAGGCAACACCCACTAATATTATATTTATTACAACAAAAATTGTTATAAATGGTTATACATCTACCAAAAAATGAGACGTTAGTTTTATATATAGTTTTTATATAGCTCACCTATCCGCCATAATTGGATGAATGAAATAAATAAATAAAACATATTTTTGTGTGCGTTTGCAAAGTAAAAAAGTAAATGTGATGGTCATAACATCACATTGGCTCCAGTTAACTCACAGCAAGGCGCTGGCCGTGAATTCCAAGATATTAGTTTCAACTTTAAAGATTTGCCTTGTGCTCGGTTGTGAAGGAAATACAGTGGAGAAACTTGCATGTCTGAGAAATCCATCAACACCCACTACAGAAGCACTAATAACTATAAATACTCCATAATCCTCTCAGAAACGGGAAGTCTGAGCACAGCCGTGGGACGTATAAGTATAGGCAGCACCTTTAACTTTATCACACCGCTATTTTTTAATAGAATTGATACCTAGCCAATGTAAAAAATTAGATTTAAAAGTGTTCTGAAAAAAAGGAACCCAATTTATCTGTTCGTATTTTTATTTTTGGAGATGTCATTGTTATTAACCAAAAGCCTCTCATAAATTTCTATAAAACATTTTCTCTTATTTGAGTCTAACAGATTTCATTTCAGTAAGGCCATTCGACCGTTAAGTATATCGTAAATGATTATTAATTTGAAATGAAATTAAATTTAACAAACTTTTAATGTTCGTTAGCAGGTAAGAACGATTCAAAAATATATCTTACCAAGCAAGACAATTGATTGATTGATTCATTCTTCAATTCTCTGATTGATTCTTTAATAACGATTTAATTTTGAGTGACGAAAGCAATTTTTTTGTAAAAATATTATAAAATAGTAATGTATGTTCTCGCATATAATACACATTGAATAAAATTAACTTTACGGATTATTTCGCGTGAATTTCTCTAACTTATTTTTAATCCCCGACGTTTTGGATACTATGAAGACACATAGTCACGGAAATGACCGAGTTATTTGACATCCTGATGCACTGTCTTGCCATTGCTCTTTGGCCAAGGATGGAGGGGTAAGTCCTTTATCACAAAAAATGACGTCCTTTTCCAAAATTGACGACGATTAATATTATTATGGTAACATTTTGAAACCATCCCCGCAAGACGATGGGTATTTTTAAGTGCCCGAATCACGAATACTGCTTAAGAATGAAAAACATTTGAAAATCTTTTTAAAAAAGTGTATCTTATTCTTAATTTACTGTTCTTTGTAATGCTACGCCTAACTTTAATAAACGCATGGAAAAAGCTAAAAGCTATGCTACTAGTTACAAAAATTATTGTAGTCTGCATAAATCTTGATTCAGGAACGTGCTTCTGTGGTAAAGCAGGAATTTGTCCAGCGCGTTGCTCTAGAATGAATTAATAGCCTTCGTTTTTTTCTCTAAATATTTTTATCTTCTCAGACGTGCAGGTTTCCTCTCAATATTTTCTGTCGCGGCCAAACGCGTCATAAATCAGTATTAAAATCGCTGTTTACAATTTCGGTACAGCTGGCCGGAGTCGAACTTCGCTATGAAATTTTATCAGCCGTGCCGTGAGTAAACAACTCCTTAATTAAAAAATTTATAGCATTATTTTTAAGTGCTATTTTTGTGAGATAATTAACTATCTAGATAATTTCCCTTGTCATGCTTAAAATTTGGTTGAGTTTCAGTAATCTATTTCGCAGCTTTTAAACGCAGCTTGTAAACCTATATTTTAAAATGTCGTCATAAGTAGCAAATTTTAATTCTACTTTTCAAATTGCTTAATTTTCACTAATTAAATCATAAAATAAACATAATAGTTAATAGGAAAATCTCTAATTTCTACTAAAATATTTAATTTATCGCTTGTTCTTTGCATAAGAATGCATAAATTTAATAGAATATAATAATTCAGTTTTCCCCATTACCGTACGCCTGAAAAATCTTAAATTTAACGACATATTCAGAACCAATGAGAATACAATGACTTCATGACAATTACCGATTATTCTTTCCAGAATCATCAGAGCTTATGATCCATGCGTGTTGTAAAGGTTTTAAAATCCTAATACTTTAGTTTACTTTATTTACATAAATACTTAGAAATGAATAAAACTGATTTTAAAGAATTTATCGCGTTTTATTTGACTTAAAAAAACGATAAAATTCGTGAAATTTGATTTATTCATTCTAATACGAGTATCATCTTTATTTAGCAAGCTTTTCGATATTAATTTAGTATAAATAAACTGTAAATTGTATTGCACTGGTATAAATAAACTAATAACGTCCAAACATTCATAAATATTTAAAATTTAATTAGTTATTTTAATTGGCAAGCTTTTCCGTAGTACCGTATTTAGTTGTTGTCATAAACTTGTTTTTATAATGGTTACCCAAGCACCCAGGAGTTGTTCGAAATTAAAAGTTTTAAGTATTCTTTATCATCACGAGAGTGATTTTGTACGTTAAAATGGCTTAAAATATGGCTTTTGTTAACAAAAATTTAATAGAAATTTAGCCTTGGTAACTCAGGAGCTAAGCCCTCGCAATAAATTAGGTATAGTACTCATAGTGCGTGAGCAACTCGGGTTCGGGGAAATTCAGTGCTAATTTACCATATGATCACGATAAAAGAAAATATCGCGAGTAAACCTGCATCTCCGAGGAATAAAAATATCTCTAATTCATGTGAAATCCGCCACACACACTCAAGCAGCACAGTCGACCAAAAATGTGGGCCCTGTGTCAAGGTATATTACGTAATAAAGGTTGTATCTTAACTTTTTAATTTAATAAGACATTTTAAAGTTTAAGTGAGTAAATAATATTAAGTTTATACTTGCTACTAGTATTTGTAGTTAAGTCAACTGTTGTTAATTATATGACACATTTTTCTCTTATCAATTAATACTTACCCAAAAACTATGCTATATGTATAGTTTGTGGTATAGGTATTCCATTAAATTCAAATGCTATTTGTTGTACACGAGTGTAGCGACACTGTTTCGATACAAACGATACACGGGGTGTCTGTATCGCGTCCGAAACGGCACTGAATTCGTCTAGGACTAGGGTTGTGTGGATTTTCTCCAACGTACAGTGTGGATTACACATTCATTTCACTTTCCTGTAGTGTTTTGTTGTTGGTTGCACTTTTTCTAGTCACCTTTTCTATAATAACATTTAGCTTCAAAGTCTTTAGCAAAATGCTTTGATGATGAGGTTTGACAATACTACTGTGAATACTGAATTATCTGCGAAATTTCAAATTATTCAAACGTTCAGAAGGGAGCAAAAACTAGATTATAGAATTCAATTACATTCATACTACCCAAGGTAACAAAAGCGTGATAAAGAGCTAGCTAAGCTTAGAAGAATTTCAGAATAACATTTTTTATGAATTGAATACTTAAATACCTTTTCTTAAGGCGCTACCTCCAGCGAACGACCTTGAGCATTTGGTCTGTCGACGCTCGCTACAATATATCGCGTAAGAAATGGCCAAAAGACGCCACCTACTGCTACGAACGTAGTATTATTTTTTCAATGTCAATGAACTCTTCTATGGAAATAGACATGGCGTACAATGATAAATGTATTTTAATTTTCTTTATTCGGTATATTAGTTGCATTATATTAGAATTATGTATTCTAATATATTATCTAATTAATAAAAATGACTATTTTGATTATTTTTAACTATATACTATACTGCTAATATTGAATTAGCTTTTTATAGTGTAAATTATAATATTTGTCGAAATATTAATTATGGATTCGAACTTTACATGCTAATGGTGCTTCATTTTTGTTATTTTCATTTACATACATATTGAAAATATACTTGAATAGTAGTTATTATTATTTTATTTAGCTACTGAATTTTAGGATATGTTTTACCTTGAGGTCAAATATAATTTTGAGGAGCAATAGTTATTACCTACTAATCTTTTATTTGCTATTCCTTATTTAGGAGCAATATTAGTAAATTGAGTTTGAGGGAGATTTACTGTTTATAATGCTACATTTATTATTTTAATATTTACCTACTGGGTAGGTGATTATTAAAATAATAAATATAGCATTAGTAACTAAATAGATATATTTTTTTTAATTTTTAAAATTAAAATTTTCGTATTTTAAAAAATTACTAAAAAAAGGGTTTGAAATAATAAATTTTCTCACAAAAGAAGGGAACTTGAAAAAAAGGAAAAAAAAGCGGGACCAAAGCCAAGACGCGAACCACGGAACTCCGATATCACGCCCGACCGACATACCACCTGAGCTATAACGACCGTTAACGATTAGTCGAAATTTATCTTCTTATATTGTAGCAGTTTTTTTATTGCCTGAAAACATAGACAAAAGGACATTTTCTAAAAATAAATCCAAGCGTTCGTCGCTAAAATCGTTGGAGCCGTATAATTTTCTCATCTGGTTCGGTTATATAAATATTTAAATATATAAAAATTATAAATTAAAATGAAAAGATAAATATACATTAATATCAATAAAATAAAATAAATACAAAATAATATTATATTATTGTTGTTATTATTATTATTATAAGTTGTGGTTCGGTGAAGCTGCAACCTAATGGACCATGATATGAAAAGTGGTTGTTGACGTCAATTATTATTATTCTTATTATTTTTTCATTACTACCTTTTTCAACCTCACAAGATATTTGTAACTGCAAAAAAAAAACTACGTATAAGTAAGTAAATCAGTAATATAGTGTTATGTATGATTCAGACTAAATAAAGGTTCCTAAAAATAGACGTAGATAAAGAAATTGCATAAAAAATTACTCAAATAAAAATGCAATAAACTTGTTAATTTTATAGGTACTTAGTAAAATATTAAAATAATAAGTTTTTTAGGATATTTATGTAAAATATAAAGGTTATATTATGTTCTAACTACGTTCACGCTTGCGCATATAAAACCGCGGAATTTCCAAACCTTACCCTAAGTTTGCCTTGATTTTACCAACTCAAACTCGTTTTAGGAGATCAAAACATAGAGAGAAAGATAGGAGACTATTTTTTATTTAATATGGTTGGATCTTTATTTATTTGTATATTTTTTGTATTTATTTTATTTTTTGTATTTATGTATATAGACAACTGATAAACATACTTATATATTTCTAAATACATAAATATTATAGATAAATCATCACACAAACATTTGTCCTGGGTGGGAATCGAACCCACGACCTACGGTATAGCAGTCAGGGTCACTAGCCACTAGACCAACAGGCCTGACGATAAATAAAATAAAGTCTCTAGCTCGAGAGGAGAGGAGCCGTGGTAGCTCAGATGGTTAGCGCTTGCTAAAATTTTCACAGTGTGCGAGCAAACCGGGTTCGATCCCCGCCGGCACCAATAATATTGTAATTGCAATTTTAAGTGTTGATTTACCACGTGCTCAGTGGTGAAGGAAAACATTGTGAGGAAACCTGCATGTCTGAGAAATAAGAAAAATAATATTTCGAAGACATGCAAAGTTCGCCAACACGCAGCGCGGTGGATAATTCCTTTCCTAGGACCCTTTCAGAAAATAGAATAGAAATAAAAAATAATAAATCCAAACTTCATTTAAAACCAAACATATAAATTGTAAAATAGCTGCAGGTATCTATAACCAAGTAAAAGATATTCCTTTACTCCAACTTGTCCATGTTTCCCAAAACAATTTTTAATTAAGCTTTGTATTATAATGCGGATTTTTTATATTTAAAATTTTAATAATAAAGCATTTCGTACGTCTCAGCCGAGGCACAAATATTTTTCGGCCGCAAATTTATAAGACCGATTTGTTATTCAAACATAAACATGGTTTTTTAATTAAATCTACCAATCATAAAACGACACGCATTTTTATTGAACACTTCCTATTCAATTCACAAAGTACCAATTATATTTGTTTATATAAAAAAAGTATATTTAAGTACAATCATAAAACTAAATGGAAACACAAAGTAGGAAAATGCATTGAGTTATAAAACACATAAATCAATGGGCAAATGTAAAAATACTGGAAGCAGCAGCCCTATCGCATGTTTACGTACCGCACGGCTGTAACATTTATTTCTAAGATACGGCCGAGTTACAATATACCGTGACGTAAGCGCTTCGGTTGGTAGGTACTCAAATAATATTATGTTTGCGGCGAAATACAAAACGCGGCGACCAGCGACGCGGCTACCCCGTATGAACGCATACAGCGTAATGCCGCCCGCACTCTGCGCACGCCCCTTTATCATAGAAGTCACACAATTTTCGGAATTATTTCAATTAAAAGAGAAAAAACGAACTTAAAAATTTAAATAAAACGTGGAGAATATAGATTTTTTCATTATCTATCCATTAGTGTTATCCTCAAATGATTAGAGCGTTGCGTTTAGCAACAGATGCATGTAATCAAGAATTTTAGTCATTTTTTAAAAGTTGATTTTAAATGTATTTATAGCACATAAAAATAAATTAGAACGTGGAATGCGATGATAAGATATCGAACATTAATAATGTACTTTTAGATGTAGTTTATTTTTCATAACTAATGAGATAATAGAGTCTGAAAAACGCACTTTTGCCAGGTTTTGGTCAGGGTAGCGTCTTAATAACAAAAGACTGTTAGAGGACAACGACGCGAATTGTGAAATAATTAAACATTTAAATAACTTCTTTTTTTTTAAACTACATCGTATAATTCTTTCCTCTTTAGGTAATAACCTCTCATAATCCAGTGCTGAATATAAGCTTTTTCATAAGTTCACTACTGCGTGATTTATAATATAATGATAACTTGAGATATACGATATCCGACCGAGACATTCACTCAGAGAATCTTTAAAGAAATTAATACGAGTATCGTAACTGTTGCTTCACAGTTCACACTGGAAAATATTATTAATGTAAGAAGCTATTCTAATATTTTGGGCGATGATAACTCGATCGTAACTTTAATACGCGTATTCTAAATTTTGCTGCTAGAGAAATGAGGGTCTCAATTTTAGGTAGATATATACTTATAACAAGATTCTCTATAATAACTGTAATATTACTGAGTTTCCTTTGCTAATATTGCTTTGTAAATAAATTCGAAGCAACATGTAAGAATAATTCTAATGAAAATGAGGTTATTAAAAAAATAAAAATTCGCCGTTTAGTGGCGGTGAAGAATATCTACTACCCCACATCATCTTGTGGGTGTCGTAAGAGGCGACAAAGGGAAACTTAAACAGGTGATAGGCGGCAGTGTCTCCCTGGCAACAGCTGAATGAAAACTGCAGTTTCCAACCCAAAACTTATTTACTTATTTTCTTAATTTGTGCATATATATTTTATGAGTGAAATTTTAATTGTTAGTAGAAAAGAGTTGTTTTTGTGGGTTTCTTGCCGTTTCTAGTCTCCCGTAGTTAGTACTTATTGAAACAAAGGCGTAGCGTCTTTGACTTTCCAAAAAAAGACATAAAAAAGCTTATTCCGAATAAATTTCTTGACTTTTCTTCAATAGAGTTTTGCCAAATGAAGTGAATCGTTTAAAAACATATAGTAAGACTAATTTTATCCCAACTTATAATTTGACCATATAAATATACTTAATATGAACACAAATTAAAAAAAATCTGTGAAAGTTCATTACGTTTAAATATTCTTAACTTTTAAATAATCGTCTAATTTATAATAATCATTTTTCATTAGAATAATACAAACATGTGTCTTGAATTTATCCAAAGACTATCATTAATATTACATTTAGTTAAATATTTGTTTTTTTATAAATAGTTAAAACCCTACCCAAAAAGGCTGCTAGTAATATAGTTTTAATATAGTCACTTTTTTATAACTCAAAAATATAGCCTTGTTTGCATTGATAACTCTGTGATATGATAGCTCTTCATTAGTCAATTAAAATGTTAAAGGGCCAAAAGGGCTCTGCTTCGTCGACGCCATTACGTCATACTAAAATCGACTAAAATATTTACTATATTGTCAACTGTCAAAGTGTAGTTAGTCTTATTGAAGTAGATTTTTCGAAGTGTTCAGTGTACGACTCTGTGTTTATAAATATCTTACGCGCTTGCCAAATAAAAAGTAAATGCGATTGTCGATGTGTTATACCATATTGACTTTTATTAGCTCCCTGCGAAGCGCTGGTCATAAGTTACAAATATAGCCAGCAACCCGAGTTCGATCCCTGCCGGCGCTAATAAAATTTTTGAGTCCAATTTTAATTAAGGATTGCAAGTAAAATAAAAATGTTTCAAATACATGTGAGTGAGGTCCATCAACTCCCAATAGAGAGTTCGGCAATCTAACTACTCCATAATGCTCTCAGAAATAAGAAGCTTGTTCCCAACCGTGGGACGTATATATATAAATATATATATATATATATATTTATATATATATATATATATATATATATATATATAGAATGTACTTTTAACTTTATCCCACCGCTATTATTTGGTATTATTAATACAACGTTATTCAATATAAATAATGACATTTAACAGTACTTGGAAGAGAGAAACTCAAATTATCTCTTCGTATTTTATTTTTAGAGATGTCGTTGAAATTAACAAAAAACTTCTCATAAATTTATTTATAAGATTATCTCTTATTAGTCTTACAGATTTTATTTCGTTATAACCATTCGATCGTTGAGTATGGCGAAAGTGATAATTTGGACGGTCGGATCCGATCAAGGCGATTTTCCGTTAAATTCCCAAGCGGTCGGATCCAACCGCACTCACCCACAGCAATATAATCCATAATAACTTATATTTAAAGACTACTTTTCTATGAACAAGCGAAACGCGCTAACGTTGTCAACGTTTTTAGCTGGGAATTGAGAGGTTGCTCGCTAGTAGAACAATGATTTCAAAATACACCTTACCAAACAAGATGAATATTTTATCATTTTATCAGTGATATTTTGATTAATTATTCGGCTCTCTGATTGAATTTCTAATAACGATTTCATTTTTTTCATGCTTTTTTTGACTCATGAAAGCCAATCTTTTGTGACAACATTATTAAAAAGTGAACTTATTTGAAATCCCCGACGTTTCGAGTTATTTGGAGACACATGGTCACGAAAAGGACTGAAACATTTGACATCCTAATGACATAGTTATCTATAATTAAAAATAAGTGAAATTAGGTGGTTGTCAATACGACTTCATCGGAATGCTCAGATACTTCATCTTCTCTACAACGTTGTCTTTAATCCTTCTAAGCTCAAAAATCGTTTTGCTTTTGTTCGTGATTCTCATTTACGTAACCTGAGATCAGCAGAGAGATTGAAATTGAATATGCCACTAGTCACTAGTAAATTAATGAACAGGTCTTTTATTGTAGAGGCCGTTCGTTTATGGAATGACCTCCCATTGGCATTAAAACGCGCACCATCCCTACCGGTATTTAAAAAACTACTTAAGAATTATTGCTTTGCACTTTAAATTGTAGCTTCGCTTCCACACTAACCATTAAATATAATATAATGAACCACTGAGAAAAGCACTTTGCCCCCTCGTCCTTAGGGGTGTCTTCGACGGCATTTTGAAACGCAGCCACTGCTTCCTCGGCACCAATAAAACGTTTTTCTCGAAGTTTTTCTTTCGTAATGATTTCTTATATTTACGCGAACACTATACATTGATCAAAACTACTTTCACGGATTTTATCGCATTTAATTTTAACTTATGTTTAATTCCCGACGTTTCGGGTGCTTTCCTTTGCCCATGGTCACGGGGAACTGAGGTGACTGATGTCCTGATGTCAATGTTAACCCGCAGCTTTTTAATTATTGTTTATAGTCCGATCTATGCAGAAGGAACTTACTCTGTCTTAAAGTCTTGCAGTGGTATGCTTGGGTTAGGTTTATTAATTACAGGGTCCCAAGCAGGCTGTAGCACCCAGCCTCCTTCTGTATTGAAATTAGGATGTTTTTTAATTTCAATAGCCTCACGTATCATCCTTGGTAGAAATCGATGTTCTTTCGCGAGGATTTGTGGTATATCAAATCTGATGTAATGTTTGGGGCCACTCAAAATATGATCACGCATTTTTAGAACATCTTAACTCCATTAAGTCTAAAATTCAATTTAATATGGAGTTAGAGTCGAATAATTCTTTAGCTTTCCTAGGTGTGTTAGTCATCCGAAATCCTAACAACACCGTAGGTCACATAATGTATAGGAAAAAGACCCATCCAAACCGATACTTAAACGGAGAAGCTCACCACCAATCCTTCACAGTTAGCTACCGTGGGCAAATCTTTGTTACAGAGAGCACGAGGGATCTGTGAATTGTCAGCAAACACCTAGCCACCGAGCTTCAGCACGTCAAGCAGGTTCTGCAAGACAATAAGCTTCAGGTCCCGCGCCTACGTCACAGTGACCGAGTGAAGCCGGCCACAGTCGAGCGTGTGCCTGCTGTACTGCCATATGTCAGAGGTGTCACAGACAAAATTAGCTACATCTTGAAGCGAGCTTCTATTAGAACATTCTACAAGCCGCCGAAGAAGATTAGTCAGTTTTTAACATCTGTCAAGTGTCATATTCCTCTACAGGATGCAGAAGTGTACAAGCTTGATTGTGAATGTGGTATCTTATACATAGGGCAAACAAAAAGATCTATTAAACCCCACGTAAAGGGACATATAGCTGACGTGAGGCATCAACGTTCCGGGAAGTCTGCAGTTTGTGATCATATCTTAGGCGGACCCAACCATTACAGTTTTCCTCCTTCACGGCTGAACAGGTGATAAATAAGCATTAAAATCGCTGTTTATAATTTCGGTATAGCTGGTCGGAATCGAACTCTACTTTGTAATACTACTAAACGAATAAAACTTATTTTACGGTTTTTTCGCGTTTAATTTGACTTAAATAAAAACCGTAACGTTAGTTTCACCTCAATTCAACCTAATATTATTTATTTAGCAAACTTTCCCATAGAAATTCAGTTGTTAATAATAATAATAATAATTTTATGGATGATGGAATATGCAAAATCGCGCAAAGGGCCGCTGCCTGGAGGTCGCCAGGGCGCGTCTGGAGCTAGCGCTGGACGCGACAGCATGCGAACCGCCAGCCGAGCGAAAGGTGCTGCACGACCACCCATCAGCCCCTCGCATCCATCATCCCCACCAGCTGGCTTGGTGTCGGCAGGGTCTTCGCGGGCCCAGCAATCGGCACCCGCCACTAGTGGAGTACGCCGCATGCGATGGACAACCGAAATGAATACTAACGCATTGCGGGCGTATTATAGGGTGAAAGGGGGAGAAGTTGGAGGTTTGGCGTATCGGGCTAGGATGCATCGTCTTTTAGCTGAGCTGGAGCCATCTTTAACCGTCTCAGAGCAAAACCTGGCAGACCGGGTTCGGTATATCTTGCGCTCAAATATATTTGATATCGCCGAACTCGAACGACTACGACGTGAGGCTGTTCCCTCATCGGATGAAAGTGCCCAGGAACTGGAATTAGAGCATATGAGGAGTACATTGGAAGAGGCGATTGTGGAAACGCGCAGTACGCCCCTCGAAAATCGACCGCGACTTCCCCGCATAGCCCTAAGCAAGCGGAATCGGGCTGTCGTGAGGGCTCTGAACCCAATGCCGGTGACCTATTTGGAAGCCGGCCGGGACCTTTGCGAGACGGACTCAATTATTTTTGGCGCCGCATTGGCAGTGTGCCGTATTATAGGCGCCAAACTTTCCACGGCTGGACGCGCTACTTTACAAAGTAGCGCTATCCCAGCCTGGAGAATAAGAATTGAAGAACGTATCGCAAAGGCTAGGGCCCTTATCGCCAGACTGATATGCTTCAGGTCAGGCAACAACAGGCCAAGGATTGTGCGCACCGTCAGGATGGCATTTGCAGGGACAAATGTTAGTTTATCCCAGCCGGATATAATGCAAAAACTGACGGAGCGCATAGACGACCTGAAGCAGAGAATCGCTGCTTGGGAAAAGCGGATTCGATGATATACCGAGAGGTCGAGACGGTTTAACCAGAATCGTCTCTTCCAGAGTGATCAGAAGAGGCTCTATAAATCGTTGGAGCGACCAATGGTAAGTGGAACGGGCCCAGCACCGAATCAGGCCGACACTATAGTATTCTGGCGCAGCCTGTGGTCAGAGCCCGTAAACCACAGCGAGGGCCCTTGGACGGAAGTTGTGGCGAGTCAGTGTGCGAGTATAACGCCCATGGACCCCGTCATTATAACGCCGGATGACGTAGCTGAGGCGGTCCGTAGGGCCCCGAACTGGAAAAGTCCGGGACTCGACGGGCTGCATTTCTACTGGCTGAAGGGGTTTGTGGTGTGTCACGCTGTGCTCGCCCGACAGTTCCAAGAGATTCTCAACCAGAAGTCGCTCCCGAGCCTCTTCACTACTGGGATCACGCATTTGGTTCCTAAAGACCAGGTTACCACAGACCCGAGCAAATACCGCCCCATCACGTGTCTGCCGACCATATACAAGACACTAACATCCATTTTGAGCGCGAGAATCACTCGTCACCTGGAGTCAAATCAGGTGATGTCGCGCACTCAAAATGGATGTCGGGGCGGCGGTTGTGGAACCAAGGAACCACTCCTCATTGACGCGGTCATTGGCAAAGTGGTGAAACGCAACCGTCGGAACTTCTCCGCCGCCTGGATAGACTACAGAAAGGCATTTGACTCGGTGCCCCATACATGGCTAAAGAGGGTCCTCGAGCTGTACAAGATTGACTGTACAGTTCGAGACTTCCTCGAGCAGTGTATGGGGCAGTGGAGTACGATCCTTTGTTATCTGGGCGAGCGGATGATGGCTGCGGAGAACCACATAAGGATAAGAAGGGGTATCTTCCAGGGCGATTGTCTGAGTCCAATCTGGTTCTGCCTCTCCTTGAACCCTCTCAGTACTTTACTGGAGGGCTCCGGGAGGGGATTTCAGCTTCGGAAAGGAGGTACAAAAGTGACCCACCTTTTCTATATCTATGACCTCAAATTATTCGCCTCCAGTCTCTCCCGTCTTATGGAATTGCTAAACATCACTTGTGAATTTAGCAATTCTATTGGAATGGAGCTGGGGACGGATAAGTGTGCGGTCCTCCATGTTGAAAGGGGAAGGGTTGCTAACTCTTAGGGCATAGACTTATCTATGCCCGTCAACTTAAGGACCCTTTCCGAGGCTGAAACATACCGATACCTGGGTATGTCACAGAACATCGGTATCGATGAGGCTGGTATGAAACAGTCAGTTTGCGACGCGTTTTATGCACGCTTGACCAAAGTGCTTAACAGCCTTTTGTCCAGTGTGAATAAGGCACACGCATATAACGGCTGGGTCATGCCTGTCCTCATGTATACCTTTGGCATACTCAGGTGGACTCAGACCGAACTTAACGCCCTGGATAGAAAAGTCCGCACTACCATGATGTCCCATAAGATGCATCATCCGAGATTGTCGGTAGTGAGGCTGTACTTTCCGCGAAAGCATGGTGGGCGTGGCTTTCTGAGCGCGCTCACCATGCATAATCGTGAAGTGTGCAGCTTCCGTAATTACTTCCTGGCGAGATCGGATGATCGATTCTATAATGACGTCATTTCTAGTGATAACGATCTTATCCCTCTATCCTAAGCCAACGAGCAATGGCAAAACCCAGCAGTGCATAGCATTTCCGACCGGGAGACCGTATGGAAGGAGAAGGAGCTCCACGAGAGGTACTACAGGGCTCTACATGAGCCCTTCGTGGATACAGTCGCCTCCCTCAACTGGCTACGTTTCGGTGACCTCTTCGGGGAAACCGAGAATTTTGTCTGTGCAATACAGGATCAGGTTATTAAGACCAACAACTATTGGAGATACATCCTAAAGGATGGCACCGTCGACGTCTGTCGAGCTTGTCGCCATCCCGGTGAGTCACTTAGGCATGTCATCTCCGGTTGTTCGGCGCTTTCTAACTCTGAGTACTTGCACAGGCACAACCTAGTAGCCAGGATTCTACACCAGGAGCTCGCTCTGAAATACGGTCTCGTGGATCGGAAATTGCCGTATTACAAGTACTTACCGGAAGCCGTGCTCGAAAATGACCGCGCTAGGCTCTACTGGGACCGGGCCATCATCACAGACAGGACTATTCTTGCGAATAAGCCTGATATTGTGCTGATGGACCGGGCACTGTCAAGGATATTTTTGGTCGACATTACCATTCCGTATGACGAGAACCTCGTGAAAGCCGAAACAGATAAGCGAACAAAATATCTGGACCTGGCTCACGAGGTGACCGATATGTGGGGTGGTCTGCCGGCCGAAATTATTCCTGTAGTCGTCTCTGCGAATGGGCTAATCCCAGTCAGCCTCTCGGGTCATCTGAGGCGACTGGGACTCGACCATGACGGACAGCACCGGTCTCAAATGCAGAAGGCGGTGCTCCTCGATACCGCCCGCATCGTCCGCCGGTTTCTTTCCCTTTCCTCCTAACCCTCGGCCGTTTG
The DNA here is from genome assembly GCA_907164705.1 of Parnassius apollo. NCBI lineage: Eukaryota > Metazoa > Arthropoda > Insecta > Lepidoptera > Papilionidae > Parnassius > Parnassius apollo. The sequence continues at coordinate 6,826,689 of CAJQZP010001402.1, read as the reverse complement.
GTCTCCCCTGCCGAGGGCTTCCATCTGGTTGGGCTTTTATTTATTTATGTATTTTTGTATTTATTTTATTTTATTGATATTTATGTATATTTATCGTTTCATTTTAATTTATAATTGTATATTTATATAACCCAGCCAGATGAGAAAACTATGTAGATACCCCAAATAATAATAATAATAATAATAACCCCCCCGGGGACCACCTTGACGTGGTGGGGGGCTTAAGGGGAGGCACGAACCTAACAGCGGTCACTACGAACTTGACCATACCCTGTATAATTACCGATACAGGAGGTACATTTTATTAACCACTAACATCTTTGCTAACCCTCCCCAACTAACGGTCCCACACCCAAACCCAAATGGAGAATAATTATGGTATTAACAAGAAGTAAACGGCCCCAAGTGCTCGGCGGACCCAGTAGCAGCACTGGTTATGACGGAAGCCAGCCTGAGACTGGGCCTAGGGGTGCGAAGAATCCCCGAGTGACGAAAGCAACCCGTCGAACGACCCAAGCGACACATACGGACTCCGACATGCTAAGCGATATAATCTCATCGACACCCTCACCTTTTCATTCATTTGAGTCATCTATTTCATCTCCACGTTCATACCAGACTTCAAGGAGATCAGACTCTGTATCACCCATGTCTGAGGACGTTGTGCAGGAGGCTGTAGCCACTGAACCTGCACCCGCCCCAGACAGAAATCGCGCGCGCAAAAGATGGACAGAAGAAATGAATAAATTCATCTGGCGCACGTACCTTATAGCCACTAAATTAAATACTAACAAAATATACCTCGATCATCTACATAAAGAATTCACTAATAAATATCCGCAGATGCAGGCATCGAGACAAAGGTTGGGAGATCAATGCAGAGCTATATTTAGAAATAAATTACTTCCCCAAAAAACATTAGATCATATAAGGAACGAAGTCGCAATATACTTACAACAAACACACAGTAATACCAATCATATACAAACCGACTCGATCACGCAATCACACATGCAACCACATTTTAGCAATCAGCAAGGATTGACACAAAGAAGACGATGGACAGCTGACCAAAACGAATCTATTGTGAGAAATTACTATAAAATCACCATACTTGGAGAAAATAAATCAGCTTACCGTAGACCCCTCCATCAAGCAGTCATAGAAGAACACCCTGAGTTAACAGGTGTAAGTGAACAACGAATATCAGATCAGCTCAGAGTAATATTGAACAATAAAATGATTAATGACCAAAGACTTCAAAAGATACGCGAAAATATAGCAAGCAACCGGAATTCCCGACGAGACAATATGGAAAATAATTCATCACATTCATCACCCGAAACAGAAAACTCACAAGAAGTCGACGTTCATCCATTCGTTATAGAAAGTAACACCCCCGTGCATACACTTAACTTAACCTTACAACCTCAACCTGACGAATCAGTGATATCCACTCAAGCCTCTGAACCTCAAAAAAAACAAGCAATAGAAAATAATGACGCGAAAAAAATCCAGGAACTGTTTAGAATAGCAATAGACAAATTTCGGAATACCAACCCAACTAAACGACCTTATATACCAAAACAAAAAACTTCTAAAAGGCTGGCACAAATTGTAGATTTTATAAACACTAAAATATTACCAAATCACATATCGAGAGAGCAGGATTTTGAGACCACTCAGACCATAATTTACTGCGTGGCGTACACAGTAGCTATAATTAACGGAACCAAAATCAGAGACATAAACATAATACCTACCCAAAGTCGAAATAAAGAACCTGCTTGGCAGAAAAGGTTAAAAAGAAAGATATTGGATTTCAGAAGAGACATTGGAAGGCTAACAGAATATACCAAAGGCAATAGAAGCAATAGACTCACCACTTCAGTGGAAGCAATAAAAAATAAATACCGAATACATTCCCAGCACGAAGAACCCAATTTAAGCGATGAACAATTCCTTGACACACTTAAACAAAAACTGAATGCGGCATCCAGCAGATTAAAAAGGTACCTTAATTGCACACTTAGGAAGTCACAAAATAGCCAGTTTATCAATAATGAAAAACAATTTTATAGGAGCCTGACTTCAGAAACACAACACGACACAAATAGAAATAGGCAAGATGCACCATTACCACCCGCCAGTGAATTACATAGCTTCTGGTCTGGTATTTGGTCTATACCGGTTCACCACAACACTGAGGCAGAATGGCTGAAATCAGATTCCGAAGTAACTGATTCTATCACACCAATGGCATTTGAACAAATACCTCTGGAAGTATTTGTGCATATATTAAAAAAAACCCATAGCTGGAAAGCACCCGGAAGTGACCGTATACATAACTACTGGTATAAGAAACTTTCAACAATTCACCCTCTACTTCATAACCATTTCAATGATTTTATACAAAAGCCAGACATAATGCCCCGATACATTACACAAGGCCTCACATACATGATTCCGAAAGACGCAGATCATCAAAATCCTGCCAAATTCAGACCTATCACATGTCTCCAAACCATTTATAAACTACTTACAGCATGTATAGCCGAACTCTTACACCAACATATAGCCACAAACAACATCCTTACTGAAGAACAAAAAGGATGTCGAAAAAGTAGTCAGGGGTGTAAAGAGCAACTCATAATAGACTCCGTAGCAATGAAACATGCTATTTCTAAAAGGAAGAACATCAATACAATGTATATTGACTACCGAAAAGCATTCGACTCCGTACCGCACAGCTGGCTCCTACATGTACTTCAACACTATAAAATTCACCCACAACTTATACATTTTCTTGAAAAATCAATGCAGCACTGGACAACTACATTAAAAACCACAGGAACGTCTTGTATAGAAACGTCAGAAATTCCAATAGGTCGAGGAATCTTCCAAGGGGATGCGCTTAGCCCTGTATGGTTCTGTCTCGCATTAAACCCTCTCTCGCAAATGCTGAACAAAACCAATTATGGTTACTCTATCATTACACCACACAAACACACCACTCTAACACACCTGATGTACATGGATGACATAAAACTATACAGTAACACTACACAGTCATTGCATCGCCTCGCAGACATCACCCAATCTTTCTCAAACGACATTCATATGGAGTTTGGGATTGACAAGTGCAAAACTTTCTCGATTAAAAATGGAAAAATTAACCCCAACAGCTATAGCCTAGTAACAGGAGACACGATTGAACCTCTAGAACCCCACGCCTCATATAAATACTTAGGTTTCCAACAAGCGCGACAGATCCATCAAAAGGAAACAAAAGAAGGTCTCAAAAAGAAATTTAAACATCGGCTCAATAGTATATTCCGGTCTCAACTCAACTCCCGCAACATGTCAAAAGCAATCAATAGTTACGCAATCCCCATACTGACATACTCGTTTGGTATAATAAACTGGACTCAATGTGACCTTATCAATCTGCAACGTATTGTTGCATGAATAAGTCAACTAGCGCCATCTAGTGTCAGGAACGAGAGCGAGGGGAGCATTGAGAAAATGACATCACAAATCACTCAACTGACAGCGCCTAGTCGAAACTCGAACGCTCGATACTTTGCCCGTGTTTACTTGAACATTCTGGATATTTCTTTGCTAATTTAAATATATAGGCGCTGCAAGATGCGATCGAGGCAGAGTGAACTCGGCGACACAAGCGAAGCTTCGGAGTGGAATTAAGTGAATTAGTGTGTTTAAATTATTAGTGTTTTAACTTTAATTGTGTAAAGTAAATTAAAGTGTTAATTTAGGTAATTTTATCGGCAATTTTTATTGTCACGAACCTCAAGCTCGTAACAATTGGTGTCAGAAGTGGGATAAAATCATGCCGATTTTACCTAAGGAGGAAACGGAGGGTGTCCGTACCCGAAGTCAACGCCAGCAGGAGACGGACCAAAGAAGATTTGGTGGTGCAACGCCGCAGACGTCGGAGGGCCAGCCACCGGCTGAAGGCCCGTCGGTAGCTCCTACATCTGCAGCACCTGACTTAGGTGCTCTGATGGTGATGCTGCAGGAGCAGGCCCGCCGATTGGAAGAGCAGCTGCGGGGCGGACAGGAGGAACAGGCCCGCCGACAGGAGGAACAGGCCCGTCGTTTAGAAGAGCAACTCCAACGCGATAAGGAAGAGCAGATGCTCCTCGTGAAGGACCTTCACGCTATCTTCGGAAAAGAGATACGGGAGGTGAAGGATAAGGTTGCTCAACATGACAACCGCCTGTCGGAGGCCGAAACCCGAATCGACCAAGTAAACAATCGGGTTGACAACGTAATGGCTGACGTGAAGAAAACGCTGGACGACCTCAAACTTGGAGATGGAGCTACAGCTCCCGTAGTAGCTACAACACCTTCGCTACGTGGGTTCAAGGTGCCACCGTTCGATGGTACCTCTTCCTGGTCAGCCTACAAAATCCAGTTCGAGGCTGTTATGAAGGCGAACGGCTGGAATAAAAGTCAGGCCATGACTGCTCTCACACTAGGCCTGCGCGACCAGGCCTTAACAGTTCTGGAAGCTCTCGGCGAGGAAGTGACTTATGAGCAACTCCTTGAGGCATTGGAGGCGAGGTATGGCGACGCTCACCTGGAACACGTCTTTCGTGCGCAGCTTAAGGATCGCGTGCAGCGCATCAACGAAAACCTGCAGCAGTGGGCTCTAGAGGTGGAGAAGCTGGTGCGAAAGGCATACCGGTCTGTACCTGCGCTCATTGGAGGGAACCTGGTGCAGACATTCATCGACGGCATCCGTGACCTGGAAGTCAGAGCTGCTGTGAGGCTCGGGCACCATGAGACGCTTAAGGACGCCTTGGCCCATGCACTGGAGGTAGAAGCCGTGCGGCAGGATCATCGTTCCCATCGCGTCAGGGAGGTTGCAGCAGCTACAGTTCGCGACCGCAACAAAGGATACAGCCCTAGGTGCTATGGCTGTGGGGAAAAGGGCCATCTTCGATCCAGCTGCCCTAAGCGAACCCTAGAAAGGGAAGGTGAACGATCCCAGGAGGGTATTGCGGCCAACAGCACCGCCCAGCAGCAGCAGGGAAACGAGTAAAAGCCAGAACTGCGGGGCGGGTGCTGGCTGATGTTAAAAGAGCCCCAAGGATCTCGATCTCACAAACCCATGATGGGAACAGCCTAATCATAAAGGGCGAGATCAACGGAATGCCGTGTAAGCTGACCATAGACACTGGAGCCTCTCGTACGGTTGTTAGTTCCCAACTTATAAGTCAGTTCCTTGGGGACTCCGCATACAACCGAGAACGCCTTAATTTGGTAACAGCCACCGGTCAGCGTATACCCGTCCGTGGAGAGAAGGAGATGGAGTTGAAGCTAGGCAACGTGATCTACTTGCATAATGTCATCGTGGCTGATATAATGGACGACTGCATCTTAGGCCTAGACTTTATGAGGAATAATTGTTGTGAGATCGACGTTAAGCAAGGTGTTTTGAAATGTGGACAGGAGGAACTTTTTATGGAAGGTGCGTTACCAGGGAACGTGTACAGCATCAAGAAGATTGTTCTTCCGCCGAGATCGGAAACGATTATTCCGGTTAGTCTACCTCGAACCGCTGGGCAAGCTCACCGTTGTGTACTTGTGGAAAGGGTAAACAATGACCTTCCATGGAAAGTAGCTCGAACCTTGGTCAGGACCACTGACATCTCAGGAGTACGTGTGCTGAACCTTTGCGACCGGGAACAGATTATAGAAAAAGGCACACTGGTTGGTACTTGTGAGGAAGTGGATTGGTTACGTCAGTGCCAATATATATCGAGTGGGACCCCCAGCATGGATTCAGAGACGAGAGTGACCACACTTTTGGAAGACTGTCGCAGTGTTCTGTCCCCGAACGAATTGGTCAAGGCGAAGAAGTTGTTACTCAAGTACGCCGATGTATTCTCATCAAATGATGCTGACATAGGAAAGACTGGCCTAGTTCAACACAAAATAAACACAGGAGAGGAATTGCCTATCCGTCAGCGGCCAAGAAGATTGCCGGTAGCACGTGAAAAGGAAGTGGAAACCATGATTGAAGGAATGGTGAAGGATGGTGTTATTGAACCTTCCTCTAGTCCATGGTGTTCACCAGTGGTGCTGGTGAAAAAGAAGGATGGCAGCATGCGGTTCTGTGTTGATTACCGCCGTCTGAACGACGTTACAAAGAAGGACAGCTATCCCTTGCCAAGAATTGATGACACGCTGGACATGCTTACAGGAGTAAAATGGTTTAGCACACTGGATCTAAAAAGTGGCTACTGGCAAGTTGAAATTGACCCTAAGGACAAGGAGAAAACTGCGTTCTCGACGGGAAAGGGTCTGTGGCAATTTAAAGTAATGCCGTTTGGGTTGTGCAATGCTCCAGCAACGTTTGAAAGGCTGATGGAACTTGTACTTACCGGGCTAATTGGCGATGCCTGTCTGGTCTACTTGGATGACATCATCATCGTGGGCCGTACGTTTGAGGAACACCTTCAAAACCTGGAACGCGTGCTCATGAAGATTAAGAGTGCCAACCTTAAGTTGAGTCCGAAGAAATGTTCACTATTCAAACGGCAAGTCAACTTTTTGGGGTATGTAGTGTCGGAAGAAGGTATCCGCACGGATCCAGAGAAAATCGCAGCTGTAAAGGATTGGCCGGTTCCAAAAGACAAGACGCAGGTTAGAGCATTTTTGGGTTTGTGCTCCTATTACCGACGTTTTGTGAAGAACTTTGCAGATATAGCCAAACCTCTGCATAAGCTAACCGAGGAGAAGCGACATTTCTGCTGGGATGAAAGTTGTAACATCGCATTCCAGGAGCTCAAGGACCGTCTGTGCAAAACACCTATTTTGGGATACCCTGATGCAAGCAAAGAATTTATAGTTGACACAGACGCAAGTGATATAGGACTTGGCGGTGTGTTGTCTCAACGTAATGGTGACCAAGAGGTCGTGATAGCGTACTTCAGCAAGTCGTTGTCAAAACCGGAAAGGAACTACTGTGTCACAAGACGCGAATTGCTAGCTGTGGTAAAGTCGTTGCAGCATTTTAGCAAATATCTTCTGGGGCGAAAATTTCACTTACGAACTGACCATGCTGCACTAAAATGGCTATTGCAGTTTAAAAACCCAGAAGGACAAGTTGCGAGGTGGATTGAACTACTGCAGGAATACGACTTTGAGATCGAACATCGCAGCGGGAAATCTCATGGCAACGCAGATGCATTGTCAAGAAGACCTTGTCCTGAAGATTGCAAACATTGTACTAGGCAAGAGAGTAAGGAAGTGGTATCCGTGAGGATGCTCAGGGCAGACCACCTCAGCAACGAGTGGAAGGACAGCTTACTACATGCACAGCAGGAAGATCCGGACATCAAGCCGATTCTGGAATGGATAAAGGCCAGTGCTCCCAAGCCCAAGTGGAGTGACGTCTCAGCGATGAGTTCGACCACTAAAAGCTATTGGGCCCAGTGGGACAGCTTGCTGCTTCAGGATGGAGTTCTGTGTCGTAAATGGGAAAACGTTCGGGGAGACAGCTGTCATTTGCAAATGGTTGTCCCTAAAGTTAAAGTACCGGATGTTCTACAGCTGTACCATAATGATTGTTCAGGAGGCCATCTGGGAGTTAAACGAACTCTACTGAAGATCCGAGAACGGTTTTACTGGGTCCACTGTCGAAACGATGTCGAGGACTGGTGTCGCAAATGTACAAGTTGTGCGGCTGTAAAGGGACCTCAGACTCGTAGTAGAGGTGCATTGAAGTTGTACAATGTTGGTGCACCATGGGAGAGAATAGCCATTGACGTGGCGGGGCCGTTTCCGGAGAGTGAAAGCGGTAACAAGTATTTCATGGTTGTGATGGATTACTTCACTAAGTGGCCAGAAGTCTTCGCCATTCCAAATCAAGAAGCTTCAACAGTTGCAGATAAACTAGTTCATGAAGTCTTCTGTCGTTTTGGAGTACCTTTAGAGATTCACAGCGATCAAGGAAGGAATTTTGAGTCTCAAATATTCCAGGAAACTTGCCGAGTTATGGGTACTCATAAAACAAGAACGACTTCTTATCACCCGCAATCTGATGGAATGGTGGAACGATTTAATCAGACATTGGAGAGGTACCTAGCAAAAGTTGTAGACAATCGGCAACGAGATTGGGACAAGCACATACAACCGTTTTTGTTGTCATATCGAAGTTCTGTTCACGAAAGTACAGCAGTGACACCAGCTTTCGCAAACTTTGGAAGAGAATTACGGCTGCCTGCGGACCTGATCACCGGGATACCACCTGATGCCCCACGCAGTATAACCGATTATGCAAATGACTTGCGGAACAAAATGAATGACGTTTATGAGCACGTCAGACAATCGGGCCAGCAAATGTCTGAAAAGATGAAAACCCGGTATGACCGCAAAATGAACAACAAAGGGTTCGACGAAGGTTCACTTGTGTGGTTGCACAATCCAGTCCGCAGCAAAGGGAAATCTCCTAAGCTTCAAGCTAAATGGGACGGCCCGTACCGTATTGTAACCAGGATCAACGATGTGACCTACCGGATACAGAAAGGCGCAAGAGGGACTCCTAAGATCGTCCATGTGGATCGCTTGGCGCGTTATTATGGGACCGATAATGCTCGGGACGAGCATGTCTTAGGAGGGGGCAGTGTTGCATGAATAAGTCAACTAGCGCCATCTAGTGTCAGGAACGAGAGCGAGGGGAGCATTGAGAAAATGACATCACAAATCACTCAACTGACAGCGCCTAGTCGAAACTCGAACGCTCGATACTTTGCCCGTGTTTACTTGAACATTCTGGATATTTCTTTGCTAATTTAAATATATAGGCGCTGCAAGATGCGATCGAGGCAGAGTGAACTCGGCGACACAAGCGAAGCTTCGGAGTGGAATTAAGTGAATTAGTGTGTTTAAATTATTAGTGTTTTAACTTTAATTGTGTAAAGTAAATTAAAGTGTTAATTTAGGTAATTTTATCGGCAATTTTTATTGTCACGAACCTCAAGCTCGTAACAGTATTATAAATACCACTCTAACGACTCACCGCAAGCACCATCCTAGATCATGCGTGCAAAGGATGACTCTTTCAAGATCCGAGGGAGGACGAGGTATAATAGATGTCCTCAACTTGCACAACAAACAAATCAAATCCCTTCGACAATATTTCCATCAACGCTCAGAACACTCACTTCTCCACGAAATAGTAACCTTAGCCGACAAACGCCTCACACCACTTAACCTCGCGGACCGAAACACACAACGTAGTGAACGGATCACTGACGTAAAAGAGAAGATGGCCTCATGGCAACAGAAGTCCCTACACGGAAGGCACTACCACGACCTGCAGCTGTCACATGTCGACAAAAAAGCGTCGAACGCCTGGCTGAGGCGCGGTGAACTCTTCCCAGAGACGGAAGCATTCATGTTAGCGATCCAGGACCAGGTCATCGATACCCGAAACTTTCAGAGACACATAATACGTGCACCTAACCTCCCCACTGATACTTGCAGACATTGCCACTCTAGCCCCGAAAACATACAACACATAACATCCGCCTGTAGAGCCCTTGCACAAACCGACTATAAGCATCGGCATGACCAGGTTGCCTCCATAATACACCAATATCTAGCCATTAAATTTAAATTCATACAAAAAATGACACCATATTACAAATATAAGCCGGACACCATATTAGAAAACAATAATCATAGAATTTACTGGGACAGGACCATTATCACGGATAAAACTATTCACTTCAATAGGCCTGATATCACAGTGTATGACAAAAATAACAAAACTACTTACCTTATTGACATTGCCATACCAAACACTCATAACATTCAATCCACCATAGCTGAAAAACTTACAAAATATCAAGATTTAGCTATAGAACTCAAGCGTCAATGGAGAGCAGAAACCATCCATATAGTCCCAATAGTTATCTCATCTACCGGAGTTATACCTAAAAGCCTACAACGCAGTCTAGATATTTTGCAAGTACCCCAACACACACTTCACACACTGCAGAAAGCTGTCATCCTCAACACCTGCCGACTCACACGCAAATTCCTCATCACGTCATCCGTCACCTCTGCTTACACCATCACCTAGCGCCTGCTCACGCTTGGCTTCGGCCCGTGTGATTAGGTTTTAAGTTACCTCTTTAATAGGGAGAATATAGATATGTACAAAATATAATAATAATAATAGCCATTTAATTCCCAATTTTCATACAACAGTCGATATTAGTTATAACCAAATACAATATTATTATGAGTCATGCAATTTTTTTTTTAATTAAAAGACATGATAATGCCAGTGTCACTTTTAAATAAAATGTTTAAATTAAATTTACAAAATTAATTTTTGATTATTTGTAAATAATGTAAGGGTAAATAATCAATTTATATTTATATTTAATATTTTTTTCAAGTAATATTGTCAACTTATTTTGATTTTTGTCACAAAATATATAGTTAAAATAATAAAATTGAAGTTAATAATAATCTACTGAATTTGGTTATACACATAAAATAAAGTCATAATTTATTATATTAATTTAAATTAATTATGGGATACCCATTTCCGGGTGAAGGTCTCCTCCATCCTTTTCCATAAAGTTCTGTCTGCCGCTAGCCTCGTCCACGTTGCTCCTGCCACCTCTACAATATCATCGCACTAGCATGCCCGCGGTCGGCCGCGCGAGCGCGTCGCATCACGCGGGTACCAATGTAGCGCCCGTTCAGTCCATCTCCCATCACTGACTCGTGCCACTTGTCCTACCCATCTCCACTTCAGTTGACACGCTAATTTGGCTGCGTCTATGATATTTGTTATTTTTCGTATATCACTGTTTCTATTCTGTCTTAGTTTAACGTTAAGCATGCTGCGTTCCGTTGCTCGTTGGAAAACTTGTAGCTTAAATATTATTTTCCTTGTGAGAGCCCAGTTTTGACATCCATATAATAAAGTGGGGAGTACAGTAGTATCCAACGCTCTCTTTTTTAATTTAATTGGTATTTTTGCCTTGAAAATATGTTTTAGTGACCAATATTTGTCCCATGCTAATTTAATTCTTCTATTAACTTCCGTCATTTCAAGTTGTGAAATGAAATATTTTGCCCAAGATAAATATATTCATTAACATATCTAATTTGTTGGTTTTGAAAGTGTACAGGCATTTTTGTGCTATTTGTCAATATACAAGTTTTATCTGGATTCATTTGTAGGTCACATTTTCTGCTTTCTATGTCTAAAGACTGAACCATATATATAAGGTCTTCGTGATTTTCGCTTAATATGATAATGTTGTCGGCAAAACGTAGATGATTCAAAATTTCTCCGTTAATATTAATTCCTCGTTTGCCCCAGTCAAGTTTTGAGAAAATGTACTCTAATAAAAAAGTAAATAGATTAGGTGAGATTGGGTCCCCCTGTCTCACCCCTCTCTCGATTTTACTACGATGGCTGCCCTGGTCTCTCCATTCGTACTGTTGCTGTAGTTTGACTATAAATTTCTTTCAGTATTCTTATATATTGGTTATGTATTCCATGAGATTTCAACGCCAACCAAAGTGAGTCATGGTAAATAGAGTCGAAAGCTTTTGAATAATCAATAAATGCGATGTAAAGAGTTTTGTTATATTCTTTATATCTTTCCATTATCTGAGTCAAAACAAAGATGTGATCCATTGTAGAGAATTTGGGACGGACGGAATCGAACTCTACTTTGTAATACTACTAAACGAATAAAACTTATTTTACGGTTTTTTTCGCGTTTAATTTGACTTAAATAAAAACCGTAACGTTAGTTTCACCTCAATTCAACCTAATATTATTTATTTAGCAAACTTTCCCATAGAAATTCAGTTATTATGGGTGTAAAAATTCACAAATGTTTTATTATTTTTAATAATGGTCACCCAAGCAGCCATTAATATAATACAATACAGGGATCAAGAACTTAAAAGTTAAAAATATTGATAGTACTTATAATTTTAAAATATTTGTGTTTACGTTATTAACCTATTAATAAGTTTTGTTCAAAATGAAAAGTTTCAAGTATCATCATGGGACTGGTCTTGTTCGTTAGAATGGCTTAAAATATGGCTTTTGTTAACAAACTTTTAATAGAATATTAGCCGCGGTAGCTCAGGAGCAGAGATCTAACCGTAAATTTCAATGAACTCGAGAAACCTAGGTTCAAAAATGTAATTGTTAATCGCAATTTTAAGTGATAACTTACTAATAATTGCTCCATAACCCTTTTAAAATGGAGGCTTGTGCCCATGTGTCGTACAAAGGCAGTAAATAATTTAAAACTAAGTGAATAAAGAATATTAAGTTTACACTAATCGCTACTATTCATTGTTGTTAAATCAACGTCAAAGTCAAAGTTATTAATGGGACATTGTTCTCTAATCAATAAGTACTTACCCAACAACTATGCATTTAATGGGTATTGCATTAAATTCCAAGGATATTTATTATACACATGTGTAGCGATAATTTTTCAATACAAACAATACTCGGGGTGTTTATACCTCGTCCGAAAGGGCACTGGCACTGAATTTGTCTAGGACAAGGGGTGTGTGTATTTTTCCTACGTATATTACAGCGATTATTCATTTATTTAATTTTCCTGTAGTGTTTTGTTTTTGGTTGCACTTTTTCTAGTAACGTTTTCTGTAATAATACTTGGATTTAAACTCTTTAACAACATGCTTTGATCATGAGTTTTGGTAATACTACTGTAAATATTTAATTGTCTGCGAAATTTCAAATTATACAGACGTTCGGAAAGGAGCAAAAACTAATAAAAATATATATAAAAAGGAGTAATAAAAAAGCGTTATAAAGAGCTAGCTAAGCTTATGGAAGAATTAAAGAATAACATTTTTTATTAATTGAATACTTAAATATCTTTTCTTAATAACAAAAGACTGCTGGAGGACAACGACGCAAATTGTGAAATAATAAAATATTCAAATAATTTTTTTTCAAACTACATCGTATAACTCTTTCTTCTTTAACCACCTCTCATAATATAGTGCTGAATATAATGCCTTTCAAAAATTCACTACTGTATGACTTAAAATATAATGATAACTTGAAATATACACACTTTAAACAAATTAATATGTTAATTGTTGTTTCACAGTTTTGTTCAGTAGTTGAAAATATTATTTATATAAGAAGCTATTCTAATATTTCAAGTGATGTTCCTAACTTTAATACGCGTTTTCTAAATTTGCTGTTAAAGAAATTACGGTCTCAATTTTGGTTAGATGTGTATTTACAACAAGATTCCCTTACTGAGTATTACTGAGTTGCCTTTGCAAATATTGCTTTGAAAATAAATTCGAAGCACAACATGTAAGAATAATTCTAATGAAAATGAGGTTATTAAAAAGATAAAAATTTACCGTTTAGTGGCGGTGAAGAATATCCACTACCCCATATCATCTTGTGGGTGTCGTAAGACGCGACAAAGGGAAACTTAACCAGGTGATGGGCAGGAGCGTCTACATGATAACAGCTGAAAATAAAGGCTGCAGGTGACAATCCAAAACTATTTTATATTTTCTTAAATTGTAACTATATATTCTATCAATGAAATTTTAATTTTTGGGAGAAAAATAGTATTTTTATGAGTTTCTTACCGCTTCTAGTCACCTGTAGTTACCTAATACTTATTGAAACAAAGGCGAAGCGTCTTTGACCTTCAAAAAGTGCTAACTTACAGTCAATTTCGAGTGAGCTTCTTGACTTGACTTCAATAGAAAGTTTTGCCCAATGAAGTGAACCGTTACAAAACTTCTAGTTAGACTACATTTCTCCCAACTTTTACAATTTGACCATATAAATACAATTAATATGAACACAATTTAAAAAATCTTTGAAAGCTCATTACGTCTAAACCTTCTTATTTCTTAAATAATCATCTAATTTATAATAATCGTTTTTCATTAGAATATTATAAACATGTGTCTTGAATTTATCCAAAAACCATCATTGAATATTAAATTTAGTACTATCCAAATATAGGCTGTTAGTTTTTTAGTAAGTAAGGATAATATGGTCATCCGGTTATTATTCACTTTAACTTTTTTTAACTCAAAAACTACAGCCTTGTTTTCATAGATGACTCCGTGATAATATGCTCTTCATCAATCAAACACTAAAGAGTGAAAAGAGCTCCGCTTGATCGACGCCATTACGCCATACTAAAATCTACTAAAATATTTACTATAATGTCAACTGTCATAGTGTAATTAGACCATTGATTTATATTACTAGCGAGTTAGACATATTTAGATTGATTTTTCAGTGTTCCTAATTATTGCCAAAGCTTGTTTTCAATTTTTTCCTTATTTTATTAGCTGTTATAGTTATAATAGTTTAAATTCAATATATAGTATCTAAGTTTAATTCATTATGTAATATTAGTTATAATTCAATCATTGAAGTAATATGTACTTACGTACTAGAAAAGCTATTTCAAACAAAAAATGTGCGCTACTCTGTGTTCGCGATATATAGATTGACTTGGCAATCGCACTAAGCAATCTAATTTAATATAATATGTATTACTTGTGAGATATTGTGGTTTCATGCGATGGCCAAGTCAATTTATATATTTAAAACATAAAAGACTTTTAACATTGATATGGTCATTATAAAATGTTGTTAGGTTAGCTAATTAAGTCATAACTTAAAACAGAAGGACCCTTAAGTAGAAACTGAATAAATTAACCGATTTGGTATTACATGGATCTCACAACTTTTTACGGTAGAAGAACTGAGTTGCGAGACTTGTTTTTTTACAAGTTATGTTTTTAATGGCATTTAATTTTCCTGTAGTGTTTTGTTTTTGGTTGCACTTTTTCTAGTAACGTTTTCTGTAATAATACTTGGATTTAAACTCTTTAACAACATGCTTTGATCATGAGTTTTGGTAATACTACTGTAAATATTTAATTGTCTGCGAAATTTCAAATTATTCAGACGTTCGGAAAGGAGCAAAAACTAATAAAAATATATATAAAAGGAGTAATAAAAGCGTTATAAAGAGCTAGCTAAGCTTATAGAAGAATTAAAGAATAACATTTTTTATTAATTGAATACTTAAACACCTTTTCTTAATAACAAAAGACTGCTGGAGGACAACGACGCAAATTGTGAAATAATTAAATATTCAAATAATTTTTTTTTTCAAACTACATCGTATAACTCTTTCTTCTTTAACCACCTCTCATAATATAGTGATAAATATAAGGCCTTTCAAAAATTCACTACTGTATGACTTAAAATATAATGATAACTTGAAATATACACACTTTAAACAAATTAATATGTTAATTGTTGTTTCACAGTTCATACTTGAAAGTATTATTCATATAAGAAGCTATTCTAATATTTCGAGTGATGTCCATAACTTTAATACGCGTTTTCTAAAGATGCTGTTAAAGAAATTACGGTCTCAATTTTGGTTAGATGTGTATTTACAACAAGATTCCCTTACTGAGTATTACTGAGTTGCCTTTGCAAATATTGCTTTGAAAATAAATTCGAAGCACAACATGTAAGAATAATTCTAATGAAAATGAGGTTATTAAAAAGATAAAAATTTACCGTTTAGTGGCGGTGAAGAATATCCACTACCCCATATCATCTTGTGGGTGTCGTAAGACGCGACAAAGGGAGACTTAAACAGATGGGCAGCAGCATCTACATGATAACAGCTGAAAATAAAGGCTGCAGGTGACAATACAAAACTATTTTATATTTTCTTAAATTGTAACTATATATTCTATCAATGAAATTTTAATTTTTGGGAGAAAAATAGTATTTTTATGAGTTTCTTACCGCTTCTAGTCACCTGTAGTTACCTAATACTTATTGAAACAAAGGCGAAGCGTCTTTGACCTTCAAAAAGTGCTAACTTACAGTCAATTTCGAGTGAACTTCTTGACTTGACTTCAATAGAAAGTTTTGCCCAATGAAGTGAACCGTTACAAAACTTCTAGTTAGACTACATTTCTCCCAACTTTTACAATTTGACCATATAAATACAATTAATATGAACACAATTTAAAAAATCTATGAAAGCTCATTACGTCTAAACCTTCTTATCTCTTAAATAATCATCTAATTTATAATAATCGTTTTTCATTAGAATATTATAAATATATGTCTTGAATTTATCCAAAAACTATAATTGAATATTACATTTAGTACTTTATTTTTTCTTAATAGTTTAAACTCTATCCAAATATAGGCTGTTAGTTTTTTTAGTAAGTAAGGATAATATGGTCATCCGGTTATTATTCACTTTAACTTTTTTTAACTCAAAAACTACAGCCTTGTTTTCATAGATGAGTCCGTGATAATATAGCTCTTCATCAGTCAATCAAACACTAAAGAGTGAAAAAGAGCTCCGCTTGATCGATGCCATTACGCCATACTAAAATCTACTAAAATATTTACTATAATGTCAACTGTCATAGTGTAATTAGACCATTGATTTATATTACTAGCGAGTTAGACATATTTAGATTGATTTTTCAGTGTTCCTAATTATTGCCAAAGCTTGTTTTCAATTTTTTCCTTATTTTATTAGCTATTATAGTTATAATAGTTTAAATTCAATATATAGTACCTAAGTTTAATTCATTATGTAATATTAGTTATAATTCAATCATTGAAGTAATATGTACTTACGTACTAGAAAAACTATTTCAAACAAAAAATGTGCGCTACTCTGTGTTCGCGCGGTTGGTTTTTTCATCATAGAATATAAACATAGGTAGAATGATCAGTAGGTAATAATAGATCGTGTTGTTAATTGTAAATTATATCGAGTACAGTTTTTTAAATTTTTTCATTTATTTTGTATATTATATTTGCTTATTGCATGATATTACATTACAATTACATTTTAATAATATTTTTATCTAAATATTTTAAAAGGTATATATTATGGGAGTGTATAAAAAATAACTTGTCCGACATCTTGGCCGGTACCTGGGTAAGTGACGTCAATAAATCCAATGTGTCAGTCATTGGATTTAATGACGTCACTTACTTAGGTGTTCTTTTGAAATTCCATTGCAAAATTTGACCTGAACAATTCGACAAAATTACCCGCGGATTTGAGCAACAATGTTTTTGATCGCTAATTTTTCGCGATTTTTTTCTATTGCCAGCAGTTGACTCCTGTTGTTCCCTACAAATTTGTTTGAGCACCACTGAACTATTTTTTGTTTTTTATAGGATAAATGACAAACGAGCACACAGTCCACCTGATGTTAATTGGTTGCTGTGGCCCATAGACATTTATCTCCGATTACGAATCAAAATGCAGATGCGTTGTCACTTGTGAGGACTAAGATGGAATGCTTCATTTCCAGTAAAAACCTACCCTTTGCCGAGTTAACTCTTAAAATTGGATAACGGCCGTTTTGTTTTCCGCATTTTTTAGAAATGGCAACATTCCAGCTCCATCATCATACCTACTCTATAGTCAACCAAATCTAAGAAATACATTTTGACAGCTGTCAGACTTATTGTACCATGCATGCCAACCAAAAAATGGGGACGTACAATATTCGATTCTTAATAAAATCGATATCGATTATTTAGAGTTTGGTTTGAATAATATCAGAATAAAATTGAATAATATTAGGATAAAGGTAATTCTACGGTTAGGAGGAACTAGGTTATAATGGATACGTCAGATTACAACTTTAAAATACAACAACTTTTGTCGGATGAAACTACTTATCGAAAGGTCAAAACAGACCCTACACATAATTCGCTTAAAACAGCTAGCGATCTAATTAAGAAATACTCCGAGAAATTGAATCTGGACGTTAATTCGATAATACCTTCATGTGCCAAACCACCGAAGTTGTATGGGTTACCAAAAATACACAAACCGAATGCTCCATTACGTCCAATAGTGAGTCAGATTGATTCGCCAACTTACAGATTGGCTCAATACTTAGCTAAAATATTATCACCACTCAGAGGACACACAAGAGCACACACTAAGGATTCATACCATTTTGTCAGTGAGATAAAAGACCTACATCTTACTGACAATAAAACCATGGTCAGTTTTGATGTTCAGTCTCTATTTACATGCCTACCTGTTGAAGACTGCATCTCAATTATAACTAGGAAACTAGAGGAAAATAACATGCCAGCAGAATATGCAGTATTACTAAGACATTGCCTTACATCTGGCTATCTATTGTGGAAGGAAGAGTTTTACAAGCAAGTAGATGGTGTTGCGATGGGCTCACCTGTATCTCCCATTGTCGCCGATATATTCATGGAAGACTTTGAGGAGAAAGCCCTCCTTACTGCACCTGTTACACCAAGGATCTACAAGCGGTACGTAGACGATACTTTCACAATTTTACCATCAGACAAAGTAACTGCATTTTTAGAACATCTTAATTCCATAAACTCTAAAATTCAATTTACTATGGAGTTAAAGGCAAATAATTCCTTACCTTTCCTAGATGTGTTAGTCATCCGAAATCCTAATAACACCATTGGTCACACTGTGTATAGGAAAAAGACTCTTACAAACCGATATTTAAACGGTGAATCTCACCACCATCCTTCACAGTTAGCTACCGTGAGCAAGTTACAGAGAGCACGAGGAATCTGTGACAGCAAACACCTGGCCGCCGAGCTTCAGCACGTCAAGCAAGTTCTGCACGACAACAAGCTTCGGGTCCCGCGCCTACGTCACAGTGACCGAGTGAAGCCGGCCACAGTCGAGCGTGTGCCTGCTGTACTACCATATGTCAGAGGTGTCACAGACAAGATTGGCTATATCTTGAAGCGAGCTTCTATTAGAACATTCTACAAACCGACCGAAACAAGACCACAAATCCTCGCGAAAGAACACCGATTCCTACCAAGGATGATACGTGAGGCTATTGAAATTAAAAAACATCCTAATTTCAATAGAGAAGGAGGCTGGGTACTACCACCTGCTTGGGATCCTATAATCAATAAAATTAAAATGAAACCCAAGCATACCACTGCAAGACCTCAAGACATAGTCAGTTCATTTTGCATAGATCGGACCATAAACAATAATTAAAAAAAGCTGAAGGTACTCCGGGTTTAACAATGACATCGGGACGTCAATCATCTCAGCCCCCGTGACTATGGGTGCTGGAAAGCGCCTGAAACGTCGGGAATTAAAAATAAAAGTAATTAAAAGCAAAAATGAACGCGATAAAATCCGTAAAAGTAGTTTTAATCATGTGTAGTGTTCGCGTAAATATGAAATATTAAATATCAGAATAAATTAGAATCGGATAATTTAAAACACAAGATTTATCAAAAATATTATATAAAAAAAGCTATAAAAATTTAAGATTGAAACTAGATCAAAAATAAATTTATTCAATCACTTCAGTGCAACTGGTTGAGCTATCGTTGTTTAGATTAATTATTAAAGGATTTTCAATAATGCAGTCAAAATTAATGTCTCTTCGGAAGTCATCCATAACCATTTTTTTTTGTTTTTCTGCCACTTTTGCCCAATCATCCTTTGTGACATGGGCACATGCTTCAACGAATATAGAAGAAACAATCCAAAAGTTAAAACCGAGTCACAAAATAAGAAGGCAAACACAAAATCACAAAATTACGCAGAGTAAGCTCCCGAAATGGCGGGAGATTGAAATTACATATTGGTTTTTTCAGCGCGGCCTTGTATATGAGTTATTTTTCCTACACAAATTTATTTTGACAAAGTAAAAAGAAAATAAACTTATTTTATTCATGATTCATGTAATTTAAGGAATTTTAAAAATAAAAATTTAATTAAACAAATAATGCATTAAAAAATTAATGATGCGATTAATTAAATATTTTATCGATTATTTGAATATATTTGCCGATTATTCGCATAACAATGAATTTTAATCATCCAAATACTACGGTAAGGTACATAACGACATATCATTGAAACGACGTCAAGTAAAAAAGTTGATACCGGTTATTTTTTAATATGTTGCTTTTTTAGAGATTTAAATTTAAATCAGTGATAAGAAAACTATACACTTTGTAATAAAACATAGATAACTCCATAATTCTTCGGATTTACTTAAAAGGTAATTTAAATCGTGTGAGTACGCTTGTGCAAAGTTATTGCGGAATGATTGATGTGAAACTTCAAAAGGTATTTCTTAGATTTGGTTGACTATATTATATTTGAAAATGTCGCGATCAATTGAAAATCGATCTTTTAATCCTCCATTTAATCGATTGTGTTTGTTACAAAGTAATTTGAAAAATCGTATAAACGTTGTGCAAAAGTTATTGCGGATTGATTAGTGTGAAACTTCAAAAGGTATTTCTTAGATTTGGTTGACTATAAAAGTTATAATAATATTGCATTGTCATATTAGAATTCCGCCATATTGGATTTAGAATGACGTTATTTTACTTATTATGTTTCGGTTGTCAAACCCTTTTATTTCATATCCATATCATAGGGGTTACTATGGAAATTAGAAATCGCCATTTCATGACGTACGCCGTACAGGATTCAGAACTACGTCACTTTACTTATTGTGTTTTGCTTATCAAGCCCTTTCATTTGACATCCATATACTATTGATTTCTGTGGAAATGAAAATTTAAGTAATCGTGCACTGTCTCAAAAACCAAACGTGTATGCCAAATTTTAGCCTAATAGCTTCAGCGGAAGTTGGGGAGCAAACACTACTATGTTAAAATTTTATTTCATTATTTTTTTTGGAAATTTTCCCTTGCCATGCTTAAAATGGGGTTGAATTTCAGTATTCTATTCCACAGTTTTTAAACAGATAAATTAGAGTTTATTTATTTTGAAGATATATTTTAAGATGAAAGTCTAATATAACTGATTAAAACAGATTAGGTGTGAGTGCTCCATGCTGGGGGTGCGGTTCACACAGCGCTCGGTTCGCAAAGCACTCCTCTCCCTGGACAGTAGACACACACACGGACGGTCCACAAGTCAAGTGGGCTTAACAGAATCCCCCCAATTGTGCTGAGGACATGTTCTCCAGAGTTGGCACCTGTTTTAACGCGTCTTTTCCGGTATTCCTACTCCCTAGGCGTAGCCGTCGTCCACCCGATCCCTAAAAAAGGTGACCACTCAGACCCGTCCAACTACAGGCCTATCGCCATCACCTCCTTGTTCTCCAAAACAATGGAGTCCATTGTAAACTGCCAGCTCATAACCTTAAGGATCACCGGCTGATTATTGATCACTAATATGGTTTTCGTCGTGGCCGATCAGCTTCTGATCTTCTGATCTAGACTCATAGATGGGCGGAGGCAGTAGAGTCCAAGGGCCGTTAGTTTTGAAATTGCGAAGGCCTTCGATCGAGTTTGGCACAAAGCGCTTCGTACGAAGCTCCCTTCCTGTGGGCTTTCCGAGAAATTGTGCAATTGGATCACCAGCTTCCTTGCAGTTCGGAGCATCAACGTCGTTGTAGACGGTACAAGCTGCGATTACAAGCCTATTAATGCTGGCGTTCCACAAGGCTGCGTGCTGTCACCGACGCTGTTTCTTCTGCATATCAACGATATGTTGCAAACCGGTAACATTCATTGCTATGCAGATGACAGCACTGGTGATACTATGTACACCGGCCGTGCCAATATTTCTTGGGAAAACGTCTCCGAGTACCGGGACAAACTTGTGTCTGAAGTCGAGTCTTTGCTGAATAAAGTTTCGGATTTGGAACGACTAAATGTAGTCCAGATTAACCCTCAGAAGACACAAGTTTACGCGTTAACCGCTAAAAAGCCCCTTTGTCTTATCTCCTCAGTTTTAAGGCACTCCCCTTGTTGCCTCAGCCAATATCGTAATCCTCGGCGTCAACATATCAAGGACGTGTAGTTTCGTGGTCACTTGGAAGAGAAGGCCAAATTGGCCTCTAAAAAGCTTGGCGTGCTCAGCAGAGCAGGACAGTATTTTATGCCGACACACCGCCTGCAACTTTACATGGTGCAGGTTCGGCCGCACATGAAATGCTGTTCTCATCTCTGGGCTGATGTTCCCCAGTGCCAGCTCCTTTCACTTGACCGCATCCAGTGCATAGCGGCTCGAATCGTCGACGACCGAGTGCTTTCCGATGGGCTCGATTCACTGGTGCTACGAAGAGATGTTGCATATCTTTGCATTTTCTTTCACATATACCACGGGGAGTGTTCTCAGGAATTGTTGGGATTAATCCCAGCCGCCAAATTTCATGAACGCACTACGCGGCAAACTTCCCGATACCATCCACACCATCTGGATGCTTGGCGGTCCACCACTGTACGTTTCACTATTATTTTTCTTCCGGGTACGACCTCTCTGTAGAATAATTTACCACCAGCGATTTTTCCGAATCGATACGACCTAGAAAAGAACTAACTTTCAAGAAAAGAGCTTACTCTTTTCTAAGGGGCCGGCAACGCACCTGCAATTCACCCGTTGTTGCGGTTGTTCATAGGCGGCGGTAGTCACTTAACATCAGGTGAACCGTATGCTCGTTTGCCCCCTCTTCTATTAAAAAAAAACTTTTATATTTTTTTAATAGAAGAGGATTAATGTTTCACTAAAAATCTTAAAATGAACATAAATAATTTTAAAATCTGTAATTTCTGCTAAAAATATATAATATTGCTTTTGTATACGCTACATATTAGCTTGAACTGAACGTATGTATGTATGTAAGTTTAAATATAATAAATATAATAATTTAGCTTTTATCCACTTCCGGGCTAAAAATTGAAATTTAACGAAAGCATTTAGAACCGATAAAAATATGATTTTGTCATGACCATAACCTCAGAACAGTCGGATTTCTTGATCCATGCATGTTGTAAAAGTTTTGGAAACCCTAATATTATGATTTCTTTTATTTTTTATATAAAACTGATTTTACGGAACATATCGTGTTAATTTGAAATAAAAACGATAAAATCTGTAACATTAATTTTATTCAACCTAATATTATTTTATTTAGCAAGCTTTTCCGTGGTAATTAAGCTGCAGACAGCATTGGTAAAAATAAACTAGGAATGTCTAGAACCAAAAATTCATAAATGTTTTAATTTTTTTATAATGGCAAGCAACCTTTAATACAAAACAATACAACACAGGCATCTAGGATGCAAAATTTAAAAGCTTATAAGGATGTCCCTTAGCCTAAGAATATTAGTTATTAATACATATTTAATCTTATTATGTAATAAGTTTTTTGTATTCAAAATTAAAGGTTTTGAGTGGTCTTTATCGTCACTGAACTTATTCGTTAGAATGGATTACAATATAACTTTTTTTAACCAACTTTTAATAGAAGGCTAGCAAAGCTCACTGTAAATTTTCATATCACGAGAGGGTTCGATACTCACCGACACGAATGAAATTGTTAATTGCAATTTAAAGTGCTAATTTACCACGTAATCGATGACAGAACGAAACATCGTGAGGAAATCTACATGTCTGAGGAATAAAAACATCTCGAGGATATGTGAGGTCCGCCAACATGCACAGGAGCGCGATATACCAGAAATGATTAGAGACCTATGCCCAGGTATGTGACGTACAAAGGCCGTTCATTAAAAATACTTATATAGGCAATAATTTAAAAGCTTACTTGAGTAAAGAATATTAAGTTCACACTTATGTAGCGATAATGTTTCGATAAGAACGAAACACGGGGTAGCTGTACCTCTCTCTTCTGTACTGTGTGAAATGGCACTGGCACTGAATTCGTTTAGGACTAGGATTGTGTGGAATTTCTTCTACTCATAGCGCGATGATTATGTACTAATTTCCATAGATCTAAGTCAGTGGTAATTTCATTTTCTTGTACTGGTTTGTTCTCTGGTCACCTTTTCTATAATAATATTTGAGTTTAAACTTCAACAACATTCATTTTGGCGGCTCCGTTGCGCGTGACTTAGCAATGAACTGAAGCTGAATGTCGGGGGTTCGAATCCCACGCGGAACAAGTATTTGTAATACAAATACTTGATCATACAAATACATATATGATCAAGTATTTGTATTACAAATACATGTGTTTAGGCCTAATTTAACGTTTGGCGGCCTGCGTCGGCGCTCGGGTCGAGCGGGAGGCGAGCCTGACGGCTGAGGCGCGGGGGGTGCGGGCTGGTGCGGCGTCCGGCCGCGCCGGCGTCGGCGTTTTGCGGGTCACTTGCCGCAGAGCTTGGAACTGAGTAGTTGCGCGTCGTGTTAATAGCTTAGTCGCCCGCTGCCTCTGACGCCTATACTTCGCGAACCTGAGTTGTTTGCAACGCGGCCCCGGCCCGGTGATATTGCATTTTCACAAATGTCGAGTTTGTTGTAACGCGCGTTCGGTTAAATCTTGTTGGAATTTATTGGATTAACCTAATGATAATTGACTTGATTCCAATTAACCTGTTAACCAAGCGTTGCTCACATTCGATCGCGCAATACCAACCTTACGCCCGCCAAGTAGTGATCGAATTAGATCAGAATTATGTAAACATGTCTACCTATGAAAAAACTATTTTTTCGTTTTAAACAAAACCAAAGACACTATGCAATAGATATTAGTATCAAAGACAAAGATATGCTCTTTTATTTTAAACCATAACCTGGCAATGTTTCTTAGAAAAAAAAAAAAAAGAAATCACTCTGAACTTTCGGCGTTCCACGTGCCGTTTTGATGACGGTGCTCCGTGTTTTTATAGAATTTTATATTTGTGTCTGGACTAAAAACGAAAGTATTATACTTTTTTATATTCCTTGTAATATAGTGAACACATATATATATAATTTGTGGTATAAAAAGTGAAAAGTAAATTGCCAAAAGTGCTTCAAAATCTGGAAGGCTAATTATGGCGGCTGGGTCATAAATGTGGTATTTTTCACATTCTCATTTATTTTTAGTGTAAAATGTAAGTAAAAATAGTTTTCTTACATATTTCAAATAACTTGACGTTGTATTTATTTCAAATTCACACAAAACTATTTTAGAAATATTGTTCTAAATGTCACACAGATAAAATATTAATATTTAATTTTTTTTTAATTTCTTTATATTTTATATTTTGGTATGAGTAACGAATGGAAACACATAAAACATAAAAATATACATATTTCCAAACATTTTCATATAAATTTCTCTAAAAACAAAAGTGTAGAATTCAAATTAGTAGTAATTTTGTCACTAAAATTGAAGTATATACCACTATACAGCTATACAGGGTAATTACGTATTTTATTACAATTTCTAGCAACCAAAAATAATTTTATTCGATAGTTTATACATTCAACAAGAATTCCTGTAAGTTTTATCCATAAATATTGTCTCAAAGTGAAAATATAGCAAAATTTGCAATATAGCAAAAAATTTGCTAATTTTCAAATTTTGCCGCCATTACGGTCCCGAGCGAACGGGAGTATAACATGTCGCGCGCTGTCAGAGCTTACAGCAAGTGAGAAACGAGTATAATTTCCGAGACTCTTAAATTTTTGTGACGGACTGCCACTTCGATATAAAGAATAGAGGTGAAGCCTTGAGATCGGCGGTTCTGCAACCAGCGAGAAGTCAGGTTACATAATATAACACAACACAATACAGCACGCACACACTTACACCTGAATCTTCCTAGGGTTGACCCTACTTCGAAGAAATAGGTAAGTTTTGTTTGGTTCCCTTTTTACCGCTAACGTGTAATATTCCACAAGCCATTTAGGCCGACCTCCTGTTACTCGTCGAGTGGAACCCCTGATGGGCCCGGGTCCCATGACCTTGCCCGGGTAACTAGAGGCCGTAACATTTGGTAGCAGTGCGTGGTTTTCCTGATGGGTTTTGAAACCACTCCCAGCTCAATACGTAACGTTTTGGTAGGAGTAGCGTAGTCTCCCAGCGCAATACGTAAGTTGGTAGCAAGATAGCGGTTGTAACCACGTGGCTGCTGGTTGTGTTTGTTGCAATACGTAATAATAATTTGTTTTATTCGCTTGTTATTTGTTAGCATAGGATCGGTGTATAGAATCGTGTAGTAACCGTATTTTTTGAGTTTTTTATTTACTTTATCTGGTCGCTTACTTTGTTAAGTGTTAGAATTGAGCCACGCCCGTAAGCCGTGGTGGTAAGGAATTATTGTACTCTCGTTATAATAATCGTGAGGACGAACCGTAATTGTACTAATTAAATTAATTGCGTAGTATAATTTACTGATTGGATAAATAGTATTTTGTATTGTATTATTTTTATTGTGGTAATTAAACTAATTGTGTAAAGTAATTTGTAGTAAATTTAATTCGGTGATAATCGTACCTTGTAATGATGCCTTCACACCGGTCACCGACGCTTCGCTTGCAAGCGGAACTGCGCTGGGCTGCGAATGCTCACAGCTTGATAGGGAGACCAGATAGGATCCATAGCTTGGAGAAGCGGCTCGAGCAAGTCATGACCCGAAGGGCCGTAGTGGAGGAGGCATGCTCCGAGATTATGGCTTCGGGAGCGGAACAGGGATTCCTAGACTCCTGTCTTTCCGACTATGAGCAATTTTTTGCTCTCACGGATGACCTGATTGAGGCAGGGGCCAAGCAGGCTAGTGACGCGCGTGAAGCTCGGCTGGGTGTCCTGCTCGAGTCCCCTCGGAAGCAGCCCACTCACCCGGAGCTGTTGGGACGACTTCCCACTCTGGACCTGCCAAGGTTCTCCGGGGTCCTCTCCGAGTGGTTAACGTTTGTGGGACTTTTTGACAGCCTGGTGGATGCCCGGAGGGATTTAACACCAAGCCAGAAGATGGCGTATCTCCTGGCCTCATTAGAGGGGGGAGGCCTTGGGCGTCGTCGGCCATTTGAAGGTGTCGGACGACGCCTACCTGAACGCTCGGGACCTCCTGGCCGGAAGGTATGCCAACGTACGGCGAATTGCGGACGAGCACGTCAAACTCCTGTTGAACCTCCCGCTGCTAAAGGACCGGGCCCGACTACGACCGGACATCGTAAATCCGGTCTTGGTGGCCTGCAACTCGTTGAGACGGCTGGATTTGCCGGTGGACGAATGGTCCTTTTTGTTGCTCCATATTGTGCTGTCCCGCCTACCTCTCGATCTTCGACTCCATTTTGAGGAGAGGTACGGCGGAGACGGCGCCTCCTATATTCCTCCCTTTAGTGATCTTCTGCGGTTCTTGGAGGAGCAGTGCCGGCAGATCGAAAACGCAGCGGGCACCGCCGAAGATCTACGGACTGCTAACCGAACCGTGACCAGGGAAAGGCGAAACCCCCCGGCCAAGTCGTTGTCAACCCCCCTCAGACCGAGTGGTGCTCCTGCGGGGAGGGCGCCCCTCCTATCATCTTATAGTGGCCTAGTGGCCAGGAAGGCGCCCCCCTGCTCCTATTGTAGAGCAGCAGAACACCGGGTGACGTCGTGCTCTAAGTTATTAGGCAAGCCTGCCTCAGCGAGACGAACCATCGCCAGGGAGCGCCGCTGGTGCTATTCATGTTTAGAAAGGCACCTCCAACGAGACTGCCCGCACCAGCGGCCCTGTCCGCACTGCCAGGGCAAGCACCACGCCGTTTTGTGCCTGGGCGCGAACGGCTCTTTCTCTCGGGGCTCTGCCGGGCCCTCATCCCCCACGGGCGGGGGCGCCCAGCCACCCCCTCTGACAGGTGACGCTCGTCGCTCTCCTACCGACGACCCTGCCCCTGGGTTTGGAGGGGGTTCCTCTTACGACCAGTCGGGGGGGTCGTTCCCCCCAGGGGCGGGGGGTTCGTCACCCCCCCTCGGAGGGTCGAGAGGGACTTCACGGCCACTCAGCGGTCAGCGAGATCCTTCTCACCCCCATTAGCAGAGAGGCCGCGACTGGAGTACCACCCCCCCCTTTTGGTCGGTCCCGCTACTACGGGCTCCCTGAGACCTCGAAGCTGTCCAGGGCCTCCAGGCCAAGGTTCCCAGAAGCCCCCCGGGTCGGCCCGTTCTGCGAATTTCTTCCACGGGCCAGTGAGATGCCGCCGGAATTCCGCTTTCCGGACCCCCCGGCTTGAGTGCCGGTCCGACGAAGGCAGCTCCAGCTAGGAAACTGCCGCCCTAGCTCCCACCACGGCCGCCTTCACTGATCCTTTAAGCCGTCCGCAGTCCACCTGTCAAACTGTTCTATTGCCGACGGCCGCCGTGAAGGTGTACAACCCGAGTGGCGACTGCTTAACTGTTCGCGCTCTATTGGATTCAGGTTCACAACGCTGTGTGGCCTCCACTCGGTTGGTGGGAAGACTAGGGCTCCCCTGGAGCTCTAAATCATGTCCAATGGTAGGTATTGGAGGTGCAGAGGTGCTCCTGCTCCTAGGGGACAAGCAAGGCTGGTGTTTGGTCCTGCAAGCGAACACCTCCACATCTTAGTTAAGGTAAATGTCCTCGATGATATTGTAGGCTTTCTCCCTAATGCCCGTATAAATGATAGCGCGGTTTGTTGTACGTCTGGCTTGAGACCGGCAGACCCTCAATGGTCCCAACCTGGGCCTATAGATTTGTTGCTGGGGGCCGACGTGCTGGGGTTCATCCTGTTAGGCGAGATACGAGCCCTACAGCCCGATGGCTTGTCAGCCGTGTCCACTGTATTTGGGCACAGTTTCTTTGGACCGGTTCTGTGGTCTCCACCGCATCAGGCAGCCGACCCGCTCCCTGTGGCGGGCGTGTCTCTTTCGGACGTCGTCCAGCGGTTCTGGGAAATTGAGGAGCCGCCACACGCGCCTCGAGTCAACCCTCTGGACCGTGAGTGCGAGTTGTTCTACCAGAACAATACCGGCCGCCGTGTCGACGGTCGCTTTGTCACCCGCTTACCCTTTCTTGACTCACGGCCTCCTTTGGGCCAATCTCGGACCATGGCCGAAAAGAGGTTGCTTTCTATGGAGCGCCGTATGCGTCGCGACACAGCCTTTCGCGACAAGTATGTCGAGTTCATGCGCGAATATCAAGAGCTGGGTCACATGTCACCTTCTCATTTCGACTGGCGATCACATGAACACTACTTCCTCCCCCACCACGCGGTTTTGAAGTCCCCTGGGAGTAAGATTCGGGTGGTTTTCGACGGCTCCGCCCCCTCGTCCAATGGGGTGTCCCTGAACCAGTGTCTCCACTCTGGTCCTAAATTGATCAAGGACATATCCGACATTTTGACCCACTTCCGTCGGCATCAAGTTGTTTTTGTAGCCGACATTCGGATGATGTTTCGACAATCAGTGGTCCACCGTGATGACCGTCGATATCAGCTGATCCTGTGGCGCGAGAAGCCCAGCGATCCGATACAAGTGTTCGAGTTGAACACCACCACCTATGGACTCCGATCCAGCCCGTATGTCGCCATGCGAACCCTCCTCGAACTCGCTGAGAGAGAGCGCCTAAGATACGCTCGGGGGGCTTCTATTTTGGAGACCTCGGTCTACATGGACGATATTTGTACGGGTGCCTCCACCGTCGAGGAGGCTCTCGTATTGCGAGACGAATTGATTGCCATCCTGAAGTCGGGAGGTTATGAGCTGCGCAAATGGTTGTCGAACTCCCCCTCATATTTTGAAGGACCTCCCTGGAGAGGATCAACAAGACCCTCATCTATTCGAGCACCCTGACAATCCTAATTTGTTGACTGTGCTTGGCATTCAATATCAGCCTGTTCAGGATACCTTCACGTATCGAGTCAAGCTCGATCCCCCCCCTAAATCATGGACCAAGCGCTCTGTGTTGTCAACTGTAGCTCGCACCTTCGATCCTAATGGTTGGATTACTCCGGTCATCTTTTTGGCTAAGTGTTTCCTTCAAAAACTCTGGATATCCGGGTTGGGCTGGGACGATCCTATAAGCGGTGCTCTCTTGCGAGAGTGGCTCTCAATTGTGTCCTCCCTTCCAGACATCGACCGGGTCTCCATGTCAAGGTGCTTCCTCCCTCCAGGGAAATGCAGGGTTACCCTGCACGGATTTTGCGACGCCTCTGAGAAGGGTTATGCTGCTGTTGTATATTTGCGGACGGTGAGCTCTTCTGGCCATACTTCCGTCCATCTCGTACTTGCTAAAAGCAAAGTGGCTCCCATTAGGTCCCGCTTAACTATTCCTAAGTTGGAACTGTCTGGAGCTGCTCTTCTCACGCGACTGCTCAACCACGTTCACTCCTCCTTGAAGTCGGTAATCGACATTACGGACGTCTACGCTTGGTCGGACAGTGAGATAGTACTTTGTTGGCTCCGAGCGGCACCTCACAATCTTGAGGTCTTCGTGTCGAATCGCGTGTCCCAAATCCAGAATTCTGCCACTTGTCTAACGTGGAGACATGTCCCAGGGGAGTTGAATCCAGCAGACTGTGCTTCTCGTGGCTGTGAAGCCTCCTACTTGGTTGATCACCCGCTGTGGTGGGGGCCCGGCTGGTTAACTGAGTCTCAGGCGTTCTGGCCCCAGAACAAATACTCTGAACCAATTGAATTGCCTGGCCTACGAGCCCGAGTAGGAGTGGTCAAGGATAAGCCCACTCGTGATCTCTCCTTACTAGAACGGTACAGCTCTCTCGACAAGCTCTTGGGAGTAACTGCTTGGTTGCGTCGATTTGTCCGCAACTCGAGAGACCCATCTAACCGAATATCTGATTCCGCCTTGTCCCCTAGCGAGCGGCGCGAAGCCTTGATGCATTGGACCCGTATGATCCAAGCGGAGCATTTCGAGCTCGTGATTGATACCTTGAAGCGGGGCTTAGTTGTCAAGGGTGCGCTGGCCCGCCTGAACCTCTTCCTGGATGACTCGGGGATGCTTCGCGTGGGCGGACGTTTGAAAAATTCTCAACTGCCGTACGAGGCTCGACACCCTCTACTGCTCCCCAAGGAAGGCGCCTTTGTTCGGTTGCTGGTAACTCACTACCATGTTCAGAATGCCCACGCTGGGTGCAACGCTCTTTCGGCCATTTTGCAGCGGGAGTTTTGGATTTTGGCGGGTCGACGCACCATTCGGAGCGTCATCTTTAAGTGCATATCTTGTTATAAGTTGAAGGCCCCCATATCACAGCCGATGATGGGCGACTTACCACCCGACCGCGTCAGGGCCATCCGACCATTCGCGGGAGTCGGAACTGACTTCGCTGGCCCCTTCCTCGTCAAGTCCTCTAACCTTCGTAACGCGCGTGCTCATAAGGCCTATCTGTGCGTTTTCGTGTGCCTCTCCACTAAGGCTGTTCACTTAGAACTTGTAAGTGCCCTTAGCACGGAGGCTTTTTTGTCCACACTGGGTCGCTTCGTATCGCGTCGCGGTTTACCGGACCTGATCCGGTCGGATTGCGGAACGAATTATAAGGGTACTGATAGGTATTTGAAGGAGGTCGTTGAATTTCTGTCTAGCAACAGGACCTATTTAACTACTGCGATGTCCAAGAAGGGCATCCAGTGGAAATTCGACCCTCCGGCTTGCCCACACTGGGGCGGTATTTTTTGAGGCGGTGGTGAAGGTTGCAAAGACGCATCTCCGTCGCGTTATTGGCGAAACTATTTTGACATTTGAAGAGCTTGCCACTGTATTCTGTAAAATTGAAGCAGTCCTCAACTCTCGGCCCCTCTGTCCTCTCTCGTCCGATCCGAATGATTTAGAGGTTCTAACCCCTGGCCACTTCCTGATAGGCCAGCCGCTTAACGCCCTGCCCGAGTACCCCTTCCGGGAAATAATCTCTTCGCGGTTGAGCAGATTTGACATGCTGCAACAAATAACTCAGAGTTTTTGGCACCGATGGTCTCTGGAGTACCTACATCTTTTGCAGCAGCGCGTTAAGTGGTCTGACAAGACGGACCCCCCTCGGGTTGGAGACCTCGTGTTAGTTAAAGAACCTAACGCCTCGCCCTTGTATTGGCGCCGTGGGCGCATTGTCAAGTTGTCGTATGGACCGGATGGGATCCCTAGGGTGGCCGAGGTTTTGGTTGGAGATTCGGTTTTGCAACGTGCCGTCTCTACCCTATCCCGCTTGCCAATTTACTCGCGGACCTAGATCCTCATGTCCGGGACGGGGGCTTGTTTAGGCCTAATTTAACGTTTGGCGGCCTGCGTCGGCGCTCGGGTTGAGCGGGAGGCGAGCCTGACGGCTGAGGCGCGGGGGCGGGCTGGTGCGGCGTCCGGCCGCGCCGGCGTCGGCGTTTTGCGGGTCACTTGCCGCAGAGCTTGGAACTGAGTAGTTGCGCGTCGTGTTAATAGCTTAGTCGCCCGCTGCCTCTGACGCCTATACTTCGCGAACCTGAGTTGTTTGCAACGCGGCCCGGTGATATTGCATTTTCACAAATGTCGAGTTTGTTGTAACGCGCGTTCGGTTAAATCTTGTTGGAATTTATTGGATTAACCTAATGATAATTGACTTGATTCCAATTAACAAGTGAGAAACGAGTATAATTTCCGAGACTCTTAAATTTTTGTGACGGACTGCCACTTCGATATAAAGAATAGAGGTGAAGCCTTGGGATCGGCGGTTCTGCAACCAGCGGGAAGTCAGGTTACATAATATAACACAACACAATACAGCACGCACACACTTACACCTGAATCTTCCTAGGGTTGACCCTACTTCGAAGAAATAGGTAAGTTTTGTTTGGTTCCCTTTTTACCGCTAACGTGTAATATTCCACAAGCCATTTAGGCCGACCTCCTGTTACTCGTCGAGTGGAACCCCTGATGGGCCCGGGTCCCACGACCTTGCCCGGGTAACTAGAGGCCGTAACAACATGTATACACTAAAATAAAAATTTATGTGGATCTGTATGTTTGTCTTTGTGCAATTTATGTTTGTATAC
The DNA here is from genome assembly GCA_907164705.1 of Parnassius apollo. Taxonomy (NCBI): domain Eukaryota; kingdom Metazoa; phylum Arthropoda; class Insecta; order Lepidoptera; family Papilionidae; genus Parnassius; species Parnassius apollo. Next base: position 6,793,855 of record CAJQZP010001402.1, on the reverse strand, counting down.
TGTAATCATGATACAGTAGAAAAATGTGGGAGTAAAAAGTAAAAAATTAAATTTTTACTTTTTACTGACTAGACTTTTTTCCCTACATTTTATTATGAGGTGTGATTAATCCCAATAAGAATATAGAAAATTGTTATTAATAGTTTTAGGTGGGCACATTTTTCGATAGATTTATTAATCCATCTGAAAATGTGCCGCTATTATATGGAGAATTTTTGTCCAATTTAGTGAATAATACAGACCTACACCTAACAATCCGCTATATTTTAATTGAATAAAAAGAAATAAAGTTACATATTGTTGCGTTTGTTTGTCAAATAAAACGTAAATGTGTTTGTCGTAATACCATATTGGCTTTTATTAACAACTTCCGTAAAAATAACACAATAGTTAAACATTGGAAATGTTCGTATATGAGTATATGACTCATGGGAGACTGAAATGGTTAACTTCTGGCGAAGTGCTGACCGTATTTTTCATTATAGAAGAGCAATCCAAGATCGATACCCGCAGGCGCTAATAAAAAGGTAAATTCTAATTTTAGGTAATGATTATAAATATCGTAAAGAAACCTGCATGTCAGAGAAATAAAATATTTCAAAAACATGTGAAGTGCGCCCATCCCTACTAGAGGAGCGCGGAAACTAACCACTCAATAGATAAATTTCAAAAATGGGGAAGTCTGGGCCCGGCCGTGGGACGTACATATATAGGTTAGTTGGGGGGCCGGTTTTGGGTCTGGTGTTTTTGAATGGGATAATTGGGATCAAGTTACATCGGTGGGTGGTTGTAACTTTAACTTCACTAAACCGCTATTATTTATGTCTACATGTAATAGGATATGTTAAAAGTATAAAATAGAATACATTCAAGGTTTACATAATAATTTCTTAAATTTACGCGAACACTACACATTGAATAAAACTATTATTTACGGATTTTATCGCGTTTAATTCAACTTTAATTTATTTTTAGGTGAAACGTCGGGATAATAAAAATAAATTAAAGTTGAATTAAACGCGATAAAATCCGTAAATAATAGTTTTATTCAATATTCAAGGTTTTTTTATGTTTATTTAACATTATGTTTACTACTAAATATTTTTTAATGTCAGTTGAGGGTCAACTATTGTTTTTTCAGTTTAAATATTCTAATAGTTAATATGCGTGCGGAGTGTGTCTTTAAGTAATTGTAACACTTTGAGTGATTGTACTAAATTAATGTGTTAGTAAGAAAAAATCTGTTTCTATGTTTTACTTTTAACATTATAAAAAATCTGTTTTTATATTTTACTTTTAAAATTATTAAAAGCTACCACCGAATATGTTTACAAATTTTCTCTTTTATTAGTGCTAACATAATTAATTTCAGTAAAGTATTTGATCGTTCAGTACAGTGTAATTAATTAATTTAACACTATGGTAAAATTTTGTGTTAGATAAACTTTTAGTACTAGTTAACTGGTAATGATTTAAAAATACCTTACCAAGCAAGAAATCTTTTTTTCATTTTATTACGGCTAAGACATTCAAACAGATATTTTGATTAATTCCACGATTCTCTGATTGATTCTCTAATAACGATTTCGTTTTGAGCGAAGAAAGCAAATCGTCTATAAAAGTATTATTAAATAGTGATTCTTTATATTTACGCAAAAATAGCACTTAAAAAAATTGCACTTAAAAATTGCACTTAAAAAAATTGCACTTAAAAAATCTTATTTTACGGATTTTATCATAGTAAATTTCTCTTGTCGGTACCGACATAGCCCAACGCATTAGTAAGCTGAAGTTTCAATGGGCCGACCATATAGTTCGAAGAACCGACAACCGTTGGGGAAAAAAGGTTCTCGAGTGGTAGCCTCGTACCAGTAGGCAAAGTATAGGGCGACCCCCCACTAGATGGAGTGACGACCTGGTGCGACATGCAGGAATTCGATGGATGCAGGTGGCTCAGGACCGTGCTCTGTGGCATACCTTGGGGGACGCCTATGTTCAGCAGTGAACTTGTGAAGGGCTGTAATGATGATGAAATTTCTCATACGGATCTTATCATAGTAAATTTCTTTAAAAAAAAACTATTTTTATTTCTACGTTTCGGTCGCTTTGAAAACACATGGTCACGGTATATGGTCAGAAAAAATAAGTGAAATAAAACGCAATAAAACACTTATAATTAGTGTCTTCAATATTGTAGATAGTTGAAATATTATATTTCAGATTATTGTCTACCCAAGAGGGCAATAATCCTGTCTGAAAAATTTAAATCCCGTTTCTAAACGGATTCTACCAACATTCTGATAGATCCCTCTTCTCCACCGAATGAAAAAAGAGATGTTTTTTTTTAGTTATTACAAGCCAGTGCTTGAACACAGTCCCACCTATTAGTGAGTGGTAATGTAGCCCTAGATGGTAAATCGTAATGTCTTAGCAAAAACAAAACGCTATTCACTCTTGCTCAGGCTGTATTCGGAAAGAAAAATAGACACCGGCAAATTATTCCACTCCCTTACTGTACACATTACTAAAGACGAAGCAAATCGTTTGGTTCTAATGTATGGAATATTGACAACAAAGCGGTAAAAACTCGCCAACTGTCTGGTTTTCCAATGGTGGAAAGAAGGGGAGAAGTTAAAGCATGTAATTCCTGCACACAATCACCAAAATACTGTGCGCCTATGCTCGAGGCCGACAAGAATGGTTTCAACGAAATTAAACCTCTTAGCACGTCTCTCTACTGAGTCTAACGCTGATATGTGGCATTTTGAACTAGCACTTATGTGACAGAATTACTACACGCACTAACAGATCACGCCGTGCTCATACTGTCAAAATCCTAAAGAACTGGTATCTTCCCTCGACCTTTGCCGGGTCTACAAAACACGCGACAGTGACGGCTCTAATTTGATATATAACGGTAACAGTAATAATTCGGTTCTTTAAGAGAATTTAATGTCCTTTGTACCATAAAATTATTGCAAGGAATCGAACCTGTTGAGAGTGGTAGCTTTCGACACCGCCACCGGTTATACGCCATACACATTACGATGGTAACGTGATCACAGCTCGCGCTATCATACATCATGCTTCTTCAGCTATCAGAGGTAAAAATGAATTTCTTCAAACTTAATGCGGATTTGTACTTAAGTTATAAGCTTTAGCTTTTAAGAGTGAATTTATTTGAAACTGTAACACTTTAGGCCGTTATATTACAGATAATATTACAAAACTATCAAATAAAAGTAACGGTAGTATACATACCGTTTCTGGGCAAAGGTGTGCCTTAATTTCTGAAATGGTTTTAGGACAAGGAAGTATCCAACGCGCTGCCTATGCTGGCGTGTAAAACAAAAAATACAAAAGTGCCAACTTCACACGTCTTCGATTTTTTTTTAATTTACTACTACGAGGTATTATTCTTTTTCTGCCTAGATCTCGTCTAAAGGGGAATGAAAGGGGAATGAAAGTGAATGCAAATAAGATGAAAGTGATGTTTTTTCAAAGAGAAGAAAGCAAAACGGTATGTGAAATAAGAATAGAAGGAGAGTTAATTGAGCAAGTGGATGAGTTTGTGTATTTGGGATGTGTATTTAGCAGGGATGGTAGATATGATAGGGATATAGAACGACGAGTAAATGCAGGGAATAGAGTGAATGGGGCACTACACTCTATTATGAAGAACCAGAATGTGTCAAAAAAGGCACGTATGGTTTATTTATTCATAATGCTGTGTTAGTCCCTACTTTAATGTATGGTAGTGAAAGCTGGGTGTGGCAGAAGAAGCACGAAAGTAGAATAAATGCTGTAGAAATGCGGTCTTTAAGGAATATTCTAGGGTTGAATCTGAGTGACAGGGTGAGAAATTGCGTGATAAGAGATAAATGTGGTATGCAAGATGATGTTGTGACCAGGATTAAGCAAGGAATGCTTCGGTGGTTTGGTCATGTAGAAAGAATGAATGAGGAAAGAGTGACAAAGCAAATTTATATGGCAGATGTGAACGGCCGAGTCGGGAAGGGACGCCCTAGGAAAAAGTTTATCGACCAAATTAGCGATATTTTGAAAATGGGCCACGTTAGAAGTACCCTTAACCGACGAACATGTATGCGTAGATATATGGATGTAAAGGAGGCGAAAGAGGTATGTCAGGATCGTGCCAAATGGAAGTCCGTAGTCTCTGCCACCCCTCTAGGTGACAGGCGTGAGTGTTTATGTTTTTTTTATCTCGTCTAAACTCTATACACTCATCATACAAAGCACTCGCACGAAACGCTCCCCATCAAAGTAGCGAGTGACTGCGCCGTGCGATAACAAACCTGCTACTAATTATCATTATTGTTATGATTAATATTTTTAAATACTAATATTATTATTGTTTTATTGATATTATTATAGTTATTTATTATTATTAATCTCAAAACTATTATTAAAGATTAGCCTTAAAGATGTTTAACAAAGGTGAATTAGAAACATTTGTTTGTTCATTCAGCAGTGCATAATTACCATTATATCTTTTTAAAATCTCCAACTGCTCCAGCACACACTGTCGCAGCCCCTTATTACAAGTATGTAAGATTCAAAAGAATGGTCGCAAGCTAGGTTGTGTCCAGCGTCCAAGAGATGTTTAGCAAAATGGGATTTATCAGGATTGCAATTTCTGTACACGGCCACAATGCTCTTTATAGCGCGTCCCGAAATTGCGACCAGTCTGACCCACGTAAACGGCGTGGCATTCGTCACAAACAAGTTTATAAACACCCGATTTTTTACTAATATTTAACTTATCTTTATTATTACAAATATTCCTAAGCTAATTGTTTGTTTTGAATGCCACATTAATGCCGTTTTTCTTAAGAGTATTAGATATTTTTCCGATATGGAGCCTAAGTAGGTCAAACTACCTACATATCGCCGGACACTTTGAGATCGATCCGCGTACAAATAATTGCGAACAACACGTTTTTGTTTCTTTTTAATAAGATTATTAATGAGACTTTTTGAAAAACCCGTTAGAGACTGCAATTTGATAAATTATATTAAGTTCTTTTAAATAATTTTCTTTACTTAATGGAACAGTGAACAGACGGTTAATGTAACAATAAAAAGCGGCTAATTTATGTTGCCATGGATGACACGATGACGCGGGGATGACCGTGTCGGTATGAGTTGGCTTTCGATAAATTTGAAAAACATCCAACGACTCTTTTTTTGTTATTGTTAAATTAAGGAAATTAAGGGAGCAATCTTGTTCCAATTCAAGCTTAAATTAAATTTTTTCGTGGACTCTATTTATTTTATTAAGAAAAACATCCAGTTGTCCCCTTGTGCCGGTCCAGCAAATAATTATGTCGTCTACATATCGATAATAGTATAAAATATTTTGGTTAACAACTATATGTTGTTTTTCGAAATTATCCATGAAAATGTCCGCCATAAGTTGACTTAGAGGGGACACCATAGCTAACCCTTCTTTTTGTAGATAGAAACGGTTATTAAACCGGAAATAATTTTGTTTCATACAGAGAGAGGTTAAGTTAAGAAGATCTTTTGTTTCCCCGAGATATAGACGACGTTTTTCAAAGAGATCTGAGAGTATACGCAAACAGTCAGGGGATGGTACATTTGTGAAAAGACTATCAACGTCTAAAGATAACAACATAGATTTAGGTGGAATACGAATATCTTTAATTTTGGAAATGAGATCTAAACTATTTTTAAGGCTGTAAGTTGGGTTGAAACCAGATTTCTCCCGAAGGAGGAAGTTTAATTTTTTGCAAGGAAATAAGCTGATGCACCTATATATGAGATAACTGGACGAATAGGAACATGCTCTTTATGTATTTTAGGTAACCCATATAAAGTGGGTGCTTGCGGATTCATTGGAACAAGATTGCTCCGAGACAAGTTGTTATCGGGAAAAACATGTGACGACTTTTGTATACATACTTATATATAAGATGTAAACTTTTTGGTTGGGTCAGACTCCAACAGCTCAAAGTCGTCACCTTGGATAACATCGTTAACCTTCTGGCTGTACCCGCTAATCTCCATAATGACAACAGTATTTCCCTTGTCGGCTTTAGTAACAATAAGGTTATTGTCTTTTATTCTCTGCTTTAATGACATAAAAATGGGGAACTCAGGATTGCAATGGGAAGATGCGGGTACATCCTGAATTTCTTTAGCTAACAAACTTTTAACGATGTTATCTTTCCTCCCGATCACAACAGCCACCTCCGCGTCAACGGCCACAGACTCTAACGATCTTTGGGAGACCGAAGGTGTTAAATTATACTTTAGGCCTTTGTGTAAAAGGGACAACTCATCCGTTGGAAACTGGACTTCGTAAAGATTTTTAACACGGGGATAAAATTGGTGATATTCAGTATGTATGTCGTTATTACGTTTAAGGGATGAAGAAGATACAATCGTTTTAACTTATGGGACTGAATTTGATATTTCTCGTAAACAGCAATTGAATTAAGTTCTCTGGCTTTCCCATCCAATATAAAATTCAATATTATGTAATTTATATGAAAGTTCAGAATATAATACTTTAAGGTGGGTTTTTAAGTTATCTCTATTGGCTCACCAACGACGACACTCCTCATTAAGCCAAATATTCTGAGCTTTGGAAATGGCAAGACTGGCCGCTCGACTATGTATGCCAGAACGTATTTGGATATAATTGAGAATAACATGAAGTTGTTTGCACTGCCAATTAAACCAAACATTTTGAGCAGCAATACGATGTAGTTTTGTTAATTTAACATAGAGTCTTGCCTGTTCGGCCGTGCTAGCCTTTTTAAGATAATTGATAGAATCAGGCGTTACTTTGCGGAAATCCATTATAATAAAAAAAATCATTTTAATAATATTCATTTCTTGAATAGCGGCATAAAAATTCCTATGATTTCCGATGGATGGTGGTACAATTACCTCGTCTATTCCAGGCGTAAAACACCCAACCGGACGGCGAAAGCAACGTCAAAGTTGCGAGACGTCTAGCGTAATGCGAACTTCAATAGCATGTTATCTCATTTACAACGAAACAGTCCCATGCCCAGCAGTGGATATATACGAACTGATAAAGAAGAAATCAAAAGTAATTTACTTGGTAGCCGACTTCAGAAAAATGATGAGGGAAAATCCATACAGTTGACTAAGTTTCTTTGTATATATACCACACGATATATTATTTTTTACGCGGTAGAGGCTTACTGCAGCTATATTATGGTTGTGGCATGAATGGGTCGGCTCAAGCGGGGGACCACGCTCTCACAGAATACCAGCGTAAAATAGCAGCTCAATGCTGCTGTATTTTGTATGGTGAGTGTAGAGAAACGCAGACTTTTTTTGCTGGAAGCGTGATATACTATCTTAATCCTCAGGAGTGGCAACGCATTTACATTTTAATTCCTGATTGAGGATAAATGGAGATGTCTATGGGCCACAATATCCACTTACCATCACGTGGACTGTGTGGTCGTTTGTCACTTTTATTCTATAAAAAATATGAATTTTTATATTATCATACTCCACTTAAGATGGCAAAGTGGAAAGGTTTTAACGGAATTATTTAGACAAACTTTGACTTACTCATTTCATATTCCACTCAAATGGTAATAAGGTTAACTTTTCAAAATGAAAAGCCAATTTCAAAAAACTAAAAAGACACAAATAATTGCACATTCTGAAGCAGAGACTTTAATTCTCCAACACACTATACCTTAGCAGCGATTTCAGTGGGCATTTGCTTTTTGTTAAAAGTTAATTTTTATCATCCTTTCAGAACGAATTTCTAATAATTGTCAACTCACTATAAGGCTAATGACTTAAGAATAAAATAATTTTAAATCCTGTCCTATATTAAAAGCGTGTGTTTCTTTCCACGTTATTACTAACTCTCTTTTGTATATGTGTGTTTGTTTGGGTCTAATTTAGTAATAGATTTTAAACTAACATCCGATGAGCTAGACTTGGAATTGTGAACATGGCTCTGAATCGAGTGACCATGCAAGAATATGAAACAAAACCGTAATATAGATTAAAAGAAGTATTTTGAAAATTCAGCTATTTCACTGATGTTCACCGATTTTTCAGACATGACTGATTTTTTAAATAAAGAGGTTGTATTACATGTTATTTGGAACACCCAATTTAAAGAAAAAGTTGTATCCATAAAGGTGGTAAAATAAGGGATGAAGATTTAATATACATATTTAAACGAAGATTCTAGTTTCACAATTCTAGTTGTTGTCTTGAACTTGAGATATTACTTAGATCACTTAAAATAAATAAGCTTTTGATAAAAAGTAGTAGTGCCTTTAAAAAAATTCAAGTAATAGCTTTTGAAGTCGGAGCTTTACTTGTAGTTCGTCGTTATACTATGTCTTAACTCCGGCTTCAGAAGATATCGCTTGGAATAATAGTTTCCATTTATTTTAATTTTGAAGTAACTTTCTGGAGCGGAGCTCCCATGGCGCAGGAATACGATTCTTTGAAATCTCCTCCGTCACCCGTAGGCCAATTTACATAACTTTTTCGACACAATAAAAATATAAACAATAAAAATCTGAATTTGTCTAAAAGATATTAAATTACTCCGCTCCGTTTATGATGCTGGGCAAAAGGATTTCCCTTTGCATCTGCATCGGCCCTGGTACTTCTTATTATAAGTTTAATTTTATTACAATCCTTATTTGAATGAAATTTATATCGTTTTTTCACGATGTTCTCGTATCTGTTTGTTATTTAAAAAATTAACGATAAAACTTTTGCAGTGTCGTCTAAGAAACGCTACGCTAATAATTTGGTACGACTTTTTTCAAATTCCACAATAATACAGACAATATGGAGCAGTTTTATTAAGCAGCTATTGTTCATTGAATTTTTAGGTTTGGTTATTAAGCAAGCTGTATTTCACTTTCAATTTATTATTACACATTATTATATAAAACACATATACCTTGACATTACTGACCTCTATTATACAAGTACGTTGGTTGGACCGATTCAATTTTCGCCATTTTGGCGCTGATAGTAAAATGAGCATCCACTAAACTATAAATAGAGATAGAACAGTTTGACAAAATATATCGATAAAAATTCGTTACCCAGGCCTACCTTCCATTCTATGTATGTATCATTTTAATACAATGCCATACAATAAATAAATGTATCAATTAATACTCATATAAAACAAAAATCAACGCTGCGTTAGTGTATGTATCTGTTTTCTTTGTAACTATAGAACAAGTTTTGTACCGGGTTTCACCATTGGATACAATGTGAATATATATGGTTCATTGGAGAGGTTTAAAACGGTCCAATGAGCAGGAACAAATGGTAACTACAAAGTAAAAGAAATATAATTTTGTAAAGAAATTATTGTTAACTAATGATTTAGACCGCGTAAAAGAAAAAAATAATAAGCAGTCAAGCTATTATGCCCATTTTAACAATATCTTTAAGTACAATTGGTATTTTACAAACTTTAAAGTACATTAAAGAATGGTATGGTATTCTTTAATCTTTAAATTTAACAAATAATTTTCGTCATAATCAATTTGCTTCGGACGCCAATTCACGAGTTTTAAACTTTTTAGATACAGTTTTATTATAGAGTCAGTTGAAAACCTGTACATTAATAAATATTTGATACTCGTAATTATCTGTAGTCAGTGAGTTCCATTGTTGTAAATCGTTTGAGGTAGAAAAAACATCGATAATTATTATCGACAAGGAATTTGTCAACTTTACTGAATTTTATTGTTCATCAAATAATAAAATTCATTAAAGTTGACGATTAATTTAAAATTATAGATTATATTATTAGGTAATTTAAAGCCAAACATGTTAGTAATTATGTTTAATAAGATAAGTGACAGATTTTAAGACCTATTAACGAATAGTTTAAAATTTTAATACAAACTGTAAATCCGCTTACTTGTGTAATTTTACCACACTTCCCGTCTGGTAACGAATTTTATATTATCATTGTTCCTAAAAATATTCTTTTTTATATTAATAACATGAAACATAACCAAACATAACACAATACACGCACACTCTTTCTCGTTTAAAACTTTAAAATACACTTAGACGTTTTGAGCAAAGCAACGACCATTTGCAAATTATGTCTTTAGTTCCCGATACTCTCAATAGCGGTGCTTCAAATCGGCACAAAGGTTTTGTAGAGTATAGCCAGTCCAGCGTAATAGTATAATTGATGGTCAGTGCTGGACATACTCTCCACAAACTATTGAATACTTATTCTGTGCGACATTGGCAGTATGAACGACAACAAACGTCCAATTTCTCCAAGCATAAGGAATGTAAACAATGTACAATCAGTTTAATTTAATTTATTTATAGCACGCAATGTTTATAAATTCTGGCTTTCTGTACTCCTTTTCTATATGAATGTTAGCTATACCAAGTGTCATAGTCCTCCGCGCGCGTAATTTCCTTAAAAAGGGCTACAAAGTTTTCCCTTCATGTATTTATACTTGTGTTTGTGAAACACTTTTTATTACTTTGATAAAATATAAATTTTGGTATACGTATCTTCGCATATTTATAGATTTTCGACTTTATAAGCTGATTCTTCAAAGTCACCGATTATAGAAACGTGCCTACAGACGCTCCAGTCTGATATCATAAGTCTCCTTTAGGTACAGTTCACTTGACTGCGTTATCTGTCTATGTCGTCACGTTAATAATACAATATTTTAAAAATACCAAACATTTTATCATATATAAACGCTTTATATATATACTATTAATTTTATGGATTAAGATCTCAAATGTCTCAAATGTGAGTCCTGGAGGAATTCAAACCGATTTTTTAGGTAAGTAGGATAGAAAGGATTAAAAAGAATATTATAAAGAAGCGGGAGAACATGATCATTCCGGCAAAGGCGATTTGGCAACCACTTGAGCCTTGAGCCGTGACTAAAATCTGACACATGATCATATTTACGTAAACCAAATGTGATTCTTATACAAATTTTTTGAATTATAATTAAAATTAAATATTTAATCGATTGAACCAGGGAATTCGGTCGCATACTGTGAAATTTATAACAAACCCCAAAGGCTTATTTTACAAAAAGCCCTGAGCTATATATAATATGAGCAGAAATTTAACAATTTACTTTTGCGTCGGCTAAGATTTGACATAAAAATAAAAAGCCTGACTACTTAGTTACGCTATCTTGAAGTACTCGTACATTTAATGCATTTCACAACCTAGATACGCTGAAAAAACCGTTTTAAATTAAGAATAATATTTCCCTAAAATAACATATTTTATATTACTTATACCTCTATATTATAGATTACTAAAAAGGTGTATTTAAATTATTATATATAAGTTGCAGTGTTTATTTTAAATGTTAAAAGCTACTTATTTATTTATCCGGGGAAATCCATGACTGCGGTCGATTTCATTCTCAGGTAAGATCTGTAGTTTTATCTGTAGTTATTCGATCGATAATGGAGCAGAAACCTCTGTCTCTGCCTTTGTTAAACGAGCTTAGAGTCCTCCTGATGGCAGGATAATACTTTGGCCTGTAGACATATTTTACATTCATCCTCTATTACGAATCAAAATACAGTTGCGTTGTCACAACGGGGTCCAAGATAGAATGCCTTATTACCAGTAATATACTTTTCGATTATCTTAGACTCTTTTCCGTCGTATCGTGGCTCAACAACGTATAAATCTTAAAGAGCATTTCCAAATCGAGAGAAGCAATGCCCTATTATAAGCTGATGTCGTATAATAATCGAATGAAATGTTGGTAGTAGAATATATTCTAATGTCAACGGGACTACTTTCTTGTTAAGTTACTGGTACACATCTTAAAACCTGATGGTAGCAAAATGATTGTCAGACCAATTAATTTCCAAATAACCGGATAAATAATGAAGGACAAAATTTCACATTCTTAAATCAATTATGAGCAGCGAGAGCTTTTTAATTTGAAATTAGTATTAATTATCTTAATAATAGATTAGTAAATAAACTAAAAACAATATATTTTTTGAATTTCTGATGATGCTATATTATATCATCAATATAATTAAAATTTTAACACATTTAATTTTACAAGTGTTTAATAATTAAAGAAAAACTTCTCAAAGTAATTCACAAATATAAACGCATTTATAAATTTAAAAGCTATTGATATGTATTAATTCATTTATAGATTAATAACTGAAGAATAAAGTTAACACTTTTCTTGTTTAATGGGCTGTGACGTGAATAGATTGTCTACGCTGTTTCAAATTACAACAAAAGGGGTAAAATTTTTATAAAAAATCCCGCTTGTGACTGATAGCATTATCAGCAGCTAGTATAAAAATAAACTTCTAAAGAAAGGAACGGCATTACCTTCTTTTTTGCAATTACTTTGTCAGATTAAGGGTAGCCTTTAAGTTTGTTTTTGTTTATTCAATATTTTGTAGAAATCTGACTAGTCGATGTTGCGTGAATGGTGAATTAGATCATACAGACACAAAACCCTTAAAATTCACTTTATTTACAGCATCTTTTTTGCCAATCTACGTGCCAAACGTGGCATTATCCACCACGGGTGAGGCCTGTACCCAGCTGTGGATGCCTACAGGCTAATTATGATGAAGATGATTTGAATATTTTTCCAAAAAATTATAGTTACAGGCACGATTTTTTTACGGATTTTCTAATTTAGTTAGTTAGTTTTTAAGCTAAAATTTTAAGTTTATGTTTTTGAATTTCGTAGAAAATTAATACTCGTACTTATTAAGTACCGAACGTGATAAAATATTTGACTGATGTAAATTGATAAAAATACTCACCTCCAACAGAGTAAAACTTAAAAGTGATTTATAAGAACTTTATCAATCAATATCTTATATGGCCGGTATTCGCAAAGATCGAAAATTTCGGCAGAAGCAAACGCGTCGTTCACGTAACGCGTCCAGAGCGCCACTAAATCATGCCACATTAAAAAACTTTCCTTTTATTTCAGAAAAACAATTACAGCATTAATAGAGAAAATAATGATTTACAGAGCGTTTACAATATGTAATTCTTGGAGAAGGAAAATTGTGTGGCAAAATGTTTATTATTCTTTGTAGTTTCGCCTTAAAATTAATAATACACGGGCGTCAGGAGATCTATCTTCGGTGTTGGCACTAGCGAATGAAATAATTATAAATTGATACACTGATTTAATGGCAAATGCTACGGTAAAATTATGTATCTTCTATATAAATAAATATGATAAATCTGGCTTAATGCTTATGTTCAACAGTGGACATATGATTGTGGCTTTAATTATCATGATGACGACAAGACCTATGTGACAAAAATGTTAGTTGTTGTTTCTGAGGACCTGGGGTTATTTATTAATGCTTTATTTGCACGCCAAGTACAAAAAGGCGGACTTAATGCAACAAGGCATTCTCTACCAGTCTACCTCCAGGCTAAGCAGAGAAGATATTGTGGATGCAAAGTGCAACTGAGCTAAAATATCTATGACTACTATTACTACGATTCATATTATAAACATAATTACTCAAACATATTATATAGATATACATACAATATATATGAATATACACTTATATTTACTTAATACTGCCTACATATATACGCATACATGGAACATACATAATTAAATATAGTTGTTTCTGATTCAAACACCTATAAAATATGTAAAATAAAAAGAGAAAAGAAATCAGTTGGAATTTAAGGATATAAAAAATGGAAATCCACGAACTACTCCTGCAAAGCCAGGAAATGATTCCAGATCTAGCGTTTGAACGATGCCTTGCTCGTGACTGCACTTTATGTATGTGGTCACCAACTGAGGGTATTGTTTATAATTAAACCAAAATCTTTAAAAGTTGTTGGGTAAGGAACAGCAACATTATTAAAGATCACAGAAGGTAGTGTCTTCATATCAATTTTAGGCAATCTACGAGAAATATCAACCACAGTGGCCTTAATACCAAGTATGTCTGATCAACAATAAATACAATTAAGATCACAGTTAAACTTCTTAATCACATCATCGGTAACTGCCACCCCAGTTTGAGCATAAATTTGTATGTTATCAGCGTACAGATGGTACGAACAGCGAATATATGATGTAATAATGTTTATAAAGACTGAAAATCGGAGAGAGAGAGAGAGAGAGAGAGAGAGAGAGAGAATTGTGCCCTGAGGAACGCCAGCAGACAACGAAACCCAATCAGAGATGATCTGACTCATTCGAATTGCCTGCTGATGACGTCGAAGGTATGAAGAGAACCAGTCCCGCGCTGACGAAGAGAAACTCTGGTGACAAAGTACAGCTAGGAGAATATCATGATCGACAGCGTAAAAGCGTTAGAGAAATCTATTAGGACTCACACAGTCAATCGTGAGTTCTTCATTTTAGTACGCGAATCTTCCGTAACTTTTAAAATAGCTGTGGTTGTACTGTGCCCAGGCCTAAAACCAAAAAGATATGTACTGAGATAGTTAGTTTTGAAAATGAAACTATATTTTTTTATGGACAATAGGTTTAAGAACTTAAGAGGAGAATAGATATTGGGCGAAAGTAAGAGAAAGAACTGGGGTTATTTATTTTGGACAGCGGAATAACATAATATTTTCTCCAAAATGTAGGAAAATCCCCTGTCAATAGTGAGTGATTATTAATGTAAGTAAAAACAGGAGTAACATAGTCTAGAATTAAGGTGATCATAAGTCTATTCACCGAAGTGAACAACTATAGATTTACTACAATAAATGGTCTTTTTATATCCTCATCAGCAACGGTAGGAAAATTAAATGTGCAGTTATGAGATTGTAGCATGGAATGCAAATTAGAAATAGTACTTTGTTTAACAGAAGCCTGCATTTGAGTAGTTGAAGCAAAATGTAAATAGTTCACTTATAGAAATGATTGCTGGTTCCACGTTACATGTAGGTTTACCGACCCCAATCTTCCGGAGATATTTACACGTATCAGCCATAGAAAGTTCATGATATTATGGTATACTGGTGTTTAGTGGCTCGTACCATCTGATTACTTGCATTGATTTCTTGCAGCGTTAAATTTTGTCCAATTGAGTTCACAACGATTCTGTTTGAATTTCCTAAACATCTGATCGTGCTTAGACATGGCCTTACGAATATTTTCAGTAATCCATGGTGCCGGCGTATGTTGTGACCTAACCTCACGGATAGGTGGTTGTTTATCAAATAGCTTATGAATATTAGAATTAAATGTCGTAATCTTTTCATCAATACTCTGCGTTAAATATATCGCTCCAGTCTAAAAGCGAAACATCATGTTGGAGCGCTTCTACATTTAGCGTATCAAAATTACGCAGACGCACTATTACTGGATTTACTTTGTGAGATTTAATTTTATGAAATGAACAGTAAAACATGTCTCGCTAAACCAGGAGCAGGGAACTGTCCGTGGCAGGCGACACCTTCTTCTGAGGAGACTAATATTAAATCTAACAATGTATCATTAGAAGTAAGATTGTGAGGAGTAAGTATTGAAAAATTTGTCGATTCAATAATTGAACGCAGTCCACGCGATCTGAGAATATCACTAAGAAGATTCGTATTAAAGTCAAACGGAAAAAGTGTCTCTTCATATTCACATAAATAACTGGAATTAGGTTGACAATAAATTGCACCAAGCATAACTTTATTTCCACTAACAACAATCTCTACAAAAATATATTCAAGTGAACCAGTCACAGATTACCCCCTAGTAAGTAATCTGTGGATCCAGGACATTTTGAAGGTGAGGCTGATAAAATTTTGTAAGGAATATCACTTCACAGGCATACTGCCACACTACCTCCTCTTTTATCAATGCGATCATTACGAAGTAAAATAAAACCTTGTATTCCGTAAGAAATGGAATAGTTATTCAGCTTAGCCAACCAATCAAGGTCTTGGAAAGCAACTCGAGATAGATTCTCACCGCCACCGCCAAAACTTATTTAACCACAATTTAAAGTGGGTTAAAAAATCTAATTTATGGTCAAAAATATTAAATACGACTTTGATTACTATGAATTGAAGAAAATATTTTTGATAAAATAATAATAAGACGTACGTTGAAATCAATATTCGGATCTAAAAGAAGCCTTCTATATGAAACAACATTAAGAACTTCTAAGAGTATTTCTTTTTAAAAGAAGTTATGAGATTTGTGTCACTCATTTGGATCAAGCCTATTTTTAGTAGTTAGAGTAGACATTAAACGTAAAAGTAAAAAGTAAAGTAAAGTTTCAGCCTATATAGGCCCCACTTCTGGGCACGTGCCTCCCCTCATTTCTAGAGGGTTTTAGGGCAAGGAAGTGTCCGCCGTATTGCCCCAATTAGTGTTGGCGAACTTCACATGTCTTCGAGATATTTTTTTCTTATTCTTCAAACATACAGGTTTCCTCACGATGTTTTCCTTCACAGCCGAGCACGTGGTAAATCAACACTTAAAATTGCAATTAACATTTTCATTGGTGGTTAACTCGCGTTCTGTTATATTTACAGCGAGCGTTAACCATTAAACATGTAATGAATATATGTTTATACAACATACATGGGTTAAACAAAATACTTTGCTGAAATAGTTCACGTAAACAGGCAAATTGGCACAAAGACTGCATTATTTCTCTCTAAATCACTTAATGCTGCTTTAGTAAAACTAGTGTTTTGAGTCCTTTTAGTAATCTTGGATTACAAATACACCGTACACATGCCATAGATAACCACAAATCCTTAAAATTTACGATTTACCAAGACTTAACAGGTCCAAAACCGTAAAATATTTAGGGGTTACCGTTGACCAAAATCGGCACTGGGCTATATAATACAATCTTATCACAAATCAAAATTATTACATATTTCGTTTGTTTTCTTAAACGGTAACGTTTTTAAATTGAGTTTACAAACATAAATTTTACAAGGACAATCATCTAGACCCGAAAAAAATATTTGTAGGCCATACAAATACTTGTTCCATGCGGGACTTATACGTGGTAGAGCCTTGCTGCAGTTATATTAGTAGTATAGTTGTAGCACGAATAGGTCGGCTCGACCGGGGAAGCACCACGCTCTCACAAAATACTAGCGTAAAATAGTAGCTTAATGCTGCTGTGTTTCGTACGGTAAGTGTAGAGAACCGGAGACCCTTTTCACTGGAAACGAGGCATTCAATCTTAGTCCTCACGGGCGACAACACATCTGCATGTTGATTCGTAATCGAGGATACACATGTACATGTCTATGGGCCACAGCAACCACTTACTATTGGGTGGACTGTGTGCTCGTTTTTTTTTTTTCGCCAGGTAGCTAACTCTGAATTACTTACGCGCTTCGTCAAATTACTCATGGGATCTATTTATGGAGTGGGGCAGGCAAAACTTACTTGATAGAGGCACAACGCGTTCTGTTCAAAATATTACTTTTTTGTCTTATAAACATAATACAACACTGATGTATGAAAAAGCACAGTAAGCGTGAGAGAATTATTTATATACCAATGTACAGGGCGGATACACAGGTACGCTACTCCCAACCAACTTGGCAGTAAAAACATAATAGAAGTAAACGTTCAGCTAAAGAAGATACTTAGTTCCTAGAACAAATTGTATTTACTTTGACACATAAACTGTTACGATTGTTGCAAATAAAGTTTTTCCATTTCGTTTACCCTTTTTTTAATTAATTGAGAACTCTATTTTACATATAATGTATGTGTTTTGTGTTTTGTTTTTTTTTCTACTATCAACCTTTAAGATTTAGAAACAGAAACAGAAACTATGCACTACGCGGTCACTACAAAAAACGTATTTCATTGAATATGATATAAAAATATTACTACACACAAATTAAATTACTAGATAGTTGAAAAGACAATATTTCAACGAATAAAATGTTTATTTTTTCATTATTTTGTCCTAACTTTAATCTCAATATTAATAACATTTATTTACAATTGCGTTGCGACGGAAGTATTGTATTGTTTTTAAATAACTTAAAGCAGTAATAAATACCAATAAACTTCCTTAGAATATTTAACTAAGAGAAGAACCAGTTTACCCATAATTAAGTTATGAATAACGAAAATGGAATTAAACTTTTCTTTTAACTTAAGTTACGGCCACTTAAATTTATATTCAATACTTGCTAACTTTTTAAGCCTAACGATGTGAAATTATTAAATATTCAAACTTCGTTTTAAGCGGTAAAGAGTTTTTAACAACTTTTTTGATTAGGATACAAAAATAAACAAAGCCGGTTAATGATTTTTGACAATTACGCGAATACTATATACACATTAAATAAAATAGATTTTATTATTTAATTTTGCGTATTTTAAATTTTTGAAATTTCAGGTTTCAGCTCGGCTCATTGCGAGAAACTCCATAAATAGAAAACATGTAAACGTAAAACTAAAAGCGATAAAGTACGTAAAATTAATGGGTGCGTTTGGCAGAAAAAAGCGCTAGCAAGCGCTTGTAAGCAAAATGGCGATCGTAAGCGGTAAGCGCTGTCAAATCGTAAGTAGCTATTTTCCTCCAGGACACGATGTTAGTTTTAACCTGGGAATCTAACCTAATTTAAATATATGTTTGTAAAGTATTCATATTAAAAACTTACCAATCATGAGTTTTTAATAGCATGTATATGTTTATTCATGTCATTATATTACTTAAAACTAATATTGCACAAAACAACTTATATAAACTCTACTTCAAAACAAACAAATTAAATAAGCAAAATGGCGGATTGTGTCAGCGCTACTGAAGTAGCAATCGTGTCCTGGCCGAAAACTATTTTAGCGCTTATAAGCGCTTGCTAGCGCTTTTTTCTGCCAAACGCACCCAATTTTATTCAATAAAGAGCTGTTAGAGCCACACTGCAGCTATATTATGGTTGTAGAACGAATAGGTCGGCCCGGCTGGAGCAGGACCATGTTCCCACAGAACATCAAATTCAAAATCAAATTCTTTATTTGCTAGTAAATATGTACAAAAATACTTTGTTCTTGGTGTTATCACAATGTGTTGAGAAAAACATATTTTAGTTATTTTGAGCAGCATGCAAATATTGAAAAGTTTTTTATGATATAATTGGTTACCAAATTTATTCGAAATTTATTCCTATCAGCGTGAAAAAACAGTTTAATGCCGTTTAATGCTGTGTTGTGTGTTGTAAGTGTAGAAAAGTGGAGACAATTTTTACTGGAAACGAGCCATTCCATTGTATTCCCCGTAGGAGACAATGCATACATGCATTTTGATTCTTAATCGAATCGATAGATTTCCATGGATCACAGCATCCACTTCCTTTATCATCAGATGGACTGTGTGCTCGGTTATTACTCTTTTCCAATAAAATATAAAAATCGCGCGCGTGACTCGTGCGGGCTGCCCACTACACGCGGCACGTGCGACTGTTCAACTGCCGTGAATACACTCAATTTAAAATATCAGTTTAAAAATAGGTCAATCTGACTTATTAGACATATACATACGTTTTATTGGCATCATACACACAAAATATACATTTATGAGGGAAAAAAACATAAAAAAACATACAAGGTACATGAGGGAAAACATAAATAAAAGTAAATTTCAGCAAGAGTGAGTGATGTCATGCCAAAAAGGATTCCGTCTCAGCTTAGGCTACCGTAGGTACTGTAGCAGCGCTGATTTTAACCGGAGCCCTAATAAATATTAATTCTGTTTTGCACCCGCGTCGTTATCGGTGCTAACTTTCCATTTAAAAAATAATTAATTTACAATTCACTCAAAGTATACATTTTTAAGTACATTATTAAGAAAGGTCTTTAAAGAATTCATTTGCTATACCCATTGAGCTATTATGCACTACGTATCAGAGGCGACACTGCATTCAGCTACTATGTTCCACTCAACTGCGGTGCATACACCGCACTTTAATCAGTCACTCGCTAGGCGCTTGTAGAGTTGTCACGTGTTGTGTTGATTTAAAAATAAAAATATGCCGTCGTGTGTAATTAGATATTGCACAAATAATTTAAGAAATATCAGTAAAAACCAAGGAATTACTTAATGATTTCTTATATTTACGCGAACACTATACATTGATTAAAACTACTTTTACGGATTTTATCGCGTTTTATTTATATTAATTTTAATACCTGACATTTCGGGTGCTTACCAGCACCCAGTCCCCCGTGACCATGGGTGCTGGAAAGCACCCGAAACGTCGGGTATTAAAATTAATATAAATAAAACGCGATAAAATCCGTAAAAGTAGTTTTAATCAAGGAATTACTTTTCATCGGTTAATAAGATACTTAATCAATAAAAGAGTATTATAGACTAATTATAAAACAAATTATTCCTGAGACGCCATCTCGTGTCATGGAATATAGATTATGAAATTAATTTCTTCAGATGCGACATTTCTGTGGTTACTTAAGCATAGGACGAATATGTTATTATACACATTTTTTTGTATAAACGTATATGTTATTATAATTAGGCAATTTTTTTATGTCTTAATCTGCTTATT
Source organism: Parnassius apollo (assembly GCA_907164705.1). Lineage (NCBI taxonomy): Eukaryota > Metazoa > Arthropoda > Insecta > Lepidoptera > Papilionidae > Parnassius > Parnassius apollo. Next base: position 6,773,286 of record CAJQZP010001402.1, on the reverse strand, counting down.
ATTCTTTTATTTTATTTTTAAGTTCCACATCAAAGTCAAAGCTGTATAAATTCGTCTATTTTTAACTCTCATGTGCCCAGCATTTATGAACGACTCTTTTTCTAATTTGAATAAATATATTTGTAATTTAAATGTTATGTTAATAAGTTTTGTTAATCATACATTTAGTAAGTTTTTTATATTTGACATAGATACCTTTTAAAATATTCAGATGAAAATATCATTAAAATGTAATTGTGATATAATACTATGTAATATTATATTAAATAAGCAAATATAATATACAAAATAAATGACAAAATTTAAATATTGTTCTCGATTTATTTACCTATTTAAGAGTACAATCTACTATTACCTACGGTTCATTCTACCTATGTTTATTCTATAATAAAAAAAGCAAGCACGCGAACACAGAGTAGCGCACATTTTTTGTTTCAGATGGCTGTTCTAGTACGTAAGTACATATTACTTCAATGGCTATATCCAAATGACTGACCGATTATTACGCATTTTTTATTAACGTTCATGTTCGCAATGAAAAGAAGAAGGTGTTGACATGTTTCTTGGCTTATTTGTGTATATTTTTATATGGATAAAAAATTAAGTTTTATTTTATATTTTACGTTAATACCAGTCTCTTCAATACTTTGAATTATGGGATAATATTTCAGCCTAACATAAGTTATGGTTAATAAATTCTAACGCCGTAGATGCTCGTCAATAATAAGCTAATAATAGATAATGCATTATAAACGCCCGACTGAACACGCGGAAGTCAAAATAATACTAGCAACACCTCGTTAATGGGGAATCCCGCGGCAGGTACGACGCGACGGAAATCACTGCGTAAGCCCGCGACGGAATCACGGCGCCAACGGTGTAATATCCAATATACATATATATATATATATATATATATATATATATATATATATATATATATATATATATACATATATATATATATATATATATTGTAAATGAAATCAAAAACATTAGTTGAAAACTGAGCCCTCAGTCATCATCGAGCCTTCTTTGTATAAAGTTGTTGCAGGTTTCCATTGGCTCCCCCCCCCCTACCCGAATAGGTTTTCATCTTGTCGTGACTCAGGTTTAGTAGCCATGGCTTGGCCACCCACGCTGAACAAAGAGGAACCCACTTGGCTACCCCCAGGTGACTGCTCCGAGTGGGCTTGCGTAACCCACTCCGAGTGGGCGTTGGTGGACTGTGGCGGGGAGGGTGTTTTGTCCCTCTTCCTGTCACAGTTGAGGAGGAATCGTGGGGGAAGTAAAGTGGTTAATATAGCGGTGCGCCACTCACCCTAATAATAATAAATAATTCTATACGTGGGAGAGCCACTCTGTAGCTATATTATGGTTGTAGTACGAATGCGTCGTTCGACCGGGGAAGGACAACACTCTCACAGAATAAGCGTAAAATAGCAGCTTAATATTGCTGTGTTTCGTATGGTGAGTGTAGAGATCCGGGAACCCTTTTTTGCTGAAAACAAGGCATCCCATATTTAGTTCTCAGGGGTGACAACGCGTCTGCGTTTTAATTCTTAATCGATGATAAATATATCTATGGGCCACAGCATCCACTTACCATCAGGTGGACTGTGTGCTCGTTTGTCACTCTTATTCTATAAAAAAAAATCCGCAGTAGCGATGTAGACGCACCGTAGAAGTGGTGGTAATGGGGCTGGAGGGGGAGAGGAGTGTCAGTATTGCTAGGCACCGTTTTCCCTACCCTCCAAAGTCGAAAGTTGGTTGGGGGTGGCGCCATAGATCAGACTCGCCGCCGGGGTCATAAAAACTGATACTTCAGAGTGTTTGTCTTCTTGACCCCATGGCCTCCACGTACCGGGTTTGAGGGGTCACTGCGCAGGTGAAGTTAGAGGCTGCTGAGGAAGGCGCGCCTAGTGTTCTGTGCGCCTCACCTAATAAGTAGAAGGAGTAGGAGAAGCCTTCTTCTAAGGAGAACTTACGATGGGGCGGCTGGCGCTGTAAGAGGAGCGGATATGTGCGAAAGCGTTCTCACGACTCTGCCAATATATGGCGAAGGTGGAACACCATGGGTTTGAGTCAGTACGAATCTGACATAACACGTCCTTGACCGCGCGGGTAGGCATTTCTCCATGTAAAAAAGTGTTCATGGGCTGCAGTAGCAAGTTACCATCTGCAGGACTATTCTGCCATCGTAACGATAAACAGAACTAACTTTTTTTTTCAAAATTGAGTTACATAACATATAATAGAAACAGAAAAAGGCGCACCTGTCTGTTTTTTTTAAAACGACCTACTTACACTAAATTATCATAATCAACACATCTACTATCACATAATATGCTTATAAAGAAAGACACATTTGATGTCGTTTAAGTTGAAAGATCATAAACGTATAGATATTTTACGGTTATGGCACATCCGTGGCTGTCCATTGCATAAATGTGACTTTTATGCCTTAGAATTTTGATGTTTCGATAAGTTGCAATGACTTTATAGGTGCTAAAATAAATATTGTTTAAATTGTGATTGTAAAAAAAAATTGTTTAGAGTTAAAATTCACACGTTAATATTATAAAAGGTCGCACGGCACATGAAGGCAAGGATCAGTTGTGCCTCATTTTTTAACGTTATTGTACGAAAGGAAGGTTTATATGCTTGTTATTTGTACAAGTCAGTCAAAGAGCATGCGTATCTGAAGCTTATGAACATAATAGCCACTAATGACGTTTAATATAAAGAGGAAATCGTCATTATTAACCGTCTACTATAAGACTAATGACTTTCGCCATAGCAGGATAGTTCCCCTCAGCCGCAATTGTTGGGAAGAGGATTGGCGACTGCATTACCACAAATTTTTACTTTAAGGCTGCTTCCCATCACGAGTCTAGATATTTTACATCTAGTGAAATAGATATATAGTAATATATATAGTTACAGCCTATATATTCTGTCCTACTGGCACAGACTTCTCACTTTTGAGAGGGTTTAAGGGCAAAGAAATGCCCGCCGCACTACCCCAATGTTGTTGGCGGACTGTACATGTCTTCGAAATACATACGAGTATTTTTTTTCTCAAACATACAGGTTTCATCTTTCAGTGCTTTGAAATTGCAATTAAGATTGCTTGTGTACTGTGAAATATTTACAGCGGACCTTTAATTGCTGAGCTACCGCGGCTCATCAAACGGCCGGTGAAAATACTTAATGGTATACCATGTTCTATCAGCACAAGCGACTGCAAAGAGTCAGTAATTCCTCCATGGGGTAATGTGTACGTTTTTATTACAAAGCCCCAGAAAATATGTAGATCTTGTTTATCAAAAAGTATTAATAATATTTTTTAAGCAAAAATGGTTTAGTAAGGGTTATTATAATATTACTAAAAAGTACGTGATTGATAATATCTCCTGTGAATGAGGTGATTGCTACAGTGCTGTTTCTAGTGTTTTTTTCGTACTAATGTAAAAGTAAAGTTACAGCCTATATACGTCCCACAGCTGCGCACAGGCCTCCTTTCATTTCTGCGAGGGTTTTAGGGCAAGGAAGTGTCCGCCGTGCTGCCCCAATGTATGTTGGCGAACTTCATATGCCTTCGAAATATTTTTTTATTTTTCAGACAGGCAAGATTCTTCACGATATTTTCCTTCACCGCCAAGCATGTGGTAAATCAGAACTTAAAATTGCAATTAACAATTTCATTGGTGCTTGCCGGTTACTGAGTTACTCGCGTACTGTGAAATTTACAACAAACAATTAGCCGATAAGCTTCCACAAAACCATAAAATGATATATTGTAAATTAAATTTATTTAAAAAAAACCCGCTGGGATTCTTGCCGGTTCTTCCCAGGACAGAGGTTTTTTCGGAACTAGTGGTAAAGCGTAAATAATAATAATAATATTCCACAACGGCATCTAGTCCCAAGCTAAGCAGAGCTTGTGTTATGGGTACAGGTACAGGTACAGGTAGACAACTGATAAACATACTTATATATTTCTAAATACATAAATATTATAGATAAATTACACCCAGACACAGCACAAATGACCGTGCTCATCACACAAACATTTGTCCTGGGTGGGAATCGAACCCACGACCTCCGGCATAGCAATCAGGGTCACTAACCACTAGACCAACAGGCCTGTCAAATGACTTTCAATAAGTATTCTTGAATAAAAATGTAAAACATATTGAATAAAAATGATTCTATTCCATTCTATCTTCACGCGGTAGAGCTGCACAGCGTAAATATGCACCACAAATGGATCGGCTTGATTGTGGAAGGAGCACACTCGCACACAATACTTGCATAAAATAGTAACATAAAGCTTCTGTTTCAAGTGGTGAGTGATGCGATGTGTGTGATGATGAGTCCCTTCACGAGATATTCCATCTTACTATAAGTTCTCGCTGGCGGATTTCTACTCTTGTTTTATTGTATAAATACCGGTTCAAAGTAGATTTTGATACGTAAAAGGGGTGCCATTTTGTGAATTCGAGGCCTGGGCAGGTGAACTTATAATGAAAACGAAGAAACAAGTGATCCGATGGTGATGTGAACCTTACGATAATGTAACTGTATAGGCGCCTTGAGATAATGTTGTCGGCTGTCTGCTGGCTCGAGCTGCCGTCAAAATCTCCCAATAACTTCGTAATGTAACGCATAAACATATTGTGAAAAGTTTTAAAAAAGGGTTACAGGTCAAGTTATTATAAAGCGTAATTTGTTGTTACTTGACAATGGTAACGTGGTAAAAGTACAACAATACGAGTCAATTAGAAAGAAAAAATAAATAAGTTATCGAGGGTGAGTAACTGCTATTCGATTTTTATCAAGGTTCAATAGGTAGGCTATTTGCTCGTTATTCACTCTTATTTCTCAAAATATCGAATTTCTTAAAAACTACTGCCACCGCCACATGGCCAATAAAAGAAAATAATAATAAAGCATGTTCAATATTACAAGAAGTCGCTGAACAAATTCTTAAAATGTCCAGCTAACTTTAAATAACGAAAACTTCAATCTTATTCGAAACATTTCAGATATGGAACCCAATATATTTCAAAAAAGCTTCTCGACGTGTCTATAAAATACTGGTTAGATCGAGAGTAAAAAGGTTTTACTCTAGCGAAGCGTCTTATAGTTGGTAACGTGGCAGCCGTGGTTGCTTATAGGATTTTGGGAGAAAAAATCATCGCGAAGTGTTTCATAGATTAGCGTTTAATTATTAACGATCAGTTTATTGTAATTTCTTGTATTTTATGTCTTAACGCACGCATATTCGCACCATCTATTATGAGTGCATGTAAAGATGATTCGAACGGTTTTGCCTCCGACAGGACAAGGCTTAAATTTTTTATCGTAACCTTGTAAAAACGTAATACAAATTATATTTCCGTAAGACTGACGGATGACTCTAGTATTTCCCAACGGATAGGTCATAAGCTAAACGTAGTCGAAGATAAAAATCAAAAGACCCGTTTTGCTGGAAATTAAGGATATTATTTTAGTCCACAGGGTGACAACGCATCCTCTTTTTGTTTATAAATCGAGGATAAAAATGTCGCCTGCCAGTACGAACCTGCCACTCGAGAACGTTTTTTCCCCATCGGTTATCGGTTCTTCGAGCTATATGGCCGGTCCATTGCCACTTCTGTTTACTAATCTGTTGTGCTATGTCGGTCACTCTGGTTCTACTGCTGATATCGTCATTCCTAAGTTTATCCCGCAGAGAAACTCCGAGCATAGCCCTGTCCATAGCTGCTGAATAAAATTATCTTAATATACCAATCCATTTATAACATCCACTATTTCATTACTTCAGGCCATCTAGCGTGTATTTTACATACCACCTTGAGAGTCAATTAATTTTTGCTCCATAAAATGACTTTACCGATAAAATAAAGTAGATGGCGCTATTACAAAGCAAGTTTACTATAAATAAAATATTCTTATGATTTATTATACTAAAATTTAATCTAAAAATAAGGATTGTAACATTTACCTGCTACAAAATTAAAGTTTTATGTTATATTTTACGTCGCACCACAAATTATTAAATAAATCATTTTTATAGGAGAGGGGGCAAACGAGCATGCGACTTACCTGATGGTAAGTGACTACCTCTGCTCATGAACAACTGCAACACCAGGAGAATTGCAGATGCGTTGCCGCCCTTTTAAAAAGGAGTACGCTCTTTTCATGAAAGTCTCTAAGTCGTATCTAATTTGCCGCGAAATATTTTTATTTTACATTTCATTTCATATTAAGGTTTCACTTCTATCGCGTGTAAACTGCACACTTGTTCTTTTTTAATCATAAATCTTTATACGTTAATATTATTTCTATCTTTAGTATAACGTAACGTAACGCATGTCGATAAAGAATAGAATCACAAATGGCGGTGTTCCGTTCCTGCCATCCACTACATGTTTTTTATATTTTATTGAAGAAACAAAATAAAAATTATTTCATAAGAAATAAGTATTTCTCTATTAACAAACTCTCGTAATATTTAAGCAATAACGCAACGAGTTATTGGCCCAGGATTCAAACTAAACGAAAAAGTAATTAAGTAATATAAATTCACAATTTCGTGTCGGCAAAACTTAACAACGATATGGCTTCGAAAAACAATTGGAATTCGTTTATATTAGAAAAACTTCGAGACTTCCAAGATCATAATTGAAATTCCGAAAGGCTGATGGTTTAATACCTACATGATGTGCTATAGAATTATGTGCAATCGAAAGTGGTGATGAGAAAAAGAACTTGAAATCATTGATAAGTAAATGTTTGCTGGCATATTTAAGTTAAAAAAACAGGATCTCAAAGCTTGGAAAAATATCGAAAAAGCATTGGAAGGCAAGAGTCTACGCACAGAGATAAGCCTGTTTGTATGAGAATATTTTTGTATGAAACTGTGTGATTAATAAAATATGGATATCCACTTATCCAAAATCACTGAAATTGTACAGTAGTTAAGTGACATAAGTTCTTCATTGGAGAAATGATTTTTTTACAGTCATAATTTTAAATCGCTTATCATCTAGTTACAAGTTAGCAAGTCAATCTTGGTTTCTACTTTCATGTAATACTATACTATTAAAATAGTGTACCGAATTTAAATACAGCGGGTGGCGTGTCCTTGCCAAGTAAACAGCAAAGCCAAACCTTTTCCAACTGCACTGCGCATTCGATCCAATAAAAAAGTATAGGGTTATAAGAAGATTTATAAATCTATCCACCACATCCATAGATCCATAGATCTACCTTATTAAAATGATTTTATTCTACTGTCTACTACATTGTTCTTACCTGTGGGCAATTACCACGCCTGTATATTTAATAAACAAAACAGAAGCGAAATATCAAAGAAAAATGGAAAAACTATTTTTATAAATAATACAAACTATACTGTAACGTTTCCGGGATTGACTAAGCTAAAGTACAGAGTAATAAAAGTGTTAGTAGTGGTCAACAGTACTAGAAAAACGACAACCTAGTTTTTAGTTTCGCGATTAATCGTTATATATCGCGTCAAAATTCTCGATGCCATCCTCACCATGCTTGGCGGTCCACCACTGTGCGTTTTACTATTGAGCTTTCTTCCTCGTACAACTTCTCTGTTGAATTGTTTACCACCGACAATTTTTCCGGACCGATACGACTTAGGGATCTCCAAGAAAAGAGCTTACTCCTTTCTAAAAGGCCGGCAACGCACCTGCAATTCCCCTGGTGTTGCGGTTGTTAATGGGCGGCGGTAGTTACTTATCATCAGGTGAGCCGCAAGCTCGTTTGCCCCCTCCTCTATACAAAAAACTTCTTCTATAAAATAAATATTCTTCTTTAAAATTAATTAATAATTTTATTCACTTTAACCGTAGAACATTTAATGTATTGAACAAAATACAAATTGATAAAATTGTTCAAAACGAAACAAAATTACGAGAAATTACTGGCTATGAAAGAAAGAGAGAAAGAAAATGTGCGCGCGCACTGCTCTCTCTTGTTTATATTCCCCACTCAACTCCCGGTCGCCTCGCCCGATCACACTTTTCGTAACTGTAAACACTATGGTCGCTCCCTGGTGGTACTTCAGTTTGATCACCGACTCGAGGTATAGGTAACTTAAATAAAACCCACGCACTCAGAGTAATACAAAGGTTATTTATTTAATTAAATCAATGGCCTTACCTGTTGGCTTGAAACTACTTAATACCGCGATTTAAATTTGTAGGACGCCATCTGAGGGTCGTCGTCTGAACTCTGAACTAATCTTAGAATGAATTAATGATATCATAAATCAAATACTGTACAACGCCATCTGTACGTAAACGTCTGAATTAATCTTAACATAATCGCCCACCAAGGACAAATATGACATTTGTACTTCAACAACAACACAAATTTTAACTTAGATGTAATTTAGAACTTCACATGAAAATTTATACTCTAATCTAGTTATACACTTATTTACATTACATTATTCAGTCGCAATCGGAAGCAGACACAATTTGGAAATCGGACGTTTAAATGATCCATTTTTTTGTTTTTAAAGTTATTACTCTGACCAAATTATCTTTTCCAGGATGAGTTTCAATCACTCTGCCATATAGCCATCGGCAAGGTGGTAAGCCGTCCTCTTTCACTAAAACAACGTCGCCCACCTTGGGCTGAGGTTGCTCTGATGACCACTTATAACGGTGCAAAAACTTGGTAAGGTACTCCTGAGACCATTTTTTCCAAAAATCTTGCAACATTCTTTGTGTGAACTGCCACCTTCTTAAGGAACTAACAGTGTGAGATTCGTAGTTTTGGTCAGGCGGAGTCACAATAGGCTCTCCCACTAGGAAATGACCTGGAGTTAAGACCATGATATCTTCGGAGTCACCTCCGATAACCGACAGCGGTCTAGAGTTGAGACAAGCCTCCACTTGTGCTAAAATAGTCGACATCTCTTCAAAAGTCAAAGTTGATTGTCCTATTACACGTCTTAGGTGGTACTTTACTGATTTCACCCCTGCCTCCCACAAACCACCAAAATTAGGCGACTGGGCAGGGATGAAATGCCAGTTGCAGTCGTTAGTAGCCACGGACTCAGCTACCTCCTGTAGCATCGATCCATTTTCGGTTAAGAAAAGTCGTTTCAGCTCGCTGGCTGCTCCAGTGAAATTAGTTGCGTTGTCACTCCATAAGTCAGAGCAACGACCACGTCTTGAGACGAATCGCTTAAACGCCTGCAGGAAACCTTGAGAACTGAGATCCGTGACTACTTCAAGGTGTATGGCCTTGGTTGCCATACAAACAAAGAGGCATATATATCCCTTGTGAGATTTATGCCCTCGTCCTTTTGCTGTTCGTATCTGGATAGGACCCGCATAATCCACTCCACTACATTTGAAAGGACGTATTGGAGTTACTCTTGCTACTGGTAATTGGCCCATTAGTTGTGTCCGAGTATTGGCGGAATTTTTAGCGCATGTCACACATTTTCGGAAATAAGACCTGACTAACTGCTTTACTCCCAAGATCCAGTATTTTGCTTGGATATAGCAGATCATCAACTGGGGGCCTCCATGAAGTGTATTCTTGTGGGCATCAGCAATAATTAAATGGGTTAAATGACACTTCTTGGGTATTAGGATAGGATGTTTCTGGTTGCGACTTAAACCAGAAAGCTCCAATCTCCCACCTACTCTTAGGATTTCATCATCATCCATCACTGGGTTCAACGAACGGAGTTTACTACCTTTAGGTAAGATACTCTTTTGTTTTACCAACGAGATCTCTTCTTTAAAATGAAATGCTTGGTACCGCTGAATGCATGTATTTTGTGCTTCAGTTAGTTCTTGCGTGGTCAGATAGCCTCTGTTTCGCTGGTTGGGTTCTGATCTTGAATTATTTACAAAACGTTTACAGTAGGCTATTACTCTTTTCATCCTTGTCAACGATGAAAACCTCTCCCATATACCGTCTTCTACAACAGCACAATGTGATTTAACCGTTTCCAAGTCTGTAGTTACTTCTTTGGACTTCTCATAATTGATAGTTCTGTTTCGCAAAAAGTCAGGACCGTTGAACCACGTGCTATTTTCTATCAATTCTGATGGAGATAGTCCTCTAGATGCGACATCAGCAGCATTTTCTTTAGAGCTAATATGCGACCAATTATGAGAATCCAAATTAGACTGAATCTCTGAGACACGGTTTGCTACAAAAACCTTCCATCTACTTGGATGGCTCTTAATCCACGCGAGGACCACTGTAGAGTCTGTCCATGCTCGTATGTTACATTTTTCAATACTTAGCACTGTTGCTGCTTCGAATAAGAGTCGTGATAATAATACAGCCCCACACAGTTCTAACCTAGGGATAGAAACCTTTTTCACTGGTGCGACTTTTGTTTTTGCAGTTAACAGAGCTACGTTAATCGCTCCACTGTAGTCGATCACACGGATGTAAATAACCGCTGCGTATGCACTATTAGACGCATCGCAAAAGCCGTGCAATTCAACTGAATCGTCAACATTAGTGTGGACCCATCTTGGTATGCTCATCTTCTCTAACAGTTTCAGCTCTTCTCGGTAAGCAAGCCACTCGTCCAGTATAATTTTTGGTACAGCTTCATCCCATTCAATCCCTGCTAACCACAGCTTTTGAATTATTATTTTTGATTTTATGATGCTGGGTCCTACCCAGCCCAGTGGGTCATAAAAGCGTGAAATGTCACTAATTATTGTTCTTTTTGTTACAGGTTGTTCCGGCTTCGGGAGATTGACAGCGTAGCGAAAGGAGTCTTCACTACGGTTCCAAATTTGTCCAACGATTTTCAAAGTTTCATCTGATTTAATTTTTAATTCCTCCTGAACATCCTCTTTTCCTTTTTCCCCTTTCATAGATTCTACTAGTTCTTCACAATTACTTGTCCATTTCATCAATTCGAATCCTCCTTTACTTAATAATTCATTCATTTCATGAAATATCGTCAATCCTTCTTCCTTAGTTTGGCATCCTGTTAATAAGTCATCCATGTAATAATCTGTTAAAACTCGTTTAGCTGCCATAGGATAACTATCACCTTCATCGAGAGCCAACTGCTGCAACGCTTTGACTGCCAGGTAAGGCGCGGAGGCAGTTCCAAATGTCACCCTCAGCATTCTGTAGTGTTTCATCTCAGTTTCAGCATTGTCTCTCCAGACAATCCTCTGAAAATCCACATCTGATTCGGAAATCTTCACTTGTCGATACATTTTTGCAATATCAGCAGTGAGACAAATGGGCGGAATACGCCATCGCATGACCAAATGTCGCAGCTCTGGCTGTAAGGTAGGTCCTATAAGGAGATTATCATTGAGAGACATGTTATTTCTACCTTTACAAGAAGCATCGTATACTACCCTAACTTTCGTCGTGTCTTTGTCTTCTCGTATTACCGCATGATGAGGTAAGTAGATTGCCAACGGATTCGCCAATTTTTCCTTTGGTACTAGCTCCATGTGATTGAGATCTATGTATTCTTCCATTACTTCTGTATATTTATCCTTTAGGTTTTTATTTTTATTAAATTTATTTTCTAATGTATAAAATCTCCTTTCAGATATCTCCATAGAGCCGTCTACTTGTGGAGGATCGTTCTTCAAAGGAAGTCGCACCACATATCTGCCTTCATCATCTCTCGTAGTTGTTTTATCGAATATTTCCTCACAACGTTTCTCTTCATCAGTGAACATTTTCTCCTTTTTTATTTCAGGTTCCGCCTCCAGTTCCCAAAACCTTTTGAGAAGATCATTATCATTTGAACAACAATGCAAGACATTTATTTTGTATGTTGACTGTGCAGTCATGGTAATTTGTCCAGAGAGTATCCAACCTAACGACGTAGCCTGAGCTAATAGCTCTCCCTCTGGACTCCGTTTTATTCCTTCCAGAAGTATCTGATTATAAATACCTACTCCAAGTAACACATCGATACGATTTGGAGTATGATACTCTGGATCAGCCAAGACCAGACCTTCAAGTTCAATCCAGCTTGATGGGTCGATCTTGCATGTTGGTAATGGAGCCGTTATTGTCTTCAAAACAAAGGCTTCTACTTTGATTCTAAAGTTAGAGTCAAATCGTGATTGAAGTTCCATAACAACCATAGCTTTGGAAGTTGTCTCGTGCTCGCCCAATCCGGATATTTGTCCTAACATCCGAGTTTTTCTCAATCCCAAACGCTGTACTGTAGATTCTGTTATGAAAGAACATTGCGAGCCCTGGTCAAGTAGAGCTCGCACTGTGTCGCTACCTGTTTTCGACTTGACTCTTACAAGTGCAGTTGCTAGAAGAGCCTGATTGTAAATTCTGCCTGAAGAAAAACAAGATACTGACGTTTCTTGAACCTTTGAATCCACTACTGGTTTCGAAGAAGATGCAATTACTTCTTCTGATACGCCCTGTTGCCTATCCTCGATGGTCTCAGAAATAGCTTTCCCACTAGGGTGCAAAAGCGAATGGTGTTTTCTTTTGCAAACGCGACACCTTACGTTGGTACGGCAAAACTTGGCAGAATGATTGCTACCCAAGCAATTAAAACATGCTTTATTAGTTTGTACGAAGTTTCTACGCGCGTCCACAGTTTCTTTAGAAAACTGTTTACAAAATGCAAGTGCGTGTGCTTCCGAACAATACAAACATTTAACATTAGTTACATGTAGGGCATTCATCTTATTTACAGGAGGACTACTTTGAGCCTGACTTCTCCTGGCTAAGTTGGATCCGGAATCCAAAAATTCCATGGCGCGATATCTATTTGTTAAAAATTCTTTGAATTTGGCATATGTTGGTAATTCATCTGCCGAGCTGTTATTGCTAACGTGAAATTCCCACTGCCGTTTAGTTTCCGGGTCCAACTTAAGAGTTAAAATGTGTATAATAATAACGTCCCAACTTCCTACGTCAATTCCTATATTGGTCAAAGAAGCGAGACAATCATTGGTGGTATCTATTAAATCCTTGAGACTACTAGCTGATTCGTTTAGTATGTTTTTCTGGCTAAACATTCTTTTTAAAGTTAAATGACAAATATATTTTTTTGTTATTATATCTGTCCTCGAGTAATTTCCAACATCTATCATAATTTTCGTTTGCAATAGGAATATGCCTCAAATATTGTTCTGCCTCACCTGTCAAATAACTTTTTAAATAATGTAGTTTTTGAACCTTACTCAAATCTTGATTCGAATGAATAAGCGCAGTATACAAATCTCTAAAAGCTGTCCACTCAGGATATTTCCCAGAAAAGTTAGGTATATTAATTTTTGGTAACTTTATGTGTGACGATGACTTTACATTCGATTGAGCGTAGTTACTTTCTGAAGTACAAGGTGCATTTACAATCTTCAATGTTTCTAAAGACTTTTTCAAGTCACATTTATAACCCAAATAACACTCTTCAGCTTTATCATAAATATCTTCCTTTACATAATTAGTATTCAGTAATAATTTTTGATCTGAATTACGCTTTAACTCTTTATGACCAGATAAAAATTCGAACCACGTTTGCTCGATTAATTCTAATCTTCCCTCTAAATACTGTTTAGTAATTCGATCTTTTGGGCTCTTTTTTGAAGTTATTTTGCGCCTTAATAATGCGCTCATACAGTTCAATTTGAAAGTTTAACAACGCTTCCATTTTTACGTCAATAATCAAGAACTTTCAAAAGTAAACAAACAAAATTACAAATTCAAAACAGCAAAATTTTTTAAGTAAAAACACCAAAATTTTCTAAGTTGTAAAATATTGAAAGTTTTCCAAATTTAAAGTATAAAAATTTTTCTAAGTCTTTAAATTTTCCAATGTCTCATAAAAATCGGGCATAGGTTCCCCGTATTAGCCTTTTTATCGAAATTATTCTAAGTCTTAACTAAACATGCAAATCTACTCTAAGTTGAATTTAATTTAATTTTTAAAGTCCAAATAATGATCACGAAATTTTTGAAGTTAAAGTCTTCCTGGTAATAAGGTTCAAAATTACTCACGATTTTCACCACACTGACACAATTTGCCTCACTTGTACTTGCTCGCCTTGCTGTACCGCCGTACGTAATTTCTGCCTACTGCAACCGCTGCAACTGGGGTGGCTCCGCTCCGTGATGACGTATCCTGACGTCACTGCAGCCAAGCGCCGTCCGAGGTCACAACCAATTGACCCCTGTACTGTAGTTCACCACGTTTGCGACAGCGATCCACTGCCCGTAGCGACGGAGAATCCTAGACACTCCCCTGGTATCCGGCAACGAAGGACCATGTAAACACTATGGTCGCTCCCTGGTGGTACTTCAGTTTGATCACCGACTCGAGGTATAGGTAACTTAAATAAAACCCACGAACTCAGAGTAATACAAAGGTTATTTATTTAATTAAATCAATGGCCTTACCTGTTGGCTTGAAACTACTTAATACCGCGATTTAAATTTGTAGGACGCCATCTGAGGGTCGTCGTCTGAACTCTGAACTAATCTTAGAATGAATTAATGATATCATAAATCAAATACTGTACAACGCCATCTGTACGTAAACGTCTGAATTAATCTTAACAGTAACGGTTTCGTCACGCGTTCGCCAGCTTACTCCCCAAATCAAGCGTGCATAAAGAAGTTTTACTTCAAAAATTAAAAAAAAATTAATAACTAAAAGCTAATGAATTAGCGAATTGACAATGCACCTCAATCAATAAAAAAAACTGTTTAAACAGTCATTGTTTTGATAAAAAAATTATTATACTTATATATTGAAATATAGCTATGTTAAAAATGCCCACCCAACATTCTACGTACATAACATTACCTTTATTGAATGTACCATATTCGCAAGTTACGTTTGGGGGCTCGTTATATTTTAAAATTCTGTACCCTTACTTCTTTTCATCCATTGTCACGTAAATGGCTTTCACTTAGGACAAATATTTTTATGATACCATAGTCGACCCATAATTTTCACATTATGAGTCCATATTTTTAAAGAATACGCTTCCAAAACTGCAAAAAATATAGTAAATAGTTTGATTCTGAGTAATTATATATTTGTTCAATAGATATATATTATTCAAATGTGTTATAATTTCAAATCTCGAGTGTTAATTTTAATTTTTTCTAAACCACTACGTAAACCAAGAGCTTTTTGAAGTGAAATTTATTTATCGAGGTAATAGAGAAATTTAGTACGGTATTTTTAAAAAAAGGTCACGTTTTCTTGTAACGTTCCACCGCCGGGGCTGCAAGAGTATACCATTATTTTACCTACTTATGTAAAATATAAAATAAAAGAAGAACGACATGTCGAAAAGTGTCACTTCGTACGTGTGAACATACTCACACGCACAATTTTTATGTATAGCTATAAACTTTAAATATAATATGTTATTATTATTTTTAAATCTATAAGTAAAACGTAGTGATTATATTTTACTCTTTGCTCATAAAAACGTGGTAAAGCCACGCTGCAGCTATATTATGGTTGTAGCACGAATGGGTCGGTTCGACCGGAGAAGGACCACGCTCTCATAGAATACCAGCGTAAAATAGCAGCCTAATACTGCGAGTGTAGAGATCAGGAGACCCTTTTTTACCGGAAACGAGGCATTGCATCTTAGTCCTCAGGGGGTGACAACGCATCTGCGTTTCGTGTCTTAATTGAGGATAAATGTCCGATTATTGTGGCCTATGGGCCACACGCAAAAAAGATCAAATAAGAACAAATGACATCATGTAACATATATTATTAGTCAAAATCAATAACATGAATCACTACAGAAAATCCTGGCTAAATGTAACACTAGTTAAAAATAGCATATTCTCATCTCTTACATGTTCGTTTATTTCGGTAGTCTAATTTAATATTATTTGCAAGGGAAAATGTCTCAAAGGTAGCTCTCTCAAACCGGCGTAAGCAAAGAACTGTTAAAAAAGTTATAAGATATTGTGAGACATTAATCACAAGTCTTTTGCAAGACTATAAATCAACTGTAATAAAGTGAGAAAATCTCGCGAAAAGCTATATTTGGAAAAAGCAAATTATTTTGTATGTTAGTAAAACTAATGGATGCCATGCCAAGCCCATGGTCACAGGCGGACAAGCACCCGAAACGTCGGGATTTAAAAATAAGTAAATTAAACGCGATATAATCCGTAAAAATAGTTTTATTCAATGTGTAGTGATCGTGGAAATATAAGAAAATTATAAGCAGATATTATCTTCTTCTTCATCATCAGCACAGACTTAAAAGTTCACTGTTGGACATGGGACATCCTATCTTGTTGTAGGGAGGATTTTTCTTGATCGTCACGCTTGGCAGACTTGGATTGACGATCGCGGTACCAAACTTTTTGCATCTATGACGCTGCTCCCGGTTGCCAGTCTGGAACTGGACTCCGACATAGTTACTATTGGAATCGGACGCCATAAGGTCTTTCTAGCATATCCCCTAGTCGCAACTTACGACACTCATGGAAGCGAAATAAGGTGAATTTTCCGCCGCCACTTTACAGCAGCTGTTAGGTGGGTGTTTTTAAATGTTGAAAGCCTCCGGCTTATCTGTTACTTTACCACTTCAAGTTATGCTCTTATCCCTTAAACTGCAGCTCAGCAGTTTGTGCACTGCTTCTGGAGTTACTGTCCACACAATTTCCAAGGCAAAAATGAAACTTAGCGCTAAGCCAAATAAGGTATCAAGTATTTTAGTTCGTAAGCAGTATATTATTAAAAATGAGATTTCAATTACTAATTACTTTAAAACTTGGTTAGGCCTTCATTAAATACAATAGAGGCATTTAAGTGTATTTAAGAAAAATTTTATGGACGTTTACCTGCCCGTTAGCAAAATTAATTGAAGTTTGATTTCTTTTTTATCTAAAAAATTTTAAGTCTATTTTAAAGGAAACTTAATCAAGTAATAATTGCGCATTTAAATTTCAAATTAAATTAGTTTGGAGTCATATAATATTTTTCTCGATTTACGTTTATTAACCTTTTATTTTTATAGAATGGGTGTGACAAACGAGCACACAGTCCACATGATGGTAAATGAATGCTGTGGCCCATAGACATGTACATTTATCTTCGATTAAGAATAAAAATGCAGATGTGTTGTCACACCTGAGGATTACGATGGAATGCCACATTTTCAATAAAAAGAGTCTCGGGTTCTCTAAACTCACCATACAAAATTTAGCAGCTTCCTGTGGACTTACCCTAAAGCTGCTATTTTATTTCGTGCTACAACTATAATATAGCTACAACGTGGCTCTAGCACGTAAAACACGTACGACCACTACTGCTAAGCATGGACCTCCACATAGCTACCTCATAATGGGGTTATTTGCCATAGTTGCCACGCTTGGCAGGTGGATTGGCATCTGCAGTTTTTTTTTCTAGCTATTATCAGGTAGACATTGCTACCAATCTACTGGAATGTTTCCCTCTGTCGTCTCTTACGATAACCACGATACAAACATATGAAAACACAAACACAAATATTATCCTTTTAAAACCGTAGAATGAGAGTCACCTCATATCACCAGTAAAAACATGGAGATATGTTAAAATTTGAACGTTCAGTTATGCGACCGTTAGGTATCTAGCAACTCCAATAAAGTTGTATGGAATCTATTGATTTGAAACACGAACCGAGGCAACAGATTCGTAAGGTTAAGCCATGTGATCACTGGTCACGTGTTTAAGCTTGTTCTAATATGTAAATGTCTCAACATAAAATCAATATATAAAACTGTAATAAATATAATATATTGTCGTTATATGTCATACTTATTGACTTTTCAATTTTACATATTTCCAAACAGAAATTGAAATCAAATTTCATCAAACAACCGTTCGTACTAAAACCTGATTTCAATCTAAAAGTAATTTTACAAGAGCTGAAACTTTGAAACGCATATCGCATAAGTTTTATCTCTTCAAATTTGTATTCGAGTTCACGTTCGAGTACTTCCCTCGATAAGGTATTATTATACAAGAAAATTAATATTCTACGTGATACTTGATACATCTTTAAAAAATATCAAGATGATATTATCACATCTCACAAATGAATTTCTTACCCTATAAACATCTGACAACTGTGAAAGCAGTTCAATGCGATATAAAACTTTATATGTAGTTTAAATAGATATGTATATCAAATGTTATATGTATGTTTAAATAGATATGTATATTCTTAAAGACCAAGTGATTAGTAGGGCAGTATTCATATTATCCCGATAGTTTGAATAAAGCCCAATATGAGTTGGCAATATAATAAAAACTATTGAATTAATTAAATCTACAGGGCTTTATAAATCAAGTCCGTTTCTTATTGGGTAGAGTAATAAAACGATAGGATAGGTTAGCTTATGATCAGAACATGTGATAGATAAATAATGGAGTTAAAACAATACTTATATATTTTATACGTGGTAATACCACGCCGAAGCTATATTATCATTGTAGCACGAATGGTTTGGTTCGACCGGGGAAGTACCGGACAAATACCGGCGTAAGACCGGTATGGTATTAAGCTGCTAAGCCTAATACGAAATACCGCTTTCGTATGGTGAGTATACAGATCCGGAGGCCCTTCTTTAATGAAAACGAGGCATTACATATTAGTATTACACAGGGGTGATAACATGTCTCCATTTTGATTCTTAATCGAGGATAAATGTGGATGTCTATGACCCACAGTATCCACTTACCATCAGGTGAACTGTGTACTCGTTCGTCATCCTTATTCTATAAAAAAAGATGTTGTCTAGACCAAATTTCATTCACGGCCTGTATTAACGAAGACTAGCCATCTGCGAAGGACAGGATTATAGTGCACAAGTGTGTGCGCAAGTAAGGGTGCACACACTTATGCACTATAATCCTCACTCTCATATTCTGATGGAATGGCAATCCAACACGAACGGCAAGAGATCAGTGCAGGTCAACGGCTTTACGTACTTTGCGAGGCACGCTAGTGAAACATCACGAACTTTCAGACTCCAAATTCTTAGAATTTATAAACAGAAAATCCCAATACCAGATTTTTGCCCAACCCGGGACTCTAACCCACGACCACATTATCAGCAGTCGCGCTTACTGCCATTAGATCAATAGTTTACAAGTATGTTAAGTATAATACTCTATCAAAATATAAATAAAATAGGAAAGATTTGCTCGTTTGCCGGCTCGGCTTTGATAAGAGGGTCTTTTCATCTTTTATCTTTTGACTGTTTTAAGCAAACATAATTCAGTATAAGGACGATGAGAGGATGAGGTTTTAGGGATCTTTGAGGATTATACCCTTTGTAAGGATTATTTTGCCAATGTCTTAAGTAAAATAACATGCTGCCATACAATCATTAAGATGAAAAAAAAATCACAAGAATATATTTATATACATGTAAATATACTACATTTGAATTTATAAATAAAGGTCGCTCCCACACTAGATTTTTACAAGTATCGTAAAGGCGTTTTCCACATAAATTGCACGTGAGCAAACATCCAGAACGGGAATTATTTGTAGGCTATACAAATCACAGAACACGGAATAAGACATCTGTTTTCTACGATTGATACAAATAATTGTTCTGTTCGGGGTCAAGCCCACGGCCACACAGGTGAACCCTTGGCCACTGAGCTACCAAATAAATCGAATATAATATATGGAATACTTTATAAAATAAACCTACTCAACAATTTATAATCATACTTAATATTCTTAATATTATTCTAGCTCTTTATAGACATATGAAAAGACATTTCATAAATCAAAATAATATCACACACGCGTTGCCAACTTATCACATGTAAGTTCTCGTCACTGTACCCTGAAATTACGAGTACACTACCTGTCTCATCTTTCAACTCTAGTGGCAGAATTATAAGTATTATAACCATGCAGATCACTTTTGTATAAAGTCTAAGTCAAATCGCTGCAGAAGACATTTTAGACACGTCATTCTTTAGTTTGTTTGTTTACTATTAAACCAAGGAATATAATACTCTCTAGCCGAGAGTATTAAACTGATGACAGAGATTCAGGTTAGAAAATACTGCCCACTATTTATATTTTTTTATTATATAATGCCATTAATTTTGATAACACTCTTAATTTTTTTAATAAATAAAAAGGACATAACCTTTTTATAGTGATATTAGGTAGATAATTATGCTTTCTTATATTTACGCGAACACTACACATTGATTAAAAATACTTTTACGGATTTTTTCGGGTTTAATTTAAATGATTTTTAATCCCCAACGTTTCGGGTGCTATCCAGCACCCATGGTCCGGGGGACGTCAGTCACCTCAGTCCCCCGTGACCTTTTTTTGTCTTTCTATAAAATATAATATGGCGGTAGTAAAAAAGTAGATACCACGACTTATGGTAAGTAAGATATTGGCCAATATTCGGCTTATTGTTTTTATCTGTCATGAGCCAGTTCTCGACTACTATACTAATTGCACACAAGTGTTGCGCTAAAAATTTTGACAACTTTTGAATTTGGTTTTAAATTTAAGCTTCTTTTTTTTGCCTTGACTGCCTTGTTTTTCGTAGTATGAATTGTTACGAGTACTGCAAATAAACTAAGAATGCCAGATCTATGCACCACTCAAGTTACTAGGGCTGTTACTTTAATTGAAACTGGGCACAACTACAAAGATGAGGCCTAAACATCACGAGTATAAAATTCTGTGGTACACCGAATTGTCAAGAGGTATCGGCGGATCAGACAGTATACGAGACGCGCAGGACAGGGACGTAAACAAAAACTGTGGTCGGAGATGACCAGTTTATCGTTACGAACTTACTTAGAAACCAAACCTTAACTTCTTCGGAGGTAAGAACGAAGCTCCAAGAAGTTCGAGGGGTAAAAAGAATCACGAAAGTAGAATGAATGTTGTAGAAATGCGGTCTTTAAGGAGTGTGCTAGGGCTGAATCTGAATTACAGGGTCAGAAATTGTGTGATAAGAGAAACATATGGTGTGCAAGATGATGGTGTGACCAGGATTAAGAAAGGAATGCTTCCGTGGGTTGGTCATGTAGAAAGAATGAACGAGGAAGAGTGACAAACCAAATTTATACTGCAGATGTATTATGTAAATATGAAAGAATCTTGTAAATTCATATAGTGTGGTTGTGTGAGTCAATCCTGTAGTTACTACATGTGTAAATTGAGAGTAGTAGTACAACAAGATTTGCCCCCTATTTTATCCCGTTATTACCGCATAATAATTGTTCTGATGTGTCTGATGTCGTGTACGTACATTCTCTTCTATTTAAAATTCTGAGGAAAACTTAGTTCACACTGTGATCCAATGAAGGATGTGACCTCTATGTGTGACCTATATCTTTAAGCACAAAAACTGTGAAGAAAAGACTAAAATCGGTCAGATTAATTTACATTTGTCTGCCAGAGATCCTCATGTTTGTGATACATATCATCGAGTAGCCTCTAGTTAATTTGCTTGCAATCACAAAATTGGAATGACGAAGCTTGAATTAAAATTACTTTTACGGATTTTATCGCGTTTAATTTATTTTATTTTTAATACCCGACGTTTCGGGTACTTTCCAGCACCCATGGGGACAGCATCAAGGGGAACTGAGCTGACTGACGTACCGATGTCAATGTTAACCCGGAGTACCTTCAGCTTTTTAATTATTGTTTTTAATCCGATCTACGCAGAATGAACTTACTGTGTTTTGAAGTCTTGGAGTGGTATGCTTGGAATTAATTAAAATGAAATTAAATAAATTAAAAAAACAGGTGGTAGTACCCACCCCTTTCTCTATTGAAATTAGGATATTTTTTTTAATTTCAATAGTCTTACGTATCATTCTTGGTAGGAATCGATGTTCTTTCGCGAGGATTTATGGTCTATCAAATCTGATGTAATAGTTGGGGTTGTCTATGATATGATCACAAACTGCAGATTTGCGGGAACGTTGATGCTTCACGCCAGCTATGTGTTCTTTTACGCGGGTTCTAATTACTCTTTATGTTTGCCCTATATATTATAAGAGACCACATTCACAATCAAGCTTGTACACTCCTGCATCTTGTAGAGGAATATGACACTATGACAAATCTTCTTTGGCGGCTTAATGGAATGTTCTAATAGAAGCTCGCTTCAAGACGTAGCCAATCTTGGCTGTGACACCTCTGACATATGGTAGTACAGCAGGCACACGCTCGACCCATTCGGTCACTGTGACGCAGGCGCGGGACCCGAAGTTTGTTGTCGTGCAGAACCTGCTAGACGTGCTGAAGCTCGGCCACCAGGTGTTTGCTGTCACAGATCCCTCGTGGTCTCTGTAAAAAAGATTTGCTCACGGTAGCTAATAGTGAAGGGTGATGGTGCGATTCACCTTTAAATATCGGTTTGTTTGGGTCTTTTTTCCATACATAGTATGGACCTACGGTGTTGTTAGGATTTCGGATGACTAACACATCCTGGAAAGATAAGGAATTATTTACTTTTAAGGGTGTTTCGCGTATTTCGTGCAAATTCCACGACATTTGTAAATGTCAAATTTATTGCCGAATAACTTCGTTTTTTCCCCCAATATCTTTAATATCCATAAAATCCTTCAACTTTTTGTGGTTTCTACATTCCTTGTATAGGTAACAATAAAATTACTATCATATCAAAAATCGTAATGAAACGGTAATGAGAACGTCAAGGAAGGGAATGATATTGAGTAGTTAAGTTAAAGGATAGGGATGATGAGGAATTTTCATCGTAAACGTTGCAACTTAAACTTTCTAAAACACCCGTCCTGTTAGATTGTTTTAGTATTTTATTTGTATTAAGACATTTTATTAACAAATCGACATTAATATGAACTTTGCAAGCACATGTATTTCTACTGGACTCCTTTGGGTATAATAAATATATATAATATAATAGTATAATAAACCCATAATGGGCGATATTTACAGAATCTTTGATACGTTACTTCGACATTCGAATTATGCGTAATTTTTTTGTACAAATTAGTCAATGTGTCCGTTAAGTATCTTTTCTGCTTCCATATTTGGTTTTTAGTTATATGTTTTTATATCAGCTGCAATTCTATTCATCTTCTCATCGTCCTAAAACTCCAAAATTAGTTGCTCTTTCAAGTTTTCATTTTTAGCTGTCTTATTTTCTTTTTTTACCTCTTACTGTAAATATTTTTGTTTGTGTCAAGAGTTTATATTTTTTAAACTTTCCTTTTTCGTCATAACAACATTAGAGAATTCTTTCTTATCCTTTTTCCTCAAGCACTTATACCCTTCTCCAACACTTCTTGAAAGTATTTCACCAAACATTAGTCGCTCTTTAATTTCTTCACGCTTTTGTGTATTAACATTTTCTACTAGTTGTTCTACTTTCTCTTCTGTCGATATATTTTCATTCTTCTTCTTATTTTTCATTATTCTATATAACATTTTTCTAATGCCATCTTTCTGTTTCTTCGTTTTTTCTATTTCATGTTTCAAAATGCCTATTTCTTTTTTATGCAGGTAGCGAACCTTTCTCTGAAGAGTATTTTCTTTAGGCACCCTTGATAAGAATTACTATTACCGTAATCCAAGCGATTTAGATATGAATTAGGTATGAGGCTTGGAGCTGATTGAGTGAGAGGATCTTGTTCATCTGGATGTACTTCATTGTCACTATTCGGTGGAGAATTATCTATTAACAACTGTTGAATAGCTTTCTCTTTCTTATTTATTTCATAATGACATTTTGAATTAACTCTTCACTTCTTCCTCTGAACTCTCAATTGTCTAGGTGTCATATCTTTTGCGCTACTTATTTTTTCTGTTCTTTTCTTTTAAGGTATCTTGCTCTTTCTTTTGCCTTCAGATCTGCATACTTTCAGGATCTTCCTTAATTTCTGCATACTTTCTTTGTTTTTGTAATCGATCGCACTCTCGTTTCTGCTCTAATGTTTGTCTGGCTTTCTTTGGCATTATTAGTTCTTAATAATCTGTAACAACACATTATATGATATTGCTCGTATTCATCATATCAAGCTCATCCTTAATAACTAAAGTAATAAAAAGTACACTCACAAGGTTAGCTTGTGAGTTTACTATTTGTAAACAAACTTAAAGCTGCATCAAGAAACAAAGTAAAAACTATTAATTCTTTATTTTACTATGAATTAAACTATTATTATAACTGTATCGTAGTAGTATTATTGTGGGAAAAAAATCTCAACTACAGGTTGGACTAGAACTCGCGACCACACGGTTTGTAATGTAATAATGCACTGTAATAAATAATAATAAATTGGCGTAAAATTGATTCTAATTGTCATCGTTTTGACCTCATCACCATCGCTAAAAAAGCGACGGTAAACGAAGGTAGTGAAGACGTAGGTAATGAGGTTTTTATTCTTATCTTATTGTTTCGTAAAAAATATCAAAATTACGAATCTCGTGCTTACTTTAAATTACGGCGGTAATCACTAGAACTTAACTACATATTAAACTCATTAATACTCACTTAATAATATGGACGAGAGGAAAGAGGACGATTTCAGAATAATCACCTCCCGCGAAACTTTACACGTAAATATTTTTTTTCCAAGAACAGGCGTGAACCTTCTACGACGTTTGTTGGCTGGCTGAGACTTGTGCGGAGCGCGGCATGGTGGTATAGTGACATTCACGCCAATACGCGGACTATAATTTGGATTTTCACTAAAGCCGATGGTAATCAGAAAATTTTTTTGATAAACATTTATGATATAAAATTTCTTTATATTGTGGCGTTATCGTTATTTATTTTAAGTATAAACGTTGTGTTTTTTAATAAAGTTTCATAATATGTTTATTTTTTATATTTAATGTTTATTATTTTGGTTAAAAATACAATTTTTTTTAGGAGTAGTAAATGGAGACCGAAAATAATGAGAATTATTGAAGTTTTTTATTTATCATTAATTTATTAAGTTATTTTTATCTGTAAATATTACATGCATGTAAGCATTACCACTTTACGTTTGATTTCCTATGTAAGAAAAGTAGATATTTAATAAAAAAATGAAGACTTTTCTCCTGGGCGTGTAATATGCACGAAAAATGAGAAACACCCCTCGAGAGTAAATTGAATTTTAGAGATTATGGAATTAAGACGTTTTAAAAATGCAGTTACTTTGTCTGATGATAAAATTGTGAAAGTATCGTCTACGTACCGCTTGTAGAACTTTGGAGTAACAGGTGCAGTAAGGAGGGCTTTCTCCTCAAAAAAAAAGTTTAAATCAATGTGTAGGGTTCGCGTAAATATAAGAAATCATTACGAAGCTTGAAGTCAAGTTCTAGTTAGACAAATGGATCTGGATTTTGTCTAAAGTCAGATGATGGAAGGATTAAAGTGTGGAGGCTCCCGTGAAAGAGGTTTGCACAGAAATAGTTGAAGGATCTATGTTAGGGGGTTTATTATTTGATTGGAAAAGTTTAACGTATCTATTTTAACAAACCATGTAAAATAATAATAAATAATAACAAAAAAAAGCACTCTTAAAAGAATGAATACATTATCAAATAAATAGTGCACTCCCCCATACTGCGGCTGCAGTTGGTCAATACCTTTGAGACGTTGAAATCAATTTTATTGGGTAACCAGCGCGCTCGCCCGACTTAAGTCCCTAAAGGGTATAAGCTTAGATGACAAATTAAAAAAAAATCCTGCCCCCGCTAATTATAGACCTTAAAAACACATTACAAGAAGAACGGAATACAAACTCATCACTCATGTTTTTCTGATAACTTGATTAAAAGTATGCAAAAGAGACTGCAATCATTTCCAAGAGTTAGAAAAGATATCACTAAGTATAGGTTACAACCCACGTTATAGCCTTTCCTAGGCACATAAAAAAGTGAATAAAATGTTAAGTACAAAAATGTTTCTTTTCTTCTTTTTTTCGTAAAATCTTAATTTTTTTCTTAATTTAGTTATTTTTTGTCATTTAATTGTTTTTTTTTTTCGATGTTTGCTATTTTAATTAAACGAATAATAAGCAAAATCCAAAACAATAAACTTAATTGTCACAAATATCCATGACCCAAACTTTTTTCCTTTCTCTAAATAATGTAAAATATGAAAAATAATATAAAATAAACTATATGCTGTAGATTTTACCATACATAAAATATTGTAAAATAAATTAATGAATTAAATAATAAAACCCCAAATAGATGGAAGTCCTTGGCAGGGGAGACAGGCGAGGGTTAGGAAAAGGTAAGAAATGGGCGAACGATGCGTTTGGTATCGAGTAGCACTGCTTTCTCCATTTGAGCACAGAGCGTTCCGTCACGGAGTCCCAGTCGCAAAAACGACATGTCAGTCACCTCGTGAGCCAGGTTCAGATATTTTGTCATTTTGTTTCGACTTTCATGAAGGTCCGCATTATACGTTATATTGTCTCACAGAATACCAGAGTTAAATAGTAGCTTAATGCTACTGTGTTTCGTATGGTGAATGTAGAGAACCGGAGACCCTTTTTACTGGAAACGAGGCATTCCACCTAAGTCCTCACGGGTGACAACGCATCTGCAGTTTGATTCGTAATCAAGGATAGATGTAGATGTCTATGGGCCACAGCAACTACTTACCATCAGTTCGACTGTGTGCACGTTTGTCACCCTATCATATAAAAAAAAATACGAAATGGTAATTGTAGACTAAAAAATATCCTTGACAGTGTCATTTTAGATTCGATTTTCGAGCACGGCTTCCCGCAACTAGATATTTATAATAACGCAATTTCCGATCCACGAGACCGTATTTCAGAGCGACCTTCAGGTGTAGAATCCTGGCTACTAGGTCGTATCTGTGCAAATACTCAAAGTTAGAAAGACTCACCGGGATGACGACAAGCTCGACAGATATTGGTGGATTATTATTGTTATGTCATGATTTAGGACGTATCTCCTAGAATTCCTATATCCTAGAAAAAGATTTATAGAGAGAGGAGACTATTCTGGTTGAACCATATCAACCTCTCTGTATATCAACGAACCCGCTTCACCGCGCAGGAATTCTCTGCTTCAGCTCGTCTATGCGCTCCGTCAGTTTTTGTGTTATATCCGGCTGGGATAAACCGAATTTCATCCCAGCAAACGCCATTCTGACAGTGCGCACAATCCTTGGCCTCGTTCCCCTTACTTGAAACATATCAGTCTGCCAATTAGGGCCCTAGCCTTTACGATACGTTCCTCAATTCTTTTTTTTTTAGTTACTTTGTTATTATTATTATTACAGCCATTCACCAGTCCACTGCTGAACATTGGCCTCCCCAAGGAACGCCACAAGGCATGGTACTTAGCCACCTGCAAAAATTGATTTCCTGCATCTCTTACCAGGTCGTTACTCTATATAGTGGGGGGCAGGACTACACTACTACGCAGGACGAACAGGACAATTAAAAGATCAATAAAAACCTGCGCAAAAGAGCAAAATGCTCATGTGAAGAATCGATGCACCGAGAAGTTTGCAGTCTGCAAACACGTACAGGATCGCTCCTGGCATTACATCAAATTTGGACCCTCAAGGAAGATTCGCGGAGCTGTGGAAAAAAGACATCCTTATTTAATTATAGAAGGAAAACTAATTTTATTCCAAAGCTGTAATATCAAACATATCAATGACTTTACTCTATTATATATACAATATATTAACTATAATATATAATATAACCTTGCCCTAAAACTCCCTCAGAAATGAGAGGAGGCCTGTACCCAGCTGTGGGACATATACTGTAACCTTAACTTTAACTTTATATAATATATAAAAACACTATTCCTTTTTATAAAGAGTGATTCAATCTATATTCCGTGTGGATTTGCCGTACGAAACCTAAAAAGCCTAAAAAAGCTGAGCATTCACATCAAACGTAAAAACATGATCATTCAAAATAATTCCGTTTGACACTTCCATCATATGTTATTGTAGCCGAGAGCCTGTTTAAGTTCTCTTATAACCTAATATGGCAGAGGGTTCAATCCGCACATCAAATTGGATGAGGATCAAACTATATTTACCAATGTTTCGAAATATTGCTTTATAACTAAAAAGATAAAAATGGTTATACGAATTTGTTATAATTAGATGTAATATGTAGATGTTGTACCGCTATTTTAACCGACTCCAAAAAAAGTTTTTATCATGCAATTTTAAATATGTTTAAATAGGAGGTAGGTTTTTTGAAAAGGTGAAGATACTGTTTTCTCTTGTAGCTATTAGCGGGTACCCCTGAGGACTAAAATGGAATGCCACGTTTCCAGTAAAAGGGGCTCCGGTTCTCTGCACTCACCGTACGAAACACAGCAGCATAAAGCTGGTTAATTGCTCAATAACGGTTGATATACGTTTTATAATCCCAGAGCAAACCGAATACGATCTCTGTCGGAATCAATGAAATCAAAAATTGCAGTTAATTTTTAATGCCGATTTGAAACGTGTTGGCCGGTGAGGGAAACCAGCATAATGAAGTGAAGTAAAGATACAGCTAAATACATCCAAATATTGGCCGTAGGCCTCCTTACATTCCTGAGAGGGTTATGGAGCAATAAATCACGGCTCTAGTGCGTGTTGAACGTGATAAAACAGCACTTACTTAAATTATATTTAACCATTTTATTGTATCACCAAGCGGGTACCTATTGAAACTGTTTTGCTCGCTTGACTCCCTAATTTTTTTTTATTTCCAAAACTATGGGTTTGATTAACAGCCATAAATATAATTTTTTTTTAATCTAATTGTAAAATTTCGTTTTTTATGGGATTTGGTATTTTTATCAGTCCTAAGACCCTTTGAGCGTTTTTCGCTTTTATACTTTCGGATTTTCGCTTTTACACTTTTTCGGCATGGGTGGGTTGTACGAAGAAAAAAAACTCCTAGTAAAACGTACAGTGATGAACCGCCAAGCATCCAAATGGTATTGATGGTATCTTGAGTTTTGGCGCGACGTGTGTTCCTGAAATTTGGTGGCTGGAATTAATATAAACAATTCCTCAGAGCACTCCCCATGGTAAATGCAATAGAAGATGCAAAGGGATGCAACATCTTCTCTCAGTGCCAGAGGATCGAGCCGATCGTAAAAGACTCGGTCGTCGACGATTCGAGACGCTCTGCGCTGGATGCGGTCAAATGAAAGGAGCTAACATTGGTTAGCCTCGGCCCAGAGGTAGGAACTGTATTTCATGTGAGGCTGAATCTGCGCCTTGTAAAGTTGCAGGTGGTGTACCGGCTTGAAATACTGTCCCGTTATTTCGAGCACGCCAAGCTTTTTAAAAGCCAATACGGCCTTCTCTTTCAAGTGACCACTACTACCACGTGCTGCCACAGCTTATGCTAACAATGTATCAAAAAAAATTGAAATAATTTTGAGTAACAAAAGTCTTTTTTATTTACTAGCAACCCACTTCCGCTTTTCTTGAGCCATTTTTCTGAAGAGGGAATTCATCTTGTCGTCGTGAATTATGCTACAAAAATATCCTGCAGAAACCGTAAATTTTCCGAGACAAAAAGTATCATATATTCAGAGATCAAACAGAAATCTTGCTTTTTCTTGGACATAGCCTATGTCACTCTCAAGTCCAAAACTATATCAATGCAAAATTTGACGTCAATCCATTACTCAGTTGCTACGCAAAAAAGAACAAACCAAACAACACAATTTCGTTTTTTTTTTCATTGAAAAGTAGTCAAACGAACATACGGCTCACCTGATGGCAAGTGGTTACCGCCGTCCATGATTATCAACAACAACAGAGGAATTGCGTGTGCGTTGCCGGCTTTTTAGAAAGGAGTAGGTTCTTCTCTTGAACGTCTCTAAGTCATTTAAATAATACTAGTTTTTGCGGATTTTATCGCGTATATTTAACTATAAATACCCGACGTTTCGAGCGCTTTACAACACCCATGATCACTGGGGGGACTGAGATGTTCAACAAAAAAATGACATGCAGGAGTGTACAAGCTTGATTGTGAATGTGGTCTCTCCTACATAGGACAAACTAAAAGATCAATTAAAACCCGCGTTAAAGAACATATAGCTGATGTGAAGAATCAATTCTCCGGGAAGTCTGCAGTCTGTGAACACGTACAGGATCACCCCCGTCGCTACATCAGATTTGATGGACCACAAATCCTCGATAAAGAACACTGATTCCTTCCAAGGATTATTCGCGAGGCTATTGAAATCAAAAAACATCCTAATTTCAATAAAGAAGATGGCTGGGTGCTACCATCTGCTTGGGATCCTATAATAAATAAAATTAAATCCCAACCCAAGTATACAACTGCAAGACTTCAAGATACAATAAGTTTATACTGTGTAGATCGGAACAAAAGTTAAATTGTAATCTATGGTAACCGCTGTTAAGGTGATACCTCGAAAATTTGGTGGATTTTCTATTTAACCTATTTTATAAGTTTTATAGATTACAAACCAAAATTTTGGTATATGATTTTTAACTATATGACCTTGGATTGCATAAAAGGAAAACACGATATCATGTAATTTTCTCGATAGAAAAAAATTGCAAAGTAGGATCTAATTATATACATTTCTCGATGACACCACAATATTCTTACGAATAAATTCATGGATTTATTTTTAAGGCATTGTAAATAATAATATCTACGTTCTCATAAACCAGTTTTTTAATCTATAACTCAGTTTTGTTAAAATAAATAAAAATGTTGTTTAGCGCTTACTTAGTTTTTTTCCGAGTGCTTGCTCGGTATGGCTATCTCATAATTTGCGTACTATGAAATCATTGCATCACTTTCATTTTGACACTCTCGCAGTCGTCTGTTAGCTTCACCGACGGAGGAATAAGCCACGCCCCCAAAACTTCGATTCATTTTCAAGGTATTCTCTTAACTATGACATCTGAACGTTGAACATCTCAGTCCCCCCCGTGACCATGGGTGCTGTAAAGCGCTCGAAACTTCGGGTATTTATAGTTAAATATACGCGATAAAATCCGTAAAACTATTATTATTTAAATGTGTAGTCTTCGCGTAAATATAACAAATCGTCTCTAAGTCATATCGGTCCGGAGAAACCGCAGACGACAGTAAATTCCACAATATGGTTGTGCGAAGCAAAAAGTTCTACGTAAATCGCACAGTAGTGGACTGACAGCCAATGAGATGATGAGGATAGAATTTCGAGTTCTTTCGCTGTGTATGATGATGGAATTTAGCAGCTGCAGCAATTAATCTGGTCAATTCCTCTGAACATTTTTCATGCCATTTTTCATGTTGGTAGAGCCATGCTGCGGTTATATTAGTAGTATAGTTGTAGCACGAGTGGGTCGGCTCGACCGGGGAAGGACCACGCTCTCACAGAATACCAGCGTAAAATAGTAGCTTAAGCTGCTGTGTTTCGTACGGTGAGTGTAGAGAACCGGAGACCCTTTTTACTGGAAACGGGGCATTCCTTCTAAGTCCTCACGGGTGACAACGCATCTGCATTTTGATTTGTAATCGAGGATAGATGTAGATGTCTCTGGGCTGCAGCAACCACTTTCCATCAGGTGGACTGTGTGCTCGTTTGTCATCCTATCCTATAAAAAAACATTTCCCGTGGTATATGCGGTAGAAGATGCATGGAGATGCAACATCTCTTCGCAAGGCCGGTGGATCAAGCCGATTGGAAACAACTTTGTCGTCGACGATTCGGGCCACTCTATAGTATCTCTATCGTATTTATAATATTATAGGATCTCGACAATAGTGTCCCCCAACGGGTCTAACTTTAGCTAATAATATCCAGGTGACACCATAAGCACCCCATAAAAATTTAATCAAAATCGGTCAAGTCCTTTAGGAGGTAAAGAATTAAGAACACGCGCATACCAGTTCTTTTTTTAAATAAATTAAGTAGGGATGGCAGAGATGACATAAACCATCTAAGTACTGGGTTTAAATTATGGTAACTAAACTTGACGGGGAGTACCTTTTGAGGTAAAGACGATAAGAAGCTGATTCTGCTATCGCTACAAAACAGGGAGAAACACACCTTCGCGTTTATAATATTAGTATGAATATATTTAATATAGCAACGTTAATTTAATCATAAAATATATATAAGATATTTCATTAATAATGATATATGTAGTCTCTAATCATTATACATCAGGTTTTTAGAATTTTTTTTTAACCTTTTCCTACGTTTGTATTTCTCCCGCATGTAGAGGCATTTTACATGCATAATTTGCTCGTGGACTTACATCCAGCCCGGAACAATAATTGCTAAGCTATTAAGCTATTGCATAGCTTCTATCACGGGCCTTGAGCGCGGGGACCGAATTCAGAAATTCCGTAACGAAAAAAAACCTCACGCTCCCCACTCCGACGGGCACGGAGGTGTGGCGTTGAAAGCCGTGCATCGTCTAACGTCGTTTCAGTTCGGCAGACTTCGGCACTCGGCAGACTTCGGCACGGTGTTTGTGTGCGTGCGACTAGACGTATGCGTGTACACTAGCTGCCAGTTCAATGATGAAAATTCCTGAATAACCTACATGTATTGTAAGATATTAAAAATATTTTAAACAATATTAACTTCTCATTTATTCAATAAGAGAAAAAAAATTGTTTTCTTATCGGTCACCACGCTCAAAAAGTGTAACTTGATTTAATATCAAAGACTTGATGAAAGACTGCATGAATAAAATAAATAAATAATTATATTTGCGTAAGTTGATAAAAAATGCTATGCAATAGCTTTACCGCGGCAGTCACCGAGTGCCACACGTATTTTTTTTATATAATTAGGGTGACAAACGAGTATACAGCCCACCTGATGGTAAGTGGATGTTGTGGCCTATAGACATCTACATTTATCTGCGATTAAGAATCAAAACGCAGATGCGTTGTCGGCGCTGAGGACTAAGATAGAATGTCTCGTTTCCAGTAAAAAGGGTCTCCAATTCTCTACACTCATCGTATAATACATAGCAGCATTAAGCTGCTATTTTACGCTGGTATTCTGTGAGAGCGTGTTCCTACCCCGGTCGAGCCAACCTATTCGTGCTACAACCATAATATAGCTGCATTGCGGTCCTGTCCAAAAATGTAATAAAACATATTTTTGTTTATAAACATTTTGTACAGCGTCTGCTTGATTTTATACTTTCAATAATTATTGTCTCAAATAATGGACATTTTTCAAACTATTAACAAAATGATCAACGACATATGCGCAGTGTTTTAGTTTGTATATTTTAAGCAAAAAAAAAAATCTCATTTTAAAAATAATTCAAAAGCTTAATATTCTGTTATTTTTATTTGAATGAGTCTTTTCGGTACAATATCAACAAGATAGAAGCGCCTACAAATCCAATTTATATAATGAGCTAAAAATATCAAAGTCCCTTACAAATATAGGCGAAACAGTCACCTTCAAATAAATAGACATGGATCAAAAAATAAATTTCTATGACAAGTAATTTAATCACGAAAATGTCTTTTCATTTTGCCTTTTCACTTTAAAAAATTCATTCAGTAAGCAATTTTTGTATATATGTATTTATACATAATATGCTGTGGGAGTGTAAGTTAAGGGTCGCGCGCGGTAGTTTTATTTTTATTTTTTATTGGGACAAAATTTAGCAAGACAATTAATTTATAATAGGAGTATTTAACGTGTAACCCACACCTATGCACACAAAGTAATACTATATACTTAGCCTAATGTTTAATAAGTAGTTTTAAACGAAAAAAATGTATATAGTACCTGATTACATAATTTTTTTTTTCTATAGAGATTTAAAGCTTCCAAAGCGCGCCCCGTCTACTCGATTACTCCTAACATCGCTCTCACTCTCTTGTCAAGTTTTTCATTCACGCCCACGTGATGTAATTATTTTGCAGCTAAACTATACAAAAAAATGTAATATAGTTTATTCGCAAAATAAGTACTTAGTTATAAGATTTTATTATTAAATAATAAAAATTTGTTCGAAAATCGTCAACAGTTTATGTGTTTTTTTTAAATATCAATAGCATTATTTCTTATAATTTTGCCACCTATCCTTCGTGCGGGATAGTCATCCTAGTGACCTGTAACACAGGTTTTTCTTTTTACAAAAATCTACAACAGGCACCTGTCTCTCATAAATATGTTGTCGGAGAACCTGAGTGGCGACTTGGATATTGAGCGTGAACGTAGAGCTCTAGCTATACGTTGTAACATGCTAGCGCGATCGTCTTTGCCTCGTGTTCTGAGGATGTTAAGATTACTCTGTTTAAAGCCTATTGTATTAGCTTTTACACCGGACAACTCTGGATAAATTACACCAAAAAACCCTATAACATCCTCAGAGTACAGTATAATGATGCTTTTCGTATTTTTTTGAAACATCCACGGTACTGCAGTGCGTCCACAATGTTCGCAGAGGCTGCCGTCCCAGACTTTTACGCAGTGTTACGTTGTAAATCGGCCAGTTTCTGGGAAACTGTACGTAACTCAACCAATGAATTAGTTAAGGTCGTTTCTCAGGTGTCTCCTGACAATATATTTTATAAACACTGGCAGGGTATGCATCAGACGATATAGGTGATGGAAAGAAATTGTTTTAAAGTACTATATTTTAACTCATAGTAGAGTTTAATTTGTAATTTTGTATGTGTATAATACTCTAATTCATTGTCTTTGACGCAAAATGTACTTAACATATGTGGGTTGATACCTTAATAAATAAACTTTATTATTATTATTATTATTATTATAAAGTAGAACCTAATTATGGCAATACTGTAAACGCACCATTTGTGAAGAGATAGTAAGTGAAAGGTATATTATTCTTATTAATTTAAGTACAACAGAACCGTGGTAATTCGGGGGCTAAGCGCTCGCTGTAAATCAAACAGTACACGAGCTATCCATTTTCGATCCCGTTGCCATCAATGAGATTGTTAATTGCAATTGTAAGCGCTGGTTTACCACGTGCTCGGTGGTGCAGGATACATATATAGGAAACCATGTCTAAGAAAAAAATATATCGAAAACATGTAAAGTGCGTGAACACGTATTAGGGCAGCGCGACGGGCACTTTCCTGACCGATAAACCTTCTCAGTAATGAGAGGAGCGCTGTGTCCAAGAGTGGGACTGCACCTGGGTATAGGCTTTTATAGGAACGAGGCATTCCATCTTAGTCCTCACGGGTGACAACGCATCTGCATATTGATTCGTAATCGAGGATAGATGTGAATGTCTATAGGCCACAGCAACCACTTACCATCAGGTGGACTGTGTGCTCGTTTGTCACCCTATCCTATAAAAAATACTAATTTGAATAAAAAAAGAACCATCAAAACCGGTAACAGGTAGTTTACCTTTAACTTTACAGTAAGACATTAACAATAAGAGTGGTATATAGACATCTCTATTTGTCCTAGATTAAGAATCAAAATGCAGATGTGTTTTAAGATGGAATGCCTCGATTTCAGTAAAAGTTTTTCCGGTTCTCTTTACTCACTATGCGAAGCATAGCAGCATTAAGCAGCATTTTACGATGATATTCTGTAAGAGCGTGGTCGTACCCAGTCGAGCCGACCCATTCGTGCTACAACCATGATATAGCGTAGCTTTACTACGTAAAATTTTTGACTTATTGTCTGTCATGCCTTGTCAAACGCTTAAAGTAAGACAAACTCATTAAGAACTTAAGGGGTAGTTCAATTAAATATAATATGAAGTCTTAGGATGGAGATTCACTCTCTTACAAACTTAATTGTGGTTGCAGCAACAATGGTGTATAGTCTTCAGGGGTAACAGCGCATCTGCATTTTGATTCTTGATCGAGGATAGATATAGGTATGGTGCCAATAGACTTGGGCTACGTTGTAATTTCTCAACTTTACTTCTATTAGAAAGTCTGTTTTAGGACATTTTTGATTAATTTAATGGAGTAGTTTCAGTATCGTTTTGTGTTTTGAGACCAGTTTTACTTTTTTATTAAAATCATGGCCCACACAACATGCATTTCTACCACACGGGGCACGCAAAGCTGTTGGTCCCGCGCCTAACTCCCTCTGATCGCATCAAGTGTCTGTTCTATCAAACTATCAGAGTCAGGAAATAGATAGTGCACCTGTGCTGACACAAACACTCGTACGCTAAAATCCTGTCCTACAAAATAACTGTAATTCGATCCGGAGGACATCATCTGCACGCTGTCCCGTCGACGCTTCCTTGGTCGAGCAAATTTATCGTGTTTCCATTATAGTGCTGCAGCGTGATTCTAACATGTATAAAGTGTGTAAAAATGATTATTTTTTATCCTACATTTGCAACACACACAACATTCGCTTTCAACACATAATGTAAACCAATTTTGTTTAACATATTCTGTCGAATTTTTATAAAATTAATAGCGAAAATTTAAGAAAATTTAAAAGTTGAAGCTGAACTAATTTGAGCTTAATGTTGAAGTAACTTTATAAGCTTCAGTTTTTTTTTTAACTTTTTTATCTAAATGTTTTAGTTACGAATTACCTATTGGGTGATAATTTTTATCAATATATATTTAAACATTAGGGATGTTTTTATAAAAAAAAAAACAATTAATGGGCAAATATTGGGTCCTTACATACGAAATCAGCGTTTTGTCGTACTGACGACTTTGATCTGAAATATCTCCTTTTTGTTTAAGAATTCCAAATTCATATTTATAAATTCATTTAGCTGGTACATTTGAGTTTTGCAAATAATTTGAACTGTGTGAACAGTCATTCATTTGTTTTTCTTAATTATTTTTTTCTTTGGCGTCGCTTATTACCGCACAATGGAAAACATGAAATTGATAGAATCAGGCGTTATTTTGCGGAAATCCATTATAATAAAGATATTAATAGTTATTTTGCAACCATCTGCTAAATTAAATAAAATGATGTGTCGTCCCTAGTTTGAAGAGCACCTCCCACCCTCACTCAATTGCGTGCACTAATCCCGTCACCACCAATCCCAGCACTACTACTCCCAACGCCACTACTTCCAACACCACTATTCTAGAAAAGACACACCATCGACGATAATACGACACGTGTTTCGCCTCTACACGAGGCATCTTCAGGTGATGTTGACTCTACGGCGGCTGACCGCTAATCTTAGCACTACTGGGAGTAGTGGCATTGGGAGTAGTGGTGCTGGGATTGGTGGTGACGGGATTAGTGCACGCATTTGAGGGAATGCGGGAGGTGCTCGTCAATATAGGGAAGACACATCATTTTATTTAATTTAGCGGACGGTTGAAAAATAAATATTAATATCTTTAAACATGAAATATCGGTATATTTATGAGTACGAGTTCTAGCGTGGCACCAGTGCTGCAGAAACAGCTCGAAGGATTAATAATGTGTACGGCGCTGATGTCACAAAAGAAAGCATGGTACGTTTTTGGTTTCAACGTTTTCGTTCTGGAAATTTCGACCTTCAGAACCAACCCTGTGGACGGCCGGAGACCAAAGTGGAAAATGAAGAGTTAAAGGCAATTGTGGAGCGCATCCATCACAAAGCACTTCAGAGATAGCTGCAGGCTTTAGGGTAAGTGGTAAAACTGTATTAATCCACCTGAAGCAAATCGGGAAAGTAAAAAAACTTGAACGACACGTAGCTCATGAATTGAGAGAATCGAACTTGCAAACACGCGTCGACTGCTGTGTTACTTTGCTCATCATCATCATCATCATTATAGCCCTTCACAAATCCACTGCTGAACATAGGCCTCCCCCAAGTAATGCCACAAAGCACGGTACTGAGCCAAATGCATCCATCGACTTCCTGCATATCTTACCAGGTCGTCACTCCATTTAGTGGGGGGTCGCCTTACACTACGTCTACCGGTACGAGGCTGCCACTTGAGAACTTTCTTCCCCATCGGTTATTGGTTCTTCGAGCTATATGGCCGACCCATTGCCACTTCAGCTTACTAATCCATTGGGCTATATCGGTCACTCTGATTTTACTGCGGATATCCTCGATTCTGAGTCTATCACGCAAAGAAACTACGAGCATAGCCCTCTCCATAGCTCGCTGAGCGACCTTGAGCGTCCTCATACGGCCAGCAGTGAAGAATTACGTCTCATATCCGTAAGTCATCACTGGCAACACGCACTGGTTGTACAGTCTAGTTTTCAGAGATTGAGGCGATTAAAGAGATTGAGGTGATTTCAGAGACTGAAGAGAAGATGTGTCATAATTTTCCGAACGCTGCCCAGACGAGTTGAATCCGTCGATTGACCTCTCAGTCGAAGTTGGACTTACCTAGTTGGACTATTTGTCCCAGGTAAACGTACTCGTCAACAACTTCGAGCATAGTGCTCCCAACAACTACCATGCATATGTGTGACATGGATATTGAACATGATCTTTGTTTTGTCCATGTTCATTTTAAGAACTATCCGTTGGGAGACACCATTGAGGTCATTGAACATAGTGCTTAGGTTCTCTAGCGATTCTGCCATAAGGACTATATCGTCTTCCAATGCAGCGGTGAAGAGTTTCGTTGAAATAACGTCACCCTGTCTTACACCTCTCTATAGTTGGATAGGTTTCGTACTCTGGTTCTATACTCGGATAGCCATCGCAGCTCTACTGCACAAATACTTCAGCACTTCAATATACCGACAGTCAACTTGGCACCGCTGAAGAGTCTGTAGCACCGCCCATATTTCGACGGAATCAAAGGCTTTCTCATAGTCCACATACGCTAGGCAAAGTGGTAGATTTTACTCTTCGGACTTCTGTACAATTTGCCAAAGGGTATGTATGTGGTCTATGGTACTAAAGCCTTTTCGGAAACTGGCTTGTTCAGGAGGCTGGAAGTCGTCGAGTCTGCGTGCGAGACGATTCGTAATGACTCTCGAAAACAGCACGTAGATGCGGCTCAGAAGGGATATCGATCTGCAGTTCTTCAAGAGGACGTTGTCACCTTTCTTGAAGAACAAGACTACTGCGCTTCTGCTCCACACCTCCGGAGTAGTGCCACCATGAAGGACGGAATTAAAGAGCTTCTGAAGGACTTCAAGTACCGGTTTTCCACCAGCTTTCAGAAGCTCCGCTGTAATTCCATCCTCGCCCGGGGACTTGCCCTTTTTAAGATGCTGGAGAGCCATTCTAATCTCGCTCAGACTGACGTCCGGGATATCATCGGAATAGTGTGTGACTTGCTCTTGGGTCGTTACACATCGTACACTTGCGTGTGGCTCCAACGATGATGTGTACAGCTGCCCATAGAACCTCTCAATCTCACTCAGAATCTCAGGTGTCCCGGAAACGATGCTGCCACACTCAGTGTTCAGCTTTTACAGTTGGCTCTTACTGGCAGACAGATCTCTGGCAAAGGCTTTGGAGCTCTGGTTCCACTCGATTGCTTCTCCAATATGAGCAGTATTGAAGTTGCGCAAGTTTCGCCGCATGCATTTAGAGATCTGTCTGTTCAGTTGCCTGTATGCTGTCAAATCTATTAACGATTGCAGCGTCTTCTCCCGTCTAACAGCTTAAAAGTGTGATCGGAGAGTTATTGTGTTCCTTTGCGGTGGCTCTTGCAGAACTTAGCTCCAACCACATGGACAGTTTCCACGAGCTTGTCAATCATATCGTCCACTGCACTGCATCTTCTAGGCACCGAAAGCGGTTACGTAACTCGAGCTGGAAGGTTTCGGGATTCTGGATTAGAGCACGAGGGGGACAGAGCGTTGACTTCATTAGACGAAACCTCTCCAACTTAACGTTCAGGTTCAGTGTGCCTCTAACCATTCGGTGATTGCTGCCAGTTTTCACCCTTGCTATCACTGAAACATCACTGAGCAGTTGGCGTCTGGTCGTCATAATGAAGTCAATCTCATTTTTTTCGAATCGTCGGGGCTCGACCAGGTCCACTGCCTGTGGGGCCGCTTCTGGAAGAAAGAGTTCATCATAAAGGGTCTCACTTTCTCTATGAATTCGGTCGGCTGCTGGCCCCTTGAGTGACGATGCCCTATTCCAAATTTTCCTACATTCAGCCCGACGCTTACCCTTGTGCCTAGTTTTGCGTTGAAGTCTCCCATCAACACCATATAGTGGGTTTTGGAGGAATACATGGCTTTAGATATATCCTCATACATTTTCTACACTTCCTCATTGGAATGTGCCGAAGGCTGTGTGTAAACCTGTATGACCAGCGAATACCGTTTGGTGATTCTGAGTATCAGGTACGCAACCCTCGTTGACACAGTCCCAATATTTACAACATTTTTGACGAGAGACTTGTGGACGATAAATCTGACACCTCCATGGGACAGACGGTTACCCCCCCCGGTAATAGAACAAGTTGCTGGATTCGAAGATTACCGTGTCCTCCCCCTCTCTTCGGATTTCAGATAATCCTATAATATGCCAGCGCAACTTGTCTACCTCTTCTTATAATTCCAAGATCTTCTCTTCAGTCCTCAGGGTGCGTGCGTTATATGTTGCCGGATCGCGTGGTCTTATATGGCAACCAAATATCCACCGGAGTTTCTTAGCACCCTCTGCCCCGTCGTTACCATGGTCGCCACCGTATCCAGGAATAGCGGGGCCGCCGGGGACTGGGGGCCGTTTGTTTGTGTCGTTGCTCATAAGGGGATATTTTCCATAGTTGGCACGCTTGGCGAGCGGGTTGGCGACCGCAGTTTTTTATTGTATAATTGCTGCTATCAGGAAGATGCTGCTGCCCATCTCCTGCTTATTTCCCTCTGTCGCCTCTTACGACACTCACTGGAAGATATGGAAAAATATACTCGTATGACGTGAAATTTGGGTACTGAAAAGGACTAAAGCGTTTCTGTAAACAAGATTTTGTTTACACAAGAACATTTCTAATGATGGAGAGTAAAGTAGTCTTAGGTGAAGCATACTTAAAAGATCATAGAAATAATAACTGAACCAAATATTGAAAAAAGATTGTTATATTTAACGATTTCTAATATTAATTTATACGTGATAGAGCCACGCAGCAGCTATATTATTCTTGCAGCTGCACTATATTATTCGAGAGTAATTGCAGTTACTCTATTAATAGTGTTCAATCCCCGCCGGCGCCAATGAAATTCTTAATTGAATTTTAAGCGCTGATTTAACTTACATACCATTTAAGAAAAACACTTCGAGGAACCTTGCATGTCTAAGAAATTAAAATAAATATTTCGAAGACATGTGAAGTCCGCCAACACGCAATAGAGCAGTGCGGCTACTTTCAAAAGTATCTCAGAAATTAGAGGATGCCTGTGCCAAGTAGTTAGTCATATATTTTATATAAACATCATAGTCGGTGGCAATATCTGTGTCATAAGAATTTTCCTATTAGAAAAAAATAATTTGAGCCGAGTACCACTGTTAAGATTATGAGAGTATTTAAAAGTAAACAGTGACACCTGTCGGTAAATGTAATAAA
Organism: Parnassius apollo; assembly: GCA_907164705.1. Classification (NCBI taxonomy): domain Eukaryota; kingdom Metazoa; phylum Arthropoda; class Insecta; order Lepidoptera; family Papilionidae; genus Parnassius; species Parnassius apollo. The sequence continues at coordinate 6,731,813 of CAJQZP010001402.1, read as the reverse complement.
ATAAAAATCTCGCAAATATATGCCTAACAAAATTGAATGTAACGATGGTAATGTCTCTCGTCGATATTTTTTCCGATATAATTAAATTTTCATGTGCAATATTTTCAAAAGAAAAATATGAGACTTGTGTTAAAAATGTAGTTTATTAACAGTAGAATAGTTTTTGTATACTTTTAAGATTTCCTTTAGCGCATAGCAACATGCATTAAGACTGTACAGAAAGTAATTAAATGAAAAACTGTTTTGGTTATACAGGTATCAAAAGTAAAAAACTTCAAAGTAATTTAAGTATTCATTATAAAAGTATAGTTCAAAATAGGTGTTCAGTTTCGTTCTTACGAGTATGTAATATACGGAAGTTTTTATGTTCAGTTGTATTCGGGATAAGTCGCTCGCGTCCGTAGGCTTTGACCACCTAATCCTAGGCCCACCCTACACGTGTCCCCCGGGTGGTGCTAAATGAGCGACAAGCCGATAGCACAGACTCGGCTCCTCGCCGTGGTAGCGGCGTTAAATATACCACCCCATTCGCACCATGAGGAATCAAAGTAAAGAAATGGCCCCGAGTTCCCGGCGCCCCTTTAATGGGGCAGGGTGCGAAGAATCTCCGGGAGGAAAACCGGCGACGAGGCTCGCCACCCGTCACGTTCTGTCTCCCGGAGGGGCGAAAAGTGGATTGCAGAGGCCCGTCTGGCTACGTTGAATGTATGTGGAGCAATGAATGATAAAATGGGTGAAGTATGCGAGGTGATGTATGATAGAGGAATAGATTTGTTATGTGTAAATGAGACGAAACGGAAGGGGAAGGATGTCACTACACATGGCATGTATACCGCATACTGGTCTGGTGTAGACGAGCTCGAGCGGGCATGCCAGGGAGTAGGGATCATCCTATCAGAAAGAATGGTGCAATGTGTGAAAGAGTATGAATGTGTAAGCCCAAGACTGCTATGGATACGATTGAAAGTGGGCTTAAAGAAGTTGTTTGTACTAGGGGTCTACGCCCCAGACATGTCTAAGCCCACTCATATCCGAGAGCAGTTTTGGGAAATGGTAAGGATGGTATTAATGAAATGTAAGGGAAATGAAAATGTTGTTATGCTAGGAGATTTTAATGGAAGAGTTGGGGTGAGGAGGCTTGGTTATGAAAGGATATTGGGAACGTTTGGTGATGAAAGTATAAATGAGAATGGTGAAAGCCTCCTCACTGTATGTATGGAAAAGAATCTTTTTGTGACGAACACTTTCTTTCGCCACAAGAGGATTCACATGTACACTTGGGAAAGAGGTGATGATAGAAGCATGATAGATTTCATAATTGTGGATGAAAGATTGAGGGGCGCAGTGGTGGATACAAGGGTTTACCGGGGGTCAAACGTAGGAACGGATCATTTTTTGGTTTTATGCCGAATTAATGGTCTATTCAGGCGGTGGCGCCATCGGTCATCCGTGTCTACCACTGCGTTACAGCGTATTAGAACAGAAAGATTACAAGATGAAGGTGAGAAAAACAAGTTTAAATGTAGACTGAAAGAAAACGTAAGTGGTTTGGATGAATTATGTATGAATGAGTTAGACTTGGAGAATGTATGGCAAAATGTTCAGAAAGGTTTAGTAGATGCAGCTACCGAAGTATGTGGTGTTAGTAAAAGAAAGAATGAAAGGAAAAATAATACGTTATGGTGGGATGATGAGATACGTACGGAAGTTGAAGCAAAGAAGAGAGCATGGCTAGATTTACTAGCAACTAAGGCTGGTAATTCAAGCGGTACGAATGATGATTTTGAAAGAAAAAAGGCAGTCTTTAGACATCTAAATAAAAGAGTAAAAGAAGTAGTTGAAAGGAAAAAGCAAGAAAGAACGGATAAGAATGATAGAAGAATATCGGATAACTTCCAGGCAAATATTAAAATGTTCTGGAAACTCGTAAGAACTGCCAGGGGATGTTCAAAACAGCCTATAATGAATGCTATAAGAGATGAGAATGGCTATATTCTGAATGATGAAGTTTTGAGTTTAAAGAGATGGAAGGAATATTTTGAAAGCATGTTTATGAGTGAGGAGACAACGTATGAACTGAATGAAATAGGAACTCCGAAAGAAGAGGAAGAAGGTAGCGAGATAAGTATAGATGAAATAATGAAAGCAATGAGAAGCATGAAAGCAGGTAAGGCTGCCGGATATGATAGAGTTTCACTCGAAATGCTAAGGGCTGGAGAGGAAGTGGTGGCAGGCCTGCTGCACACCTTGTTTAATTTATGCTGGGAACTGAAGCGGGTACCGGGAGACTGGTGCAAAGCCGTGATAGTCCCAGTATATAAGGGAAAAGGGTCGCAGCAGGACTGTAAAAACTACCGCGGTATCAGCCTTCTTAGCATCGTGGGAAAACTGTATGCCAAGGTACTAATTGAAAGGGTCATGAAAGAAACCGATGGAAAAATTTGGGATGTGCAAGCGGGATTTAGAAAGGGAATGGGATGTACAGATCAAGTCTTCTCCATGCGCATGATCGCGGAGAAGTTTTTGGCCAAAAACCAAAAGGTTTTTTGTGCGTTCATGGACTTGGAGAAGGCCTATGACAGAGTGGATAGGAATGTGCTATGGCAAACACTGAACTCATTTGGGTTGAGCGCTGGCTTGATACAGGCATTGGAATCTCTTTATAGGGACTCTAGTGCTTGTGTTAGGATCAACGGGGTCTACTCGGACTGGTTTGGCATCCATAAAGGTGTCAGACAGGGCTGTGTGGCTTCCCCGTGGTTGTTCAACCTATTTATGGACAGTTGTTTGCAAAATTTGAAAGTTGAAGAATGCGGATTAAGAATGGGTGAGTTAACCATCAAATGCCTTTTGTACGCCGATGATCAAGTTATTCTTGCGTCGTCGGCGGCTGAGTTGCAAATGATGGTTACATTAATGAACAGATCATTAAAAGAAAGGGGTATGAAAGTGAACGCAAGTAAGACAAAAATTATGGTTTTTGAAAGAGATGAAAGTAAAACGATATGTGAAATAAGAATAGAAGGGGAGTTGATCGAGCAAGTAGATGAGTTTGTATATTTGGGTTGCGTATTTAGCAGGGATGGGAGATATGATAAGGATATAGAACGACGAGTGAACGCAGGAAACAGAGTAAATGGAGCCCTGCACTCTATTGTGAAGAGTCAAAATGTGTCAAAAAAGGCACGTATGGCAATTCACAATGCTGTGTTGGTCCCTACTTTAACGTATGGTAGTGAAAGTTGGGTATGGCAGAAGAAGCACGAGAGTAGAATAAATGCAGTAGAAATGAGGTCGTTAAGGAGTATGTTAGGGCTGAATCTGAATGACAGGGTGAAAAATTGTGTGATAAGAGAAGAGTGTGGTTTGCAAGATGATGTTGTGACCAGGATTAAGAAAGGAATGCTTCGGTGGTTTGGTCATGTGGAAAGAATGGATGAGGAAAGAGTGACAAAGAAAATTTATGTTGCAGAAGTGAATGGCAGAGTCGGAAAGGGACGTCCTAGGCGAAAATTTATCGACCAAATTGGCGATTTATTGAAAACGGGCCAAATTAGGAGTACCCTTAACCGACGAGCATGCATGCGTAGGTGTATGGATGTGAAGGAGGCGAGAGAGGTGTGTCAGGATCGTGCCAAATGGAAGTCTGTAGTCTCTGCCTACCCCTCTGGGTGACAGGCGTGAGTGTTTATGATGATATGATGATTGTATTCGGGAACAGAACGATTTATAAAACTTTTCTACAACCGTATTAAAAAATAGATACTTTTTAATTAAACGAAAAACATCACATTATTTTGTATTTGAGCATCGATGACGATGGGATATCACCAGTACGTTTTCCCTGCCGGCCGACATTGTTTGCTTGATCTTGACCTCATTACGTACGAGTGTCCCGTTTTTAAATTTTCGTAGGTAGTGTTACTTGTTACTTTGTTAGCAATGACGCAAAGAAAATTTTCGAACCGCGAATAATATGAAATGGTACGGTTTTTACATTTAAAGCAATGAAAGTTTACGAAAGTTAGTGGAGAAAATTTTTTGCAGTTAACCAAAGGCTGTTAGACTTTGGACAATTCACCACTCCGTCACATGGAAGTGGTCGAGTTAGTCATTATTAATAAGTTCAACCGTCTAAACCGCAGAGATCGAGTTTTTCGAGCGAAAGCCTCGCGCTAGCACCAATGATGCAGCTCGAAAATTAAGAATTAGCCAGTACTACTTGTGAAAACTACTGACTTCTTCTGGATTTCGTCCACTTGATTACCAAAGTGTGGAAGCAATTACTCAATAGTCATAACGATGGTCTACCTTGTAAATATTTTTGAGAAAGGTTAGTGTTATTTTAAAGTAAAAAGTAAAGTTACAGCCTGTGTAACTGCTGGGCACAGGTCTCCGCTCATTTCTGAGAGGGTTTTAGGGTTAGGAAGTGTCCGCCGCGCTGCCCCAATGCGTGTTGGCGAACTTCACATGTCTTCGAAATATTTTTTTCTTATCCCTCAGACATGCAGGTTTCCTCACGATGTTTTCCTTCACCGCCGAACACGTGGTAAATAAGCACTTAAAATTGCAATTAACAATTTCATTGGTGCCGGCGGGGACGAACCCGGGTTACTCGTGTTATATTAAGTGACTGTATATTTAAGTTGTACATAGTTCGTTGTGGTAAATAGTTAATCGTCTTAAATTGTTAAAAGTTGTAAATACTTGATTCCAATTTTATATATAGGCCATAGTTAAGACAGTCCGGTGTTACGTCATTGATATGTAAAAAAAATAATGTTTTTATTTACTGTAACGGTCATAAGCACTTTGAAAGTATGAAGAAAAAATTGGAATCATAATTCGCGTCGCGTAGTTATCCACTTAGTAGCGAACATTTTACTAAGGAAGTAAATAGAAGGCTAAAGCTCCGTGAATCCACTCGTAAGCACACGAGCGCACGTAAGTTGTAGTTGCCCATAAATCATATTCAATTTCAGATATTTTCAAATAAATATTCAAAACATTGTTCAAGCGTATAGCGTAGTATTTATATTTGTAACTTAATTATTGAATTTGGTTAGTCTTTTAAAAATAACCCCTTGTAGATTGATGATAAATAACCAAAATAAGTAACAATAATTTAATTCTCAAGAGCCAGCGATATAAAAGTACTAAGCATTTCGTAAAAACACGCTCCGCACAATAACCCGCAGCGACGTGTACCCTCGAGGTGTACTTGATCGCTTCGCTATCTCGCTGATATCAACAGCAGCAATGTTCACTGACTATAGGTATAATATTGTTTCAGTCACGCGCATGGTACTCGTAATATTTGCTTGCGCTTGTAAAACACTTGTAAAAACCTAACTAAATACTTAAGACTTTTTAAATATAGATAAATGGTTTTACTGTCATAAGACGTGACAAGAAGAGGTGGGAGGGGGAGGGGAAATGAAGGAACAAGAGATGGCGAAGATTTGTGGCATTACTTGGGGGGCTCAGCACTGGTGGGTGGGGAGGGAATGAGGACTTGCTGATAACAACTCAAAAAAAACTGCGGATGCCAAACCATGAATTTTTTGAAACGAACAAATTTTTACGAGTTGTTAAAGAAATAAACAAGCAAGAGGTGTGTGTGAGTGTGCGTAGAAAAGTCGAGCATGATTTTGACATTACTTGAAATGCACGCAGCGCTTCGTCTATTTTATTCGTTGGTCTGCGAAGTTATATTGAAATTTCGTGTTTTATTAAAGTGAATCTGCGTCGAGAATATCTTTGCACGATGTTTTTACGATTTCAAATATCGCCTAAAACCGGACGAATTGTTTCATAGACATCAAATGGTATCTCAGACAACCATGTACCGCTGGTAATTTCAGCAATTTCTACTAACGGTGAGAGATGAAGAAAGATGTGCTGACACTTTTACGGCTGTTACTAAAGGAAACATGCTAGCAGCACAAAATTAAATTTAAGAAAATATGCAAATTATTATAGAAATTTAATATATTTTAGCAATTTATATAATTTAATGTATTAGTTATTTGTATGTTATTTTATTGCATGTATTGTCTATAAATCGCGTGTATTATTATTATATTATGTATATTTATATTGCACCACCTACCTAATTCTCACTGTTCTAATCCTTACACCTTTGGTAGCCTGGAAGAGATCGCTATGTAGCGATAAGGCCGCCAAATTGTACTTACATAATATTATAATCTGCTTTGTGTTTTGTTATCTGTATATTTGTTTGTGGTGTACAATAAAAGTATATTAATTCATTCATTCATTCAAATTATGTGTGTCAATATTCAGCATATATAGCAAATTAAATCGGGAAGCGTACTCGAAATTTTGCACACCACCTTGGCGTAATGAGAGGACAGTTTCGCGTTGAATTCTACACACCCTCACCGATGCTTACTAGCAAGGCGCGTGTGGAATGGTGTCACCCGTGACATAATGACTAATAAAGCAGGCTCGTCACGTCCTGTTAACGGTGTTATCAGATACAGGTTTTTTTTAGGATTAATTAATACGATCCAAAAACGAAGCTGGAGTCGACGGTCTGGCTATTACAAAATAAATCAACGCCTACCAAAGTGAAACGGTGAGGAGTCAAATGCCTTTATAAAATCAAAGTAGCATCAATGAAAAATGGTATATTACCAAATGCTTGCCAAGAATAATCAGTGATGTGAGTAATAACCGAACTTAACACGGGGTTCCGTGCGCTACTTCTTAGCCATTACAACGCGTCCGTGCTCTCTGCGCTCGAAACAAGGAACTGCCTGAACAACACACTGTTTTATCCTTTGGGACACCTACCTTAAAACCCTGATACAGGCACACGAAAAAAGGCAACCTTTTTTTCATGTGCTTCTTACATCTGCAAATTTTAGGAATTATAATGTCCGGAAGTAGATGAAAATTAAATTATAAATTTCCACTGCTTCGTACATAGAAACATATAAGCCAAGGTAATAAAATCGTGAGGAAAATGGTTATAATATGAAAATGGTTATAATATGACAATTAACGTTTAATTTCTTTAAAAATATGCCCAATTTTTTGTCTGTAATGTGATCTGGCAGAAATATATTATTAATAGACTATTTTACCTGGTGCTATCAAAATATTTTTTGCAGAATAGGTTTTTAATTAACATTTTTTTATTATTTCACGATAAAAGTCACAATTTTCTACTAATTAATTATCAATCAAGCTATAAATCCTAAGATATTTTACAAACAACGTTTATAAACTTGTTTGTTACAGATAGTGTCCTCGAAAACTGGTTCAACAAATTCGTTAAAATTTACTGAGTTGAAAAGAACAAAAAATCGATATAGCTAAGTAAGTGTTTCACGCACAATGCAACAAGCTTAAACTTGCACAAGCAATAAAATTGGTAATTTCGCCACAAAAATGATCTCAACAGCCTAATAGAGCGCAGGGCCACTAATCCCACGTGATGGTGAATGCAGGGCCATGCTTTGTATCATTCCTTGCGGAAGGCCTATGTCCAGGCGTGGACAAATGAGGGGCTGCAATAAAAATGATGATAATATTCTAGATGTTGTACCGCAATCTATTCGAGTCTTTTACACCAAAATATAAAACGAAGTGACGAGTTCTATTGTGCTACTATATAAAGCGATTTTTTATGTTTATTTTTATTTCAAAACTAAGGCAAAACAAACATATTTTAAGCAATAATAAATACAAAATTCCCTATTTCCATTTGCTTACACAATTATAATCCAATGTTCGCCTGTTATCCCATATCGTGGTAAGTAGTGATGCAGCCCTATATGATAAAGTGGACTGACTTAGCTTAAAAATACTTATTCACTGTTCTCTTGAAGACAACTGTAATTGACATTGTAATCGGATAGAAAGATGATGCTGGAAAATTATTCCATTATTTTCTTATATACATTATGTATGACAAAGCAAACCGTTGGGTTCAAATCCTATCTCGGTGGTATATCGACAACGAAGTGATGGAAGACCAGCCGAGCGTCTGGTGGTAGGGTGGAACGCAGAGGAAGGAATTAAAAAAGTAATTTCTGCGCATAATCTCCGATATTTATGCCTGTGCCCGAGTTGCCGTCCTGAATAAACCTCTTAGTAAGTAGCCTTTCCATTTAATACAAAGCCACTAGGTTTGCAACCTAAACCTTACATAAGATATAACCTAAACCTTAAATAAGACTTATGTATATCTAAAACGCATACATTAAAAAATGGGCCCTCTGCTAGAAGCCAAAGAAGCCTTATTTGAAATAACTTCTGTTTGCATTTCTCTCCTCCTTTGTCGCACAGAAGTTTCTTGCGCTCATTTCGCAAACATCCGATATAGCGAAAAGTTTCAAAACTGTTTTGCAAGTTGTTGACCGTGGAACCATTAAAAGTCATTACATTTATTGCGGACTGAAAACTTTTGTTTTACTTTCGAAAAGTTTTCGCAAATCAGAGTTGGTTTAATTACAAATTAACCAGTTAAAAGCAATTAAAAAGATTAAAAAGGACATCCTTAGGGTTTGAGCACACTGTCGAAATATGTTACATTAAATAAATATATAAACTATAACATATATATAAGGTAAAAACCAAAATTCTTTCAATTAAAACGCAACTTTTCTATGCTGTGTGAAGATCTGTCAGATTTTTTTTAAAATTGCATCTTGGTTCCAACTAGCGACATCTATTGAGCGAAAGATTATTAGTCCTTATTAAGAACACTGTCACAAAAATTCACTCTAATACAGACATTTAAATAGGTAGTAGTAATAGACCGGACATCAGTAACAAAATTGTCGTCTGTAACTTTTGTCCTATAGGATATATCTCCTATTTTTGTCATTTAGTCTAAGTGACATCGTCAAAAGGTCAAGACGCATTCATTTTATAAATTTAAAAATATTTTTAAAAAAAATATGCCTGGTTGTGCATTAAAGTATTGTAAATCACGATATGGAGCAAAAAATGAACGTAATTTCGGTTTATTATCGTAAGAATAATGAGTATTTACCAAATAATATTTAAATTTTATTATTTCTGGTAGATTGTTCGAGAAGAAAAAAAAGTTATTGTAATAAGTGCCCCCTGTTATCCAGTAACGTCACTATTTATTTACGATTTGTTTAGTAGTGTCACCTACTGGGAAATAGCTAAAATGTTTTCTAAATAAATATTCAGTGTAGTATTGCTATATTTCGCTAGAGGGTGTAATACATGCGCGTGGTCACAGCTTTTATATGAAAATGTTCCCAATATCCGCTCTATAGTTTATATATATATATATATATATTTAAATCTTAATGCTCTAATATAATAATACTATTCCAAATATATCCACTTTGTTGCTATCACTCAATGAAAAAACATCTTCCAGTATGAGCAAGGTGTCCATTTCATCGATAATAATCATTTTGGTCACATATATAGATATAATTAGATAGAAAAGGAGAATTAATATCGTATAATATATAAGAGGGAGAAGTACGTTACAATTTGGTCCCGTGACCAGGATAAATTTAAAAAGTAGGTCGTCTATATAAGCATTACGAAGTAGGCATAAGTACCAAAGGAACTGTTAGCTCTTGGAAATGCTCGAATTCGATATCACAGACCTACCTTACCTCGGCTCAGAAATATATCGAATTCGATATCAAATACTGCCCTATGAAAAAATTATTTTTTCGTTTTTAACAAAACCAAAGACAATATGCAATAGATAATAGTATCAAAGACAAAGATATGCTCTTTTATTTTAAACCATAACCTGGCAATGTTTCTTAGAAAAAAAAAAAGAAATCACTCTGAACTTTCGGCGTTCCACGTGTCGCATTGATGAAGGTGCTCCGTCTTTTTTATAGAATTTGATATTTGTGTCTGGACTAAAAACGAAAGTATTATACTTTTTTATATTCCTTGTAATATAGTAAACACGTAGATATATAATTTGTGGCATAAAAAGGTGAAAAGTAAGTGCCAAAAGTACTTCGAAATCCAGAAGGCTCATTTTGGCGGTTGGGTCAAAAATGTGTTATTTTTCCAATTCTCATTTATTTTTAGTGTAAAATGTAACTAAAAAATAGTTTTCTAACATATTTCAAATAACTTGACGTTGTATTTATTTTAAATTCACACAAAAATATTTTTGAAATATTGTTCGAAATGTCATACAGATAAGTATTATTATTATTTTTTTTAATATTTTGGTATGAATAACGAATAGAAACATATAATACATAAAAATATACATATTTCCAAACATTATCATATAAATTTCTCCAAAAACAAAAGTGTAAAATTCAAATTAGTAGTAATTTTGGCACTAAAAGTGAAGTATATACTACTACCGTGCTATAAAGGGTAAATTATGAATTTTGTTGCAATTTCTAGCAACCAAAAATAATTTTATTCGATAGTTTATACATTCAACAAGGATTTCTGTAATTTTTATCCATAAATATTGTCTCAAAGTGAAAATATAGCAAAATTTGCAAGTTAGCAAAAAATTTGCGATTCCCGCCATTAAGGTCCCGAGCGAACGGGAGTATAACATGTCACGACCTCCTGAGCTTACGGGAGTCCACTGCGCTCACTCACACAGGCTGCCCCTATAGATTGTCTCATATTTATTATCATATATTACATAATATATGTGCCACAGTTGTTACGCTTCGCTAGCTTTTAGCTTTTTATTTTATTTTTAGTCAATATTAGAGAGACTGATTTGTTTTCCTATGTTGCTTCTTGCAGCACTCACGGGATGATATGTGGTAGTGGTTATTCCGTCACTACACGGTGAGCAAGACCAGTGACTTGAACCATCATCTACCGGAGGCCCGAGCTACCGTTGGAAATTATTTAACAGCCTCACTGCATGGTCACTTCGTTAGTCATACCGCATAGACCAGATTTTTTGGTCACTCCCATTCCCATGGTCATACCATTTCTGGTATTTTTCTCGAAACGCAGATTCTTACAAAATGTGTGGGTTCGAGTCCCGCATTTGAATTAATTTTTTGTTGCCCATTTGGAGTCGTTTCCACCACTTACCTTAGACGAAAGCCCCCCCACCACCCACCCTCTTCATGCAATCTAAGTTTAAACTGGACATTGCCTTTAAATACCAGCCTTGGTTAAAAACCTATACAGGTTTAATGAAAACTAACGGTACTGTTTCCTGTTACGTAAAACTTTAAAAAGTAATAGTAGCAAAATATCCGCTGGTAAACAAGCACCCGCTCGCGACATCCTGCCAAGAGCAGACAAGGGCTTATAATAAAAATAGAGGTAAGGCTCCGACATAAGCATTTATTTTTATATTTAAAAAAATACATTTTTATACGTTAAAGTATAAATGGAATTATTTACTAAATCATTATAATTATGACTGTATATTCTCACAGAATACCAGCGTAAAAAGGCAGCTTAATGCTACTGTGTTTGGTACGGTGAGTGTCTCTACATTAAAATAAAACTTAAAAAAGAGGAGACCAGTTGTTAAAGGAAACGAGGCATTCCATCTTAGTTCTCAGGAGTGACAACGCATCTGCATTTTGATTCTTAACGGAGGGTAAATGTAGATGTCTATGTACCACAGCATCCACGTACCATCAGATTGACTGTGTTTTCGTTTGTCATCCTTATTCAATAAAAAGATACTCGTATAGAAAATATATTTAATACAATGACAACACGTTTTAAGATATTATTGATATTACGTTTTCATGGAAGTTACATCAAATCAATCGGATGTGAGCAAGTGCTTCAATAATTGATTACAAATAAACCGGAAAGTTTTAGGCGAGGAAAACTTGTGAAAATATTATTAGTTTTGACAACTTGTCATCTACTTCTGAAATATTCCAGAGTTTTTTTTTACTTCATATAGGTACCTACTCTTATATACGTATTTAGGTATTTGTATGGTTATGTATAAATAGTATGTTTATACATAATATTATGCATGCACATGCCAACAATTTAAAAAAGAATACTTTTAATACATTCTATTAACAATACTAATTTTCCCATTAACCACTCCAAGTAAACTAGAAATTTTAAACCCAAGCGTATTACGAGTGGTTCATGATGGAACCCTTTCTCCCTCCTCCCTTTATTGCATATAAAATGGTTGTTTAATAAATTTATTAGAATAGATGTGACCAGTTAAACAAAATATATTAATCCCCTTGCGGTTGAGTTCTGCAGGTTGCCACTGTATTTGGAGGTTTGGCATTATAATAATGTCCTCCAGACCGAATTTCGGCCACGGCGGCCTGCCTCAACGGAGGTTAGCCATCGGCGTAGGACAGGATTACAGTGTCCAAGTGTATGCGCAAGCACAGGTGCACTCTCTTTTCCCTAACTCTCATAATTCGATGGGACGGTAAACCGACACGACCGGAAAGAGATCAGGCGCAGGAACACACAGGGGTGAGACACCGCCAACTTTCTGACTCCGGGCAGCTACTGAGAATTTCTTGAAAGAAAAACTCAATAATTGATTCTTTGGCCCGACCCGGGAATCGAACCCAAGACTTCATGATTAGCAGTTGCACTACTACAACCACTAAACCAACGAGGTAGTTGTTTGGCATTATAGTTCAGTCAATTAGGACGGGATACGATCTTTTTTTCCATCTTACCTTTGGAGGCGAGTTTGTTTCTCGCCGGATGATCCCAGCGTTTTTGCTGATTCTGTTGCAGATGTGGTACTGGAAATAGAATTTTTTATTCAATCAGCTCTGGTACCTATTGGAGGCAGAAACCAGCCATGGTTTGGTTGCTCCTGCAAAATTGCATTACGCTATAAGCAAAAGTGCTACCAGACCTGGGCTCACGCATCGACGTCTCGTAATAATAGCGTTGTTAGCGCTGGTATTTGCATCCCGAGACGTCCACCAAGAAAGAAGTATAAATCCGCATCCAGGTCCTTCAAAAGTGTCATTGCTAAGGCAAAGTTAGAGCACATCGGCAGAATTGGCGGGAAACTAGATCATCTTTCTTCGGGATTACATGCATTCTGGTCTTTTCCCAAGGCTTTACAAGGAAACTTCTGTCAGCTATCTCTCCCATCTCTGCACAGGGAGGACGGACTCACTGGGCCGTGCCGCAAAGAACAAAGCCGATCTGCTGGGCTCTCTCTTTGCATCCAATTCTACTCTTGATGACGGGGAAATGCCTTCGATTGGGTTTGGCACAAAGCGCTTCTTACGAAACTTCCTTCCTATGGGCTTCCCGATAAATTTTGCAATTACATCATCAATTTTCAAATCGGAGCATCAAGGTCGTAGTAGACGGTGCATGCTTCGATTACAAGCCCATTTACGCTGGTGTTCCATAAGGCTGTGTGATATCACCGACGCTGTTTCTTCTGCATATCAATTATATGTTGCAAACCGGTAACATTCATTGTTTTGCAGACGACAGCACTGGTGATGCCTTATACACCGGCCGTGTCAACCAATATTTCTCGGGAAAATGTCGCCGAGTACCGGGGAAAACTTGTGTCTGAACACAGTCTCGGATTGGAGGCGACTAAATTTAGTCCAGTTCAATCCCTTACAGACGCAAGTTTGCGCGAAATAGGCCAACAATATTATTTAATAATACAAGGACTTCGCTCCTTTTTCTTAAAATTGGGTGAGGCAGACATCTCCTCACATGCCTTGTGCGGTAAGCGTCTATCAACCAACGCGCTTTTCCAAAGAGGTAAGTTAAATTGGGAACTGGACCGTAGTCCACAGCAAAATAACTAGCGAACCAGTAAGACGAGGACTTGGCCCCTTGGTAGTGTGTAAGCACTAACATCGACCGAAGTCGTGCATTTGCATACATAGTACATACATTCGACACATTTTTGGTTCGGTTCGGTTCGCAGTTAATTAGGCCTTTACTGCGTCCTATTTTTAAACTGAATTGTCCTGATTTTTCCAACTTCAAATCCCAGATTTTTAAATTTGCGGTTGGTAACCCTAACGTATCATAACGTTATGCACTAAGACGCCACCCACAATCGGTAGGGGTGTGCGATGTCCACGGGTAAATCGTATTACTACAACAAACTCGTTTACCATCTATATCACTAAGATAATATGCCTAGGACATATCGGTTAGCGATTCCAAACTTAGCTTGGTCTTGGACACTATGAAGCAGTCTACATGCCACTATAATATATGCAACTATATATATATATATATATATATATATATATAATGGGAATTTAAGCCACAACTGCTATCATAATGCTTAAGCATCTTAGAGATTCTTTCTATATTATTGCTTTTGTATCATAGACCTTACTATTATATGTATTATATAGGACTTCAACCCACAACTCTAGTATTGTTATTAATTATTATAAGTTTGTATTGTAATTCTAGTATTGATATTCTATATAAGTGGGATCATTTTTTTAATTCCATGTTGGTCTCTCAGTCTAATTGCAACCTATTACTATTACTATATTTTTAAACGATGGTGGTTATTCTAAAATTATTAGTTACATGCTGTTAAAATTTTCATAACATTTAGTCATTCTCTAGGCAGACAGTGTGTGTACACTGTGTGACGTGAGCATTCACAGTTTAGAACTTTTGTTCACAGTAATTGGTGGTTATCATTGTTGGTTGCACTAGTATGTTATATTTTGTAGTAATTTTTTTTTATTTTTGTTTAATTTAATTTAGATTAAGAAATATTGTTTAAACTATTTGTTAATACACATACATCAACATCACCCAATTGCTCGTAACAAGCTTTTACGCAGCTCGTAACAACTTTAACTCTTGCAGCCTGTAAAAGACCACTGCTGAAAATAGGCCCCATCTTTAAATTGTCACATAAGAGAGATTTCGTCACAGTCGCCACGCTAATTTGAGTTGCTTTTTAAATTAATTTTGAAGATGCTGCAATTCATATCCTGTTTCAGTTTCTATTTGTATTTCTTACGACCCTTAGGGGACAATATTTGACTAAATAATGTAGATATTCCAAACTAAATATGTGCTGTCATAGACGCTGCTCGATGTTTGTATTTATTGATATCTTTACCGCATAATGGCCCATATAGTCCCGTGAGTGTGGTATGAGGTACCTGGGAAACTGAGACAAGAGATATAAAATATCATCTTCCTGATAACAAAAACAGTAAAAAATTGCAATTGCCAACCATTCTGCCAAGCGTAGCAACAATGGTAAATTACACATAGATTTCCTGATAGGGACTTTGAGGAATTCTATGTGGGAGACCCATTTTCAGCAGTGAAATTTTACAGGCTGTAATGGTAATTGATGTTTTTATAGAGGAGTGGATCGTGGATCCCCTCCAAATCCACTCGACCGACCCACACAAAATAAATTGTTTCTATTTCAAAAAGAAAACTGTAATATTCATCACTGTGCTTAACGAAATTAAATAAATAAATGCGAGTCACTTCGGGATATAATTTATTTCAGCTTTCGACCAAGAGTTTGCTTAGTTTTATTAATGTGAAATCAGTTGCTAAAGCGTATAAAGAACCACAATATCCTTAATATAATTGGCATTAGAGGAATAATTTATGACTACACCTCGATCAATTTCTGATGTTTTAGGTAATGGGAGAAATCACAGAAATCTAAATAATAAGAGGAGAAATAAATATTGGTAATATTATTATTTTGGATATATTTGTAGTATTTTCGCCTTCTTACCACTTTTAAATAAAATATTATGTTATATAATGCAGTAAAATAAATCTATACCAAATGTTAAATTGAAGTGTCTTTTTTATAGAATAAGGGCGACAAACAAGCACACAGTCCACAAGATGGTAAGTGGATGCTGTGGCCCATAAACATCTACATTTATCCTCGATTAAGAATCAAAACGCAGATTCGTTGTCACCTTGACGACTAAGATGGAATGCCTCGTTTCCAGTAAAAAAAGGTCTCCGGATCTCTACACTCACCATACGATACACAGCAGTACTAAACTGCTATTTTACGCTGGTATTCTGTGAGAAAGTGATCCTTCCCCGGTTGAGCCGACCCATTCATACGTGCCACAACCATAATAAAGCTGCAACGTGGCTCGACCACGTATAAGACGTCTCTTTGTAATATTGTTGTAACTGTCTTATTTTCAAATCGATCACAGGCAATCGGTAAAGTATCGGAGTGCAGCATCGCGCTTGGGACGTTCTTTTACGCACCAACCTCGGCACATCCCGATGAGGAGGTGGAGGAAATGTATGAGGATATTTCCAGAGCCATACATTCCTCCAAAACCCACTACACGGTGTTGATGGGAGACTTCAAAGCAAAACTAGGCACAAGAGAAAGCGGTGAACTGAATTTAGGGAAATTTGGAGTAGGGCAACGGAACCGTAGGGGCCAGCAGCTGGCCGACTTTATGGAGAAAGAGGGACTCTTTATGATGAACTCTTTCTTCCAGAAGCGGCTCCACAGGAAGTGGACCTGGTCGAGTCGGGGCGCGATTCGAAAAAAATGAGATTGACTTCATTATGACTGAGCAGACGCCAACTGCTCAGTGATGTCCCAGTGATCGCAAGGGTGAAAACTGGCAGCAATCACCGAATGGTTAGAGGCACACTGAACCCGAACGTTAAGTTGGAGAGGTTTCGTCTAATGAAGTCAACGCTCTGTCCCCCTCGTGCTCTAATCCAGAATCCCGAAACCTTCCAATTCGAGTTACGTAACCGCTTTCGGTGCCTAGAAGATGCAATACAGTGGAGGATATGAATGACAAGCTCGTGGAAACTGTCCATGTGGTCGGAGCTAAGTTCTGCAAAGCCGCCACAGAAGAACACAAAAACTCTCCGACCACACTCTTAATCTCATGGCTGTTAGACGGGAGATGAGGCTGCAATCGTCAACAGATTTGACAGCATACAGGCAACTGAACGGACAGATCTCCAAATGCATACGGCGAGAGTTGCGCAACTTCAATACCGCTCATATTGGAGAAGCGATCGAGCGGAACCAGGGCTCCAAATTCTTTGCCAGAGATCTGTCTACCATTAAGAGCCAACTGTCAAAGCTGAAGACTGAGTGTGGCAGCATCGTTTCCGGGACACCTGAGATTCTGAGTGAGATTAAGAGGTTCTATGGGCAGCTGTACACATCAACATTGGAGCCACACGCAAGTGTGAGTAACGATCCAAGAGCAAGTCTTATCCAACACTATTCCGATGATATCCCGGACGTCACTGATCTCTGAGCGAGATTAGAATGGCTTTCCAGCACATTAAAAAGGGCAAGTCCTCGGGCGAGGATGGAATTACAACGGAGCTTCTGAAATCGGGTGGAAAACCAGTACTTGAAGTCCTTCAGAAGGTCTTTAATTCCGTCCTTTATGGTGGCACTACTGCGGAGGCGTGGAGCAGAAGTGCGGTGGTCTTGTTCGTCAAGAAAGGTGACAACGTCCTCTTGAAGAACTGCAGACCGATATCCCTCTAAGCCGCGTCTACGTGTTGTTTTCGAGAGTCATTACGAATCGTCTCGCACGCAGACTCGACGACTTCCAGCCTCCTGAACAAGCCGGTTTCCGAAAAGGCTTTAGTACCATAGACCACGTACATACCCTTCGGCAAATTGTACAGAAGTCCGAAGAGTACAATCTGCCACTTTGCCTGGCGTATGTGAACTATGAGAAAGCCTTTGATTCCGTCGAAATTTGGGCGGTGCTACAAACTCTTCAGCGGTGCCAAGTTGACTGTTGGTATATTGAAGTGCTGAAGTGTTTGTGCAGTAGAGCTAAGATGGCTATCCGAGTATAGAACCAGAGTACGAAACCTATCCAACTGCAGAGAGGTGTAAGACAGGGTGACATTATTTCCCCGAAACTCTTCACCGCTGCATTGGAAGACATTTTCAAGCTACTGGACTGGAAAGGATACGGTATTGATACCAATTGCGAATACATCACTCACCTTCGATTTGCCGACGATATAGTCCTTATGACAGAATCGCTGGAGGACTTAAACACTATGCTCAATGACCTCAATAGTGTCTCCCAACGGATAGGTTTTAAGATAAACATGGACAAAACAAAGATCATGTTTAATGTCCATGTCATACCTATGCTAGTAGTTATTGGGAGCACTAAGCTCGAAGTTGTCGACGAGTACGTTTACCTGGGACAAATAGGCCGACTAGGTAAGTCCAACTTCGACCGAGAGGTCTATCGACGGATTCAACTCGGCTGGGCAGCGTTCGGGAAATTACGACGCATCTTCACGTCAGATATACCTCAAAACCTGAAAACTAAGTCATACAACCAGTGCGTATTGCCAGTGATGACCTACGGAACTAAGACGTGGTCGTTCACTGCTGGCCGTATGAGGAGTCGCTCAGCGAGCTATGGAGAGGGCTATGCTCGGAGTTTCTCTGCGTGATAAACTTAGAAATGAGGATATCCGCAGTAGAACCAGAGTGACCGACATAGCCCAACGGATTAGTAAGCTGAAGTGGCAATGGGCCGGCCATATAGCTCGAAGAACCGACAACCGTTGAGGAAGAAGGGTTCTCGAGTGGCAGCCTCGTACCGGTAGGCGAAGTGTAGGGCAACCCCCACTAGATGGAGTGACGACCTGGTAAGACATGCAGGAAGTCGATGAATTCAGGTGGCTCAGGACCGTGCTTTGTGGCATACCTTGGGGGAGGCCTATGTTCAGCAATGGACTTGTGAAGGGCTGTAATGATGATGATATCTTATATTGAGCTGGAGTTATTTGCATGCCATTAAGACATGAAAAAAGTAAAAAGTAAAGTTACAGCCTATATACGTCCCACAGCTGGACACAGGCCTCCCCTCATTTCTGAGAGGGTTTTAGGGCAAGGAAGTGTCCGCCGCGCTGCCCCAATGCGTGTTAGCGAACTTCACATGTCTTCGAAATGTTTTTTTCTTAATCCTCACAGATTCAAGTTTCCTCGCGATGTTTTCCTTCACAGCCGAGCACGTGATAAATCAGCACTTAAAAATGCAATTAACAATTTCATTGGTGTCGGCGGGGATCGAACCCGGGTTACTCGCGTTCTGTTTTATTACAGCGAGCGTTAACCATCTGAGCTACTACGGCTCGTCGGTCATTAAGACATGAATATGCATTTATTTAATCTGTCTGTATTGTAATGATAATTTACAAACAGATAGAGAGTAATACCCGGAATGATCTAGGCTATATTTTATCCGGATATATTGGGAGGTTTATGGAAAACGAAAAATTCATAAAACAATTGGTCTTTGATCACCTTAAATCTAAACAATTCCACATAAATAGATCCTACCTGGGTAAAGCCAACGCGTGTCGCTAGTGTATAAGTAAAATCCAACCAGATCAATTTTGGTAACGGGTTATGGGAAGAGTAAAGAAACCTTCTGCATTTGTGTTCAGAGCAGTCCTCCACGGAATCCAAACATATAAACAAATTTTCTATTTATCATATTTTAAGAAAAAATACTTTAATTTTACATTTAAAATCAAAATTTTATATTCCTATTACTTGGAGATAAATCCACTTCAGACAAAGACCTTTTATACAAAGGAAAATTTTAATTTGTAAATCAGTAACATGGTCGAACTATAACTTAGTGATTATCTATATACTCTTTGGGTCGAACATTACAGTAGTTATTCTCGTGAACCGTGACTTAGAGCGGCTTTAACTATTACCAAAGAGGACATGAAAGTCGAAAAAGAGGTCAACAAGTAATTTATTGTGAAGCGAAGTAATTCAATTAATCTACGGATTTCCTAAATGGTTATAAAACAATTTACAATTCACAGACAATATAAATGTCGCAGTAAGATGGTTAAAGCCGTGATATAGTTATATCCCTAGGGATATATAATTATATGACAGCGATTCCTAACTATCTTACTTGACTAATCTAGTAACAATGATTTCTTAAATTTATTTATTTAGTAACATAATACATAACATAAACACTCACGCCTATCACCCAGAGGGGTATGCAGAGACTACGGACTTCCATTTGGCACGATCCTGACATACCGCTCTCGCCTCCTTTACATCCATATACCTACGCACACACGCTCGTTAGTTAAGGGTACTTCTAATGTGGCCCATTTTCAAAATATCGCCAATTTGGTCGATAAACTTTCGTCTAGGGCGATCGATGTAACAACGAAAAAAAATATTCAGGACCAAAGAGTAAATCTGTTAGCAACTTAAAAAACTTAAAATAGTAAGAGCAATATGGGATAAAAGATATAGAATTTGTCAACATCATTTATAAACTGATAAAATTTTATTTTTAAAATGGGCTTAACACTAAATAGCCTTTTTTGACCAGAAATATTCGTATTTATAATTCGTGGATACAAAAGTATCGACAAAAGGATAAATAATATAATAATAAATAATGACAGCTAATAACATTTTAGAAAGATATACAATAAGTCATAATATTTGAAATATTATGCAAAAATTAATAAAAGTTTCATTACAAAGTACTGTGTGATGCGACTGCCGATCACGAGGTCCCGGGTACGGGCCAAACGATTAATTATTGAAGTTCTCTGGAAGAAATTCTAAGGAGCAGTCTGGAGCATCAGAAAGTTGGCAGTTCCTCGGACAGCATATAAAGTCCATGGTCCCGCGCTTGACTTCTCTCCGGTCTTGTCAGACTGCCGTCTCATTGGACAAAGAGAAGGAGGAAATAGAGTGCATTTTCGCTTGTGCATACAGTCTGGCACTATAATCTTATCCATCATGGCTGGTCTTTGGTAAAACTGACAGCCATGACCGATATTCAGTCTAAAGAACATTACAATTTTAAAGTACCCCGTCATAATATTACGGTTAATGAGACATTAATTCCGTCCTTCCCTTTATTAGGTAAATAAAATCCAAAAGTACAGTATAATATATTTGAAAAATTACAATTTAGTACCAAGAATTAATTAATGATAAGTTATATGAAGTTATTGAACAAAACATTGAAATCTGGTAACGTCATTCCAAAAGCTACGTTATCGACGGAGGGACCAATCTGAATGACTTTCATGGCAAGCATAGTGCTGATTGGACTGTAAACAAAGCGAAATAAAACAAGCCCAACTTATTAGTGCTTCGCTCATTAAACTTTATATAATAGGTTAGAGTAACACAATATTAACTTTATCCTTGAAAGAGTATATTACGCGAATATAAATAAATTTTCGCGGTTAGATATTCCTTCTTTGAATCATTAAAATAAGTAATACAACACTAATTCAGATTTACGGTCTCTACTAATGAGTGTTCATACATCTCTAATTGCGAAATAATCTTTTATTCTGTTTTTTTTTTTTTTACAAACAAATTACGCAAGTTACGCAAGACGAAATTCAACTAATATCATCTTCTTTGGAAATAATTGAATGTAGTCAATATTTTCTTTTTCAGGTCTTTGTAGATTTGCACAAGGACAAACTTTCAGACCCGGAACATTTATTTGCAGGCCATTCAAATACTTGTTTCATTTAGAATTCGAACTGTCGTTGCCCTTAAACGCCGTATCTCAATGCTAAGCAACTATTATTATTTTTTTTTATTTATCATTTATTTTTAGATTCATTTTTAGGTCCATATATGTCAGTACAATTTTTCTTGAATACTATGTTAGTAAAAACTGGACAAAATCTATATATGGTAGATTATGTAGAGTATGTAGGTATATGTGGTAGAGCCACGCTGCAGCTATATTATGGTTGTAACATGAACGGGTCGGCTCGACCGGGACCATGCTCTTACAGAATAAAGCGTAAAATAGCAGCTTCACACTGCTGTGTTTCGTATGGTGAGTGCAGAGATCCGGAACCCCTATTTTACTGGAAACAAGGCATTCCATCTTAGTCCTCAGGGGTGACAACGCATCTGCGTTTTGATTCTTAATCAAGAATAAATGTTGTAAAGGATTCAGTTACCATTAGGTGGACTGTGTGCTCGTTTGTCACCCCTAATCTATATAAAAAAGAACTTGATGCATGCACTAAACTTCAGGCTTGTCGGCTTACTCATAAAACATGTAGTTCAATAAACCTTGCGAGCAGGTTACAATCCACTCTTTTGCTAATTGTCAATCATTCGTAGAACTTTATTCTACAAAGTATGCTATGACAATTGTGACAAAGATTCATATCATATTTTTGCTTTTTTAGGTTCGTTTAAACGGTTTACGCTTAACTGATAAACCTCATCAGGTAGGTAAAATACCGTATCTTTTCTACCTGCATAAATGCCTTAAGTGACCTATGCCCAGCAATGGGATGTATAATGGCTGTTAATTTTACTCTTTTATTGATTGAGAATTGAATATTAATACTAAAGAGAGTCGCTTGTATATTTTAATATATTTAATCCGATATTCAATTGTTAATATTATCGCTAAACTTGCACTAGTAATTTTTCCGTGCTGATACGAAGGAGGAACTATCAAGAAAAGAGCTCACTTCTTACGAGGACGAATCTGCGGATTTTATTTCATTTAATTAACTATTCCATAGGTTGCTTGTAACACCTATAGTTACTCGGGGGTTAAAATTTTCAACATCCTTATGTCAAAGTTAAACCGAGGTACCTTCTGCTTTTAATTAATAATTTTTGGTCGGATTTATAAGGGTTACGATAATATAATTTGGCTTTTATTTAATTTTCGTAACTAAAGGGTTTCAAGTAGAAGATAGCATAATGCTATTATATCAGCCTCACATATCATTCTTGGTTGAAATCGATGTTCTTTTGCATTGCCCTTAATTAATGTCTGGAAACTGTTATCATAGGGATGAGAGAGGACATTTGTCATTAATCCAAATAAGTTCTTCCTAGGATTTTACAGATGAATTGGCAATTGCATCTCAAATGTCTTGCATATTGTCTCTTCAACCTGTCGCTAGTCTGGTACCTTTATTATTTATCAAATAAATTAGGTATTTATTTAATGGTTATGAAAACAAAAGCTTCCATCGATGCTAGGTTCCATAAATATAATAAATAATAATTAATAATGTCCTCCAGACCGAATTCCGGCCACGACGGCCTGCCTTAACGGAGGCTGCCATCGGCGTAGGACAGGATTATAGTGCCCAAGTGTATGCGCAAACACAGGTGCACTATCTATTTCCTCACCCTCATAATCCGATGGGACGGTAAACCGACACGACCGGAGAGAGATCAGGCGCAGGACCAACGGCTTTACGTGCTTTTCGAGGCACGGGGGTGAGACACCGCCAACTTCCTGACTTCGGGTAACTACTGAGAATTTCTTGACGGAAAAACTCAATAACTAATTTTTTGTTCTGACCCGGGATTTGAACCCAGGACCTCATGATCAGCAGTCGCACTACTATAACCACTAGACCACCTAGCACCGAAGTTAGTACTTATACACTAGTAGGAATTGGGGAGCGAGTGCTCTTTATCAGTTTTCCCATTAGAGGACCATCTTCCCTGCTATCATGCGCAACCTGTTGTTATTGCTCATACGGAATCTGGTCTTTAGCGAGGCTGTGCTCTTACACCAGATGCTATTACATTGATACTACAAACGAACGCACCACCTGTTTTTTAGTTTGCCCCCTTCCTTGTAGACCTTGCATTTGGATAATTCAGAATTTGGATAACTTTTTGGCGAGAAAAAAATTCAATACCCGAGAGGCAGTACAAAATGCCTTTGCAGAATTTATTGCCTCCCGTCCAGTTGATATCTTCAAGAATCAATAAACTGCCACTGCGTTGGCCAAGATGCATGAATTGCATAGGTGATTACTTTGATTAATATAAATAAAAAATGGAGAAAAAAATTACGTTAACCTATTTTATAAAAAAAACGTCTATTTCATAGGTAAAGACCTAATATACCATTGTAATTTTTTTAAAAATTACTGTAGAATTTCCATAAATAGGTGACTACTAATATATAAATATTAATCATCATAATCTTTACAGCCTTTCACAAGTCCACTGCTGAACATAGGTCTCCCCCAAGGAACCGATTTACTTATAATGCACCATTTTCAAATTAAACTCAGCGTGCTTAAAGTTTTTTTTTATAGGAATGACCATACGGCTCACCTGATGGTAAGTGATTACCGCCGACCATGAACAACTGCCACACCAGGGGAATCGCAGATGCATTGACGGCCTTTTAAAAAGGAGTAGGCTCTTTTCTTGGAGCTCCCTAAAGCGTATCGGTCCGAAAAAATCTCTGGTGACAGTTGATTCCAAAAGGAATTTGTGGAAGGAAGAAAACTTGTATGGAGGTATCGCAAGGTTTGCCGCGATGTGTCATGGTGAAATTGTACGGCTGGTATTAGTCCGAACAATTCCTCAGAACACTTCCAGTGGTACATGCGATACAATACGCAAAGATATGCAACATCTCTTCGCAGTGCCAGTGAGTCAAGCCGATTGGAAAGAGCTCAGTCGCCGACGATTCAAGAACTGCTCTGCGCTGGATTCTATCAAGCAGAAGGAGCTGGCACTGGGAAGCCCCCACCAAGAGATGGGAACAGTAAGTATTCCATGTGCAGCCGAAGCTGTGCCTTTTAAAGTTGCAAACGGTGAGCCGGCATGAAATACTGGCCCGCTCTGCTGAGCACGCTTAGTTTTTAGAGGCAAAACCAAAAATATGGCCTTCTCTTCCAAGTGACCACGAAACTGCATGTCACTCAATATGTCTACAAGGCACAACCTAGGCAACGAGGGGAGTGCCTTGAAACTGAGGAGATACTACGAAGGGTTCTTTTTAGCAGTAAACGCGTAAAATTGTGTCTTCTGGGGATGAAACTCAACTAGATTTAGTCGCCCCCATTCCGAGACTTTGTATAACAAATTCTCGACTTCAAACACAAGTTTTTCTTGGTACTCAGCGACATTTACCCGAGAAATATTGGCACGGCCGGTGTATAAAGCACCACCAGTATTGTCGTCTGCATAGCAATGAATGTTACCGGTTTGCAACATGTCATTGATATGCAGAAGAAACAGCGTTGATGATACGCGCAGCGTTGTGGAACACCATCGTTAATGGGTTTGTAATCGGAGCATGTACCGTCTACTACGACATTCGGTTGCATAATTTCTCGGGAAGACCATAGGAAGGAAGCTTCGTAAGAAGAGCTTTGTGCCAAACCCGATCGAAGGCCTTCGCTATGTCCAAACTAACGGCCAACACCTCCCCCTTGGACTCTACTGCCTCCGCCCATTTATGAGTTAGGTAACCCAGAAAATCACCAGCCGAGCGGTCGCGACGGAAAACGTATTGGCGGTTACTAATCAGCTGGTGATCCTCAAGGTACCGCATGAGCTGGCTGTTAATAATGGATTCCATTATTTTAGATAACAAGGAAGTGATGGCGATAGGCCTATAGTTGGATGGATCAGAGCGGTTACCTTTTTTAGGTAGCGGGTGCACGAAGGCTGTCCGGTTTCATGATTTTGGGACTACGCCTAGGGAGTAGGAGTACCGGAAAAGACGCGTTAAAACCGGTGCCAACTCCGGAGCACACGCCTTCAGCACAGTAGGAGGGACGCCATCAGTCCCACTCGGCTTGTTGATATCTAGGGAGAGAAATACTCTTCGCACCGAGCGTTGGGTAAACAGCACATCCTGCATGGAGCACTCACATCGCGGGACGGTCGGCGGTGTGTCCCCCCGTCATCAAGAGTCGAGTTGGACGCAAAGAGAGCCCAGCAGATCGGCTTTATCCTTTGCGACATGGGCCAGTGAGTTGTTCTCCCTGTGCAGAGATGGGATCGAACTAGTTTCTCGCCAATTCTGCCGATGTGCTCTAACTTTGACTTGACAATGACACTTTTGAATGACCTGGAGGCAGAATTATACTTATATTTTTACAAGCGCTGGTATTTACATCCAGAGACGTAGATACGCGAGCCCAGGCTTGGTAGCACTCTTGCTTATGATGTAATGCAATTTCTCATGAGCGACCAAAACATGGTTGGGTTCTGCCTCCAATAGGTAACACAGATGATAGAATAAAAAGTTCCAATCCCTGTAGCACAACATCAACGACAGAATCAGCAACAACGCTGAGATCATCCGGCGAGAAGTAAATCCGCCTCCAAGGGTAGGATGTAAAAAAGATCGCATCACATCCCAATAGGCTGCTCTATAATGCCAAACATGGCGACAACCTGCAGTACGCAATCGCGATGGGAGCGTCAGTGGCACCGTACTCCGGATCAGACAATGGTCCGAGGAGCCAAGTGGGGCATCGACGGAGACCTGATATTAGTCCGGATGAGAGGTCAGCAGAAGGTCCAACAGGGAAGGTACATGATCTTCCACATCTGGGATCCGCGTAGGCGATGTCACCAGTTGTGTCAGACCATATCTCAAAGCAAAGTCATAAACAGATCTACCCGCATGGTCAGTTAAACGACAACCAAGCCATTCAGCATGTTGGTCGTTAAAATCACCAAGCATCACGATCTCTGCGGATGGGACCTATTGTAGCACGGAGTCTGCAGCCATCAAACAGTTTTTTCGCTGTGGTAACCTGTGTGCTGTAACAAGTAGTGAAATAATTTGATCTCAGATAATTTCGTAAAAATAAATATTATAGTTGATAATTTCCACCTCAAATTTAAGTTATAGTTATCTATTACGAACAAATTGTATTGTGTAATAAATAAAAGTGGTAAATAGGTATCTAAATAAATAAATTTTTAGGATCCCAATTTACAGTGACAGCAGCTTCGATCAACAATACCAACTAGATAACGGGTCACGTACAAAATTATAGCTAAATACTGTCCGCGTGAATATAAACTTAAACAGCTACATTTGTTTACTAAAGAAACGAGACAAAAAATTAAAATAGTTTTAAGCTCAACCTAATTACAACCATCGCATCTAGTAATAAAGTCAGAAATCTTACGATCATTAGTCACATAAAAAGAACAAAGCTATACAATACTCCTATCACTTTGAAATGAAAAGACATAAATTAAATAACCTTTGGTATGAAATCAACCTTAACGTGTAACAAATAAAGTTCTTTTTCCCGTTATTACCTTGCGAGCTACTTCATTTTGTTATGTTTCTGTTTTTTTCTTTGAATTTGGTCCAGGAAGTATTGAGTCGCGTTGAACACTAAAATAATTTATAATATGATCATAAGTTTAATTAAAATTATTTTTGTTGTGGGCATTTATGATTGTTGGTATACATACTTTCCACACTAGCCATTAAATATAATATAGTATGTAGTATATTGATTGCATTTAATTAACTAATTCAAAATATATCTATTTTAGTTTTTGTAAGTATATATATGTCCGTAGTATGTATGTATCTATCTATAGTATATATATACACGAATACAACGAAACAAGAGCTCACGTCTCATGTGCGCTGTTATTTACTTAGATGGATTTCTTGCGCCGACCCGACATCTATGTAGTTGGTATTGTTGATCGAAGGACAGCAGGTAACGAACATCGTTTAAGTTGGGTATTGTAATTCTTGTTATCCCTTTTAATATTTACGATATTATATCTCTTAAGTGTTGTTGTTGTTTTCAGATTTCATTTTAAAATTAGATATTTGCTTACTCTGCTCCCTTGATTTTCTTTATTTTTTTTACTATTACTACAACGCCAAGGTCCTTCAGATGGAGAACCAACTTTTTCTTGCGCTCTAAGAACTAAAGGCGTCCAGGGAACAGTGTGAGCTGTTACTTAAAGAAAAGGATGAAAATGAAAGGGAAATAATAAATATAATTTCGAAAAATATACCATTGAAAATCGTCTGTTAAGTTACATAGAGACTACACAGATATTTTAAGGGAAAGGGATCAGCTCCAGGGGCAGTCGATGAGTTTGATTGATGCAGCAAAGAATATGAGGAAGCCCTCAGATTAATTGCTACATTGCAAATAGAGTTAACTAAAGCTAATGAGCAAATATCACAATTTAAAGAATACTTTGATAACTTGCAAGAAACTCAAACTCAGAATCTGTTCAATGAGCTTGTAGAAAGTAAATTTCATAAAACGTTGCAATCATCCACAATAATAGATGTGACTGATGATTCTGCCACACCAAGAACAGCAGAAAGGATTACAAGCAGCAGAAGGAAATTAAGAAAATATATAAAAATAAATAAATATATTAGAAAAGTGCAAAAATTTGTTAAAACTGAAATTAATACTAAAAATTATACAATTGTATGTAAGGAAAAGCAAGAGTTAATTAGTGAACTTAAATTATGTTCAATTGAGGTGGAAAACATGAAAAATTGTTATGAGACTGAAATAGAGTGTCTTAATTCATATCACTTCAAAATTCATTACAAATTATGTCAAATAAATATAAAACAGCAGAGAAGGAGATAAAAGAACATATACTGGCCATGGATAATCTGGTAAAGTCATCTAAATATAACGAGGAACGTTTTGACTCCTTATTAAAATATCAAAATGAATATCGGCGTTCAATGCCAGGTTCTTTAGGGACTGTGTGTGTTAATAATATGACAAGCAGTAACACTTCATTTTCTTCAGCAACACTCTATGACAGTACCATAACAAAGCAAATAAATTTAAAAAGTAATTCACGTAATGAAAGTAATAATGTTATTGTGTATAGTGATGACATAGGCAAAAACTTGGGAATATCATTAAATAACTGTTTAAAAGGGCAACAGATAAGTAATTACTGCATGTCTGGAGCATCATTCAGTGATATATAATGAATAAAATTTTAATTAGTAAATTTAGCTCTATAATAGTATATTATCTAATAATTTTTGTTGGGTGAAGAAGCAATATGAACAAGAATCAATTATTAAAATATGGTTGCGCGGGAAAACCATTCGTATTTTTATTTTTATTCGAAGGTAGGCTTGCCAAGCATTCCTTTCCTTCACCTATCCTTTCCGTAGGTACACACCGGGGTGGTGAGGTGAGAGAGGAAAGAAGATAATTCTAGAATGTCGCGTGATTTGCAACCAATGAGAAGCGCGCCCCTCCGAGACGCATTGATAGGAGGGCCGAAGTAATATAAGCTAGCACATGGCCCTCGTGCGCTTTCTTGCCTTTACGCCGCTGGTTGGAACCACACCGCCTGGGACAGTCGCGTCCTAGAGGGCTCTTGCCCACGCGCACCGCTAGTTCAAACCGCGGCAACCTGGGGCAGTCGCGCTCCAGGAGTAACCGCCTCACCTAGTGTGAGATATCGTCGTGCACCGCTCTCTTCCATCGCACCACCGACCAGGACCGCATCCCTGGGGCCCCAGGAGATCCGCCAGAAGTCGCACCGCAGCAACAAAGCGTCCAAGCAGCATCGAAGTAACACCCCGGTAAGTGCGCTTCCTTTATTACGACGCCTGCTTGAGTATTGTGTTTTGTGAGTTAATCCGCCCCAATTTCATTTCTCTTAATGTGATCAAGCAGGATTCCTTCATAGACCTTGGCAAGCAATAGGTTTTTTTTTTAGTAGAGCGAGTGCATTGTCAGGGGACCACATGCTACAGCCGCCATTTTGTTGAAGCAGAAGAAGCCATCCACGTATACAGTCCATCTAGTATAACATCTCGCGTAGTAGGGTCAAGGCTCGACCGGGGAATAGTGACTCGGCAACTTAAGGCCCGCCGCCCAACCAAATTATTGAATATCTTAATAACTTAAATATGCATAAAGTAGTTTATATATATACAATATGTAACGAAAACCCTGTTGGTCGTTTCAGGGACGTATAGGTGTACACAAAGGCATGGCGATTATAATAATGAATTTTTTTTTTTGGTTGCTTTAAATGGGGTTTTTGGGTTTCTAATAAGATAACTTAAGAAATATTAAATTTCTGACAATGTTATTTGCTTCTGAACTTACCGACACGTGCCGACATAATATTATTTACGTCACAGAATAAATAATAGTCTACGGCCGATATGAGGTCACTGACATGGCCGACTCAAAGCAAGCCGCTAAGCGTGCTTCGTGCTTCCACAAGGTTTTTTGTGTAAATCTTTATACCTATTTAGACTCAGTTATTCTCCGAAAATTTTAATTTCAAAATAATAGAAATTATAATGAAATGGATATTATTTCAACCCCAATACATATAGTATTTGAATACTTATGTTATAAATTTCCACGTTATTGCTAAATAGATCTACGAAAATATTTAAAAAGGTTATTTCATGCATAAAATATCGTGATTAATTCCAAATTTGCAACTATTTGTAGGAGAAATTTAGTATGAATTTTTCATATGAAATATTATTCGATAAAGAATATGTAGCAGGTAGTAATTATTTTTTTAAATAAATTCATATTGTCGTTTATTGCTATAATATAATAAACAAAACAAAATTATTAGGTAATATACGCGGCGTTTTGCGCGCTCTTTGAACTCAAAAGCGAAAGCCGACGAAGGACTTATGTACTAGGAAAAACCCAAAAAACTGCACTGAACGAGTGATTAAAAGTAGCGTCCACTTTATGCCGATTAACTAATTTTGATCCAATATCTATTATTTATTCTGTGCTAATATTTACTAGTAATATTTAAAAACATGGGAAGTTTTATGAACATAAAATTTTGTCACAATTCAGTGATCAAGAATAAAAATAAAAATAAGGGTTGTTTATCTTCGGTCGATAAAACATATAAGCCGGTGACGAAAATGTGTGACAGGTGGACATATTGAACAGTATCTTCGTGGTCGTCGTATCTATTATTTATTCTGTGCTAATAATATTTGGTAGTAATATTTAAAAAAATGGGAAGTTACATAAACATAAAATTTTGTCACAATTCAGTGGTCAAGAATAGAAATATAAATAAGTATTGTTTATCGTCGGTCGATAAAAAAATGCTAATTATTAGATTTTGAAAAACACAGCAGCATAATAGTTTAAGTATTTGTTATTGTGTGGATTTATAACACAATTTTTTAAATGTTTCTTGTTATAAAAGTGTTTTAATGTATTTTTACTAATCCTAGCTATAATTTAATTTTTTAATAACACTTACGGACGCTGTCTGAAGTAAATAAATAAATAATAACTATTATAAAAATAACATAAAAAATCACGAAATTTTTATAGATTTAGAAAATATCAAAATTTTGTTATAGAGTACAATAGCTTTGCCATGTCTATGCAAACAAACAAGCATCAAGCACCAGTAGCGCGTTAGTACTGATATTGACGGTTGTGTTTTATATTGCGAAATTAATATTTCGCCGTGAGTGACTTGTGTGCGATGTCTTACTCAAACGAGGCACTCGGGAAATGTAACTGCAATTATGGAGCAGCACGAAGACTTTACGGGATGTGCTTTGCTACTCCACGAAATATACAATTGCCGTCGGCGATGACGTTCCAACGACTTCACATTCGTATGTACAATACTGGCAGTGTGCATGGCCGTGATCAACAACGTACAGATTCAGGAAGAACGAAGGATGTACGACGACGACATCGAGGAGCACATTCTCGATATGTTTGAGAACGATGCGACGCGGAGCACGCGCTTGGTGGCACGTGAACTAGGTGTGAACCATATGCGCGTTTGGAGAGCCCTCAAAGATGATGGCCAGCACCCGTATCATTATCGTCGAGTTCAGTGTCTTCTTCCCAACGACTACGAGCCGAGAATGGATTACTGTAGATGGTTACTTGATAAGGTTGAAGGAGATTCCTGAGTTTTTGAACCGCCTACTTTTTACGGATGAATGCTCTTTTGTAAGAACAGGTGTATTTAACGCTCATAATGAACACGTATGGTCAACGACAAATCCGCATTCGTATAAACCAAGCCACTTTCAACACCGATGGAAAATCAATGTGTGGGCGGGAATTATAGGTGACAAAATTATTGGTCCGTATTTCCTTGACCACACAATGAGCGATGAAAACTACGGACGTTTTTTGCGAGAAGAACTAAGCAATGAACTTGACGAAATAAATTTAGACCTCGTTCGTCGCATGTGGTTTCAACACGATGGCGCTCCACCGCATTTCTCCCGTTGTGTAAGAAGTTTTTTGGATACTGAATTCGGTGAAAGATGGATTGGCCGCGGTGGACCGGTCAACTGGCCGGCACGATTACCGGATCTCACACCTTTAGATTTTTATCTCTGGGGTAAGATTAAGAGACTGTATTCCAAAAAAACATGCGATAACGAGATAGAAATGCGTATGCGTATAGTCGCAGCCTTTGAAAAAATTAAGTCCGAAATGTCTGTTGCAACGCGTGCGTTCAGACATTATAAGTCGGTGTCACAAATGTACAGAGGTACAAGGTGGACATATTGATTGAACATCTTCGTGGTCGTCAAGTAGACATAGTGATAAATTAGTGTTTGACTATTAACAGCTGTGATGTGAGGAGGTCAAGACCTCAGTGTGCAGTTAGTGTAGGTAACTCGCGCCCCATCTTTGATGTACGTCACCACCGGCCGCCACCTGCCGCTGTCGATAATTCCAGGCAGAGGTAATCAATCCACATAATATTTAATTTGATTATTTTTATGTCGAGTTTTCTGAAGTAAAGTTATTTCTATACGTTTGAATACTGATTCTGATAACGCACTTAACAGGAACCACAGGGTTTTTGTTACATATTGTATATATATATATATATATATATATATATATATATATATATATATATATATATATATATATATATATATATAGGAATTCATAAGAGCAGACGAAGATTTTATGAACTTTACCATAAAAGATCATATAATCTAACCGATAATTTTAGAGATATGTCAAAAATTATTCTAAAATGTTTAAAATAGTGTGCTCCACAGCCAAATCCTTACATATTAGCAATAAAATTAAAGACCGCTAAAAATAAAATTAAAATGACGTGGAGTATAATCAATACCGAGACCGGTAAAGAAATTATCAATTGAAAATTAATAATGAATTGACTAGATCAAATCAAGAAGTCGCAACGATGTTTGAGAAATATTTCACTGAAATTCCTAATATGACAACAAAGTCATTGAATAGTTCTCCAACTGTCGCCGACTCATAACTCAAACCGAATTTTAATACCAGTTTGAAAGAATTTAGATTTGTAAAAGTATAACCACAAGATATTGTAAAATATTTCAAAACACTTGGTGTTAAAATAACCGCTGGGGGGGATTTCCTTTACAGTTATTGCGTCCATAATAGATTTAATTGCTCCTCATCTTACTAGTGTTGATAATTATGCAGTGAGCCGAAAAATGTTTGCAGCATAATATGCTAGTTTTCGGAGGCTTAACTACTTTTTACCTATTTTCACCAAAATTACGCTTGCACAATCTTTACTATTCCCTATCCTCGACTATGTTGACATTTTTTACCTCGATATCACCAAGGAGCAACATAACAAACTTGAGCGACTCCAAAATCTCTGTATACGGTTCATATTTGGACTTCGTAAATATGACCATGTCTCTGAATACCACACTGAACTCAAGTGACTCTCAATCCGTCTTCGTCGAAATACTCATATACTTTCTGCGCTCTACTGCGTCTTATTTAATGTATCAAGTCCTCCCTATCTAAAAGAATGTTTTAAATTTCATAGCTCTTATCACCATTTTTCCTTACGGTCCAAAGTAAATTTTTCGCTCCAATGTCCTGTACACTCCTCGACATTTTATAATAAATCTTTTGCTGTTCTTGGAGTAAATCTCTGGAACTCCTTACCCCAGTCAATTAAAAGTGCTCAATCATTAAATGTGTTCAAGAAACAGATTAAGGAACACTATTTGTCTCTTTAACTCCTCTCTCTTCCTCCTCTTAGTTATGGTCATTAATCTACCTAAAGTATGTTGTCATTTTAGTACATATAAGTTTGTATTTTTTTTTAATTTAGTGAAACCTACCCGTTAATCTTATTTTTATTTTTATTAATTTCCTCTTCTGGGTTGTCTGGAAAAGTTGCTATGAAGCTATAAGACCGCCCTTTGTTTTTCCCTCATTGTTTGTTCAATATATTTATGTTTCGTTGGTGTACAATATAGAGTATTGTATTGTATTGTATTGATTTTTAATACTAGTTTCGATTCTGGTGTGTTTCCTGATTTAATGAAACATAGTAAAGGTAAAACCTTTATTTAAATCTGGTAGTACATTAGAGCCCGCTAATTTCAGACTTATTTCTGTACTACCAACTCTCAGTAAAATTTTTGAAAAGATAACTTTATATCAATTTTTTATATATAGAAATAAATTACTCCATAAAAATCAATTTGGTTTCACACGGGGTCGCTTTAAATAGCAATGTGCTCTCTTAAATAAGGAAGAGTTGAGTCTTGTGGATACAATTGTTTTTCTTGGTATTATATTGTCGCGAAGCTTCAATGGGGAACCCTTTTTTTGCGCCCGAAGCAAATGCCCATATTTGCTTAACTATTTTAATAAAATATTTTATTAACCCTCCGGAAAGCGGGGAAGGGAGGCGGTGAATGCTCATAGCATACCACGCAGCCGGCTGCGTGGTTATGTGGAGTCTTTTACCCACTAAACACCGCCCTTATGGATTGGCTTACTGATCTGACGAGGGATCTCTAAGCCGTATACGAACGCGACCCTCTTTGGCAGAAAGGAGGGCGCAGTGGGACCCCATATGTCTAAATTAGCAGGCAGACTTAGTTCTGCGGCATATGCTGTAGGAAATATTAGAAGTTCTAACCAATGTTGAGACAGCTAGATTAGTTTGTTTTAGTTACTTTCATAGCGTAATGTCCTATGGAATATTACTATGGGGTAATGCGATTGACATTGAAGTCATATTTGTTTTGCAAAAAGAGTGCCGTACGGGCGATTTACAACTTAAATTGTAAAGAGCCCATTAGAGATAAATTTATGGAAATAAACATATTAACTTTGACATGCCAAAAAAAAACAATAAGAATAAAGATGTTAATACATTTAACACTAGGAACAAAAATAAGCTTGTAATACCAGTAACTAGACGCCACAGAATAAGTAATTCATTTATGGGGCAATGTATACGCGTTTACAACAAAATCCCAGAAAATGTACAAAATTTGTTCTTAAACCAGTTTAAATGTTTTACTAAATAAAAATTGTACCAAAAGGGGTGTTATAATATAAATGAATACAAAAATTAAAATAACCCCTGGAAATGAGGTGATTGCAACCTACTGGTTCTATAAAAATTCATACAAAAATTGTAACAAAATAAATTTATTGTAAATTTAAATATGTTTAAAAAATGTCCCGCTGGGTTTCTTGCTGGTTCTTCCCAGGACGGATATTTTCTTGCGAACCAGTGGTAAATTAAATTAAAAAATGACGGTTCGTACCTTCAAGGCTGCCAAGGCGTCGTAAACAGATGTCGTCTCTGACGTACACGCAAAGTGAAGCCCGGGGTACAAAGGAGTGTCTAATTTGTACCACAGATAGGAAAGATACGAAGTATCAGCCGGAGAGGCCACATGTGTCTCGATTTGAAAGAGCAAGGCCAAACTCGCCGTTTCCAGATGGTAGTGGACGACGTCAAGTTTTGAATGAAGTCCCCTGATGTTGCAGAAATCCACGGATAGCGTGGTAGGGGGCGCCTTTGACTTATTGCTCCGTTTGTCCCGAGCAGGTTTAGTCTCGAGCGGAGTTTGGTAGCTTGATCGTGGATGCTTAGCGAGGGATTCTGCAGGGGTGCTGGTACACTCCTGGTATTCTTCCATTTAATTCCATTAAATATTGATGGGTGAGGTGATTGGGCCTCTGGCCACCTGCACTCACCAGATGAAACGGTCTTCTGCGAGGTCGTGGTACCACCTTGGTTTGAGCCGGCCTATACGTGCATCAATCAAAGCTGCCGCGTGGCTCTACCGCTGTTAAACAGTAACAACACGTTTGCTTACTTATACGCCACTCATATTTACGTAGTGTCGTCTTAATATAATTTAACTATCAAAGAAGCTGTACGAGTCACAAGCTGTGGCCCGTACAGTAGTAAGCCAAATCCAGCGTTATGCGAATAAACGACGCGCCTACTGTAGCTCATGTACAGGTTTTTTCGCATTATAGACAAGTGAATGCTTTTATATTGTCGCTTTTCGTTTGCTCGTGAGTTTGCTTGACGCCACAGATATATTTTTATCGTGGCCCGGCGCTACTGTTATTTTGATTTAAATATTTTAAAATTTAAAATCTCAAATTTTGTTCCAGTTTCTCCATAAACCGACAAATTACAATAATTTTTATAAGATAATTAAAAGAATCAGACGTTACTTTGCGTAAATCCAACTAAATGAGGTTCTACTTTACATATTACATACATACTTTTCGGTATGGTTTCGGCTGTGGTATCGATTTTGAGATACCGGATCCAAAACATCGAAATTTTTCAAGTTCTAAGTCGAAGGGGAAGGCTTTATGAAGCTGCTGCTTAGTTTATTACATATTTCGTAGCACTTGCATCCTTTAACTTCCCGAATGTTGTCTGCCCTGCCCTACACTTCACTACGGTACGGTCTATAAGTATTGTCCGCCCATAGCAGTTCACAATTGAACTTCAGTCTTTCCCACTGAACGAAAAGATTATCATATTATATGTCACGCTGTAAGCCTTCGCTCATTTGAGTAAGCTTGCTCAAAGTAAAACCAATTTTTTCACAGACTGGTTAATTTTTAAAAAAGCTAACCGCTTAGATATCAAGGTAATAAAACACACGCGTTTATTTAGGATTTTTATTTTAAATAGGTTCTATTTATTACGTTATGACATTTATAATATACTATAGGCTTAAGCAATACTGAACAAAACAATAGAATTTACACATGAAAAACGATCCATAGATACGTTATATTTGAATAAATTATTATATTATTTCGGTTTCGTCACTACCCGGTAACAGATTTGATAAAATTAAAATTAAATATATATTTATAATTAAAAAAACACAATGGATTATAATCTCAAGAATACAAGATTCAAATTTATTCGATAGAAACCATCGTTATATAAAACTGGTTATGTAAATATATCCAAAACACACAGTATCGTGTTTATATTGAGAGGTTATAAAGATCCACAAAATCCTTAAAATACATGTTACGTAGATTTCCTTCCTCAATTCCCATACTAAATGTTTGTCAATCATAATTATGTCACATTTTTATAACGGTAGCAATCACTTGAGAAAGCAATTATATATTGGATTCAGTTTGTTCCAATATTGGAAGACATACACAAATTATTATATTCTGCCGTAGACGGTAAATCGCTTAATTTTTTGAAAAATTTACGCAATGAACTTCAAACATATTAAATAACGTTTCTTAAGAAAACTGCTATTGAGACAAAACTGTGACTCTGACATGACAATTCCCCATATTCGTAAAAAACAAACACGCAATCAATTGAAGATATGTGTTATAATCAGAGCCTTATTTCTTGTATTTAAGTACGATATTGCGTTACAGCATAAACCAGTGCCTATAAAATCCATGGAAAATGAATCCACCGAACAAATAAATAGTTTGGTGGATTCATTTTCTAGGTTCCAGGTCTTCAAGATTTCTATTTTGTGTGTTACTTAATGACTTAATATTATTGATACATTAGTTTGTTATAATAAATAATAACATAATATATCATTAATATTTGTATTCGTGAAACTTGCAACTAATAATCACACAGATAGTTATATTTCACTAAAATATTTTACAGAAATTTTCTAAGATGTAAGTTTCACAACTTTCATAATTCACACCAATAAAGAAACGAACCCAAAATGGCGACGTTAATAATAACCTCAAAAAGCAATCAATGATCAGCCTGAATCAGCCTGCGTCATTTATCAGCGATTTTATTTTTAATTCTCGTTTTTTCCTATTTACTATCAAGCCAGTATTTAAAGAAAGGGAAGACCGGAAAGAACAAAAAGAGCTAATGTAAATAAATAATATATAAAAGTATTTCTTAATAATTAAACTTTTTTGCTGACCATCCGACATGTAAATACCAGTATAGGTCACCATTCTTTATTTGTTTCTTCATTAACACGGGTTAAAATAATTGTGTAGTGATCACTGTCTTTTCAAAATATGTTTTGTTAGTGATACGTATTACCACGCCTTAATATCAAATGTATTAAATTAAAAAAATCCCTAGCATAAGGAACCTTATAGAGTATAATATAAAGTGAAAATTGGAATAACACCCAGTCTTCTACTACTCAGTCAATACGTTGCGAAACATGAAGTGTTAAAAATTAGGCATGTCCATATTCAGCATGTCTCAATGTCTCAATCAGTATACAATAATGGGAAAGGATTAAAAGATATTCGTTGTTTGACTAAATTTCTTTTATGCCAAAAATTTCTCATATTTTTAAGAGTTTAGGCGATATTACCAGGGTTTCAATATCAAAATTAGAAATACGTAGTTTTATGGCCGTTACCCCTAGTACGTCAATAACTCCTTAGTACGTTTTTACTCAGTGGACAAATTACTTTTTGACCTAAAAATTATCAAAGTGAATTGTCCCTGGAATTTATCTTCAACCAGAGAAATTCAGGGAAATTCAGACGTCTCATTTCGTTCTCATACGTTTTATTCATCAGTTCATCCCAAGTAAATAGTACCCTTACACCTTACAATACAGTTTATATTCAGTTAACACTGACATCAACATATTTATCAAGCATCAATTGGTAGAAATAATTTATTTACTACTTTCAGTTTATGTATAACTAATATTAGCAGTACCAAAACATCCTTGGGCACAGACGTACAACGAAACAAGTCGATACTAATTATAGGTACGCTAAGTTTTCATAATTTGTGACTATCGAATCGTCCATTACTAAATACATATAACTTGTAAATATCACTTGTTAATGACTAATAGCGTTGTCGATTCATTTGTTTATTATTTACACAAAATTCCGGCTTCAATTCCGAGCTTGGTCAATTCTTCTGTCTCTCCCTCGAGTCCTCTCTGCACACTCCTCTCGGTGGGGAGTCTCGTCCTTTGTGGGAAGCTTTGGAAGCTTTTCGGGACCTTTTAAACTTGGCAACATCGTCACCAAATACATCGCCCGTCCGCAACGCGGATATGAGGTCGTCAAATTCGCCTTTCTGTCCGTTCGTTAGTGTCCCGTCACGGGAGCCGTCGCCATTTTGATGGCCATTGCAGTCCGTGGCATTATTTGCTTTCCCTAGAGATTTTCCAACGGAACTTAGTAGACTTGATGCTTGTTTACGCTCCATTGTACGTTTCTTTAACTGTAAGAAGAAAAACATATATTAAATTTAGGTGTTTTAAAATGTATTTTTTTATATAAATGTGACAAGCACACAGTTAGTTTGATCAGGTGATAGTAAGTGTGTGCGAGTGATAGTAAAGGCACATAAGTCTAATATGTAATGCCTCGTTACCGGTAAAAAAAGATCTCTGAAGTGAAAATTAAATGCGGTTTAAGTGAATTAAGAAAGAAAATTAAATGCGGGTTAAATGCAGTTCAAAAGAATTTATTTTAGTCAGAGAAGTATTCGCATTGTTATAGGAAATGATTTTATAGCAAGTACATTCAATGTTATAATGTATTATATATTCTGACAGATTACAAAGAGAAAGTATTTTTTTTACATAGATATTTCACATTATATTTACAGATAAATAGATCTCACACGTCTTCGATTTTTTTTAATTTCCTAAGCATGCAGGTTTCCTTGCGATATTTTCCTTCACCGACAAGAATGTTTACAAAACCACCATGTTGCACATGCATGTCCACCTACAAGCAAGTTCACGTGGTAGAACTACGCTGCAGCTATATTATAGTTGTAGCACGAATGAGTCAGCTCAATCGGGGCAGGACCTCGTTCTCGCAGACAACGCATTTGCATTTTGATTCTTAACTGAAGATAAATGTGGATGTCTATGGGCCACAGCATCCACTTACCATCAGCTGGACTGTGTGCTCGTTTGCCACCCTTACTCTATAAAAAAATGCGGTATATTAACATTTAAAGTGGCAAGTGTCGACGAAGATCGAACATGGGTTGGTCGCATTTTACGGTGAGCGGTCCTCTGAGCTATCCTGGCCTTCTAGGTCCTCAGCCAGTGATGTTCTTATATAAAACATTAGGCTCTGACCTCCTGCTCGTGCCTGGTCCTGCGCTCCTCCTCGTCCCTGCGCCGGCGCGCCGCGTCGCACTCGGCGCGCGCCTCGGCCAGCTGCGTGAGGAACGCGTCCATCGCACCGAACAGTTGCTCGGGCGAAGTGCTCGGCTCCTCGCCGAACGCGTGCGCGCACGCTTCTAAACGGCTCTTCATGTCCTACAAAGAAAGTCATGTTATTCAGTTTTTTTTTTTGTTTTAATATCTTAAGCCTTAATATTGACGTTTGTATCCCGTGCCAGAGAACTAGCTGTAAATAATATCCTAATATATGACCATAATAACAAAGAAGAAATGATTTTCTGGATTTTGCTTGCTATTGGAAAAAATTTAATCTCAAAAAGTAAAATGTATTTTTTTACGTAGTTGTTGTGCATTAAACTTCAACAAGTTGGCAAACTTTGTTGCACACAATCATGCACTATTATCCTGTGCAAATGTTCGCCGTGACCGAAATTTGGTCTGGAGAGCATTATTAGTGTGGTGCTACTCTGCTGCAGATAAGCGCTTAACTGAAGATGCAGTAGCACAGAACGGGACGAGGGGCTATTTTAGCTGCACGTCACCACTCACTTAGAAGTGTTTGAAGTGGTGTTAGAAGTGTTAGGGGCGGGGTGTGCTGCTTCTCTGCTGCAGTGCGCTTACCTGCTTACATTGATGTACGGCTGCACAAGGCGGGGCGTTACTTTGTTACAGTTCACCGTTCACCTGAACGCAGCCTACACGGGATGAAGCAGGACGCTACTTTAATGCAGTTTACAGTTTATTTACACGTGCTGCTACGCGGGACACGGCGGAAGGCTACTCTGCTGCAGGTCACCACTTACCTAGACGTGCTAGCTAAGCAATGCGGGGCGCTACTCTGCAGCAACTCACATTTCATCTAGACCGAGCTGTTGCACGGAGAAGGGCACTACAACGCTACAGATCACCATTCAAGTAGACCTGCAGCCACGGTGCAAGGCAAGGCGCTACTCTACTTCAGCATAGTGCTCACGTAAACGTACGACTGCAAGAGCTACGACATGGTGCTTACTCTGCTATATAGCTCACCGTCTACATGGACATATGGATGTAAGAGGCAGATTGCAGCTCTACTTTGGCTTCCTCTCTCCCCGACGAACGTATAACTGGGGCTGGGCATGACGCTACTGTGCTGCAGTTCAGTACTTGCCTAGATTTGCAACTGAGAACGAGCGTTACTCTGCTGCAGCTCAGCACTCATCTGAACAAGCGGCTAAGCAAAGCGGGGTGCTATTCTGCTGAATCATCTAGACGTGCGGGTGCGGGGCCGGGGATGAATCCTCGAGCTGCATGACGGCGCAGCCAGCGTGCGCGTGGAAGTCACGCATGACGGGCAGGAAGGCGTCGTGGGTTTGCGGGGCGGGGCGCTACTCTGCCGCTCACCTGGAACAGTTTCTCGAGCTGCATGACGGCGCAGCCGGCGTGCGCGTGGAAGTCACGCATGACGGGCAGGAAGGCGTCGTGCGGGTGCGGGGCGGGGCGCTACTCTGCCGCTCACCTGGAAAAGGTCCTCGAGCTGCGTGACGGCGCAGCCGGCGTGCGTTGGAACTCACGCATGAAGGGTAGGAAGGCGTCGTGCGAGTGCGGGGCGGGGCGCTACTCTGCCGCTCACCTGGAACAGGTCCTCGAGCTGCGTGACGGCGCAGCCGGCGTGCGCATGGAAGTCGCGCATGACGGGCAGGAAGGCATCGTGCGGGTGCTGGACGGGGCGCTACTCTGCCGCTCACCTGGAACAGTTCCTCGAGATGCGTGACGGCGCAGCCGGCGTGCGCGTGGAAGTCGCGCATGACGGGCAGGAAGGTGACGTGCGGGTGTTGGGCGGGGCGCTACTCTGCCGCTCACCTGGAACAGGTCCTCGAGCTGCGTGACAGCGCAGCCGGCGTGCGCGTGGAAGTCGCGCATGACGGGCAGGAAGGCGACGTGTGTGTGCTGGGCGGGGCGCTACTCTGCCGCTCACCTGGAACAGGTCCTCAAGCTGCGTGACAGCGCTGCCGGCGTGCGCGTGGGAGTCGCGCATGACGGGCAGGAAGGCGTCGTGCGGGTGCGGGGCGGGGCGCTACTCTGCCGCTCACCTGGAACAGGTCCTCGAGCTGCGTGACAGCGCTGCCGGCGTGCGCGTGGAGGTCGCGCATGACGGGCAGGAAGGCGTCGTGCCGATGCGGGGTGGGGCTCTACTCTGCCGCTCACCTGGAACAGGTCCTCGAGCTGCATGACAGCGCAGCCGGCGTGCGCGTGGAAGTCACGCATGACGGGCAGGAAGGCGACGTGCGGGTGCTGGGCGGGGCGCTACTCTGCCGCTCACCTGGAACAGGTCCTCAAGCTGCGTGACAGCGCAGCCGGCGTGCGCGTGGAAGTCGCGCATGACGGGCAGGAAGGCATCGTGCGGGTGCGGCGCGCGCGGCGCCAGGTACTCCAGCTCGCGCGCCACCTCACGCAGGCCGCCGCGCAGCGCCGCCACGTCGCGCTCCAGCTGCTCTGCGCACACCTTGGCGGCAGCGCGCACATGTGGCAGGTCCTCCTCCAGCAGCAGCACGTCCTTGAACTGCACAATAAAAAGAACATGCGCGATTTAAAAAAAATCCCAGTACGTTTTGGTGCGAACTTTTTTTAATATAAGGATGACAGATAAACACCCAGTCCACCTGATAGGTGCATGCTGTGACACGTAGACATCTACATCTTATCCTCTATTAAGAATCAAAATTATGATACGTTGTCACCCCTGAGAACGATACAATACCTCGTTTCCAGTAAAAAAAGGTGTCCGGTTCTACACTCACCATGCGAAACACATGTACACAACATTAAGCTCATATTTAACGCTGGGCTTCTGTGAGAACAGGAACTACTTGACCGATCGAGCCGACCCATTTGTGTTTATTTATTTATTTATTTATTTATAAGGGTCACCGACAGATGATACACAAATACTAAAAACAAGAACCAAGCTTTGTAAGAAACATGCAATGTGTTCACCCAGTTATAGGTAACCACAGCTAACACAGAGTAATGTTGCGAAAAGTTAATTATCGTAAAATTTAATAGTACAGTAGCAAAATTGCGTATTTGTGAGAAATTAAAATGGTTTTACATTTATCATCTAAAACTTAGATTCTAAATAAAGTAACATTTTTCTTCTGAAATTGTTTAAATTGTCATTGAAAATATCTAAATCAGATGGCCTAGATATATCATTATACAGTCTAAACATTCTGCATAATGCTGAATTAAGACCGAGGTTAGTCCTGTGAGGTGGGACCATAAACAGCTTGTAGACATTAAATCGTGGTAATCTGCTTGGAGCATTAATGTTAACCATTTCAAGTAATTGAGGACAGTCAATGCCATTATTACATAGTTTGTGGAGGAAGCTCAAATCCAAAAGTTTGCGCCTGTTATATAAGGAAGATATACGGAAATGCTTTAGCCGTTCATCATATGAAGTTAAGGAGCGGTGTCGGTTAAATTTCAATGCTAGCATACTAAGGAACCTCCGCTGTACTCGTTCAATTCCACTCTTATAAACCTCATAGAAAGGAGACCAAACTTGAGAACAATATTCAAGGTTGCTCCGAACTAAGCTGTGAAAGAGTAGTAGCAATGTTTGAGTATGTCTGAACTGTTTGGTGTTTCTACCTAAAAATCCGCACATTTTGGACGCCTTAGTTATAATACTGTTTATATGTGGTACAAAAGACAGTTTACTATCCAACAAAACGCCCAGGTCTCGTATACACTCTACTTGATTGAGTACTGTGTTGCCAATTTTGTATGTAGTTTGGATAGGAGTATGTTTGCGTGTGAATGCCATATGATAACACTTTTAAGCATTCAGAATCATATTGTTTTCAGTACACCACTCGATCAATCCAAATCGGCTTGAATAAGCTGGGAGTCGGTTGATAATCTAACAGGTCTAACGAATTTCAAATCGTCAGCAAACAGGTAAACTT
Source organism: Parnassius apollo (assembly GCA_907164705.1). Lineage (NCBI taxonomy): Eukaryota > Metazoa > Arthropoda > Insecta > Lepidoptera > Papilionidae > Parnassius > Parnassius apollo. Next base: position 6,687,670 of record CAJQZP010001402.1, on the reverse strand, counting down.
CTGTGTTCAAAAAACATTCTGTCACTAAGTTGATCAAAATTAAAAACAGAAGGGGCCCTAAATGTGACCCTTGAGGAACACCCGAGGTTGCCTTAAACGGTTCAGACTGGCTTCCATTAACAACTACATAACGCTCGCGACGAGTTAAGTAAGATCTAAACCAATCCAAAATAGGGCCACCAATACCACAACTACTTAATTTCGTCAAAAGTATCTCATGGTCAACTTTATCAAATGCCTTGCTAAAATCAGTGTAGATAGCATCGACTTGAGAACCCTGATCGACATACTGGATAACATAATTGGTGAAGGCAATTAAATTAGTAGCGGTGGACCTATTTCTAAGGAAACCATGTTGACGATCAGTAATTTGAAATTTTAGTAAATTGTAAACATAAGGGTAGATTAAAACTTCAAAAACTTTAGGAAAAATAGATAAAATGGATATTGGTCTGTAATTTCTAATGTTATTCTTAGTACCATCTTTGTAAATGGGAACAATTTTAGCCATTTTCCAGTAGGTAGGAAATATTCCAGTTTTAAGAGATTCGTTGAAGATACAAGTAAGTGGTAATGATAGTTGCTTAGCACATTGATATATAAACAACGGCGGTAATCCATCTGGGCCAGGACCTTTATTTAAGTCAAGTCTCTTTAGCCTAGTGAGAATTAAATTATCCGACAGCATAATAGAGCTAAGCGAGGATGAAAATGAATGGACACCATCGCGTTTATGGTAACAAACTTGTGGATTTAGACTTTTAATAGATGAAAAATTTTTCGCAAAGAGTTCACTTATGCTTGTTTCATCCACTCCAATTTCATGGTCTAATTGCATACCAGATGGTATATTGCTACTAGTTTTACGCTTATGCTTTATAAATGTCCAAAAATACTTAGGATTTGAGGTTATACTATGTTTAAGGCGTTTGTAATAACTATTATAGCACTGTTTCATTAAATTTTTTGTTCTTTGTTTTAGCAAGTCTAGGGCAATTTTATCCATCGGATTATTATATTTCTTAACGCGTTGTCTAATTTTCTTTTTTTCTTTAATACTCCTTATAAGACCTTTAGAAAACCAAATTGGATATTTAATGCTTTTAGGTGTGGTGAGTGGAACATGTTTACTTACGCACGCACTACATCATAAAAACGAGTAACAATTTCATTAACATTCCTACATAATGCAAATATATTGAGCCAATCAACACTATCCAATTCATTTTTGATAGACTCATAGTTAGCTTTGTGGAAATTAGGTCTAGGTTGTAGGGATGGTTGTAAATGATTGATGGAGTGGAAAATAATTTCAAATATAAGAGGTGGATGAAAAGGATCAATAGCGGTTAATGCTTCGTCGGCTTGATCAACACATACGTTACTTTCTGATGAGAATATTAAATCAAGCATTTTCAAGTTTTTGTTTTTAATGTAATTGAACTGCTTAAGATTATTTAGGGCCATAAACTCAGAGATCATATAAAAGTATTGGCATTGAGAGTCGTTAAAAATAGTAAATAGGTCATTATCATTTTTCAGCCACTCCAAATTAGGAAGGTTAAAATCACCAATTATCAATGAGTGATCAAAATCGGAAAGATTATTATTAGTACTATCCACAAACTGTTCATAGTTCCTTGAATTAACGGAAGTTGGTATATAGACCGCGCATATGCAAAGCTTTATAAGGTTTTTACCATTTCTGAGATGAACTACTATCCAAAGATCTTCTCTTAGTCCAGTGCCTTCATTTCTATTAATCCTATGTGAGTCAAAATTTCTATTGACGGCAATCATTACACCACCTCCAGTCTTCTTTGAAAATGATTTAGTCAAGTCTCTGTCTCGTCTATATACAGCATAATTATCGTTAAATAACTCTAAATCGTTGACGTTATTTTGTAGCCAAGTTTCCGTTATTACAACAATATCGTACTCATTCGTACACATGTTACTATAAAATTCATTAATTTTTGTATTTAGGCCTCTACAGTTTTGATAATAACAATTTAAGGCAGCAGATTTTGTGCAGGTACACATAAAAAACAAGATATGAATAAATGAGAAGAAATCTAACCGGTTAAGTATTGTAACGAGGATAAATTCTTAATAACAACAACAGGAGCTGACTCCGACTGTCTCACAAAAATGCGGCCACCTCTTACCCAAACGAACTTGTAGTTCTTTTCTTTGGCCTTAAGTCTGGTAGCCCGATGCAGATCTTTGTTACTTGGAGAGGGATGCTCAGTCACGAATACAGGTTTCTTGTCACCTCCGATACCCAAGTGGCTAGAATTAAGTTTGTCCGATTGGTGGTTCTTGTTGAATTTTATGACGGAAGCTAAAAATCCATCACGAATCAGAGGGCTGCGTAACTTGACAATAATTGATCTAGGTCTGGTGGTGGCAGGATTAGCCTTAGCAATTCTATTGCACATATGAATATCTTCTTCTTTAAGGTCGAAGGAGACCACTTTTGCAAGCTGCTTAGTCATGAGGATCAGATTTTCTGATTTATGTTCAGGCACACATTGCAATTCTAAGTTCGAGGCACGAGAGTGCTGTTCTATTTGTGCCACACGATCAAATAATTCCCTATTAGCGATGGTCAAGTCTGTACATTCCTTCTGTAACCGATGACATGATTCAGACTTTTTGTTCAAATCAACCTTGATTTCCTCATATTGTAAGTTTATAAAATCCATAGAAGTTTTAAGCGAAAGCAAATCACTTTTTAAACATGCAATATCAGAAACAGTTTCTCGAAGTTCAGACGCAATCGTTTTCTCAATCAAGACGGTCAACTCCTTCGTTAAAATATTTTTTAGTTCTGACTGTATGATGTCCCTAATTTCATCGACAGTGGGGTAGAGAGAAGGGGGCTTCTTGTTCACTTGTGACTGGAGAAGTACCGACCCTGTTGCCTCGTGATCGCTGCGATATCCAATTAGGTGATGATTGAGTGCTCTTAAGATTATGGCTTACTGGTGTTTCCGTATTGTCGCCCTTGGGTCTCTTGCTGATACAGCTTGGACAAATCCAAATTGGAGGGGGCTCACTAGAAGATTTCCTGGGTGGTAAATTAGCACAAAGCTCATGACATGTTTGTTTGCAGTAAGCACATTTGCAGAAATTATCGCTTTTTATATCAAGCTTGCAACCCAAGCAGATTTTCGGCATATTAATATAAAAACAACAACCTGTTGATAGCTCGCTACGGCGAGTCAGTGACGCAGTAAGTGCAGCGGTGGTTCGTAGAAGTATCGTAGCAAAGTAGGCGGGACTATTTGTGTCGTACTTTGGAAGCTCGTAGCACTGTCTAAAGTCGTAGATAACTAGCTCGGCAAAAATAGCAAACAATCTGGAAGTATCGCCTTTTTTGCGTACACACAACAGCTACGACGGGCACGAGTTGATCGTTTTAAGCACGCTTATGTGAGGTAGGTCAAGGTTGCGACCAGTAACTAAATATTTTAAAATGTTTTGCTTCACTGTATCGGACCGCGTAATTAAATTTAAAAACGGCTTTCACTGTGTTAACAGTCGATTCACTGGCTTTAAAATGGTACTAAATTTGAAAGTAATGGTAAACTTTTGTTAGAATTGCAAAATAAAAATGAAGAGAAATGACTAAACGGTGTTGTCGCAACGAGCGATTGATTAAAATGATCAACAACAATATAGCTCTATAGTGACTCTACCACGTACTATTTTGATGTGAATACCACTTTGACTATATTTCCGTACTAGGAAGCAATTCAGAAAACTGATGCAATCAATTTTGCAATCATGAGTTTTAGGTATACGGTTTGGTGTTACATCTACATGTCTATTGACCACATTTAAATTTTAATTACACTACTCGATAGCGAGAATCGAAGAATGTGCTTAGTTGAGTGAGGACTGTGACGCATCGTGAACGGTAGAGAAGGGAGCGCCGCCAATTTGATCTCGTTTCGTTACGTACACGTATTCAAGTTAAGAGGATACCTTGGAAATTAATTGTGGTTTTGGGGGCGTGGCTTATTCCTTTGTCGGTGAATCTCACGAACGACTGAGAGAGCGTCAAAATGAAAGTGATGCAATGACTTCATAATACGCAAATTATGAGACAGTTATACCGAGCACACGCTCGGAAAAAAACTAAGTAAACGTCAAACAACATTTTTATTTATTGTTTAACAAAACTCCGTTATGGATTTAAAAAATGGTTTATGAGAACTTAGATATCATTATTTACTATGCCTTAAAAAGAATTCAATGAAATTTTCGTAAAAATATTGTGGTATGGAGAAATGCAACTAATTAGAGCCTACTTCGCAATTTTTTTTCTATCGAGAAAATAACATGATATCGTGTTTTCGTTTTACGCAATCCAAGATCATATAGTCAAAAATCATATACCAAAATTTTGTTTAGTAATCTATAAAACTTAAAATAATATGTGAACTAGAAAAACCACCAAATTTTCAAGGTATCACCTTAAACACTGGTCCTGACCGCGTCACAACCACACCGATATTTTTATTCATACTAGAAATACTACTAGACAGGCCTTATGCATTGGGCACTAAGTCACGCTCAATTTGCCGTAACTTCTTTAATCAACTGCGAATAGACGAGAAGACTAGTTCTTTGTATTGTAAACCACAAACGTTGTATGCGACAATCTAGGGTATGTTCCGTTATACTCGTACAATGTGACCACTGTAAAGTCTGACTTCAATTCAGTATACTGTAAAGCCGTTCCTTTTTAGCTTACTATACTGGTTACTGTTTAAAACAGAACGCAGTCCAGTATACTGTTACTGCAATCCCCATTTTTCGAGACTGTTTTCAAATAAAAATATTTATCATGAACACGTTTGTGATAACACTCCGACTAGTAATACAAGCAAGAGCACCCTTATTGTCTACGTGTATAAAGCCTTTTCTACTTTTGATATTGTTATCGTTATGTTATCACGAATGTTCTAGTACTTTCCGGCCGAAAAGTGGAAAGACCTGGATTGGCCTAGAAAGTTCTATATTTATTTTATCCACTATAAAGCGTGTCCCGGGGAGTGTTAATTATTTCGGGAATGCAAAAGTGAAAAGTGTTGCGATTTTGTGTATACGTTAAAACAAGTGCTCTAAATTTGATGTGAATCTCAAGGTAATGTATTTGATAGGCGTCTTGAGATACTATCGTCATCGACTAGATCTGCTGGCTCAAGTTCCCGTCAAAACCTCTCAAAAACTTTACATCACAACAAGTGAACAATCACGTTGAAATTGTGTTTGAAGTATTTAGCATTAGGTCTTAAAGTCATAATATTGTATGGATATAACAACCCTTAAAAACATAGTATCAGACGAAGTAATTTTCGCAATTATTTTTTGAAATCCTAGCGTATAAAGTAACTAGTACAATTTCGAAAGAGGCATCTATAGAAGGCATATATATAGAAGTTTGTGTATTTTAAAATTAAATTTACCTGTGTCTCCAGCAACTCGACTAGAAAATGTAGCAGCGTTGTGTTTCGAGTTACACTGGACTTGGTGTCGGCCAGTTTGTTGAGCGACGTTAATCTGAAGCCGGACGCATTGCCGCGAGCACCGCTAGATACCAAAAATATAAAGTGTGAGTGTTATGTTAGTTAGTAGGACTTCTTCTCATCCTAGAAATAGGTGTCACCCTCTTACCTGTTTTCGCCACCAAGCAGCAGTACGTGCAGCAGTATGTCCCTGACTGAAGGATATAGAGAGAGCCAGTATGACTACATGTTATAAGGTATTCCGACTTAGTCCTCGGAGCAAAGCATTCCGTAGCCTTCTGAAAGTTGGTTGCAGGTATCCGTGGGCTGCAGTAGTCACATACTATCAGGTGGACTGTAAATGCATTTGTCACATAAGTTTTATAGAAAAAAACACGCGTACATGTATACCAACTCGTCAGTGCCCTTGCAAATATGCAACGTTATCTGCATCGCAAACTTCACTTTTACATGGCAATGCTCATGTTACTAAGTCTGATGTAACGTCCGATATGGCTCGACTGGTACTTTCGTGTTCATATAAGTGTTACATCTTAAAGCCTGAGGGTTTGACCTTTTATACAGCCCAGAAAAATAGTGTTATTAAAGTTCACTACAACGCATCTATGGCCTTTTGACCGTGGAGAGAAAAGAGTCGATCTCCCGCCGGACAATGTTCAGCCTGAGAAGCAACCAACCTTTCATTTGGTAGTACACTGCTATCTTATATGTACCAGAGTACTTCGGAACTTTGATAACATGATAGTTTGGGTTCGTTTCACTTGGGGCGTGACGACAGTACCATCACAGCTTTTATGTTTGAGGTTGGTTGCAGGTGTCAATGAGCAGTAGTTTTTTTTAATATCATGTGGACTGTCAATACTTTTGTAATTCCAATGTTTTAGGATACAAGACTTAACTCTTTAAGGGTTCATACAAATGAGCGTTGGACCCCTGAGCCCGATAGTCCAAATGCAAAGCCAAGTGTGTTACGGTAAATATAAAGAAAACCTTATGTATATAACCGGTGAAATTAAAGAAAACTTCATTTAAAAAACCAAAATCATTCAAGACCAAGTGCGTCACAGTGAATTTAAAGGAAACTTTATTCGAAAAATTAAAATCATTTAAAACAAAGTGATACATATGACCAGTAATACATAAATTTTGGCGGCGGTGGCATTCATAGATTTTGTAGTGTCCAGATCCCCAGAGTTCTATTGAAAAGGCATAAATGATTTTTCTCAGTCTATGGAAAAGCGCTCTCCGTGTGGCATAGTAGGTATTACAGTTTAAAGAACCATACATCTGAGAAACGAATATACTTGTGCAGAGCAATGGTGAGGGTACAGCTTGGCGGGGAGCGGGCTAACTTTGTGCTATCTCAGTTCACTGATTCTGATAGACAATACATGCGGTTGGCGCGGGCGTATTTTATAGTACTTATTTAATTAATTTTAAGTGCCCTTTTCGAAAAATACAATATCTATACTTGTGAATTACTGTTATATTTATATAAGTTACTAAGTAAAATTGAATTCAAATTACAGCCATGCTTATTTTGCTCTTATTTTTTTCTTGGTAATAATTTTTTTCCCAATGTGAACATATTACAAAATTTAAGTAAACAAATGAAAACTGAAAACATCTTTAAAAAGAAAGTGTCACGACAATATTTGGTATGTACATAATGTTAGTAAATGATAATGAGTATTATAACATCCAAAATCATTTTATTTCTCTTCTTCGTGACAACCCCTAGCGGCATCGCCGGACATCAAAGCAGCGCTTCACGCTTGTAGCAAACCGAGTTTGATTTTAAACATAAACTCTTACACAAATTTCCGAGCTACACTTTCTCTATTTGGCTATTTTATTAGTATTGCCGTTTCAGTAACATTGAATTTAAAGAAAAGCTTATTTAAAAAGCAAACTGATTGAAAGCAGTGTATCACTATGAGAGAATTGGTTGTATAGCAAGGTACCGATTCATGTAGTTCCCCAGGGCCAGTACGATTTCCAGTAAGGCGCGCAGCCTGCGCGAGCGCGTCATGTCACGCGCGGCGCGCAGTACGACGGAGGCGCGGCTCGTGGCCTCGGCCGCGGCGCCCGCGAACTTCTTCTTGAATAGCAGCGTGCGGACACGTTCCGAGTAGTGGGGTATTCTGCAAATACAAAAACAACACTTTTGAAATGAAAACTTCTTAGCATCATAGTGATTTGAATCTCAATGAAAGAAGAAAGCGTGCTTTCAAGATATGAAATGAATGGGGTAGAAATAGACAGTGTGAGAAATGTTGGAATAACAACACAATGAATATTTGGTATCTATGAGTAGTGGATAAAATAAAGCAGCAGCTATATGGGGCTAGACAACGGCACAAACAAATGGACCCCACAGTCCCCGGTGGTCTCGCCATTCCTGACTACGGTGGCAGCCATGGTAGCGGCGGGACAGGGGGTGCTAAGAATCTCTAGTGGAGGTTCTGTATTGCCATCTACGACGACTCGACCTGGCAACATATAACGCACGCACCCTAAGGACTGACAAGAAGATCCTTTAGCTGGAAGAAGAGGTAGAGAAGAGTCGAGAAGAGGGGGAGGACATGGTAATTCTCGAATCCAGCAACTTGTTGTATCACCAGGCAGGCGACCATCTGTCCCAAGGACGTGTCGGATTTATCATCCACAAGTCTCTCGTCAACAACGTTGTAAGGATTGGGAGTGTGTCGACGAGGGTCGCGTACCTGATACTCAGAATCACCGAACGGTATTCGCTGAAGATCATATAGGTTTATGCACCAACCTCGGCACATCCCGATAAGGAGGTGGAAGAAATTTATGAGGATATCTCTAGAGTTACGCATACCTCCAAACCTAATATACAGTATTGATGGGAGACTTCAAAGCAAATATAAGCACAATAAAGAACGGTGAGCTCGGTAGGGAAATTTAGGATAGAGCAACGGAACGCAAGGGGCCAGCAGCTGGCCGACTTCATGAAGAAAGAGGGACTCTTTTATGATGAACTCTTTCTTCCAGAAGCGGCCCCACAGGAAATGGACCTGTTTGAGCCCCGATGGTTCGACAAAAAATGAGATTGACTTCATTATAACGACCAGACGCCAACTGTTCAGTAATTTCTCAGTGATCGCGAGGGTGAAAACTAGCAGCAATAACCAAATGATTAGAGGCGCACTGAACCTAAACGTTAAGTTGGAGAGGTCTCGTCTAATGAAGTCAACTCTCCGTCTCTCTCGTGCCCTAATCTAGGGTCCCGAAAACTTTCAGCTCGAATTACAAAACCGTTTTCAGTGCCTAGAAGACTGCAATACAGTGGACGATATGAATGACAAGCTCGTGGAAACTGTCCATGCGGTCGGAGCTAAGTTCTAAAAAAAACCCGCCGCAGAAGAACACAAAAACTCTCTGATCACATTCCTCATCTCATGACTCGTAGACGGGAAATGAAACTGTAGTCTTCAGCAGATTTGACGGCATACGGGCCACTGAACAGACAGATCTTCAAATGCATGCGGCGGGACTTACGCAACTTCAATACAGCTCGTATTTGAAAAGCGATGGAGCAAAACCAGGGCTCCAAAGTCTTTGCCAGGGATCTGACGGCTAGAAAAAGCCAACTGTCGAAGCTGAAGATCGAGTGTGGCAGCATCGTTTCCGGGACACCTGAGATTTTGAGTGAGATTGAGAGGTTCTATGGGCAGCTGTACACATAATCGTTGGAGCCACACGCAAGTGTGACTAACGATCCAAGAGCAAGTCTTATCCGATACTGTTCCGATGACATTCCGGACGTCAGTCTGAGCAAGATAAGAATGACTCTCCAGCACCTCAAAAACGGTATGTCCCCCCTGGCGAGGATGGAATTACAGCGGAGCTTCTGAAAGCGGGTGGGATTCCGTCCTCCATGGTGACACTACTCCCGAGGCGTGGAACAAAAGTGCGGTGATCTTGTTCCTCAAGAAAGTCGAAACCCTCTCTTGAAGAACTACAGACCGATACCCCTTCTGAGCCGCATCTAAGTGCTGTTTTCGACAGTCATTACGAATCGTCTCACAAGCAGACTCGACGACTTCCAGCCTACCGAACAAGCCGGTTTCCAAAAAGGCTTTAGCACCAGAGACCAAATCGGCAAATTATACAAAAGACCGAAGAGTACAATCTACCACTTTGCCTGGCGTATGTGGACTGTAAGAAAGCCTTTGATTCCGTCGAAATTGGGGCGGTGCTACAATCTCTTCAGTGGTGCCAAGTTGACTGTCGGTAACTTTCGATAAGTGCTGAAGTGTTTGTACAGTAAGGCTACGATGGCTATTTGAGTACAGATCCAGAGGACGAAATCTATCCAACTGCAGAGGCATATAAGAAAGGAGCACGATATATCCCCGAAACTCTTTACCGCCGCATTGGAAGATATTTTCAAGCTACTGGACTGAAAAGGATACGGTATTAACATCAATGGTGATTACATCACTCACCTTCGATTTACGACATATTCCTTATGGCAGAATTGCTGGAGTACCTAAGTACTATGCTCAATGACCTAGAAAGTGGCTCCCAACGGATAAGTCTTAAGATGAACATGGGAACATGGACAATACGAAGTGTAACGTCCATGTAGTCCAAATAGTCCGACTAGATAAGTCCAACTTCGACCGAGAGGTCAATCGGCGGATTCAACTCGCCTGGACAGCGTTCGGGAAATTACGACACATCTTCTCGTCAGCTATACCTCAAAACCTGAAAACGAGACTGTACAACCAGTGCGTGTTGCCAGTGATGACCTATGGAACTAAGATGGTCCTTCAGTGCTGGCCGCATGAGGACGCTCAAAGTCGCTCAGCGAGTTATGGAGAGGGCTATGCTCGGGGTTTATCTGCGTGATAAATCCAGAAATGAGGACATCCGCAGCAGAACCAGAGTGACCGACATAGCTCGAAGAACCGACAACCGACGGGGAAAAAAGGTTCTCGAGTGCCAGCCTCGTACCGGTAGGCGAAGTATAGGGCCACTCCCACTAGAAATTTGGATCTATATGAATATCCATTATTACCAGTCTACTAAACATACATGGTCTGTTAAAACAACTTCGCAATAAAGAAAGAAGAAAAAAGAGAAACCTAATATACATCTATAGGTATACAATGTTTATCTGCAGGTTTAACTTCTAGCGCGTGTGAAGTGCACACGTTTTTACCTTTTGGACGTAGATTTTACGTTGAATTAGTAATGACATTTAATTATTGTTTAATTTACATTCAAAATAAGAATTTAATATAAACTTAATGCTATTAACATTTTTTTTTGTTAAATACATTTTATTATTAGTATTGAAACAGTAGAAAAGAGCAACGTTCAAGTAAAAACTATTATTTGCAATTGAGCTCCATCGACGAGCGAATTTCTAAATAGTTTAAAAAGTTTTTAATACACGCTCATTTGAAACTTCCTTCTATTGTTCATGCTACTCTTTATTGATTTAATTATTAATCACATGCCTTTTTAAATCAAAGTACACACTTAACAGCCTTTATCTGCCCTAACGTATATAATGCGTATTCTCGTATCTTTATCAATGTATTATTTCCAAATTAACTTATTTGCACTTACACAAGAACTGAAAAGTGCAGTTAAGTGCAAAGTTACATATATAACATTCCCAACGTGTTACTCACTTGGAAATTTCGTAAAGGAAACGGTCAGCACGCGCCATATTTTCCAGCTCGTCTTGATGTTCTTCCAACAACGCCGCTTCCTCAGCGCTCGGTGTGAATTTCAATAACTGTTCGACCATATCGATTGGCAGCTGTTCGTCCTTATCCATACGCAAGATCGCTCTGAAAAATAATAATTAGTGATTTAATCGAAAAAAAAAAATTTCTTGAACATTAGTATACAAGTAGATGCCAAGTGAGAACATAGTCTTCCTGACTGTGGATGATGTGGCCCATAGATCCGCATCTATTCTACATTAAGAATCAAATACAAAAAAAAACAGTAAAACCGTCAAATCTGCAAAAGGACAACGTGACTTTTCACCTGCGAATATTTTTTACACAATATTATCATCAAAACTCGTATTTTCTGAATGTTTTAGTAAAATACCATGTTGCCATCATAGTTCATGAAGCGAAAAGAAGTTATTTTTAAATAAATATAATTTACAACACAAAATAATTGTATTAACGAGAATTTATTTCTTAACTAAATCAGTTTGTGACGAATAGTAATCATTAAATTAAGATGTGTAGTGGATTTTGTCAAATAATTTAAATATTCAGCTCAATCTCAACACGATTACGAATATATTATTACATTAGAATTACAATCATTAACTAGTATTTATAAAAATATTATACAAAATAAAGGCCAAATAAGTTGAATCGAACCTTGTCATTTCGTAGCAAATGTATGCAATTTTTATGAAATAAACTGGTATCACTGCAACCGAAAGTACTGCAATGTAGTGACGTACATTATAACTTCAGCTATCGATAAGTTAATTAACCATTCGAGTTTGTCTGACCAACAGGATTTATTTTTTGTTTAGATTTTATAATAAAGTATTACAACAAGCAGTACATTTTTCTATTACTAGTTTGATTTTATATATTTCCAAGAGATCTTAGGCGCCAGACTTGGATTGCAGCTTGTAGAAATCATGAATCTTAGATACCTAAATGGATCATACCCTAAGCTATTAATAAAAGAAAGTTAGCCGATACTGCTGTGTGAACCTTGAACTTATGGGTTGTAATGTCTAACTGTATTTATATCAATAGATTAAATATTTTTTATTACCCTTGACTTCTTGAAAATATTTCAGAATTTCGTTAAGTTTACAATAATGACTTCTTATATTTACGCGAACACTACACATTAAATGAAACTAATCTTAAGGATTTTATCGCATAAAATTGTGACTTTTGATTTCTGTTGACGAATTCGTGCTGTAAAGCACCCGAAAGCTTCACATCACTAATTTAATGTCGCGCCTTTGACAAAATCGCACGTGCTGAGGTAACGCGGTACAAAAACTACCGTATCTAAGTAAACAGAGTGAACACCAAGTAAAATTAAACTAAAAAAATGCTTCGTAATAAAAAGCAATAGCATAAAAATGCTTCAATCACAGTAACGGTATTTAAACAAAAATGTTACAAGTTTTCAAGAAATACACGCGAACATTACACGTTGATTAAAACTACTTTTACGGATTTTATGGCGTTTTATTTACTTTATTTTTAATACTCGACGCGAAACAAAGCAGCATCAAGCTGATATTTCACCCGACAGAGTCGACTCATACGTGATGTAGGTATAATATGCTTAACTAACTACAATAATACAGTACAGTTGATTAGTTGTCACTCGAACAAACTGTCGAAGTGTTATGTGACGTGACGATACCATGTTCTGCAGGACACAAAATTCATTCATTCATTCATTTTTAAAAGGCAAATAGCTAGTCAATGTCTGTCACGCTTTTGCAATTCATACAAATATTATTTTTGATTGTCCAGACGTGCTCATTTCCTCGCGATATTATGTTCTGTTAGCTTTTAATAAATTGCAAAGAATTGCGATACTATGGTCGAGTAATCAGCGTATTGCATTTTTTTTATTACGGTGTTAAGTAGTTTTTAACTGCCACGGTTCATATTTTCGCTTATAGTGTATCATATATGCAATAATAACACAACACTATGTATATGTCGCAGCCAACTAGGTACCTAAATGATATTCAGCCGTAGCGTTTCTTACAACATTTAATAAACTGGCTGGCTAATGATTAGGCAATTCGTACGATAGGGTGAAACAGCGCCGTTCAACGAGCGGCCTGAATGATATTTTTCATTCAGGACGCATCGGCTGAAACGCATGGAATTTATTCCATGTGTTTCAGCCGATGCGTCTAATACAACATTTCATGCCTAATTATGCGCTATATTATATAAATATATAAGCTAGCCGCAACCTAACCTACTGTTACTGATATTACAAGATAGTTGCAATGTAGTTATACACGCAGCGGTTGAAACTCATTCAGGCCCCTGGTTAAACATAAAAAGGCTAAGCTGTTAATTGAACGGGTAATTAAACTAGTTGGCTGCGACAAATATACAGCGAATGCAAGCTATGTTTGTATCTCAGACTAACAAAGATTGACGGAACACTGCGCACATTTCAAGTGACGACGAAAACATGCTTGACACGCAGTGACGTACTCATCTTTCAACTTTCTTTTTCAAAAGCCCGTTAAATTCCACTGCTGGGCGCACACGTGTGCACCTAAAACAATGTTGTTGCTTGCAAATTATTTTAGATGCATGCGAGATACGAGTATGTGTGCGTGAAAGCAAATTCTTATAAAAGGCACGTGGGGGTAATATGGTCATCCACAGTTAATATGGTCACTTTCTAACAACCCAAAAATAACAGTCTTGTTTGCATAGATGGCTTTGTGATACGATAGCTCTTGACCAGTTAATGAAATAATAAGAGCTCAAAAGGGCGCTGCTTTTTCGACGCCATTTTGACAGTTGACAGTATAGTATTCATAATAGTTCATAAGTGGTAGAGCCATGTTGCAGTTATATTAGTAGTATACACGAATGGGTCGGCTCGATCGGGGCAGAATCTCGCTCACACAGAACACCAGCGTAAACTAGCAGCTTAATACTCCTGTGTTTCGTATGGTGAGTGTAGAGATCCGAGGACCCTTTTTTACTGTAAACGAGGCATTCCATCTGAGTCCTCAGGGGTGACAACGCATCTGCGTTTTGATTCGTAAACGAGGATAGATGTAGATGGGCCACAGCAACCACTTACCATCAGGTGGATTGTGTTGTGTGGTCGTTTGTCACCCGATCCTATAAAAAAATATTTTAGTTGATTTTAGTATGGTGTAGTATAGTTAGCTTTTTTAAGTCGATTTTTCGAAGTGTTCCATATTATTGCCAAATCTTGTTAGTTTTTTTTTTTCTTAATATGCTAGTTATAGTATACAACTTTATGTTTTTGTCTCTGTCCTCCTACTCGATTTGGTTTTACAGGGTGGCAAAGCTTAAGATGACCATATTACCCTCACGTACCTTAGTCTGGAAGCAATTGTCTTATAGCAATAAAAGACCATTGTTTCTTTTCTCTCTATGTTTCTTGTTATGATATGTCTTCTTAGTATACAATAAAGGGTACTGTATTGTATTGTAAGTTAAGCATGGTTTTGGCTTGGTTTTACCGTCATTTGAAATATACGCAGCGCTTCGTCTAACTTTTATTGATGGTCTGAGGTTTGTGTATAGTAAGCAACTTACCGACAAATTTCTTCGTCAGTCATCTTAAGCTTGGATAGTAGTATCGTACAGTTTTGAGCACGTCGACCGTCGATCACGGTAAGGATTTTAGTTCTAGGTTTCGAACCCGTTTGCCTTAGATCTTCAACTGAACCATCATTCTGAAATAAATATATTTTTTTATAATAATATGTGATTTACTATGAAATTTTGCGTGTGTGTTTGAACGGGTCCATGGATGGTTAAAATCCACAACTGAACTTGGTTGGTGGCGCTGTTGTCGATATTCAGAACTCACCCGTAAGAAGGGGGGGATGAAGTTTTTTATACTTTACAAAAAAGAACAAAGAACCTTATAACTTAAGATTATTTTATTAAACAGGAACAGAGGTTACAAATGTACGGTATAAGGAATTTTCATTGAACTTGGTCACATTTTTTCTAATTTATGCGTGGTATACTTTTGAATTATTTGTTTCTACTTCAGAGCAAATATATTACCGTACATAAACAATATTGACGTCATTTAGAAAGCACACGACCCACTTTAGGTCACGTAACCCAGTCATTCTTTACTTGGTTGGATATAAAGCTTACTCATTTTTTATTTTATTACATTTTCAGTTCTTTAAAAACGTCAGAATTTTCTTATTAATTACTGACCGCCATATATACTAGTACGCTGGACTGACTATAACCTACAAAACTTTTGTGTTGATTTGAATCGCCGCCATCGAGTGTACTGAGAACTTAATTTGAGATAATTTGCAAATGGCCGTTGTGTTGCGCAAAACTTCTAAAATTATTGAAAGTTTTAAACGAGAAAATGAGCGTATGTTGTGTAGTTTCGTTAAATTTCATGTTAGTAATTTAATAAAAATCATTTTAGTAACAATAATGGTATCTATTTGTAAAACTCGTTACCAGAAAGGAAGTGTGGCAACATAACACAAGTAAAGAGATTTACAGTTTATATAAAAAATTAAAACTTTAAAACAATTTGATAATTAAAAATTAAATTTTTGCTTTATTTTGTAGTTACCTACTCCAGTTTTTCCTACTCATTGGAACTTTTTCAAGCTCTCGTATGAACCATACATTCCCAATCGTGAAACCAGGAACTAAACCCGTTCTATAGTTACGAAGAAAAACATAGACTAACGCGGTGTAGATTTTTGTTTTATAAAGCTTGTGTCTTACAAGTATTAATTGATACATTTATATATTGTATAACATTATATTAAAATGATACATAAATAGAATGGACGCTATGTGTAGGCCTGGGTATATTTTTTTATTGATATCTCTCGTCATACTGTCCAGTCTCTATTATTAGTTTCGTGGACGCTCACTACTGCTATCAGCGCCAAAAAGGCGAAAATCAAATCGCCTCATTATGTCACGGTGAAGGTAGCACAGCATACAGATAATTTTTTTGTTTCATAATCTTTTTTAAGCAATACAAATGTATCAAACTATGATTGGTGTAATTTAATATACACTATAAAAATATGAGCATAAAATTTACACAGTACCTAGGCTGCACTAAAAGTATCGGAAATGGAATATTTCCACTGTTCCTGTCAAATTAAAATCTCTTTAATTGAAAACTCCTTGGTTTTAAAAACCGAGTACCATTTATTTATTTAAAAAAAAGATTCTCGGTCTTGTCGCAAGGTTTTGTCAAACTTGTTTAGTCGTTGAGAAAATGGAATTGACTCGAGAAAATTCAAGAGCGATGATTAATTATGACTTTCGAAGTGGTTTAACACAAAAACAGTGTGTTGACCATATTTCTGCATTTGGTGATGAAGCCCCATCCAAAACTACAATTTATCGCTGGTTTGCTGAATTTCAACGTGGACGTGTCAAGCTCAGGATGATCCCCGTCAAGGTCGTCCAAAAACTGCAGTCACCCAAGAAAACGGTTGATGCTGTGCGTAGCTGATTAAGAAAGATCGACATGTGACATACCGCGAAATTCAAGCAACTTTAGACATTGGCATGAGTCAAATACAAATAATCTTGTGTGAACAATTAGGTGTAAAAAAGTTGTTTTCCCGATGGATACCGCATTCGCTCTGTGAAGAGCAAAAAGCGGCTCGCGTTACTTAGTGCGTCAGAACTCTCCAAAGATTCCACGCAGGATCCTCAAGCATCGTATCAGGTGACGAATCCTGGATATATGCGTACGAACCCGAAAAAAAACCCAGACACGAGTTTGGGTGTTCGAAAATGAGTTAAAGCCAACAAAAATTGCTCGTTCACGGAGTGTTGCAAAAAAAATGGTGGCCACGTTTGTCTCCAAAACCGGCCATGTTACGACTATTCCTCTTGAGGGACAAAGAACGGTTAATGCTGAATGGTATGCTAGCATTTGTTTGCCACAGGTCGTTTCTGAACTCTGTAAAGAGAACTGCAACCGCCGCATCATCCCCCATCACGACAATGCGAGTTCTCACACCGCACACAGAACAAAAAGAGTTTTTAGAGCAAGAAAACATAGAATTATTAGACCATCCGTCGTACAGCCCCGACCTAAGCCCTAATGATTTCTATACTTTCCCTAAAATAAAGAATAAATTGTGTGGACAAAGATTTTCATCACCTGAAGAAGCTGTGGACGTACAGGCCATTTTGGAGACCCCAACTTCCGAATGGAATGGTTGCTTCAATGATTGGTTCCATCGTATGGAAAAATGTGTCATATTTCGCGGAGAATACATCGAAAAGCAATAAATACATTTTTAAATAGTAATATTGTGTCACTTGGATCACCAGTTTTCTTGCGGATCGGAGCATCAAGGTCGTTGTAGACGGTGCAAGCTCCGATTGCAAGCTTATTAATGCTGGTGTTCCACAGGGCTGCGTGCTATCGCCAACGCTGTTTCTTCTGCATATCAATGATATGTTGCAAACCCGTAGCATTCATTGCTATGCAGATGACAGCACTGGTGATGCTCTTTACACCGGCCGAGCCAATATTTCTCGGGAAAACGTCTCTGAGTGCCGGGACAAACTTGTGTCTGAAGTCGAGTCTCTGCTGGACAGAGTCTTGGATTGGGGGCGACTAAATCTAGTCCAGTTTAACCCCCAGAAGACACAAGTTTGCGCGTTAACCGCTAAAAAGAACCCCTTCGTCGTATCCCCTCAGTTTCAAGGCACTCCCCTTGTTGCCTCAGCCAGTATCGGAATCCTCGGCGTCGACGTATCGAGTGACGTGCAGTTTCGTGGTCACTTGGAAGGGAAGGCCAAATTGGCCTCTAAAAAGCTTGGCGTGCTCAGCAGAGCGGGACAGTATTTCATGCCGGCACACCGCCTGCAACTTTACAAGGCGCAGGTTCGGCCGCTCATGGAATACTGTTCTCATCTCTGGGCTGGGGCTCCCCAGTACCAGCTCCTTCCACTTGACCGCATCCAGCGCAGAGCGGCTCGAATCGTCGACGACCGAGTGCTTTCCGATCGGCTCGATTCACTGGCGCTGCGAAGAGATGTTGCATCTCTTTGCGTATTTTATCGCATCTATCACGGGGAGTGCTCTGAGGAATTGTTCGGATTAATCCCAGCCGCCAAATTTCGTGAACGCACTACACGGCAAACGTCCCGATACCATCCACACCATCTGGATGCTTGGCGGTCCACCACTGTACGTTTCAAAAGGAGTTTTCTTCCGCGTACAACCTCTGTGTGGAATAATTTACCACCGGTGATTTTTCCGGACCGATACGACCTGGGGACCTTCAAGAAAAGAGCTTACTCCTTTCTAAAGGGCCGGCAACGCACCTGCAATTCCCCTGGTGTTGCGGTTAATCATGGGCGGCGGTAGTCACTTAACATCGGGTGAGCCACATGCTCGTTTGCCCCCCTCTTCTATAAAAAAAAAAAAAAAAACTTCCTTGATTCCCGAAATTTTCAGTGCCGCCCTCGTAGAATAAAATTTCAAGTGTGCTACTTCACTTCACTTCTGACTACAGGGAATTTTCAAATTTAACTAGAGTAAGTTATTGGTTGTATTTAAAATTAACTTTTTGTTTTTGAGATGTTTTACATTCATCGTTTAATCACCTGTGTTATTGCGTAATTGTTTTTAATTAAAGTGCACCATAATATCAATAAATGAGTGTGCTTTTACTCTATATAAATGGCTGAGAGGTATTATACAAACATAACTTACATGAACGCCGTTCTTCTGATACGCGCAGAACATCCTGTCGATCGTGTGCAAATCGATGGCCGAGTAAAGGCGCGTGTCGTCGAGCTCCTGCCATATGGTGCCGTGCAGCTTAGCGTCGGGCAGCTTGCTCCAGTTGAAGCTCTTGAGGGGGTTCCCGGGCGTGGGGACGTTTTTCTTGGGGCGAGGTGTTGGTGGAGGGGCGGGCACGGGGGCTGCGGGTGGGGGAGGCGCGGGGGGTGCGGGTGGGGGAGGCGCGGCACGACAACTCGGAGGCGGTGGCGGTGGCGGCGCGCCGCACCACTCTATGACCGCACTCTTCAAGTTGCTCACCTGCAATGGCACTAATATAATGAAGAGCAATTCCTCCAAACTTCAAGGTCAACCTTTAATATGAAAGTGAATCAAATATGTGTGAGTGCGGTGCAGCATATAAGGATATTTACTGCCTCGTTGGTCCAGAGATTGCTGATCATGAGGTTCTGGATTCGTATCCCAAAATCGGGGCAAAAATCAATTACTGGGTTTTTCTATCAAGAAATTCTCAGTAACAGCCAGGAGTCAGGAAGTTGGCGATGTTTCACCCCGCCTCAAAAACCGTTGGTCTTACGCCTGAATATCCGGTCATGTCGGTAAATAACTCATTCCAGGGTGCGCTGAACTAAACAAGTACCGCATACATCTCTCGAGATTCGGCTTTTATACCGCAAAGTTGGTGGGGCCTTAGAAGGTGAAGGTACTAATATGTCCTTCAGACCGAAATTCGATCTGTTTGTCTGTTTTAACGGAGACCTGCCATCTGCGTAGAGCAGGATTATAGTGCCCGAGTGTGTATGCAAGCACAGGTACACTCTCTATTCCTTTACTCTCATAGTCAGATGGGACGGACACTACCAGGGAGAGATCAGGCACAATCCGACAATATGGTTTTAAGTGTATGTTATGTAATATCTTAATCAATATCGTTTAAATAGTTACAGTTAGTTTCTAAAACTTCTCATGGTGTTTTCATGGGGGAGGGGGGATATTTGCCATTTAGCAACCGCATTTGATATTATTAATGAGTTGTTATTGAAAAGATGTCAAAATGAACAAATACAGATTGTACTGTACAAATAATTTGTATACCAAATCCCAGCTACACAATACACTTCTAATAAGTTGACTCTAAACTCGATTGGTCACCCTTAACTATATAAAAAATGAAACAATAATTTGCATTCAGAAAGGGAAACAGATAAGTAATACATTACGAAATAAAAGCGTAAAATCATGTGGATAAATATCAAGTTCTGACCTTGGCATCATCCGGTATACTGCCCTCACTGACTAGTTTCTCGAACCTGGATCTTTCAGCCCTCTCGTGACTCAGCTGCAAATTGAAATAAATCTTTTCTACCTCTCTATTACTCAGATCCCTAAGTCAAAAACCCTAAGTCTAGTGAATTTAGTTATTTTTCTTTATATCAGAGAAGAAATCGTGAAATAGCAATACGGATTAAAATTACAATACCCCACTAACATCGAATTACGCAGATGACATCAATAACTTAGTTTTAATTGTCAGCTACGTACAATACTTTAGGGTGCTGTATACATTAACGTAAACACAGAAACACTCGTACGTCAAATACAATGTTGAAGTCACGTATTTATAGAGTGACTGGAGATGGGCAACAGCAGCTTCCTGATGTTATCTCAAAATAACAATAAAAACGGCGGTTGCACATACGCCTGTCGAGTGTGGTAAATAACGGCAAATATCTTCCAATAAGGCATTTTTTAAAGAAGGCCTATGTTTAGAAGTAGACTTTTGTACTGATAAATCATGCGTGCTACTCATAGAATGTAGAACCAACTTTGTACTTTCACAAAAATATAGGTTGTACCGGGTAATCAAACAGAAAAATCTATAATTAGCAAGCTAATGTGATTGGGACTACACCCAGAATTCACGACTTAAGTTAATAGCCTGTCAAATAAGCAACGCGATCGTGTAAAAATTAGTTCGGACCGTGTTTTAACTTTTAAGATAATAAAACCAACGATACGTGATAAATATTGTTTTAAACTTTCAGGTAATTTTTATTTTTTTTTATAAACAAAATCTAATTGTTTATAAAATTAAAACGATTTATACTAATGGTCTAATTCTCGTTCATGATCCTAAAACACTATGGAGCAATAAGTACGTCGCATTAACGGCTCCAATGCGTATTGACTAACTTCAGATCATGTTCTCGAAATAATTTATGTTTCGTCGGTAAAAGTCTCCACATAACCACGTCGTCTTTAGTGGGTAAAAGTCTCCACATAAGGCTACGTGGTATGCTATGAGCATTCACCACCTCCCTCC
Source organism: Parnassius apollo (assembly GCA_907164705.1). Taxonomy (NCBI): domain Eukaryota; kingdom Metazoa; phylum Arthropoda; class Insecta; order Lepidoptera; family Papilionidae; genus Parnassius; species Parnassius apollo. Next base: position 6,666,307 of record CAJQZP010001402.1, on the reverse strand, counting down.
CCCGTTACCGGGGGTTGCACTTATTTGCTTCGGGCGCAAAAAAAAAACTAGTGAAATCACAAAATGCAAGCGTAGATGCTAACCGTACTATGAGACACCTAGATACAGCGCTTTCAAAAGTGAACGGAAATAATAATCGCTCGCATTTAGAACCTAATATGTGTTTACATGTTTTATTTTGTCTCGATGACCCTACCTTAGGACCCTTTCATTTTCACTCCTATATTATCCGAGTCAAATTTGGAATTCGTTTTGTAATATTCTAATTCAATATTTTAGAGACTTAAGTGTGTATACCAGAAAACCCTGATTAAAAAACAAGCCGCCCACCTCGTAGCTTTTCTTCTCAGCGTTCCACATTCCCTCGGTTACCTGTTGCTCCAGCTGATGCGCCCTCTCCTTGCATTCCATGTGTGTGGCCGTCTCCCTCTCCAGCCTTTCCTTCAGTCTGTTGACGACTCCCTCCAACTCTTCCCTCTCTTGAGTCTGCTCGTCCAGTTGCTTCTCCTGTTGGTAAGCGTTATTACGTGCGCATGGGGATGCAGAAGGGTCAGTTCCTTTACGTGTAACTTTGATATTCATGAAGGCATGACGTCACTAAACGTGTCGTTTGCCGTGACAACTGTCATTAAGTCTCTAAATTGACAAAGTTACAAGTGCAGGATTGTTAAATGTGACAACTGCCAATGTTGTTAATTTCGGGTTACACTTTTGTGTAGAAAAATATTTCTGTTGGCACAAAACTAGGAAACCCTTGTATGTTACATAGTAATGGCTTCGATTATTTCGTGATCAGATCGCAAGAATATAATTCAAATTTCACTTCTATTAAAAAGAAAGAAAAGAACTGACTACCGATGGGGAAGAATAGTTCTCAAGTAGCAGCCTTCTACCTGTAAACAAAGTGTAGGGCTGCTACTCACTAGAGAGGAGTAAAGGCAATATGGGAGGCAGCAAATTTTACAATAACTTTACATACATTTCTTATACAATTTAAATCTTAAGAAGAAATATAACCTCAAATTGCTTAAAAAGATCCTCCGTTATGCCGAAAATATTGCAGCATTAATTTTGAAATAAATATATGGTAAAGTTGAGGATTAATGTTAAGTACTATCTTAGACGAAAACACGATTCCGTAAAATTTTCTCGATAGAAAAAAAAATCCAAACTGAACAATAAACCGCTGTTATTCATAAAATACTTTAAATAAGATCATGAAACTTTGCATACTAAATGAACTAACTATAAAGCAGGGCTTAAGTTATTTACTTTTTTTAAGATACCATTATTTTCACTGTAAAAAGAAATTACCTAAACTATCTATATAATCTATATAAGTCTTGAAGCTTGTTTCCTGCCGCCCGGTTAGTATCGCTTCGGCTTTTCAACGGGGAAGTTGTGTCGTTTACGGTCAGAATACACATTACGCAAAAGGACGACGTAAAATTAAAATGGCAAATAACCGTAATAAAAATAAGAAGTGACTGGGTTGGCGTTAAGAAACAGGCATAAATATGATAAACCTAATGAAATAAGTATCTAACGACATATCTACTTACAGTATTAGTGATTACAAACATGTCGGTACATAGCATACGACGCGCGGGGAAGTGGGGGCGAAATTAGAATTTCAGCTGACTTACTATATCCCCTTAAAATCAAAAATCAATTTCAATTAAATTTTAAGATAATTTTAATCCTCCGAGTTAATGCAAATTTCTGACACTGTTATTTATATTAGTGAAGCACGTAATGAGAATGAAACAGTGAATGCTTTTTATCAGTAATGACCACAACCAAATATTTAAAATAAATGTTAATTTTTTTATTAATCTTTTGATTTTGAAGTCTCATAATCATTTCAATTAAATATTTAATAATTAACCACCTTGCCAGGGTTACTATCCAACACTGTTTAAAGTTTTAATATTCAGTTGCAATACTACATACCTTTTTAGCCAACTCGGTCGCCAAATCAACATTCTCCCTCTCCAGGTTTTCTGCTTTTGTTCGCGCAGCAACAAGTTCCTCTTCCTTCGCCAAGAGATGAACGATTTCACCCACGTTGATTTCCAGAGGGGCAATGTCGGGATCATAGACCTATAAGAAAATATATATTAATGAATTATCAATCCGTTTTATTTTAATTACTTTAAAAAAGTGTGCTCTTTTTGTGAAGTTCCCTATTTTCGTAAAGTTTTATATATCTGGAAAAATCGCTGGGGTAGCCGATTTTACAAAGAAGTTGTACGAGAAAGAAAACTTTTAGAAAATCAAACAGCAGAAGGCCGCCAATCATCCAGATGGTTTGAATAGTATCGCAAATTCTGTCGTGATGTGCGATCTGAGAAGCTTCTAAAGTTCTAAAGCTTACTCCGATTGCTCTCTGGTTTACTTGAAAGATACCTGGTGCTGATGAGGATCGAATTCGGTTATGTCGTGTACATTTAAATTTACAGTGAACACTCGGCTCCTACTGTACTGTGCAGTGGCGGTGTGTACTATGTAGAGGCGGTGTAGGAATACCCACTACCACATATGATCCCATGGGTCAGTCACTTACCATTTCATAAGAGGCGACCGAGGGAAACCAATCAAGACATGGGCAGCAGCGTCTTCTTAATAACAACTAATAATAAAAAACTGTGGTTGCCAACTCGCCTGCCAACCGTTGCAACTATGGGAAATATCCCCCTATGTGGCAATCTATGAGGAAGGACTATGTTTAGCAGTGGACTTTAATGGGCTGTAACGATAATTACTCAGCTCCCGAGCATCACCCAAGAGGCAGTAGCGTTGTACGTACGTCGTTGGTGGGCGCGGCCTACTGCAGCACGAGCTGCTGCTCCACGCGGTCCAGCAGCAGCCAGTGCTGCGAGTGCGGGCTGTACTGCACTGCACACGTACACGTACTCGTACGTAGGGTTGCGGTACCTTATGCGAGTCGGCTTGCTCGTCGCTGAGGCTGCCGCGGTCGCTGGCGATACGGCTGGCGGGCGCGGCCTGCTGCAGCACGTGCTGCTGCACCACGCGGTCCAGCAGCAGCCAGCGTACTGGACTGCACACTTACACCTACTCGTACGTAGGGTTGCGGTACCTTGTGCGAGTCGGCTTGCTCGTCGCTGAGGCTGCCGCGGTCACTGGCGGCGCAGCTGACTGGCGCGGCCTGCTGCAACAAGAGCTGCTGCGCCACGCGGTCAAGTAGCAGCCAGCGTACTGCACTGCACACTTACACCTACTCGTACGTAGGGTTGCGGTACCTTGTGCGAGTCGGCTTGCTCGTCGCTGAGGCTGCCGTGGTCGCTGGCGGCGCAGCTGACTGGCGCGGTCTGCTGCAGCACGAGCTGCTGCGCCACGTGGTCAAGCAGCAGCCAGCTTACTGTACTGCACACTTACACCTACTCGTACGTAGGGTTGCGGTACCTTGTGCGAGTCGGCTTGCTCGTCGCTGAGGCTGCCGCGGACGCTGGCGGCGCGGCTGGCGGGCGTGGCCTGCTGCAGCACGAGCTGATTCGCCACGCGGTCCAGCAACCGCCAGCGTACTGCACTGCACACTTACATCTACTCGTACGTAGGGTTGCGATACCTTGTGCGAGTCGGCTTGCTTGTCGCTGAAGTCGCCGCGGTCCTCAAGCGTAATGCACTGCACACTTACACCTACTCGTACGTAGGGTTGCGGTACCTTGTGCGAGTCGGCTGCTGTGGGGTACAGGGTGTGCGAGTCGGCTTGCTCGTCGCTGAGGCTGCCGCGGTCGCTGGCGGCGCGGCTGGTGGGCGCGGCCTGCTGCAGCACGAGCTGCTGCGCCACGCGGTCCAGCAGCAGCCAGTGTTGCGAGTGCGGGCTGTACTCCACTGCACACACACGCACACCCAATTACACTGACTTCATAAACTTTTCTCAAGACAAAAACAGAAGGAGGTTCTCAATTTTGATAACTTTTTTATAAAATAGAATTCACTATAAGCGTAGTTTTACATAAATTATAAATAAAATCGTCCCTAATTTAACAATTTTCTTGCCAGTATTTCACACAAAAGTGTCTAAACGTTTAATAAGAAAAAGAAATTATTTATAATACTAAAGGAAGAATAGATCTAGACGTCTAGAGAGAAGAGCTCACGTCTAGTACTGTGATTGTCAATCCGCCTACCAATGCATGACAATTAATGCACATCCTTTCTACAAACTTTTTTTATCAGCCCAGACCAAAACTTATTATGTATACTACTAGCCGGGCACTACGATAATAATCAAATTATGCTAAGTTACGGTCAATTCTTCAAAACTTCTTTAGTCGATTGGAGAAGTTAAACCGCGAACGTTGATTTTGACAATCAACAACTAATTCTATATAATTTGACTAGTGAAACGCTATCATTACTTATTTGCACACTCTGTCAACGTTTTTTTTTTCAAAGTTTAGTAAGTTTTATCAAAAACATTAACTATCGCGAATGAAAAATACAACTGCATGGTATTTTTACCAGCTATCTGCCTAATGTGCCCCACAGTTTTTGTCTGAATTGCCAGTCTAGTACTGTTCATAGAACTCTTTCGCCCGAATAATAAAGCAATAACAAGTGAGAAGGAGAGAAGGGACAATGACAAAAACATACGCGGAAGCAGCAGCATGTGCTGCAGCAGCGACAGCAGGTGCGGGTAGGCGGCGGTGTGCGTGAGCTTGCGGCGCAGCAGCTCGAACATGGCGGCCGCGCTCTTGCTGTCCACGTGCTGCTTGTCGAAGCGCCGCGCCAGCTCGCGCTCGTCCTCGTTGCGCACCATCTCGAAGAATTCGATGTGACGGTCGAGGGTCTCATTTTCGTATTTGCGCAGCTTTTCGATAACTGAAAAGGATATTTTGGATTAATATTAATAGCAAATAACTGGCCGATCGACCACGAGCACAACTTCCAAATTATCAGATAATGTCAACTGCGCAACAGCAAAAGCATAAGCTCGTCTTAATTCCAGCCTTTCCGTACTAGATGTTACGCTTATGCGATGAGATTAAAGTAAAGCTTGATACATAATAAGTACAGGGTGCTTATTATGTATTATTCATTTTAAAAAAATAGAAGTGGACCAGGGACTTATCCTTTAGTAAGCTCGTACATTTCGCTACAGAACTGAAAGAAGTGATGCCATTCTTAGGAACTTACGCAATTAGTTTGTTAAGGAAAAATATATAAGGTCTCATGTGGCTTTGAAATCGCGTAAGTAGTTAGGATCATTAATAAAACTTAGTATTTCCATAGTAAAACGCTTTAAACAAATCCGACAAAACAATATCTTCAGAACTGTTTTATTAAACATACTATGAGTTAAAATCTTTTTTATTTATTGTTCAACAATCTTTATGGAATTCATTACCTTGAAGTCTACGTATTAACAACAAACATTTAAAATCTAACACGACTTACTAAATTTACAAAAACCAGATTTACAAAATAACGTTAAATTTGTAACAGTTTTAAATACTTCTCAAATATCTAACTAAACTTTTTTTTTATAGGAATTTTTTTTTTCTGTGTACTTTGTTCTGCTTAGTGTTTTTTTTTTTATTGTTGAAAATTGATAAATAGAGGTTAAGAAAACCAATCTATTTGTACCTCTTAAAATGACTAGAACGACCTATCAGCGTTTCAAAAAAGTCACCATAATTTCTTACCAGGCTGTATTCCCAACATAAGCAGCTCGTATCGCAAATGCAGACGGAACTCAAGACTATCCTCGCCAGGGCCGTAATTCAACACTGCATTGACGAATGACAATATGGCGGTCTTGAGTCCTAAGTCGTCCCGGTATGCGCCCGTGCTACGGTCCAGTTCGTTAACGATGCCCTGGAAACGGGCACGCTCACCCGCATATTTTTGATAGTGGACCATTGCTTCCAACACCTGAAAAAAGTTTCAGTCGTAGTAGTCTTAGGTAACACTATTCTTTCATTTCTTAATCAAAAAAAAACGCTATCAAAACACTTATTTTCTAGCTTATTCGTATAATTCTTACTCTACTTCTCATATGGACATAAATAGTCTACTATGGGATTCATCCCACGTAAAGTAGAAAGATATTTCAAAAGTATTGGTCATGATAACCGTATGATGATCTAGTCAGAAAAAAGACCCTATCCCTCGATGTTTTTCTATCTAACAAATGTTTCGTTTAAGTTGAATAAGGTTATGAAAAAGTATGTCATTCGATTAACACACAAACATAAAAAATCTAAACTAAAAATTATACTGATTAAAACTACTTTACGGAGGTTATTTTTATTTTATTTTAATATTTCACTTCATTTTTATTATTTTATTCAAGCAAAATGAACTAGTTGGGGGGTTTTTAGTAATTGTATTAGATTTTTCGAGGTCATGTGTGGTCCGTCGATGTTATTGACGTCAAATGCGATTCAAAGAAGAATAGTGCTGACCTGGCGCCATATTGTGACGTCATAGCTGTCAATTCAAACCACTGGTAGGGTGAGCAATACAGTAGTAAGTAATAATTATTTACAAATAAATACAAAAGAACCATGAAAAAAGTTTTAATCAGAATCTAGCACTTCAATAAATCATTCATTATTTTATTTATTTATTTACCTTTTGGTGAAATGTTACCAACAATGAAAATAGAGAAAAAGAACAGTTTTAAATTGTTTTTATGACTTCAAAAGATTTTGGTAATAATACTATGACTGAAATAAATATTAAAGTGGAAAATTAATTTTCTTTGCAAGCTGTACTTTTCGAGTGACAGTTGACAGACTGCGGTCATTCGAGATCATTGACGTTCCTATTCTTATTTGAATCGCATTACTTTGTGCCTGTTATTTTACCACTTTACTCATAATAATACTAGTTATTGAAAAAGATATTGAATAAAGATATTAATACATGCAATCAGTTTAAATGAAAGTGTAGTTGTTTTTTCAATTGTATATATTGCTAATAAAATAGCGCAGGCGTTATAACTAAATATCATGTTACGAACTAACTTATAAAAAATAGTACATTGCAATTAACTTGCACATAATTAGAACAAACAAATTTTTAGATATATAATTTTAACATATTAATATAAAAATATCCTGTAAATGTTTACCACTATGGTATGACTACTAACGGTTTATACAACACGAAAATTTAAAAAAAATCGACTGCTTAACAAATAAAATGGGGGTTAACAGAAAATTTAATTTCCCTGCTCACCTTTTTATGTCCCCCGGGTACAAGACAAACAGCGCCCAATATCTCGAGGGCTGCAACTTTGGTCTTCACATTCTCCGTGTCCAAAGATTGAGCTATCAGGTCGATGCTTGTAGGGTGTGCCAACACGTGTGCTCGGCCGGTCTGGAATACAATAGCAATGTGCATAATTTGCAAGGGATGTTTTGGAAAATATATTTTAAAAGTTCAAAAAAGAACTTTTCTGGTTTTACTTAGTAAAAGTTGGTAGAATGCGCGACTGCTGATTATGTGGTCCCAGGGTCGAATCCCAGGTTGGGACAAAATCAGTTATTGGGGTTTTCAAGAAATTCTCAGTAGGAGCCTGGAGTTAGGAAGTTGGCGGTGTTTCAGCGCATGGCCTCGGAAACCACGTAAATGCAGTAATTAGTCTTGCGCCTGATCTCTCCCTTCTTAGTGGATAATCGTCCTGCCGGACTATGAGAGTGAGGAAAGAGAGAACGCACTTGTGCTTGCGTGCACACTTGTGCACAACCTTGTCCTGTGCACATGGCTAGTCTCCGTTAACACTGGCCGCCGTAACTGAAATTCCATCTGACAGAAATTATCATTATAATATATCCATCATTTACAAACTTTACGCACAATGTCCATCTTTACCGATTAAACGATTGAGAGTCCCCGTATGAAAAGTAATAAATTGAGCGCTGTGTAGTGGCAGCGTAGGAATACCCAATATCCCGTATCATTCCCTGGATGGCGACAGAGGGAAACAAACGAGAAGGTGGGCAACACTGTTTCTGATAACAGCTAAAAAATAAAAATATAACTGTTGTTACCAACCCGCCAAAACTTAGGCTATATATATTTTTTTATTTAGCCAAGACTATACATTTATTTATTTTTTTAATAGAATAAGGGTGACAAGCAAGCACACAGCCCACCTGATGGTAAGTGGATGCTGTGGCCCATAGACATCTACATGCATCCTCAATTAAGAATCAAAATGCAGATGCTTTATCGCCCCTGAAGACTGAGACTGAATGTCCCGTTTCCAGTAAAAAGGGTATCCAGTTCTTTACACTCACCATATAAAACTCAGCAGTATTAAGCTGCTATTTTACGTTGGTATTCTGTGAGAACGTGGTCCTACCCCGGCCGAGCCGACCCATTCGTGCTGAAACCATAAAAATAGCTCCAGCATGGCTCTACCACGTAAATATGTATAGAGGAGGCCTATGTTTAGCAGTTGGCTTTGATGGGCGGTAACGGTAACTATAAATACAATTAATTACCTCAGCATAGTATTTACTTTTGCAAATATTTTAAACGTTGGTGTAAATACAACCTTCAACGAATATCACAGTGAAATATAAAAAAGAGTGAACAAAAGATTCAGCCTCAAATATGAAATGCGAAGTAAATACAGTACTTACGGAGTTGTTCATCAGAGCCTTTATGGCGGCAATGAGATTGTGTCTGGTGACAGCATCATCCCTCGGGGCTCTTTGCAGAGCCTCCAGTAAGGATGTGAGACCGCCCTGTTGGATGAAACGAAGTACAAAGCTGTGCGCTCTTGTTCGCAGAGCCGTTTTTAATCCATCAACCAGTGCACAGGCCTCAGCTGGAGGGACGCCTTCGGCGGAAGAAAAGGCCTGGAACAAAAAAATTGACAATAGATTATTACTATCGGGTGCCATTCTTTATTAACAAAATATTGTTACATTATTAAAACAGTGCCTTAGAATCACTTCTATGATGTATTCATACGCCATGTTATTGCATTCTAAAAAAATTATCGCCCCTTCCTCTTTCCTTTCCTATCCTAATAAGGTGACAACGCTATCTAGTAGTACAACTAGGCATTCCATCTTGGTCCTCAGGGGTGAACCATGTATCTGTATTTTGATTGTCTATGTACCACAGCATACACTTACCATCAGATGGACTGTGTGCTCATTTATCACCCTAATTAAAAAAAGTGAAATTAGTATAATATTGACGCGATATATACGCGATAATTGGTAGTTTTATCGCTAATTATTTTTAATAGAAGTAAAGATACATAATAAACGAGCGCACACAGTTTACCTAATGTGCTTGTTACGTGAAAATTTCTTCTATCCTCGATTATGAATCAAATGCAGATTCCTTCCTTGTCAACTATGAAGACTTAGATGCAATGCCCAGTTACTAGTAAATACCCTCTGTATACTATACTCCAGTTCTCATCACTGCTCATATGTAATACAGCAGCATTATGCTGCTATTTCGTTTTGACATTCTTTTACATGGCGAGCGGGTTCCTTCCCCGGTTGAACAGACGCAGTAGTGCTGAATCCATAATAATCTGCATCGAGACTCTACTATTTAAACTTTACCATGTATAGTACGACAAAATCTCTTTAGCATGGGGACGCCCAATACTGGTCCGATTATTACCGGTATGATAACAATTATTGACATTTAATATTTGTTTTAGATGCAGCATCACAATAGACTTTTGTACTCTGCAGTAGGTTTAAAATTATTTTTAACACATAAAAATCAGAACAGCAGCTTTAACACTTACGTTAGCGATCTCGTTAAGAGCTTTGATATACTCCTCGACTTGTGGCGCACTCGCGAGTGGAGGGGCCCCTGGTGGCGGCCTGCGGCTGCAGTAGATCTGCCATTTCTTCGCCGCTGGCAGTTCCATCATGGCTGCCTTGTTCACTGCCGTCAGGTCCAGCTCCTCCTACGTAACAAAATCGTTAAAAAATGAATAACAATTATGGAAATTTACACTATTTTCATTCAATAGATAGAATAACGCTGCAGTCAGCCGCTCACACGAATCAAGCCTAAACAGAAATTAAGTGTGCTATTTGCATGAAGCCTATAGGAGATCTCATGATGGTACAACACTTTTCACTAAGAGTGTAGATGTTCCCATGCTAACCGCTAAGTATAAGAAGATTTTTTTTTATAGAAGAGGGGGCAAACGAACATACGGCTCACCTGATGTTAAGTGACTACCGCCGCACATGATCAACCGTAACACCAGGGGAATTGCAGGTGCGTTGCCGGCCCTTTAGAAATGAGTAAGCTCTTTTCTTGAAGGTCCAAAGGTCGTATCGGTCCGGAAAAATCGCCGGTGGTAAATTATTCCACAGAGATGTTGTACGCGGAAGAAAACTCCTTGTAAAGCGTACAGTGGTGGACCGCCAAGCATCGAGATGGTGTCGATGGTATCGGAACGTTTGCCGCGTAGTGCGTTCACGAAATTTGGCAGCTGGAATTAATCCAAACAATTTCTCAGAGCACCCCCCGTGATATATGCGAAATAAAATGCAAAGAGATGCAACATCTCTTCGAGCGCTAATCGAGCCGTCGGATCGGTCGTTGATGATTCGAGCCGCTCTGCGCTGGATGCGGTCAAGTGGAAGGAGCTAGCACTGGGGAGCCCCAGCCCATTCAAAAAATCTCTATATAATAGAGTATTTTCACCGCTGAGAATTTTAATGAAATGCCTCACTTCCTGCCACTACGCACTGACTCGTTAACACCTTATTTATTTAATTGCGCCACTTAATTGAACCACTTTTTTTAATGAAAATGTAGAAAATCACACAAATAAGCTTTTCGTACGGAATCGGAATCCATTCCGGTCCGTCGTCTATCTAGATACCTTCTTAGGCCTCCCCCATTCATAGAGGAGATATTTGCCATAGTTGCCACGATAGGTCTGTGTTGACAATCGAAGTTTTAGAACACACAATAGTCTATGATCAAACATTCGGGCTAGGTCAAATAATTTTACAAGGCATAAACAGTGAATTGTCTATGGGTTCCTTTTTCTATGTCTCTTTTTCTATGTCTATGGAGTACATATTAAAGCAGAAAAGCATTTATTTTGCATATTAATGTTGTTGTATAATATTGTTGAAAGTAAAATGTAGCTTGCTTAATATACAAACTTAAATATTTAATAAATAACGGTCGAATTTCGAGCACTGGATACTAGTTAGCAGTAAATTCAACAATTATATATCCGGTTATACTGACTAAATCCACGATTCATATTATAAGTCATTAATATCTTTATTAGCTAAGTACTTGTTATAGATGTAGATCTAGGTAAATACAATCTAGTGCGCCTTAACCCGGATTAAAAGTCCTTGAGTGTATTCGTCTAAATTCTTAACTTGCGAAATAAACTAATCTGGAAAGTAAGTATGTTGGAAACGGTGTCCAAAACTTACAAAAAACTTAACTCTAGCATTCCCGTACTTCAAAACAAGTCCAAATTAGATGCCCCAATAAGTCGAAGGGCGATCGAGGCATATAAAGGCATTATCGAAAATGGTAAGAAATACGGACACGACGACATAAAAACATGTTACAAGGTGACGAGCGAACGACGTTAACCCCCGAAATTAATATTGTCTATGCAAGCAGGATAGGACGTTAATATACTGTAATACAAAATCTCCATATTTCATTATAATTGCATTTTCTGAATTGATGAAAAATATTTCGACCTCTACTTTCTTCATCTACTTCACCTACATGTGCAAGTATCGTCACTCGCACATGTAGTCTGTAATTCCAAAGTACTGCCTTGGACAATTAATAAGCCGCATATTTAAATAAGAACTATAATAATGATATGTTGAACAGTTATAACTACTTATAATATCTACTTAATATATCTACTGCGTTGGATAATCCTTATACGCCTATTTCATGGGAAGGATTTTGATCTTCAAATCGATTCTAATAACTTTATTTATAGTATAAGGGTGACAATCGACCACACAGTCCACCTGATGGTAAGTGGACGCTGTAGTCCATAGACATCTATATTAATTATCCTCGATTAAGAATCAAAACGCAGATGCGTTGTCACCCCTGGGGACTTGATGGAATGCCTCGTTTCAAGTAAAAAAGGGTCTCCGGATCTCTACACTTAACATACGAAACACAGCAGTATTAATCTGCTATTTTATGCTGGTATTCTGTGAGAGCGTGATCCTTCCCCGGTCGAGCCATAATACAGCTGCAGCGTGGCTCTACCACATATGAACTTATAAAAACGATCTGATGTTGTCAACAACACACAAATATATTTTGCCACAAATATAGACTACAACTTACGAATCACCATAAACAAAGTATTAAGAATACATCACCTCTTTTCATCCCGTGGATTTCGACTTTATTCGTGGCGGCCTGGAGTATTGGCAGAAAAATATTATGGCTTGAAATATATGGAGGTATAACCATCTCGTTTACATCAGACATAAAATATCTACGAGACTCAGATCAGACAGGTGACGGGCACAACAGCGTCAAAAATGCCTATATACTACTACATATACCTAGTATTGTGACTGCCTCGTTGGTCTAGTGGTTGTAGTGGCACGACTACTGATCATGAGGTCCTAGGTTCAAATCCCGGGTTGGGCGAAAAAATGAATTGCTGAGTTTTTCCGTTGGGAAATTCTCAATAGGTGCCCGGAGTCAGGAACTTGGCGGTGTATCACGCCCATGCTTCGGAAAGCACGCAAAGCCGTTGGGCCTGCGCCTGATCTCTCTTCGGTTGTGTCGGTTTACTGTCCCATCGGAATATGAGAGTGATGGAATAAAGAGTGCACCTGTACTTGCGCATACACTTGGGTACTATAATTCTGTGCTGCGCCGATGGCTAGCCTCCGTTGAGGCTGACCGCCGTGACCGAAATTCGGTCTGGAGGATATTATTATTGTCAATTTGTTTGCCCAAGGGTGATGATTACGAAAAGTCCACCCTGCGACAGATAATGCCCTGTTCCAGCAGTAGACTTCAGGCTGATGAAGGCAAACAAGAAGAATATTTGATGAAGTCACAAAATTTTGAAATTTCTGACATGTTTTCTTGACAAACATGTCAGAAATCAAAAATTATTTTATGTATGTCATATTTTTATTGAATTCATTATCTATACAAATAAATAAATTTTAAGTCTCTTTTTAATGTCATATTAACAGTTTTTTTTTAGTAATTCATACGAAAGTATATATGGCGTTAATAACAAACAAACAATTTTTAAAATATTGGTCTGTCTGTTTGGTCTAGCTAATCTCCAAAACGGCTGGACCGATTTTGACGAGATTACCACTGGCAGATAGCCAATGTTATAAGGAGTAGCTTAGGCTTTACTATTGATATCGCTTTACCCTTAAAATTCATTCGTAGGTAGTAAATCCCACGCGGGCGAAGTCGCGCGGGCAGCTAGTACTATCTAAGAATAAAATTGTAAATTATTGATCAATTCAGTAAATTCCTGTGTTTAATATACATGCGTTTCAAACAAACAAATAAACGTGTTCCTTGTGTACACAATCTATAAATAAGCAAAATTAACGACCAATTGGTAATAAAAGCCAATAGACATAAAATCTAAAGAATAAACTGAATTTCTCTAGTTAAAAACATGTTTACTGGTACCTTCATACCAATAAAACGAAAATAAATAAAATCATAAGCCTTTAATAATATAAGGAATTATAGAAGCTGGAAATGACATAAATATTATAATATATATGTCATACTATTTAAGAGATGTACAAAAAAAAAAGTAAGGACCTGCGATCCCAGTTTTAAACATCAAGCGCACTATCGCAGGTCGCTAGAGAAGGGTATTTTGTACAAAACCATACATGATGAACGTTTCGAGTGCCGTAGTTTAACGATGTAAGGCAAAGCTGATGGGCAAACTAAAATTAAGCCACAGCGACACGGGCCAGTTATCGCTAGGATGTTTTAGGAGATTTTAGTCACAAATTCTTAAACGTGAGCCTCTTACAGAACATTGGAGATGGCATATTATCTATAAAGGCACAAAAAAAATTAGAAAAACAAATCAATCACCCTAACCTTAACTTCCTCTGGTGGTTATCTCTATTAAGTTATAATAATATGTAGAGTGAAGAAACTATTATCTATAAAGGCACAAAAAAAATTAGAAAAACAAATCAATCACCCTAACCTTAACTTCCTCTGCGTGGTCTATCAAAATACTTACGTATTAGGACGTTGTATAATAATATGTGGTATGAATTGGAGCTGGTGGCACAAAAAAAGTAGAAAAACAAAATCCTAACTTTCTTCCTCTGCGTGGTCTATCAAAAATACTATTTAGACGTTATTAAGGACGATTTCAAGCACGCGCCTATAATATGTAGGTAAGTTTATCATGGCGGCAAATAATTCCAAATCACGAGTACGCGCTGCGTACTACATATATGTATATCGATGATGTGTAAACATACCACGTTACCACCAGAGGCCACGTGATAATCCTGATCACTAGGATTAGTCGTACCATATGTGACTTCTGTAATCCCATTCGATCAGAGGAAAACTCGGATACAGGTGTGTTCTAGAGGTAGTATATATATATATATATATATATATATATATTTTTTTTTTTATATATATAACACAAATCAAAAAGTTGTTTAAAAAAAAGGCGAGGAAATAGATCAATTTCCACTACTACGGGGGGTACCGCAGTCGGATACTCGTTTTCTCCCGTTTCGCAGAGGAGTGTTACATATAGAAATTGCACACGGACAAACATCCAGACCCGGTTAAAATATTTGTCGATCAATCTAACACTTGTCCTGTGGGGGATTCTAACCCGCGAACTTGTAACGCAAACAAATGCTGAGCCTAGTTGCCACCGAACCATATAATTATTAGTCTCATCTTAGAGATTAACTCATGACATACTTAGAAAATGTAGGTTAACGTTTAACGATATGGAATAGAATGTTATATTATATTTATTTTCATAGAAAAGTAGGCAAATGAACTTTCGACTCACATGTAGGGAGTAATGCAAATCACATACGTTGCCGATCTCTTAGAAAAGAATACGCTGTTTTCTTAAAGATACTTATCACAAAAAAAATTTTTTTTAATTTTTATCTATCCGTCTGTTTGTTCCGGCTTATCTCCAAAACGGCTGGACCGAATTTAACGGGTCTTTCATTGACAAATAACTGACGTTATAACGAGTAACTTTTACTTTTATTTAAAAAAAAATAAGGTTCCATGCAAAAAAAAATTAAATATATAAATTTAAATATGAAAGTATAATAATAAATTACTAAAAATTATTCTATTTCGGGCACAGCTAGTAAGAAGTAAATGATTAATGTTGTGCCGTCGTAAAATAATCCATCTAACTATTTTGACCCACGGATGGTGTTAAAGCGACTATGGAATTAGCAAGAAAGTCCTCAAGGCCCTCGATAGATAGCGATATACCATGTTCTATGAGTATATATGACAGATCATATGTGCAACGTCTGGCACTAAGATTAACAAACCACTAAATACGACTTATTTAAATCCTATTTTATTTATAATAAACAACGTTATAAGGTAGTTCTTTCCATGTACAGTTTTATATTAAATCGATGACATCTGTGATATTTCTCACTCAGTGGACGCAGTCAACGTTTGCATTGGAACATGGCATTGAATAAACTTCTCGCTGACATTTCCGCGTGATTTCTTGTCGCATATTTCATCACTTACACAGCACAAGCGATCGCCTTTTTCGGTTTATTTTAATTATCCATTACATCCAATGAAATACTCTAGATTACTTTTTATTCTCGGATAAAATGTGCAATTGTTACATAAGACTTGTGTTTGATTTCTTATGATTTATTAATTGTTTGTTTTATAATTAATATCAACCTTAAGTTATCCACTTTTGAACATAAGTCGTCCAAATAATCAAACAACTTCCGGACAGACGTCACAGAGCGTCATACCATATATCTAACAAGATAGCATCTTACACTTCATTTGACTGATGTGGTTTCAACTCAATATTAATGCAAGTCTTGTTTATTCTAATACACTGCTGGATATGGGCCTTGGGCCTCCCCCAAGTAGGGGATTCAAAATATTCACCGCACTTGTCAAGCGTATTGAGTATTGACGGTCGCCGTGCCAGATATTATGCACCATTTTTTATAGGTTAATGATGACGAACGAACACACAGTCCACCTGATGGTAAGTGGTTGCTATAGAATACTATAATATACACACATAACATTGTGTATTATAGTCATCTATGGTGGTTGCTGTGGCCTACAGACATCTACACGTATCCTCGATTACGAATCAAAATGCATTTGCGTTGCCACCCGTGACGACTAAGTTGAGCTGAGATATCAATCATACACTCTTTAGTACTATAATAAGTAATACCACATATTACAAAAAAATATTTACGAAAATTTTTAAGCTTTTTGATAGCATAGATCCCGTATATATACAGGAACTTTGTTATGAAAGCGTATGCATTGCCCCATGATGGACTCTGACTCTTTGTAGTCGAGTAACTGGTTTTACTAGATTGTGTTTGTTCCTAATAATTACAGAATGTATATCATTATTTTTAATAGATGGATATTTTAATAGACAGAACTAGAAAACAGCAATTTAATTAATGACATTTTTGATATCGGAGATAAAAAGAGGCAGAAAAGAAATGATCATAAACAACAATAGATTACTTTCAACTTCATCACTGAACAAAGAAAAATGACTAAGATGTCGGAACATTGAGATCTTGAAATTTTTATGAATGGAAGCGTTTAATTAATCTCGATATATACACGGACATTGTACAACTGAAGGTACAAGTCATGGAAAATAATCGAGTACGTAACCGGCAATTATATCACCAATGCTACTGTCACTTTCCTCTTCACTCAAATTTTATAAAATTTAAAGAACTTGCCATAATTAAAATTTATTTTATTTCTCTTTTGAATTCCTTCGTCATTCGATCTTTTTCCAATCAGACTATCTCTGTAAAGCCAGCTTCTGCCTTCATTTCAATTTTTGTCGTGTAAAATGAGTCCTAACTCAGACAGGATTAAGTTTCAGAAGAAAGCGATGGAACATAAATAATATATATTAAAGGACTTAAAATAATGAAATCTTATTTATTTTTAAGAATTTAATGGCAGGTGTTTAATCTTTATGTAGTGACTCAATATATAGGTATATTTTTCATATGACGGGAACGATAACAAATATATCCGTATAACCCGAAAATACAGTTTTATTTTTCGTTTACATACTCACTCGTACAATGTTGATCAATATTTTAGTAAGCGCCATTCGCACCAAATCGGAAAACTAGAAAAGTATATACTTAATCCTAGTATTGGTGGTAAAGCGAAGGTAATTGCCACCCGGAGCCGCAAGAGCCAAATTTTTCCACCCCTCAAAACAAAAACGACTTACTTCGACTAATGAAATATTTCTATCTTAAAAACATTATCTTCAATTCTCTATACATAAAGTTACAATTTCACGGATCACCTTATATTTAATATTTAACTATGACCCTTATATTTGAATATAAGCCAACCAAAATCTTTTAATATTTTTATTGTCTTATTTTTAGATATATATAGAGACAATATAAAAATAAAGGCTGTGATAAACATAATTTTAATAAAAACCAAAAGGCGACTTTAAACACATAAAAAGAATTAAAAAAAAATTCAAGTGAAGTCAAAGTGAAGAAGAAATTGGCTTTTACTTTACGGACAAAGGAATATATTCTAAACGTTTTAGTAAATACATAGTTCCATTAAAAAATTGCCCTATTTTGTCACACTAAGCAATGGAATTTTATCTCCAAATTACAGGACCACTTCTTACGTATAAATTATTTAACTTAATAAAAGGATCATCATAATCGGTTCATAATGGACGAAGATTTCGCGTAACATTCATATACAAAAAGCATACAATAGAATTGTTAATCTCTTCCCTTTTAGAAGTCGGCTAGTCGGCGGGATATTAAAATAATATTCGTGTACATTTTTATAAACAACTTTTTAAATACACGACACTAATAGGAGTTTTAAAATTGTTACAATGTAAAATGTCGTTAATAAGGATATTTAACAGATTACTAACAAGCAAGTGAGGTTAATTGGCACTTTAAATGGGTAAAGAAACATAAACCTCAGTAATCAAGTAATATTTTCAAACAATTGTAATAAACATACTGCATGTACATAAAAAACTGAAAGGTCAGCCAAAACGTTATCGTATTTAAGCTGTATGCTGTTGAGTTTAAATATTTCATAATTTATTATTGACCGGATCCAAAAAAGGATGTGTTTCTCAATTCTGATGTTTATATATTTTTATTGTCTTACTTTTATAATAGGTTTTAAAGACATAAAAATAAAAAAAGCGGTGCTAATTTATATATATATATATAATCAAACATTATGTATGTATATATATAAAATTAAATGTCACGTTGTTTGTCCGCGATGGACTCCTAAACTACTTAACCAATTTTCGTCAAATTTACACACCGTATGCAGTTTAGTTCAACTTGAACAACAAAAATAGGATAGTTTTTTGCTCATGAGTAACCCACATTTTTTTTGCGAATTTAAAGATTTTTAATAAGACGTGACAAAGGGCCGTCAAAAACGACAGAACAATGTCTGCCTGGCAAGCTAGTATATATATATATTTTTTTTATATATATATATATATATATATATATTATAATCTTAGCACTATTTTTTCCTATAATAAGGTCTTTTTTGTCTCGTATGACAAAATAATGGTAAGAAATTGTTTCAAAATTTAAGGCAGATAATGTCAAACGAAGAGTTAAACAGTACAATACTGCTCCGTGGTCGGGCATCAACCGACCGAACGCGACCTCGCGACAAATAGCGCGTGTCGTTGTGCGAATAAGCTGCATATCTGAACGGAATTTAGTTTAATTACGGTAATTATTTTAGATATGTATATAGTCGCTCGGTCGGGCGCCATCATAAACAATAATGAGGCTGATGAAATTGCGAAATAGACACAAAGTTGTCATTTGTTTCATACACGCTTCGTTGTTTTTGTTTGACAAGTGCGAAATCTATAAATATTTGTGTATTGAAATTTGTGAACATTGCTACTAAACAACAAAAAGTATTTTAGATATATTTGTGTGCTTTTCCTAACTAGTTAAGACAGTATCGTTGCCAAGTTACCTCTGTAATATCAAGTGTACCGGAATTTTTATTAAAACATATTTAACAACAAACTTGCAGTCCACCGGAAGATAAGTTGGCACTGAAGCTCATAGACACCCATAGCCAAATGATTTTTATAAAATAAGGATGACAAACGAGCATGGCAGCCTCTAAACGGTAGGTAGTGTAGGGCGACTCCCACTAGATGGAGTGACGACCTGGTAAGACATGAAGGAAGTCAATGAATGCAGGTGGCTCAGGACCGTGCTTTGTGGCAATCCTTGGGGGAGCCTTATGTTCATCAGTTGACTTGTGAAGGGCTGTAAAGATGATATTGATGATGATAAACGAGCACATAATCCACCTAATGGTAAGTGGAAGCTGTGGCCCATAGACATCTACATTTCTCCTCGAATACAAATCAAAATGCAGATGCGTTGTCAGCCCTGAGAACTGTGTTGGAAAACCTCATTACCAGTAAAAATGGTCTCCGGATCTCTACACTCACTATACAAAACACAGCAGTATTAAGCTGCTATTTTTCGCTAGTATTACGTGAGAGTGTGGTTCTTCCCCGGTCGAACCGACCCATTTGTGCTGCGATTAATGCAATAAGTAAAAAGTAATAAGTTGCATATCCATTGTCGCGAATGAAGTACAAAACAAAATATAATTATATAATACTTTACATCCTGCTGTATCTCTGCGCTTTAAACCGGAACACGAGATTGAACACGTTGCTGCTTAACTAATATCTAAAGAATATCCAACCCAGCAGTGGGACGTATTACTGGCTGTAACTTTACCTATTTGTAAAGAATATCATTGGTGGAGTATCATCACAAAACATAAAATGTTTATAGCTTAACTGAAGAACGAAACTGCGCATCAGTCAGCTTTCTATCCAGCAGATTTCCTAAGCCGTGAGGTCGCTACAGTCTATCATTAGTGCTTTCGCCGGCGATCTGTGCCTAGAAACCCCAGAGAAATTAATACCATCAAATATCTACGCAGTCGTTAATAGACGCACCTGACCAGTTCTAAAGTGAGCGCGTTTAATTCACGTGATAGGGTTCCACCACACTAACGGTTCACGGGCGTTTAATAAACGCTTAATACTTAAATTTAAAAAAAATTAAAACCACCGAAACAAAAAGAGCTGATGATGTTCAAACGCCTGAAAAGATTTTCTCGAATAATAACTGAGAACACTCCCAACCGAAATCATTTTTAAATTAAAAAAAGTAAATCAGACTCAGTTCATCCGTTTAGGAGCTACGATGCCACAGACAGACAAACAGATACACAGACACACGTTAAACATATACAACAGCCATGCCTGTTTGTGCCCGGGGTTAAAAATAAAAGTAAAGTTACAGCCTATATACGTCCCACTGCTGGGCACAGGCCTCCTCTCATTTCTGAGAGGGTTTTAGGGTAAAGAAGTGTCCGCCGCGCTACCCCAATGCGTGTTGGGTGTTGGCAAACTTCACAACTTCACATGTCTTCGAAATATTTTATTTTTATTTCTCAAACATGCTTCCTCACGACGTTTTCCTTCACTCGGGTTGCTCGGGTCGAACTCGGGTTGCTCGCGTACTGTGAATTGTACAGCGAACGCTAACCATCTACCACGTCTCGGCCACGAGTTTAAAATACATGACATTGAAACTGTATCCAAATTTGCGAACATGGTCTTTATTAACACTCAAA
The DNA here is from genome assembly GCA_907164705.1 of Parnassius apollo. Classification (NCBI taxonomy): domain Eukaryota; kingdom Metazoa; phylum Arthropoda; class Insecta; order Lepidoptera; family Papilionidae; genus Parnassius; species Parnassius apollo. Next base: position 6,645,343 of record CAJQZP010001402.1, on the reverse strand, counting down.
ATCTAATGTAGGCTGCTCTACTATATATACATAAACACTCACGCCTGTCACCCAGAAGGTTAAGCAGAGACTACAGACTTCCATTTGGCAAGATCTTATCTATATATAATTACTCTACTAATATAATCACTATAATTACTCTTTATTGAGGTCAGAGGGTTATTGCATGATTGAGAATGAATCTGAATGTTTGTTTGTCTGTCAGTCTGTTCAGACTATTCTTCTTCGGAATGGCTGAATTGATTAAGATGAAACTGCACAAACAGATAGGAGAGCAATGCCTGGCTAGGTTGTATCGTACTTGAAAATATCAATTCATTAAATAAAATAAACGATCTTTGATCTTAAATCTAAATATTAATATAAAATTTATATGCTTATAAATATTAATATTTCACCTAGACGAAACCTTGGTGAGTAACTAGTACTTAATATTATTACCGAATAGTGTTCTAAGATATTTCAAGATATCAAGCGCCGGAACAATTCTATTAACAAATAGATTATAACTATTTTTTTCTTAATAAAAAGTGATCAATGTGTTAACAATCCTCCTAACAATATGTGCCTACTGAAGCCCATCGACAACTTCGGATGCTGAGGACTTCAATGAAATGTCTCACATCTGTACTCTTCAAATTAAAATACAACAGTTCGTGCATTGGCGGCGGAATAGGCAAGTAGGCAATACCAACCCGAAACGGCATCTTAGACAAAAAGAGACTTACTATTAAAAATGAATAAAATATATATGTTTTTAGCTGCCGTTACCCATTACGTAAATTTCTCTTGGAACAGTTAAAAATAATAGAAATAAAATTAACAATAAGCAACTGTCGACTAAAAATACACCATGAAAACATTTAATATATTTACTTTAAAATTATTTAAAAATAACAAAGGCAAACACTATTTCCACCGTACTTCTGCAAACATAACCTTATATCATATTGGGTACAAGTACAACTTGTCAAGCGTCAGACAAAGCGGGAGCAATTTACTTCGCTAAGCACAGAAGGGAAACCTACGGAAATTAAAGTCTAGCGCGTTTTATACTCGTACATCTCACATTGTAACGTCATGCGCAGACCTGCAGACATACCCTTCGCATTCAATTAAACTAGAGTACCATAACACGTAAATATTAGCGGCCTTACTCATGAAAGTCGACGCCAATATAAGTAATACATAAAGTTGTTTGAACTCTGTTTACTAAATTACAATAGAAAGAGACAGGTGTAGAAATTATTAATACTTAATTTAAGTAAGCGATAATCCATCAACAATTCTATACTGAATGAACTTTATTACCATCTGGAAAAAATAGGGTGTAACATATGAATGCAGTAGAAGCCTATGTATGGCACTGATATTTTACAAAAAATAAAAACTACGAACTAACGAAAATTTTTCTGAACAATCACTTTGCCCTTTGCCCTTGAGCCTGTGATCCTGCGAAGTGACAAGGTCAAAGATGCCTACTAAATTTAGTTTTATTGCCGTTCGTAAAGTAGAGTGGATATGATTTGAATTTCGATAGATTTTAAGGGCCTATACTACCTCAGCTTAAATTCTGATTTCGCCACTACTTCCCCGCGCGTCATATGCTATGTAGCGACATGTTTGTACTATAAGTATAATTTGTAAGTAGATAGGTCGTTAGATACTTATTTCATTAGGTTTATCATATTTATGCCTGTTTTTCAGTTATATAATATAATACTCCTTTCGCAAGATTTGCTTTTCTACTGTTAACAACTGGAGAGGATTATTTAGAATAGCAACAAATATCTTTATGACTTACCTACTAATTAATTTTAATTTCATTAATAATGCTGTTAGATATAATATTCTTTTGATATTGGTCAGTTATCGCTAAGTTATGTTAAAAATGAATCAAACCATCAAAATAGATCGATAAAAGATCGTGACCGTACCAAGGCTGATCGCCTCGATTAACTCATTGTGAATGGATGTATTTCAACGAGGCATGGAATCGCTTGAAGATAGCGAATAAAATTCAAATGGATCAAGACCTTCGCATCGTTCTGAGAACTGTGCCTAGTTTGCGGAGCACTTTCCGTGATTACTTGCGCGACTCTGTACGATTTAATATCAATATCGTATTAGATACGTGATGATATGTAGCTTTTTTGTAATGTGTTCACAGTGTAAAAGAGTACATCACCTCAAATAACGCCTGGATGTCGTAAAAGGCGACTACGTAAAAACCAAGAAAGATCTCATGACTTCCGACAGATGGCAGTATAATCATTATATTCAAGTCAGTTGTAAAATATGAAAACCGGCTCACTCGTGCTCCAACCATAATATAGCAGCAGCGTGGCTCTACCACATATAAAATATATCGTGGTAAATTCTGACTTCAAATTGTCGCTACTAAATTCATTGTTGCTAAAGACTTGAAGAGTTAATGAGGTTCATAAGTACGCATAGGTATAAGCATTACCTTTCCGAAACAAGGTTTACCACAGTAATTACAGAAAACAATTTTCCATGCTCCGAACCAATTTTACATATAGTTCGCTCCGACAGGTAGATAAGTTACTATCCAGTCACGAAGTCCTAAACAACCGCATTCCTTTTTTGGAATTCTTATCGCTTATGATGACAGACAAAATATGACATGTTGTTGCAAGCCAAAATATGTACCATTTGTGCACCGATTTTTTTACTTATAGTTAATTCACCAAAACAGAGGCAGATGTTTACATCAATGTTATTATCAGACTAAAAGCAGCGCCAAGTGACAATTTAAGGTAAACTATAAATTTCAATAATGTTGTATAAAATAATTTCCTTCAGACCTGTTCAGTTTCAGTCACGGCGGCCAGTCTCAACCTAGGTTTGCTATCTGCGTAGGACGGGGTTGTAGTGCCTGCATATATGCGCAAGCAAAGGTACACAATCCATTCCTTAATAATCTAATGGGACGGCAATCCTCCACAAACGAAGAGAGATCAGGCGCAGGACCAACAACAACAGCTTCACGTGCTTTCAGAGGTTGGTGGTGTAAAATACCGCCCACTTGCTGACTCTGGGTTTCTACTGAGAATTTCTTGATAAATAAAACTCAATAACTGATTTTTTGGATCTTGGACCTCGAATTAGAGACCTCACGATCACCAGTTGCATTTACGACCACTAAACTGAAGAGGCTCTCAATGATAATAATGTTTCGGTTTATGTAAATAACGCTCATTCGATATTTACAGACGTAAAATATAAAAAAAATCGTCATAATATCTTTTTAAAGAGTAAAAAACACGGAACAAAAAAAGGAATAGGATTGAAAAAATGACGTACACATCATGATGTAACTCAATTGGGTTGTTAAATTAAAAACTTTGATACATATGCAAATTTATAATGTTATAATTGAAAATTTTAATAAAATGCAAATCAATTCATAGACATGTTTAATACCTATAGAATATACACATATAAATCACCAGTTAATTTTTTCCCAGAAATAAATAAAATATCATTTTTACCAGGTATCAATCCTTAGAGTCGCGTCACCTTTCTTGTTGTTCAATGAACTCTGCTGTTCCAACGTTTTTATAAAACTAAAGTTATAAATGAAGTGGTAAGTGGCTTTGCGCTCGCTGTAAATTTCACTGTACGCGAGCAACCCGGGTTCGAATCCCGCCGGCACTAATGACATTATTAATTTAAATTTTAAGTGCTGTTTCACCACGCACTCGGCGGTGAAAGAAAACATCGTGAGTTAAACTGCATGTCTGAGAAATAAGAAAAAAATATTTCGAAGACATGTGAAGTTTGTTAACAGTCATTAAGGCAGCGCGGCGAATACTTCCTTGCTCTAAAACCCTCTCAGAAACGGTGGTCCACCACAGTACGTTTTACTAGAAGTTTTCTCTCTCTCTCTTACAACTTTTCTGTGAAATTGTTTACCATCGGCGACATTTCCGGACAAAATTAGGGACCTTAAGAGGCCTAGTGTATCAGACCTCGTTTGCTGTTCCTGGGTACCTCTTCTAAGCGCAACGTCTGCATCCCCTGTGCGTTGTTTGGATGGTGTAATCGGTGAGCCGCATTCGTTTGCCCCCTCTTCTTAAAAAGGAGGTGAGCAGTAGTGGGACACTTATTACTTCCACCTGGACTGCAAAATTTAACAATACTCTAATTCGGAAGAATGAAATGCCTACAGCATGTAACTATACTGGCACCCTTTAGCCCTCAGACCGGAAGTGAGCTGTGCTTGAACTGTTATTTGGCGGTAGAAGCAGGTAAGAAAGTGGTACCAACCTAGACAGAATCCCAGGCAGTAAAAGAGTCTTATCACCTTGTTCATTTACATTCATATGCCCAAAGAGACGATATAAGTATGAAGTGTTTTTTATAGTATAAGGATGACAAACGAGCACACAGTCCACATGATGGTCAGTGGATGCTGTGGCCCATAGACATCTACATCTATCCTCGATTACGAATCGAAATGCAGATGCATTGCCACCTGTGAGGACTAAGATGGAATGCCCCGTTTCCAGTAGAAAGAGTCTCTGGTTCTCTACACTCACCATACAAAACACAGAGAGCGTGGTCCTGCCCCGGTCGATCTGAACCATTCGTGCTACACCTATACTACTAATATAGCTGTAGCATGGCTCTACCACGTCTAAAAATGTTCTTTAATACATGTATTTTACGTCTGCCAAATTACAATCTAGCGTTAAAACTAAAACTCGATCACATTTATAAACCAAATAATATTTAGGCGTAGGCATTCGGTAATAAAGAGTGTTACTGTTATGCTCAGAGCTTTTCCACTCGTACCTAATAGAATCCGTAACGAAGCTACCAGAGTGACTGACATAGCCCAAAGGATCGTAATTGAAGTTGCAGGCTGTGTTCAGCTGTGGACTTTTTATGTTCTGTTATGGCTGACCATGACGAGGCTGTCGTTCATTAGATGAAAGCTGTTTTAATGGGCACATCCTTACGTAGACGCCGAACGATGTATTAGGTCTTGAGTTCAAGTTTCAACTGAAGCTAATTAGAAAAGATAAAAAGCTATATCACAAAATACACAATTTTTTTTCTAATATATCTTTACCACTTCGCCCAGGCTTTTCTGCATGAGGCATTCACTAACGTACACCGTGCAGTAGGTAAGTTCAAATAGCTACTATTAAATTTCGTCATTTTCAACGAAAGTACATCATCATTATCATCACAACGGGTTGAGGTGATTACAAACGGTCAAGTAAAGCAAGGTTATAAATTATAATTACCATAAACCAGAGTAATACGGTATGAACAAATACAAAGGTATAGACTTAAACAAATCGCACTTGACCTTACCCAATCGCTGTCTCAGTAACGATTAAAATGCCTTTGCATAGACTCAAAGTATGCCAGTAGATAGAAATTATCTGTGTGCGTTAGAAAACTATTACAATTTATACCTTCTGTTCTTACAATATTTTGATGACCTAGATGTACTCGGTGGCTTCCACTTTCTGTATTAAATGTTACTGGTTCGCATAAAGTTTTAAAATATTTAAAAATGATACAAATAATTAAACAGACGCTTGTCATGAATCTGTTATTGAAGAAGATACACATTGACAACCATCATGATCGTGTGGGTATGTAATTTTGTAGAGCTTTGATCTATTTATTATCATACACATATTACAAAAGTATACTAATTATTTTTAAATCTATAGCTGACCTATACGACTTCGCTAACATGAAATTCTGGTAATAGTAAAGTTATTTCCAATGGTATTAACAGCGCCTGTGTCTTAGATAACTGTAGCGCAATTCTTATTTTGATTGTGCAGCGGACGCCGATAAAGCAACAAACCAGCTCACTTTTCTCCGACTCCAATTTTCTAAATATACCGATATCATACTAATATTTATCAAAAAAGACACCTCATACGGGAATATAATATAATAGGATCAGCAGTCTCAAATATTTCCTCCTAGAAACAAACTTATACACAAACAACTTTACCATTTTATGACATTAATTTAGACAAAGTCATTCCAAAAATATATACTTATATGATTCAGTTTTAGATAAAGTAAAAATTGTGAATCTTTAATCTCTAATTAATTTAAATTTCCATACACAAACAAACCTACATAACAAAAACTACGGTGGCTTAAGATCCCTGTCATCATCACGGCTTAATAGCAGCAATCAACAGTCGATTCTTTTAGCGCTAATCAGAAAACAAACCGTCGGCCATAACCAATCAGTAAGAGGTCTAATAACAATGATGGACACCGAGGTGAAAACATCACGCGTGGACCAGCCAACGCAACGGTCATTAAGAGAAATCATTAATAACTCGCGCATTGACACGTTCACAACACTACTGCCAATCATTCGATGATATCTCCAGGAGGCGGGAGAAAGTGTTTACAATGGGCGCTTTTACCGCTCTGCGCTTACACCTCGGTCCCTAACGCGGATGTGTTAAGGAGATATCTCATAAACTCCCTAGTCATTCTGCTATCAAATAGTAAATTGTAGGAGAATCCTGTAACGATACTTCAAAATTTGCATAACTTTATTTGTTTCGCATATAGATTATTATCTAGATCATAAAAATATAATTAAAATGTCTTTTTACATGGTCGAGCCAATGTTCATACGTATATAATATAAACATATTTATTGGCATACGTGATAGAGTTGTAGCATGAACGGGTCGGCTCGACCGGGGTAGGGCAGAATACCTGCGTAAAATAGTAGCTCAATGTTGGGTTTCATAACATCAGTGTTGAGAACCGGAGACCCTTTATACTGGAAACGAGGCATTCCATTTTAGCCCTCAGGCGTGACAACGCATTTGCATTTTGATTCTTAATTGAGGAAAGAACCAGGTATGTATAAAGATAATTAATACTTAGTTTAAGTCTATGAGCCACTGCATCCATTTACCAACAGGTAAACTGAGTGTTCGTTTGTTACACTTATTCTATTTAAAAAATATGAGCCTTACTTATAAACGTCACTTATAGATGTCAAATGGATAAATGCTTATAGTTTCTCCATCTTTTTTCACTAAATGACCATGTAAAATAAGAAAGAGACTAGATAATTAATACTTAGTTTAAGTATCTAAACTCTTTACTCATGTACCTAAACGGTAATAAATTACAGGTAAGTTTACTTTATATCACGTAAGGTTACTATATATCATTACACATATTTATGACTATCATCAGATACGCCCGTCATTTATTTAGTTTATGTGTGGCGGCAAAAGAGAAACTACCGCCAAATCTCACGGTAAGAGGCGACTTGTTTCTATTTTCAAAAACGTCTTGTTTGCGTTACGATCCGATAAACGTTTCTATAACGAGCCACGTCATATTAATTCTTTATAAATCTACGAATTTGTAAGTCATTGTATGCATAACGTTTTTATCTTAACGGTTCGTAACGAATATATAGTAATTGAACACTAGGAATGGATTTATATACTTAAGAATTGAAATCCCCAGACCAACAACGTAACCTCCCAAGAAAGTCCTTTGATCAATAATAGAAGTCATTAAGATTACGTGTTGATAAGGAGCCGTGGTAGTTCAAACGCTAGTTCTCGTTGTAAATTTCGCAGTACGAATGAAATTGTTAATTTTAAGTGCTTATTTACCACATGCTCGGCGATGAAGGAAAACATCGTGAGGAAGCCTGCATATCTGATAAATAAGAAAAAATTATATTTCGAAGACATCAAGAGTCCGCCAACATGCATCGGGGCAGCGCGGCGAGCAATTCCTTACCAACCCCCTCAGACTCTCATAAATGAGAGGAGGCCTGTGCCCTGCTGTGGGACGTATAAAGGCTGTAACTTTAACTTTAAGGATCTACAGCAAGTTGTAAATTATTTCAATCATTATATATATATTTCAACATAAACATATTAATACGTCCACCAAATAACTCTTTAAAGGCAAGGTTTGTCTTTGTATTATTCTTGAATACTACGGTTCGATAATGGCGTAACGGAATCCACCCATTATTAGGTACGTGTATACAATCGATGATGAATGGAGGAATCGGCCCAACTCAGCAGTGGGTTTATACGGAATGATAGTGAATATAATGATTCTTCACAAGCAGGCAAACCGTATAAAACTACTAAATAATTTTTTATAATGATTTCTTATATTTACGCGAACACTACACATTGAAATAATACTAGTTTTTACGGAATTTATCGCGTATATTTAACTTTTTAATACCCGACGTTTCGAGAGCTTTACAGCACCCATGGTCACGGGAAGGACTGAGATGTTCAACGTCCAGATGTCATAGTTAACCGCGGTTACCATAGATTAAACAAAAGTTAGTTAACTATGACATCTGGAACGTTGAACATCTCAGTCCTTCCCGTGACCATGGGTGCTGTAAAGCTCTCGAAACGTCGGGTATTAAAAAGTTAAATATACGCGATAAATTCCGTTAAAACTAGTATTATTTCAAAATAATTTTTTGTTATACTTATTATTTCAACTTTTTAAGACTTCTAGTTATAGGAACACCAGCAAATATACCAGATCTTTTTACTATCAGTATTAGTGACTGTTCACAACTGTACCTAATCTACTCCAAAAGCACGCAACTTAGTCAAGGGTGCTTTTAGGGGGACATTTGCCATAGTTGCACCTTGGTAAGCGAGTTGGCAAACACAGTTTCTTTATTTTTAGTCCTTATTAGGAAAACACTGCTGTCCATCTACCGATTTGTTTCCCACAGGCCCCATCACAACACCCACGGGATGATATTGGGGAGTGGATACTCTTACGGCCTGGCCACGGAGATCGGCGGCGCGAACGGCGAAGCGACAGGCGGGGCGAGAATTCGCGCGGCGCGATTTGAGGGCCACGGGAAGTCACGTTTGCCGCCGCGACCAGATAGGCCGAGAGTGAAATGTCTTTATCAAAGTTAAAAAAGTAAAGTAAAAAAGTAATTGTGTTTTGATTCAAGACATAATATTTGGATGAGATTGCGGAGAACTTGATTTGAATAGGAATCGGGTTATAGATGGAGAATTCCCCAACAAATAGAATGCATCTAGAAAAAAAATTCGAGTAAATACCAGAATGAGTGTTGAAACCTGCGATTATATTCTTGTTAATATTCAACCAGAATTGGAGATAAAAGTCAGTGCGGATAGAATTTTAAGTCGTTTTTGTCGGCATTTTTCGCGGCGAAAACAACTAAAATATTTTGTTCCCTATACTATTCGCCGCGTCTTCCGCCGCGATTGCCGCCCGACTCCGTGGCTTGCACCCACAGATTTTAGGAGGTAATCTGTGCTTGCACCGTATTGATTCATACATTTGTTTCAATCGCCCGCCGCGCCGCCAGTCGCCCGCGCGATTCGCCCGGTAAATTTCGCCGGTCGCGTCGCCATACATTTCTATACATTTGTTTTAGTCGCTAGACGCCTCGCCGTTCGCGCCGCGCGAATTTTCGCTACGGCGAATGTCCCGTGGCCAGGCTTTACACCGCCACTACACTAACTACGTACTACAGAATAAATAATAGTACTACGTACAGAAGTTGCACTCCTTTGTAGTCGACTGCTTACAGACGTTTAATAGCCTACATTATTATTATTAATCAGATAAATCGCACACGCAAGCTAAATAAAACTTTATCGCTGCGCGCTAGTGTCCATATTACTTTGCATCTTTTTTGTCACGGCGGACTTTCCGTGGTTATTAAGAGGATAGAGTAAGTCAGCTCAAATTCTAATTTCGCCCCCACATCCCCGCGCGTCGTATGCTATGTACCGACATGTTTGTAATCACTAATACTGTAAGCAGATAGGTCGTTAGACACTTATTTCATTAGGTTTATCATATTTATGCCTGTTTCTTAACGCCAACCCAGTCACTTCTTATTTTTATAACGGTTATTTCCCATTTTAATTTTACGTCGTCCTGTTGCGTAATGTGTATTCTGATCGTAAGCGACACAACTTCTCCCTTCAAAAGCCGGAGCGATACTAACGGGGCGACAGGAATCAAGCTTACGCGCCGATAGTTTAGGTAATTTCTTTTTACAGTGAAAATAATGGTATTTTAAAAAAAGTAAATAACATAACCACTGCTTTATAGTTAGTCCAGTTAGTATGCAAAGTTTCATGATCTTATTTAAAGTATTTTATGAATAACAGCGGTTTATTGTTTATTTTGGAGGTAACTTTGGATTTTTTTTTCTATCGAGAAAATTTTACGAAATCGTGTTTTCGTCTAACATAATCCTTAACATTAATCCTCAACTTTACCATATATTAATTTCAAAATTAATGCTGCAATATTTTCGGCATAACGAAGGATCTTGCTAAGCCATTTGACATTATATTTCCCCTTAAGGGATGTCAATAGAAAGTAAAAAAATATATTGCGAAATGTTAATTATGTTACTTAGGTGAAGTACCTATTCTGACTATGATTGAACCATACTTTCGCCCACACGCATGCAAATTGCAAGGTCATTCGTCGGGAATCGTAACGCTTGGGAGGAATAGGTAAAGTGTAAACAACAAATAAACCCGAAATACGATTTCTAACAGAAATGTGATCTGTTCTATTTAGTTAAAATCTTGTTAGTATACAAAGTTTTAATTTCAGTATTTTGTGTTATTATAACTCACAATATTTTAATGCCATCAAAACATAACTTGTAAAAAAAACCAAGTCTCGCAACTCAGTTCTTCTACCGTAAAAAGTTGTGAGATCCATGTAATACCAAGTCGGTTAATTTATTCAGTCACTACTTAAGGATCCTTCTGTTAACCTAACAACATTTTATAGTGACCATATCAATGTTAAAAATCTTTTATGTTTTAAATATGTAGATTGACTAGGCCATCGCATGAAAACACAATGTATCTCACAATAATTTGTGCAAGTTTAAGGGGTAATCTGTGCAAGTAATACAGATTATATTATATTAGATTGCTTAGTGCGATGGCCAAGTCAATGTATATATTTAAAACATAAAAGATTTTTAACATTGATATGGTCACTATAAAATGTTGTTAGGTTAGCTAATTACGTAATAACTTAAAACAGAAGGATCCTTAAGTAGTGACTGAATAAATTAACCGACTTGGTATTACATGGATCTCACAACTTTTTACGGTAGAAGAACTGAGTTGCGAGACTTGGTTTTTTTACAAGTTATGTTTTGATGGCATCTCATTTCTTTTTGTAGATAAGATAGTCCTACTTTTTTATCTTTCCGGTACCTTCTACTTCTTGAATACCAACAACGTACCTATCTACATTATACACATACATACACAGGTACACATACACAAGTACACTGATTCATTTACTGCAAATATAACATTGTAATTCTATATATTCATATAGGATTACAAAGTTACTTATGCAGTTGGTGTATCTAGAAAACTGGACCGAAATTAAAAAACACTAATTGCATTCTAAATTTGAAGCTTCTATGTCTGCTAGAAGTGTCTTAGAGTTTTGATGATCGGTCAGTCAGTGAGTAACAAAATTAAGAAACTTTGACTAGTTATAATTCTTAAACTACTGGTTTAAATTGGATGGAATTGAAATATATCATGTTTATATAATGCTTACTTGGTTACTGAAAATTTAGGCTTCTAGTTTAATCCACTACGAAGTTATAGGGGGTTGAAAATGCCCTGAATTGCTTCGAGAAAAGTATAGTACGGCCGTGCCGCTTTTTTGCTCAACTTGGCGAGGGCACTGCCGTGCCCCCAGATTATAAAAGACAAGTATAGGTATGTAAGTAAATACTTGGATAATGAAGTAAATTTTAACTAATTGTTGCAATGAAGTACTTAGGTATTTCTTCTGTAGACCAAATTATTACTTAATTCTTTTTTGGCTGTGAGTACCTATCTAACAAAAAAATTAAATAAATTTTTTAACCTTTCATAACTTCCTTCTAAAATTCTTCGGTACCTTAAAGAATGATATGAAGCCTTTTGTTGGTCATTTCATTTAGTATCCATCTAAGCAACAGTTATAGTAGGAACAACGTTTTGCTATTATAATTTATCAAATAGGTAATATACATAATACCTGTATAATTTTTAACTATTTTACCTACAATTAAATATACTAAACACTAAACAAAAACTATTTCAACAACTATTTACATAAAACTATTTACGTAAACAGCGGTAAAGAACTTTAACATTCGATCGCCACCAACGCGCCAGCCCTGACTGCGTTATTTCGCCCGGGCGCGTCGCGATTTTAGGTAATTATTTCACGCAGGTAGCAAAAGTGATAGAGGCCTGGTACTACGTAAATAGAAAAAAATGACAGCAAATACATAATAATTTAAATTGTTGTAATAATTACTTACGTTTATACGAGAAATTTAGATAATTCGACCCTCTACACAAACGTATTAACAAAAAGAATAGAAAGGAAATAGTTCTTTATTTGCTTCATGTTGCTAGGAGGCAAGTGCGAAAAAATCAATCTCCATTATAATGATATTTAAAACATACATTGGCTTAGGTACTAGGTATGTACTTGATAAATTCTATCCTCTAATAACAGTACTATGGAGTCTATTTGCGTAGAAATCTGAGTACAAAACATGCATCATTATACATTAAATTACGGTTACTTGTAAAATATAGACAAGTGACGCCCATGTAGTGACGGTGGTAGAATACTACCCTTCATCGTCCCGTGGACGCCGTGTTGGCGACAGAAGAAACCAAACCAACAACTAAAAATAAAAATTTCTCAAGCAAGCGACCAGGAAGTTCTATGGTCAACAGGCGTTACATCCATAAAATTATATTGTTAATAGTAGGTACAGAAGTACCTATATATATATATATATATATATATATATATATATATATATATATATATATATATATATACCTCGTGGTTTGGTCATGAGGAAAGAGTGACAAAGAAAATTTATGTTGCAGAAGTGAATGGCAGAGTCGGAAAGGAACGTCCTAGGCGGAAATTTATCGACCAAATTAACGATTTATTGAAAATGAGCCAAATTAAGAGTACCCTTAACCGACGAGCGAATGTATGCGTAGGTATATGGATGTAAAGGAGGCGAGAGAGGTGTGTCAGGATCGTACCAAATGGAAGTTTGTAGTCTCTGCCCACCCCTATGGGTGACAGGCGTGAGTGTTTATGTTTGAATGTAAGTACCTATAAATAAATATTCTATGATTACTAAGTTAATGTAATTCACTTTATAATTTATTATAGATTTCCAGATCTGGTGAAGTCAAAACCCTGTCTATCAATTGCTACATAAAGTTTATTAATAACAATCCTGTTGAAGGCCGGTCTTTCCTATCACTCTTATCTTATCAAGCGCCCATAATAGCAGCTCAATGATAACTGCGGCGCCGTCTCCATTACGACTGATTTATAAATATGTGTTCAACCTCCCTAGGGACCTTGACACTTTCCAGGAGCCTTCGTGACGGAAAGCTAAGGTGTGTCCGCTTCGAAATTTATTGTTGAAGGTTTAACACTAATGGACATTTCAATGGAACCCATCCTAGTATTTTAAAGTCTGATGACAGTGAATAATGCGGTGACGAGGGACCTGACCTCAGTTCGAATTATGATCTAATCCAATGTTTGTGACCCATATCTAATGTAGCAAACAGTCTACATAGTAACTTTTTATATTTACGCAATAATACGCAATAGAGATATCTAATTTTAACTAACCTATTTATTAACCTAACCTAACCTATCGCCTTTTTAACTTTTTTACTCCGGACGTTTTGGATGCTTTATGGGAGACTGAGGTGTTTGACGTCCTGATGTCACAGTTAACCCGGGCTAACTTAACCTTTTAAATATTAATTGTTGGTTCAATCTATCCAGGTTTCCTCGCAATTAGTTTCCTTTATCGTCGAGCACGTGGTAAACCTCACTTATATTTGGAATCACTCTTATTGTGCCAGCACCAATACGCAGCGATCCAACTCATTTCCACTCACATACTATGTCTCTAACCTAAATTACTCTAGTAATAAGGCCATGTTTTATTACTATTAATATAAAGGAAACGCCAATCTAAATAATCATCTGGTTATAATTATATCTAAGTGTTTTAAACTACTCTATAAAAAAAACTCCTGCCGCATTATTATAATCGTGTATTATGTCTAAAATGAATGCAATTAAATGCAGTTGCTTCTTCGAAAAAAATGCCTTTTCACAATGGTGCTGCTATATACTCTGGAGCGTCACGAGTTTTTATTTAAATGTAAATAAAAGTCTTCCAATTGAAAGGCATGAAGAACTGCGACCCAAAAACCTGAGTGCCTTTACATCATAATTCGCCTCATTAATCCGCATCCAGCACGCGAGGCGTCAATCTGTTATCATCGTCATCGTCTGGTGAAAGTGAGATTAAATTACGCAACATCCGTTCCGTCCATCATTTCAAATTAACATCATAATCTCTCCAATCCAATCTATCATGAGCACCCACTTTGACGTCAAGGATGCCGACTGTCACGGTACTTTCAACTTTATATAACTAATACAGGGTTTAGTATGGCTTGGATATATCAGATTAAATAAATTACTAGACTACCGTTTGAAATCGGTAGAATAGTATTGCACCGATTCCTAATCGCATCTTAGTAACGGGACAGCTAATTTTTTTTTTAATTTTTTAAAACAACACGCTAACTTTGCACGCTAAATTTGCAGAGAAGGTTCAGAATGAGTAATATAGGTAGAGTAATATAGGTAGCGGTGAAGGAAAATAATTAAAGAAAATCTCGAACATTCTAACATTTTTATCTTTTAAATTCAAAATGCTTGGTTATGCATTTTTTACGGATTTTACTGCGCACGCACACATTCGTAAGGGTCGATCGGTAGGCAAAACGTTGTGGCACGTAAATCATATTCAAATTGGGATAATTTCAAATAAAAGTAGAAGTCTTATTTAATCGTATTTTCAAAAACTGTAATAACAGTATCTCATTATTTATATATTTGAACTTAAGTTTAAAATTTGGCTACTCTTAAAAAACTAACCCTGTTTATAAGATCCTTAATCCATTGAACAACAAAATATCTGTAAAGCCCTACCGTTTGAGTACAAAGACTCCAATTTGTGATATCCATTTGATGTAAATTTCGATTTCACTTCAACGCACTTTACTAATTTTAGATCTGTGGCACCTGTTGGAAGGGCTACCATTGAAAAGATGTACTAAGTCCTGCTATTATGTCTATGTCACGAAATTCACAATTTTGAACATAATTATTACTGTACTTCAGTTCAACAGAGCTGTGGTACTTGAGATCGATCAATCGAAATTAATCAATAAATTATATTATTTACCTACTACGTTTTCGGCCGTAAAAGTAAAAATCCTTTAGCAATAAACTGTTTATAATCTTATGACGATAATATTATTACGATAATATCATATTACGGCGGCCCTAAGGAAATCATCACCCTCTATTTCCATCCTGCGGGTGTCGAATCAAATGTAGAATGAGATAAATTATAATTAGTCTTATTTTTCTTAATTATTAATAAGTCTTCCGTCTTTCTATTATATCTTCATATATCATAAACCAGTAAAATATTTGAGTTGTATCGTATTTCACCTTAAAATCATATTTTAATGGATTTTGTCTGTTCGCGCAGCTTTTCTTAACAGTAATTCAAGGGCATTAACATTAATTTATTTGTAGTTATGTATCGTATTTAAAATCAATAAAGGACAAGTTTGAGTGTCAATGTACTTACATATGAACGAGAGTGAAAACGGGCTCAAAGAAACAAGTACGTCTTGTTTGCGAGAGAACATTTATTTTAAATTTCTCGATTTACTTTTAACTTGCTACGTTGATAAAACGATATCTAAATGAACTTCGATCGGTAGCTGAATTGTTAACGTTTTAATATTGTGTATGAACGATCTACTGCTACCGTCAAACCTTTTTTCGTTTTTGAGAGTTCGACGCACCCCGGTAGTTTAGAGCGCTAGACTTAAATTTCATAGTTACTGATAGTTGTATGGACTGGGGGTATCTAATTTCGGCTGTTTGACAGAGTTGGATCCCCGGTCAACCCTCATTTTTTTGTGTTGTTTACCAAATGCCCGGCAGTAAATAAACACATTTTGGGGAAACCATACCTACCTAAGTAATCCTTATCCTTATCCTTTTATTAACCTTATGAAGTTCGGCGAGGGGTTCGATAGGCATATATATGGTTAGCAATGCAAACGGCTGAGTAACAGCGACATCAATTTAAAAATATTTCTATTTCCCAATTCGCAATAAAGGAGACGTAACAAACTCTTCCTCCATATAGTAATGAATAAAGGAAATTTATTATTCATTAGCTTGTCCCATTTCCTTAATCCTACTACTAAAATATAAATTGAACACTAAGGACAAAAACACAACATGATTTCAAAACGCCTCTATGACACAGAAGAAATTCTTAAGCCATTGTACATTTTAGTAGATAAAACAGAAGAAAGATAATCTATTTAACATGTGGCGCAGGCTATTAAGTAAGTATATTTCGTACGCCTCAATGTTTTGTAAAGCAAAACTGAGGAACTTATGTCACTTATCTAATGATATAATAATTATGTATCAATTTGTAAGGTTTGTTCACATCAAGAACCGCTTCCGTTTACATGCGTAACTTAAAAATGTGAAAATTGACAGGATGAGAAATCTTCTGACGCATTACATTGGTCAACGTGATGTTGTAACGTTTTAAGTTTATTATTTGACATCTGTTTATTTGACATGATCCTCAGAGTGATTACTTTTTTTATTGTTTTATTTATAAATAATCAAAAGTAATAAATATTTTCATCCAAGCAGATAAAGCTTTAATGAATATATTCGATGATTTTCGGCTAAACAAGTGGTAAATTTCTATAAAATAAAATCAATTGAAGCCTTTGTGATAGATCAGGGGTGGCGAACCTTTATGTATCAACGTGACCATATTTCTAAAGAAGTGTTTAATTACGTAGTAGACGTGCCGTAAAATAATTTTGACTTCGTGATTATTGGGAAAATAAAAGTACTAAATGCTATCGACTCAAAACTCTTTATTTACTACGAAAAATAAATAAAGAGTTTTGAATTTAGACATTTATTATTATACATTGCAAAATATTTTGATATGTATAATAATAAATGTTTCAGTTATACGCGTAATTCAAATTAAAGTAACATTAGTGTGACTTCTGTAGTTGCAGATTAGATGAGAAATAACTTATAATGAGGTTATAAAATCATAAATATAACTTTTAAATACAGTTGTGTCAATGAATTTGACTATTACGCTATGCGTAAACCCAAAATGCATTTCTTGGGCGAGGCGTGGACTTTGAAGGGCTGTGATGATGATGATGATGAAACGAACTATGTGTCATTAGCAATAGTAGTCCACGACGTAACCAGAATAACTCGCGTTCAATCGTAATATAATGCTTCATAGTGAACTTTGTGATTGGTGGCGTGCCAAAAATATTGAGTCGCGTGCCATCGATGGCACGCGTGCCATTGGTTCGCCATCCCTGTGATAGATTATCACTTGACAACGACTGGACCGATTTTAATGAACACTCACACTCACAATAGGACCCGGTAAGTAGCGCTGTTGTCGAGATCTAGAAAATGATCGTGCGAAGCCGGGGCAGATCGTTAGTCAGCATATAAAATTGGATTACAAATAGGATCCAACTCCCTTATGTACCGTGTGTCTGTCAAGGCTCAGTATTCATACCTCCCTAATGATTAGTTTTTAAAAAAATATTTGAATTATACATAAACACTACATCTGTCACTCAGAGGGATAGGCACACCTCTCTCGCCTCCTCCACATCCATGTACCTACATTTAGATGCTCGTCGGTTACGGGTAATCTTAATATTAATATTTACAATGTAATATAAATAATCATGATCATTATAATAATCATAAATCATATATGTATAATAATCATCATCACTTGATTTAGAAAACAATTTACTTGATCGTTCGAATAATAATATGTCTATTACTATTTTCTTTATATTTTTAGACACATATTAAAGCAATAAAAATTAATAACGCAAAGAAATAAATAACGTAAAAAAGCATTAAAAAATAACTACTTTTTTATAGAAGAGGGGGCAAACGAGCACGCGGCTCACCTGATGTTAAGTGACTACCGCCGCCCATGATCAACCGCAACACCAGGGGAACTGCAGGTGCGTTGCCGGCCCTATGTCAATTGTTTCTAACTTTGCAAACGAAATCACTATAGATTAAAGACGTCATGTCTTGTAAAGTAACGTCACATATAATACTACTGCAATAGGGATGTCATTTTTCTGGTAAACCAGAAGATAAGAGTACCTACCTACACTCATATTTGGCATAGTATAAAGAGACCAACGATGACCACTTTACAATTCTATTTCCACGCATGAATTATACGCAACATCTTTCAATAGATTTTTAATTTTTTGCCTTATTTAAAAATTAAATTAGAAAAAGCAAAACAAATATATTGATTCAATTTAGTATATTAAATTGTCGGTTCTCTCTACGCATATATGTAATTACTTTAAGACATGATCTGATCTGATGTTTTCACATCATATGACAAGCTTGACTATTTTTGAAAAAAAAATTATAAATGTGTTGTAGGTGAAACTTTAGTGTCCGATATAATATTTTCTGCCGCAGTGCTTTCAACGAAGTTCTTTATTTTTGTTGATGCAATGTAAGTAAATTCAATGTTAGAATTGTATTATGTATATTTACTTTATTTTATTTCAGGTATTGAATATATGCTCATAAATATTATAATTTTAATATTTTGTGGAAAGTTTTCAGCCTCGCTATTATTAAAAAAATCAAACTCATTTATTGCATGTATTTACACGTGTTCTTGTTACTTAACTAAAACTGCTATAGGACATTATTTAATTATGTACTGTATGTAACCATTAGGTATATGAGTAGTTTACTCGAGTTTCGTTGTACAATGTATTGCTGTTAAGTAACAGTAATTTAACAAAGTTTTTTCTTTAACCTCCAAATAAGTTGTTGTAATAGGTCCGATTTTAGCTTTAGGTAAAATATTTAAGGCTGAGAAAATTTTGTGAAAGAATTTAGAAACTTGGCATGTTGTTACGCAAGTAACGAAGCCGTTAAAAACCCATTGAGCTGTTATTATTACGTTTAAATACGAATTCTGACACCTTGGAGACGATAGTGTTATTCTTTGTCGACATTCACATCCGTTTTCATGTAATTTTAAATTTTGTAAATGGTAAATATTGTGGTATAATTATAAATTAATTATTTCCGTTTTTTTTTTCTTTATTGTTGCTGTGACACCATTGTTTTCGCAAAATTTTATGATTCTAAGTGGACGGAAGTACCTACATACCGTACAAGCATAGTAGGCGCTTGTAATAGGTAATATATACCTATTACAAGCGCTATAAGTTTTAACGGGTAAGTTTGCAAGTGTAAAAATACTCGACTTAAATGGCATATTTAACTGCGTTCACTCTTTTACTATTTGACTAAGCTTATGTTTGAAGTACCGTATGAGGCGAGCTGTGGAGCAAGTTATGGAGAGGGCTATGCTCGGGGTTTCTCACCGTGATAGGAATGAGGATATGCGCAGTAGAACTACAGTAATAACCCACCTAGCCCAACGGATAAGTAAGCTAAAATGGGTCGGCTATATAGCTCGAAGACCGGACAACCGATGGGGATGTAAGGCTCGAGTGCCAGCCTCGTACCGATAGGCGAAGTTTAGTGCGGTTCCCCACTAGATGGAGTAACGCTCTATTAAGAGATGCTGGAAGTCGATAGATGCACGTGGCTCAGGTCAGGACCGTGCGTTGGGGCATTTTTTGGGGGAGGCTTCATCTTCAGCAGTGGACTTGTGAAGGGGCTGTAATGATACCTATCCTTTGATGGATGAATTTCCAAGTATCAAATTATGTGACATGACGGCATCTTTTGTTTGCGTTGACTTTAAAACCTGAATCAGTTACGAACTGTAGATATGTATATTATATCTGTAGATATGTGTATTTGATATTAATTGCAACTTGATACCTCTATCCGTTCCTGAAAAAGAATCGTGACAGACGGACAGACGGACGAATGGACAATAAAGTTACCATAAGTTTCCGTTTTTTTCTTCATGTTACGGAGCACTAAAATATATTCGTCTTTTGGAAACAACAAAAAAAAATTTAATTCACTGTTTCATTAATATAAAATAATGTTAACTAAGTAAATGAGTTTAGTAATAAGAGTTGTAAGAATAAATCCAGGTTATAACAATAACACAGGCAATGTCTAGGGTTACTCACCACCAGCTCCGCGAATTTGGCATCCAGCTCATCCTGCGGCGGCATCGGGTGTGTTGGGGTGACAGCCTGCAGCGCCAGGCCGCCCTCGCCGCCCACCACACAGTATGTGATCTCCGGGGGCTCGTCATTCTGTCCAAGAAATATAAAGCGTTACTGCAGTTGAAGATATGGGTGCTTAAAACCGCTCAGCATTTATTATTTTTTTTATTTTAAGTTATCATAGATCTAGTACCATGCACGCGCTAACTAGGTATAGGTCAGTAGAATTATAGGCATCTAATAGTAAGGCTCCCTATACAATCACAATATAAGTAATTGTGTTGGTCGTTCAATTAAAAATAAATAAATAATGATGAATCAGTAAATTAAATATTGTTTATGGTCATGGCAAGTATTAACGTGTATGGATTTACATAAACACTATAATAAAGTATTTTTGTATACAGCAAAAAAATAAGATTTTCGAACATCCGCATCACTGTAAATTTACACACAATCGAAATAAATTCTCAACTCAGTATCATAAATAATTAAAGAATTCAACAACAATTGAGTTTCGTGTAATGTGTAAAAAATCCTCATGAATCATGTAAGTGTCCATGGAGAATGGCCCTGTAAAACATTTCGTTGCGATGTTAAGACATACCTACTCGTAAATCATTGTCGATGATAATTTGCTCACCATACACGACTGTCGGAACTCCACGCAAGAAGAATCACAGATCGAAGAATCGAAGGAGAATCGATCAAGAGTAGGTACCTATTTCGGACGTAGTTTTAACGTAGGGTTCAATACAATATTTAATATTAAAAGATATAATTCGCATTACTTTAATATAGCGCGTCTGTTAGTTTACTAATAATAGAGATTTAACATATTGTAAGATGTATAATTTTTTTATACGTATTTGAACGACGCTGCAGCTATTTTATAATTGTAGCAGGAATGGGTCGGCTCGACCGGGGCAGGACCACGCTCTCACAGAATACCAGCGTAAAATAGCAGCGTAATGTTGCTGTGTTTCCTATGGTAAGAGTGTAGAGAGCCGGAGACCCTTTTAACTGGAATCAAAGCGTTCCATCTTAGTCCTCGGGTAACAACGCATTTGCATTTTGATTCTTATTTGAGTATAAATGTGGATGTCTATGGGCCACAGCATCCACCTACCACCAGGTGGACTGTGTGCTCGTTTGTCACCCAATGTTATAAAAAATACATTCATGTGATTAGCACGCGTATACTACTTGCTTGACAAATATAAGCATTAAATATATCTATTTAATTTATTCTTAGTCTTTGATAATATAATTGGGTGGATGTTTAAATTAACACTGTAAAAATGTGCTAGATTTCTCTCTTTCTTGGCTACAATAATCAGAATTCTTGAGGTAGCCCAGAAACAAATTGTTGGTGATAAATAAGATGGAGTAATTTCCATTATAACGTTTAAACATCCTTAATGTGATATCATTCCCCTGTTGTCTATTCCGCGTATCTACACTTTATTGCAGAAAAGATTCATGTCGCTAACTGAACCCTAAAACTTTAAAGGAAGCACTAATAATCTTTACAAGGAATAATGAGGGATCTATCGACAACCAATTATAAATCGATTGTTAAATACGCAACCGGTTCTGCTTTCTTTTTATATGTTGTACTTTATTGCTTGCACTAGATCACGTATGACGTTACGGACGCTAAAATAGCCGATTCAATTTCTTTGTTCGAATTTCTAAGGCTGTGATGTAACTGTTCATAAAGGGGACTTAATAAAAAGTATTTCTCGGAAAGTATGCACGTCAGGTTTAAAATAACCTACGTATTTTCGCTTCACTTGTTTTTTAACGTGAGGGAAGCATTCGCGTATTTTCCCACTTATAAGTTTTTACGTAATTTTTGAATTGTAAATGAAAAATATAAGCAAGAATAATGAGTATTTACAAATATGCAAAGAAAGTGGTAGAGCCATGCTGCAGTTATATTAGTAGTATAGTTGTAGCACGAATGGGTCGGCTCGACCGGGGAAGGACCACGCTCTCACAGAATACCAGCGTGAAATAGTAGCTTAATGCTGCTTTGTTTCGTATGGTGAGTGTAGAGAACCGGAGACCCTTTTTACTGGAAACGAGGCATTCCATCTTAGTCCTCACGGGTGACAAACCATCTGAATTTTGATTCGTAATCGAGGATAGATGTAGATGTATATGGGCCACAGCAACCATTTACCATCAGGTGGACTGTGTGCTCGTTTGTCACCCTATCCTATAAAAAAAAAAAAAAAAAGTTAGTCGCCAACGCGCATTGGGGCAGCGCGGTGGACACTTCCTTGCCCTAAAACACTCTCAGAAATGAGGGGAGGCCCGTGCTCAGCAGTGGGACGTATATAGGCTGTAACAATACTTACTTTAAAGAAAGTTAGTACGTGGCAGAACTCTGTGACCTAACGGCTTTTAAGGTACGCTAGCAACCAGAACCAAATCGCTTAAATATAAATGCACTCACTCGTCCAATGTCCCAGTCTCCTAACTTAACTCTTTTTTCCAGTGGTCACAACAAAACCAAACACAAATAATAACAAAGAAATATTTTCAACCACTAACAGTAATTATTGATCTGAGACGCCGTCTGATTTTCGTTTCATCCAATTCCTTGGCGTCGCGCAAACCCATTAACCCCATCTAGGGTTGGCAACAGTTTCGTAAGTGTTTTATTGAGTATAATAATTGTATTTCTAAAGGGATGTCTGTATATACCATCGTACGGTTTTTCGTTTTTAATTTTTATGTTTAGAACTATTTTATCGCATATGTCGAGAAGTAATGCTGAAATCTTCACTAAACTAATTCGATAGAACGATAATTGTATCAAAATAGATTTTACAACGAAGTATACATTTATGTCAACAGCTTTATACTTGCCTTACTTTGTTTTTATTACATCTAAAAGTGTTACTTCACTGTCCGCGAAAAAGACACCATAGTTAAACAATCGAAATGTTCCCGACTCACGAGACAGTGAAATGGTTAAAGAACGGACAAGTATCATTTTAATATTTTAAATTTCTTAGGAAAGGTAGCAGGTATCTTCGTGATGTTTATCATCATAAGCGAGAATTTGATGAACTGCGACTAACAATTCCACTATTGCAGACGTGCTGAGTATGAGCAAAGAGCAAAGTAGCCACCTAGTACAAAATAAGGCTGTTGTTGTTAGTAATGAGGGTAGACCTCTAAGCTCCCATTTGTTCGAGCAGTTTAAAGTATGGCGTATGTGTAGGCGACTAACTCGATCAGTCATTTTACGAGTCTTAATCAATGTCGTGATTCTGTCTGTTGTGTATGCGGAAAGGCTACCCTGCTATTGTTTAGCACTGCATATCTATTTTGGGGTTACCTTATATTTACTTCTAACTATTTACAGTGTTTTATGAGTATTTTACGACCAAAAGTCGTTACTGAGAAATATTCCTTTTCCTTAAAAAATATTCAGTGTGTTTTTTTTTAAATACACAAAACTATTTGCGTCACTTGTAAAACAAGCTTAGTAGTGTGTTATCACAATGCCGGTTTTCTATTTTAAGTTAAATTGATATGAAAACTGACTATCAATGTAACTTAAAATAGAAAACTAGTTTTCTAGAAAAAAATAAATAAAAAAATGCTGAACGTTGGTTTTGCTAAAACTCAAAAAACGGCTCGATAACGATTTTTGTGTGTGTTTGAATTGGTTCCTAGATGGTTTAAATTCACATTAGGACCCTATAGATGGCGCTGTTGTCGAGATCCAGAAATCAACTGCGTGAAGCCGGAACGGACCGGATCTACAGTATTCAAATAAAATTCACGTTTTAATTGAAACATTTGTTTCTAACCAACCCAAGTATCAACAGTAAATTACTATTAATATTAAAGCAATTTTAGATTCAAGATATAATATAATAAACATGTTGATCACTAGAAACCTATAAAAGGTAGGTTAATTATGTCTAGAGAATGTCGCAAGGAAAAGCCAAGCAAACCGTGTATACGGACGAATAACAAATTAACCTTGTAACAGCTGTGTGCACTCGCTTTATGACTGATTCCACAGAAAACATTGCACCGACAAAAGGTAATACACCCTTAGAGTTGATCAAACAATAATTATCAACACACGATGAATGAGCAAACACAATAATAAGTTCATACTAATATCATAATAATAAGTTCATAACGGCAATAATATTTAATCAGAGAACAATGGAAATATTTAAATATTATATACATTGCAATATATGAGTGTTATATAATAAGTGAACCTTTCTTTACCTTATGCTCTACGAACCTTTAAAAACAATACAATAAATTACAGTCTACATTAGCAAATTAGTTAAATAATATTTTATAATAGTCTATAGTCTATATAATATTTTATTTTATTTTATTTATTTTATAGAATAGGCTGACAAACGAGCACACAGTCCACCTGATGGTAAGTGGTTGCTGCGGCCCATAGACATCTACATCTATCTTCCATTACAAATCAAAATGCAAATGCGTTGTCACCCGTGAGGACTGAGATGGAATGCCTCGTTTCCAGTAAAAAGGGTCTCCGGTTCTCTACACTCACCATACGAAATACAGCAGCATTAAGCTACTATTTCACGCTGGTATTCTGTGAGAGCGTGGTCCTTCCCCGGTCGAGCCGACCCATTCGTGCTACAACTATACTACTAATATAACTGCAGCATGGCTCTACCACGTAAACAACAGTGTCTGTCCAGTTACTACACAAATAGCGCATTTTGTGTAGTAACTGGAGGATAAAATGACGTCAAATTTTTAGTACCCTTCTATTTTGTCAAGGGTCTTATTTTTCTTTATATTTTTGCCACGTAGCGGCAGCAAAGAGAATTCACTACCCAATTTCGTCCCTCGAAAGAGGTGGAAATCGCCTCAAAAATACATCCATAGATGGTGGTATCCACATCTAGTGTAAGCCATAATATGTAAAATATCTAACGAGGTGCAGTGATCTCATCTGGTACATCGATCGACAATCTGTCGGCCAGTCGTGTCCTCTTTACTCAATGTAAGAGGCCCATTTCAACAAGAGAGCTATTACGGGGGCTTAAAGAAAAAATAGTACAACCTATAAATTTTATACGTCGACTTATATAAAAATTGAAGGGGTTTATTTTCCTAAGAGTCACAAAAACAATGGCACAAATTGTGAGTTGGAAAGCCGAATAAAAATACAAATCCCAATGAAATTTAACACAGTGCTTTGTGAAAGCCTATTTTGAATCAAAATGGCGACCCTAGAAACTCGAGGGCCAGATATTTTTGTCGATGACTTCACCGCACCGGGAGGACATCCCGACGCGGCAGTAATTTTATTGGTGCACATTGTAACTTTGTAGAGAAATTCACAAGCTGTTTCAAATCCTCTCGTAATAGGAAACATCGTCATTCGTCGTGTTCCCAATCATAACAAAAATCAGAATTAAAGATGTTAAATCAATTAACTTAACATCGATTAAATCAATCCGTAAGATTTTTATGCATATCTTAGCTAATTAATTTTAACAACTTTATCTTTACTATAATAGTTTTCCGCAAAATAACACCTGATTCTATTAAATATCTGAATTACTTTATTGATTGATACACAATATTCATAAATTTGTTAAATTAATTATCGATTGAAGGTACATTATTTTATATTCTAATATTTTGGGTTATTTTACAATAATGTATATTTATTATCAAATATATATGCAATCGGTATAAACAATGACTGATGAATGATTTATAGTTTAAAATGCACTCTAGATGAAAAGTTAGTCGCTAAGTCCTAAAAATTACATTTAGATTCCTCCTCGACTTTAAAGAAAACGACATAGGCACTACTCGTTACTTCAAGACGTGTCAACGGTGTTACGCTCTTATTCGATAGTTACAATACAATATTGCATATTATAACGACCTAAAAAACAGCATACTATAAATCAAAAAGCGCCACGCATTCGCGACGTATACCGTTCTATCACGCAATTCTTGTGCGATGTTTGCCTGCGTTAGATTTAAACTGAGATAAATTGACTTTAAAACACACTATGAGAGCTTTTAAGTACTGTGTAGCGATTCCAAGAGTGCATTCATCCCAGATTTGAAATTAAACAACGCCAGAAAACTTACGTTAGACTTGGAACTGGAACCTTTCTTCCTGAAAGTGAAAATGCGTTTCTTGCTTCTCTTTTTGCCACTCGCGCTCATTGTAATCCTCTTTACAATTACAGAACAAGGTGAACCATTTTAACATACTTTCTTTTAATGAGATTTTACATACGCAAAGCCTAACAGAACGCGTTTACTGAACTACTTTTTCATATCGAAAGGACGTGCAAAAATTGTCTAGCTGGAATAATTTGCACAATTATTTAACAGATTTAAAACAAAAATTATTTGATTAAACTTATTATATAAACATTTGGTATCTACGAAATATTAAAAACACTATTTATCAAACGACTCTCGGCCAGGAAGAACGTGACCACTCCCAATTATGCACAACTAAGAAACTCACGACCGGTAGCGTATTCAATTAGCGTGACCCGTGACCGGGCGCCGGGCAATACGTCTCAATCAAGGGGCCCGGGCTCGTCTGACTGTGCTACACACTGCGGTCCCTATCAGAGCCCATTGTCTCGGTCTAACTCCATTAACAATTAAACCGTCGTTAATATATCTGTAGTTCGATTATGAACAGGGACTTAGGAATTCTTTGTATGTCCACTTTCACGATAAGTTTCTTTTGTTTATTATGGTCATATTTAATGAATGCCACCGTGGCTCCACGGTGAGCGTATATATCTACGGAGTTGTCGGTCCTGGATTTGTATTCAAACCAGTAAGTATAATTGGTTTAAGAATCAAAATAACTTAGCAATCGTATTTCTGTTTAACGTATTACCACGCTGCAGCTGTTTATTCGCTGTAGCACGAATAGGTCAGCTCGACCGGGGAAGCACCACACTCTCACAGAATACCAGCATAAAATAGCAGCTCAACAGAGTGAGAACTGGAGATTTTTTATCATAAACGAGGCATTCCATCTTAGTTCTCAATAATGACAACGCATAAGCATTTTGATTCTTAAAAGATGTTTATGGACCACAATTATTCACTTACCATCAGGTAGACTGTATGCTAGTTTGTCGAACTTATTCTATAAAACAATAGCTACAACCTCAGAAAAGGTATGTAGAACTTGCAGCATGAGCACACTTACTTTTAAGATATTTTGTTTATGGATATCCCCATAAGTAAATAAACAGATGCGAAAGAAAGGTTCTCAAGTAGCAGCCTCGTACCTGGTCAGAGATGCAGAAAGTTAATAGATGCAGGTGGCTCAGAACCGTGGTTTGTGGCATCCCTAGGGGGACGCCTACGTTCAGCAGTGGACAAATAAAGGCGTTAAGGAAGAAAAGTGTTTTGCACACATTTGCGTAGAGAATGAAGAGTGATGAGTTATAATAATTACAAACAGTAGACATGTTTCAAATAAAAAGCATCACCTTGTGTTACATGATACGTCGCGTTGAGATAAGTGAACGAGTATGATGTAAAATGATACAAATTACTGTGAACACGGTCTTCGACATATTACGCACTTACAAGTACATCCTCTTACATTTTTATGGTTCACCACTCAGACACAAAGGCAAGTAATTAATAGTTAAATGACACAGAATATTAGGTTTTGTATATATGTACTATATTCATGTTCCTGTTCTGGTCCTCACTTATTTCTGTCGCCGTTAGCGTCTGAAATAAGTAAGGATACGGAGCGACCCCGACGGAAACCGTACTAGCGGTCACTAATCAGCAGGTGATCATCAAGGTACCTCTTTAACTGGCAGTTTAAAATGGATTCCATTATTTTGGAGAACAAGCGGTCGCCTTTTTAGGGATCGGGTGCACTAAAGCTGTCTTCCATGATTTTGGAACTACGCCTAGTGAGTAGGAGTACCGGAAAAGACGCGTTAAAACCGGTGCCAGCTCCGGAGCACACGTCTTTAGCACAATAGGGGGGACGCCATCAGGCTCACTCGACTTGTTGACGTCCAGGGAGAGGAGTGATCTGCGCACCTAGCGCTGGGTAAACAGCATTTCCTTTATGGAGCACTCACACCACGAGCAGTACGTGACTTGTTATGTTCCGGTCCTTAGGGTAAATAGAACGAGTATAATTACATGTTGTGAAGTATTCCATCTTATTGTGAGAACGCACTTATAGCTTCTCTGTTTGTAATTGGCTCCAGGTGTCCAAGCACTTCAGTAATTTCTTACCTAGCCTTATGTGGACCATAAGTTCATTTGTCACTTAAATTTTATAAAAAAAAAACATTCACTGCGCTCAATGGCTAGTTGACCCGTTAACTACTACAACCAAGCTAAAAACACTTGTGCTCGACAATAATGGCCGAAAAGTGGAGAGACTAAAACTCTTTATTTTAATAGTTTGTACTCTTAATTGTTAGGCTATCAGCACTTGTATTATAGAGTTCCGATTTCAATGATAGTGGTACAGAAATAACATTTAAATAATATTACTATTTCAATAATAGTGAGTTGTGTGAATAATGGTAAGTGGATGCTGCAGCCCATAAACACCCACGTTACCATTATATCAATCCATATCCTTGATAATTCACTCTAAAATCAAATGCCTTATCTCCCCTGATCCACTCTCTGTAAAAAGGGTATTATGTATCTAACCATACAACACATAATAGCATTATTTTTCTACCACACTGGTGTTCTGTGAGAGCGTGGTCGTGGACCTGCAACGTGGCTATGGCTCGACCCCATTAAAAATCTTATTCGAAATGGTCACAATTTTCTGTAAAAATATTTAGTATTAGGAACAAATAACCACTTGTTCCATAGACAACCATGTTCTAAAAAAAAATTAAATATTTCTTGATAGTCCAGAAGGAATTGGTGCATGAGTACCGAAAACTATACTACCTCTTTTTTATGCGATTCTCTTCAAATTGTCCAGTAGGACATTCATCACTGGATGACATAAATGCACGTGGCAATGGGGCACATCAGTGCCATATTGTTGAACCGTTTTTTTTTTCAATTGCAAGGAATTGTTATCAAACGGAACAAATTATTTTTACGTGGTTTATTCACGATGCAGCTTTATTAGGGTTGTAGTACGAATGAATCAGCTCGACCGGGGAAGGACCACGCTCTCACAGAATATCAGCATAAAATAGCAGCTTCATGCTGCTGTGTTTCGTATGGTGAGTGTAGAAAACCGAAGACCCTTTTTAGTGAAAACTGGGTAATCCATCCTAGTCCACATGGGTGGCAACGCATCTGCATTTTGATACTTAATCGAAGATAAATGTAGATGTCTATGATGGGCCACAGCATCCACGTACCATTAAGTAGACTGTGTCCTCGTTTGTCACCTTCCATTCTATTAAAAAAATCTCTTATTAAATATGAATAAAAATGGTCCTATGACTTTTTACGATAAATATTTTTGGGGACATTTAGAGTATAAAATTACATATAAGAAAAATAATATAGATATATTATATTATTTTTCTATGAGTATTTTAATGCGTCAAACGTATCCAAATTTAGGATTTTACAAACCTTTAATAATTTATTTCTCCAAAAATATTTACTTTATCGCAAATAGTCATAGGATCTTTTTTGTTTGTATTTTATTAAAAATATAAAAAATACTCTCGTTTGAAAATAACAATTGTTTGCAATTGAAAAATAATCGGTTTAAACAATATGGCACCGAGTTGTCTCATGACAAAATGCATTTATATCATCAGTAGTCAAAATTAAGGCGGAATAGTTTTCAGTACCTCATGCGCCGATTCCTGCTGAATATATAAACTATAGTAAACGAACGA